>CM042153.1:17034298-17141764 GCA_023376005.1 Doryteuthis pealeii | reverse complement strand
CAGAGAGAGATGACGGTTTTTAAATATGACGTCAAAATATTCTCTTATGGCTGAAGTATATATATATATATATATATAATTATAATATATTATTATTATTTTTATATTTTGCTTGAAGGCAATTATAATGCATGTATCGCATAAAATTCGATAATTATAGAAAATAATCTTGACAAGTGAATCCCGGCAAAGGATGGCTCGCTATGCAGAACACCGATTATTTCTATAATCATTGAATTTTATGCGATACATGCATTAATTGCTTCAGCAAAATATAAATAATAATTTATTCAACAATGCTTCTATAAAAAACAAACATCCAAAAATCTTATATATATATATATATTATATATATATATATATATTTAAAAAAATTTTTTTTTTAAAGGATAGTAAGAACTTTGGCCACCAAATTTTCTTTGATTAGTAATTTCTCCCCAGAGATTTTTATTAGCATATTAGTTTTTCAAAATTCCCAAGCTTAAATTTTTAAACACAGGTTTGAATTAAAATGCACATTTAACACTTAATAATTCAACTTAAACCTAAACCAACTTATAGATATCCTTGAATAAACTGGACCATTGCTTTGTGTCTCTCAACTTAGCTAAATCAATTCTTTTATCTTCTTTTTTAACTGCGCTAGCTCGCTAAAACATAGCATAAATTAAGGCTTCATGTCTTTTCTAGTTTTTTTTATATTCCTGAAGTCTGGATGTGAATAGTTAACAGATTGATAAAGTTTATATTAATATAATAAAATATATATATATTATATAATTCGGTGACTCCGAGAGGTAACCATGTCCTCTGCTATGTTGTGGATGCAGCTACACGACAGACCAGGTTATAGTATCATTATCATTGACAAGTTGATTTAGTGAGTTTCGTGTGTAGAGTGTCTGTGTTCTGGGGTTCTCCAGTTCGTCTCTGCTGGGGGGAGATCGAGGTATACACTGCAGATGAGACCTAATTAGGTCAAAAGCTGTCCAGTGTTCTGCACGTTGCATGCAGTATTCACCAAGTTGCTTGTCATAATTATTTAATTATATATCAAATTCTCTCTATGTATCTTTTATAATATATATTAAATTTATAAAAAGGGCCCTTCAAAATGTTATATGTTTTCAGAAAAAATTGTATTCAAATGCAACCTGGGTTCAGATCTTGATCTTTTTGGCAACCCCTGAAGAAACCAGAATTTCTTTGATGTGCAAATAAAAAGAATAATTTTTTTCTAACATAATACATTTGGGACTTTCTTTGTATGAACCTCATTCCGTTGAACAACAACATATAACATATAATATATATATACACACACACACACACACACACATACAGTTGTCAGACTGTACAAGAGAGACAAAGAGGAAGAAGAGTGGGGTTAAAAAAGAAAGTAGTCAAGTCTTTTAATATGGAAGAGATAAATCTTTTGTATGAATATGAGTTAAAATAATCAGTGCTGAAATCACAGTATGGATCTACTCTGGTTTCTCGATGTTCATATGTTAACAAAAACCTCAGTTTATATTCACATATGACAAAATCTCAGCTGTTGGTCATGAACAAGAAACAGATGTGTGGCCCATCTTTAATTGGCTGCAAAGAAAATTTATAGAAATGATTTTACAAAAGGAAAAAAAAAAAAAAAAAAAAAATAAATAATGGGAAATGGTATGGGAGGGGACATCTGTATTATGATTTTTTTGTACTGTAATTATTTGTACTAGCAAAAAAAAAAAAAAACTACCTCTGGGTGGTGTAAAAATTATTTTTGACAAATATTGCCTAAGTGGGGTGGAGTTAAAAATTGAATGTCAGAGGGTTTTTATCATAAGCAAAATCATCAAATTTATTAAAGGAGTAAAAAATTAAACCATTTGAAATTGAAACTTCCTCAAATAAAATGTTGCACGCATCTATTAATTATTGATAAAATAATTATTTTTAATATTTTCCACAAAATTGTAAGTATTTATTTATTTATTTGTAAACTTTTAGTTAACCCCTTGTTACTGTAAAAAAGAAAGGAGGGGGTGAGAGTAAAAACAATTTTTAAAATTGCTTACTCAAATTTTGGGTGTATATAACACAGGGTTTTTAATTCTATTTATTAACAATTTTGACTCTTTAACAATAGTGTGGCAACCAGTCTAAGAGAAGGAAATCTCTGAAAATAAAACCAGTTTTACTCCACTTAAAAATGGACCTTATGTCACGTCCTGCTCATGATGGAAGGGTTGGGTAAATATATACATTGTCCCAGAGATGGATAGAGGGAAATCAAAATTTTGGAAAAGAAAAAAAAAAAAAAAAAAAAAAAACTGGCATTGGCTCCAAAGATGGACATATGAGAAAAAAAAAAAGAAAAAAGATTCAGGAATTTTTTTTTGTTCTTATAAAAAAAAAAAAATTAAAAATATGTCAGACTGAGATCATTAACCTTGGTATGGCAACCAGTCTAAGAGAAGGAAAACTTTGAATTAAAACCTGTTGAACTTGTGTTGAATCCTACTCATGTGGAGAGGTTGGGTAAATATATATATTTATTCATATATTAATGTTCAGAACAATTACTCGTAATATAAAATATAGTGGGACACAAAAAAAAACCCATCCTGGATGCCAATCTTTGGTCTGGTTATGATCAGGATCCAATTGTCTTTGATAAAAATTTCCTGGTACTATTAAAAAATGTGTTAATAGTTGTAAAATGATTATCTTATTCCATATTTTTATTTTCAAGGTAATCTTTTTTTTTTCTTTCAACTTGCAAATAAAATTAGCTAACCTCTTTTCCATTTACACTTTTTTTTTTTGAAGATGAGGAGAACAGTCTTCTCTTTATGTAAGACTCTCTCTCTATCTCTCTCTCTCTCTCTCTTTTTTGTTTTTTTGTTTCTTTTCTTATTTTTTACTCACCTAGGAATGTTAAACATTGTATGGTGGTAGTGGATGGGCTATGCAGTGCATGTTTGAGTTCAGGCAATGGAAATGCTTATTCTCCTAATATTAAGTAAAGATGCTCCAATTTGGTGAGCAAAGAACAGCTGTTCTGAAATCTGTGTGCGTTAAAGACCACACCCTATTGGCAGACAGCACACACTTTTTGTAAATACATGTGCTGATGATTGAATAAATATATATATATATATATGATAATATTAGTAGCGGAAAAAAGTTAAGGGTCTACCATGGTTTCAATCCAAATGATTTCATCAGGACCCTACCCTACGCTTAACTAAGTTGATGAATTTAACTAATTCCATAGTTAAATTCAGATGCATTTCTTTTCGGATAATAACAGTTGAACGCAGCGTTAGTTGATATTTTTCTCTCAATTTTCACATGCGGCTTATTCCTTAGTTCTCATTTCTGTATTTTTATTAATTCAATTCTAATTATAAATGATAACTAGTAAAAAGTTAAAATTTTAATTCTAATTATATTTAGGGGTTGAATATTACTAATTTATAGTTTTTCATTGGTTCTTTTTTTGTATTTTATCCTATTTAAAATTAATAACTTTTTAAGAAAAAAAGTCTAATTTATTTAGTTAAATTTAATATTGTAATTCTAATAATATTTTAGTGACCGACCCATATATATATATATATATATATATATATATATTATATATATATAGTTATTAACATATTTGTCAGTTCACATGTAGATGATAAAGTTTGAATCTCTCTCTATCAATATATATATATATATATATATAAAGTACTATGACTTATAAGTGCCCCAACTTCGGAGTTTCCAGGTTATGAGCTATTACTTGGTCGTTTTTTTGCTTTGTGTGGAGAACTTAAATTTGAAGTACGAGCGAGCTTCATATACACTTATGTTAATAAGTTCACTAAAAAACATCTAAATTTCCAAATTTATCCTGCCAAAGAAAATATCTATAAAAAATAAACATTAAAACATAATTCATTACATTCTATTTTATCATAAAAATAAAAATATAATGAAATTTTTGTGTACAGTGCTCAGGTGCACCACAACTCCTCAAAGTCTCATGTCAAGTACACAGAATAATGTATTAGTGTCCGGAACATGAACAGTTTACAGTAGTAATATGCATGTATGTGTTCGCGTGTGTGCATATGTGTGTGGAGAGGGGCATCAGGTATAGTGTCGGCAGACTACAGGAAGCATGGAGGCTTTGAAAGACTCAGTGTTTCGGCAGCCTACAACAGATGCGGGCAGCTTATTCCATGCCTCCGCAATTCTGGGTGTGAAGAAATGTTTCCGAAAGTCACGTGAGCAGTACTGTTTTCTGACTTTGTAGGCATGCCCACGTGTGTTAGAAAGATGGAGATCAAAAAGGTGCTCAAGGTTGCTGTTGTTAAGATGATTAATGACCTTATGAGAGTTTACCAGGTCAGTTGCAGATGCCGAAGTTTCAATGAATCCATTCCCAGGGCAGCGAGACGTTCATGTTTTTATACAATACAGTGCTATTTTTTTTATTTTTATCTAAAAAAGATGTAACAAAAAAAAAAAGAAAAAAGGGGGGTGTTTTTTTTTTTTTTTTTTTTTTTGTTGTTTCTTTTGAAAGGCTGGAACACATTAATGGTATTTCAGTTCATTTCAATGGGGAAAATAAATTTGATATATAATGAAATTCAGTTACAAGCAGAACACATTAAACTGTGTGTGTGTGTATATATATATATATAATGTAGATAAAGCAACCCAAACAATTGATTCAATTAATATTTTGTCTTCATTTATTAAAATACTTCATTATAGCTTCTGATGGAGTCTTAATAAATTTAGATGAAATATTAATTGAATCAATATATTATGTTTGTTTATCTACCTTTCCATTTATATTTTCAAATTTTGGCATCCCCCGACCCAAACTGCTGTTTCTTCATATATGCATGTATGTGTGCATATATATATATATATATATATATATATATATATATATATATATATAGGCTATTTTAGCTCAGTCGATAGAGCATCGCCTGGGAACCCAAGGTTTCTAGTTTTACCAACCGTCGCCAAATCAGCGTATGAGTAGCACAGGATCTATGCGGTAATGTGAGGAGCCGATCCTTTTTTTCTAGAAGCATTTGCACACAACTAAATACATTCACTTTGTGCATATGCACTACTCAAATTCCCGCAAACTTCTAAAGTGCTAACATCTCATCTAAGTTAATGATAAAAGGTTTCTTCTTAGTTAAAACAGACATCTACTTGTGTGGTGGCATTGGTCTTAGTATCTTGGATTTACTGGAGCAAAAGATTATGATTAATTCCCGACAACTATAACAATAATTTGAACTTGTTTCAAAATTTTTTAATGACTTTTCTCCTACACCTTTTTTTTTTTTTTTTTTTTTGTTTTTGTTGTTGATCTATTTTCCTTCAACACCTGCCATCCGTTTAATGCTAAGAAAAAAAAAAATGAAAGAAAAATCTATTTCTCATCTGTTATATTTCTTAATATGAATAACATAAATAATTTTTTATTGAAAGTGCCGAATAATGAAAATTATTCTCCTTCTCTCTTGTTGTTCCTGTTAACTCCATTAACCTGTTGAACCCATTGTACCGCTTCACTGGTCCAATACTCTGTGGCCTCTTCTGAGTAAAATTGGAGGCTGTGGTGTAATGGTTACAGTCATTGGAAATGAACTCGTTGACCATGTTCAAATCCTGACGAGGCTACAGTTCACATAGCGCTAATACTCTTGGAAAGGTATGAATCTAACTACACTCCCTCCAGCTATGGGTAAATGGTGGGGCTGACTGGGCTCTTTAACCTTGGTTAGGCAACCAGTCTAGGAGAAGGAAAACTCTGAATTCAAACCTGTTAAACTCCACTTGAGGGGGTCACTACTAGAATAGGCTCAATCCTAATTAGTTGTCTATTTTAAAGTAATAGTGTGTGAAGAATAATTAAAGTTCCAATTACCGTCGAACTGAGAAGACAAGGCAACAAACGATTGTAACTCAAATACAAACTCGAATGCTACAAGGTCCACTGCAAAATGACAAAGTATATATAAGACTCCACAATGTCATTCAAATCAAGCAGCCAATCAGAACTCAAGGAATGGAATCACCCAGATTCATGGATGGATCATTCTTGATTCCTATTTATACCAGCTGTCTTGGATACTGCTTAAGTTGCACTTAGCTGCTGTTATTAAAACCAACAGTAGACTAACTGACTTCAATAGTGTGGATCTCCATATTTTTTAAAAGAATCTGTAAAATAACTTGTTGATATTACAGTGTCCAATGCACTAGTGGAATAAGGAGCTTGAGGCATCATTTGTCTGCATATTATAGTTATTTACTAAGCTTAGCTTAGATGTGGCAAAATGCCAGAAGTATGGGCACCCAATGAGAATCTAACTCACTAACAATGGTCTGCGAATATAGCTTGCTAACCATTAAACCACGTGAGGTGCCCTTGTCTGCATATTATAAGACTGATCCATTTTAAATTATCCCATCTATGGTTAAATATGTATATTATGCATTAAGGCATCCCAAGGTGATATTTGCATAATAATAATAACAATCTTGAAACCTTATTTATCTGTGTATAACACTTGGATTCAAATTTAAAATGGATTTATGTCAGTGTTGTACAGTATCCAATGTTCTAATATGAATTGAAATATACTTTGTATATAACTCAGATTTAAATCTAGAATGGATCTATATCAGTATTGTCCAGTGTGCTACTGTCCTTGGGAAAGGCGTGCATCCATCTGTTCTTCCCCCAGCTATGGGTAAATAGTAAGGCAGGCTAATCACTTTAGTCTTGAAAAGGTAACTTAACTAGGAGAAGGAAAACTCAGAATTTGAACCTGTTCTCTGCTTCAAGATTGACATTGTGTGGCATCTTACCTGTAGTGGAGGGGTGTTGTGTGTGTGTGTATGTATATATATTATATATTATATATATATATATATATATATATATATCATTCACAGACACCATGTTTCGACGTTTCACGTCTCATCAGTGTGACTAGACACAACAACTAACTCCGACCAGAAGCGAACCCCAACTGACTTTACGCCTGTCCGATCTGTTAACCTCTGGGCCATCGCCAGCTGCGTCTCATCAGTGTGACTAGACTCAACAAATAACTATAAATTTTTTTATATGTGCGCGTGTGTGTGTGTGAATATATATATTCATTCATGCGCACATATAAAAAAAATTAATATATAAATAAGTATATTATACAATATATATTTTCTATATATCATACTCTCACAGAGAAACAGAAGGAGAAGTGACAGGCAGAATGTGAGTTAAGAGACAGGTCAGTTTTTGACTAAATTGCAAATTACGACTAATTAGAACCAATTAAATTGTATTTTTTTTTTTCAAATATAACTCAATCCTAGAACTAAGGAATATTTTGATATGAATTTTGTGTCCTGAAACTAAATAGTAAAAAAGTCTTTAGCAAACAATCATTGATTCACACACACGCACACATATATATAAGAATTTTGATATATAAATGTATACAATATATCATATTTTCTAAAGTTTGAATTTGTAATTTGTTGTAATGCAGGGATAGGGAAATTTCATGTAGTTTATTTTTTTGGTTATGGTGGTGGGGAGCACTCATTATAATATTGCATAAGGGAGCCATTTTTAATCTAATTCAACCTATGATATCATCGAAAGGCATAGGGTTAATGCATGTTAATTTAACTGACATTTATTCTTGTAATGAAGTGAATATCATTTAATTGAATTTACCAGAAAAATTTTTTTTTCGATGTAACCAAATTAAATTTAATTCATTGACACCCCCCCCCCTCTCTCCATTCATTTTTGAAACTGAATGAAGCAGAGTGGAAATTAGAAAAGAATCCATTAAAATCCAATTTGGTTATCACAAATGAATCCATCACCTGTTTATTAAAATGAGGAACCCTTTTTAACTTTTTAGATGAAACCAGTTCCCTAATAAGATTTAATGAATCTGCTAGTTTCACTTTGAATATTTCCTGCTCAAAATTAAAAAAAGAAAAAAAAAAAGAAAAAATGTTTACAGAATAGCAAACAACTATTATTTTATCTATAGATCATTAAAATTTCAATTGTGTTTGTGTGTGTGTGTGTGTGTGTGTGTGTGTGTGTGTGTGTATATATATATATATATATATATATATATATATATATATATATATATATATATATATATATATATATATATATATATTTACAAAATGAACTCCTGCAGTTAACTGGGATTAATCAGTATCTTGATTAATTCAGTGGATTTAACCCTGAAGATCCTTATGATGAAACCCGAGTAGGTTATTTCTGTACACACTATAATATATATATATAAAGTGGATGATATCAAGTGTTACTTTGATAGGATTCAACCAAAATTGAGAACTCAAAAGTATATATTTTTACATATATGGAGTTTTTTAAAGAGATAAAAGGATATATACCTTTAGAATATAAATTTATTTCGAATTTATAGTCTCATCAGTTCTATTCTTGTTGGTTTTTGTCTTTAATATTTCACCCTCGGTCTTACTGGTGTGATTTTTTCCTGTAATCAAACAAGTAAGACCGACTGAAATACTACTAAGCCTCCTGAAAACTAACGATTCCAAAGACTAATGAAACTAAATGACAATAAATAGATAATTAAATAAGAAAACAAATTGAATTGTATTACTAAAATACTTATTTACATATAATTAAACATTTCTAATTAGGTTTATTGTTAGTTCTTCAAACAGGAGATGTAAAATAATTGCATAACATTATTACTTAATTACGACTAAGTTCAGACAGAAATAAAAAAAAGAAGTTTTAATTGATAAATCTATTAAGTATTACTCATTTAAATAAGAAAAAGATATAGTTTTTCTACAACTTTTAATTGATAAATCTATTAAGTATTACTCACTTAAATAAGAAAAAAATATAGTTTTTCTACAAGTTTTAATTGATAAATCTATTAAGTATTACTCACTTAAATAAGAAAAAATATTTCCATAACAGTTTTTCTACAATAATATCAATTTCATAAAATTTAATGAAATATTAACTAGCAGGATCTGTGGATATTCCACAGTATGATAATTTGATTATTACAACATTTGACATGTTTACTTTACCCTAACCCCTAACAAACAACTGGATCTTGATGGTGTAAATGAAAAAAAAATGTACTTATGAATCAGTAAAGCAAAAGGGGTGCCTAAAGGTGATATGGTCCCACCAAGTGCCTCCATGTTTCTTGTATGTATTGTTTTAGATGATACTTTGATCTCTCAAGAGGAATCTGTTTATCTTCTTAGAATTTCTCTTGAAGCGGCAGATGGAGAAGCAAGCTAAATCCTGTTAAATGCTGCTCTTGTTATACGCTCCTCACTGTGCGCACCTTATTTACCTTCCTCACTAACTTTAAAACCTGTGCTTATATCTAAGCAACCACCTGTTGGGAAATGGCCCAAGTTCCAAAAATGCTCTTTCTAATATAAACATTTACATATGGAGGTGGTGATTAGTCTCTGTCAAGGTCGGCTATGATGGTAACAGTTTTCAACTACTACCACCTTGGCAGTTTGCATTCTCACTCTTTTCCACCATTGCCTTGTCAGTGCGACTTTGACTATGTTGACTGTATCCCCATGCAGGGGGGGGGGGCGTCGCCCTAGGTATGAAAGTAAACTGCATCTGGTGGTGAGGCTATAGTTATGGAACTCTGGTGAGTGTGAAGTAACGCTTAATTGCAAATACTTCCAGTTCTACTCTGACCTGGAGTGGTGGTACTTTTTTAGGGTCCCGTCTATCTATGGTTCAAATAGATACATCTCTTTGAAAATCATTTGTACTAGTACAAAATAAAAAACACCCTCCGGGCGATGTAAAAATAGATTTTTGAAACATATTGCCTGAGAGGTGGGAATAAAAAATTCAATGTCAGCGAGTTTGTATCCTAAGTAAGTAAAATTATCAAATTCATTAAAGGATTAAAAAATAAAACAATTTGAAATGTAAACTTTAAATATGTATTAAAATAAAACAAACTATATATAGATATATAATAACAGTCATGTATTTATTAAAACTTGTTTTAAAAAACAATGAGGACTGTCTAATGTTGCATGTTCAAATTTTGAGTGTATTTATTCTGTTATGACGATTTTGGGTAAGGTGACGTAAGTAGTGACATAATTTTTGTTACAGACAAAAACCGGAAGCGAATCTCCATTATTAATAGAAGATTAGATAGGAATACTTGATATCAGAACAGTGTGCAGAAAAGAAAAAAAGAAAGAAAATGCACAAAAAATGTAAATATAGATGTACAATGTATGCAATTCCCTAACCCCTAAGCATAAAATAACCCTTGATGGGTTGATATGTCATTAAAATCAATCTTTTGCATCATATTGGTTATTAGATATTATGTCAAGATAAACAAATGACAAAAATCTACATTTATTTACCATTAACATGTTAAGATATCTGGTAATGGAGAGAAATAGGTTAATACCTTTTCCAAAATGTGAATATATCATCATGTTACGCTGCCAGTATTTCTTCCCCTGACTCTGTCTTGCCACCCATCTCAATCGGTCATCATTCCTGGCAAGTCCTCTTCATGACATCCAGTATCTGCACAGAGCGGATCAATGTAAGTCTTTACTGGTCAGCCCAGTCTGGTGTGTCCATGGGTAGGTGTTCATAAGCGAACATTACTTATGAGTTGGTCCTTATATCTCTCCAGCAGTATCTTGTTCATCTTACTTGGATAGTTTGTATGATAGGAAGTAAGTGGCCATGAATATATAGCAGTCGAAAAAATAAGTACATTTTTTATATGCATATATGGAAGTTCATTTTTGTTTAGAATTTCAATGCTGTAGAATTTTGGGTAATTTATGGGAAAGTGCGTCACTTGGGAAGCAGTGTCACTTGAAAGAAAACCACCAACTTGGGGCGTTTGTTTTTTTTTTGTTTTTTTTTTACATTCATTTACATAAAAAAAAAAATCCAAAACGTTTATTTTTTTCGGTATTTTCATTTTATTTTAATATATTTCCAACAATCAATTACAAGTAAAAAAGAATCAAAATATTTAGATATTCTTGCTTATTTAAACTAAAAACAAGACATTAAACAAACATGAATAAAAGAAAATCTGAGTATTTAGATATTCTTTTATATTTTGATAAACTAAAATAAAAACTATCTATCGAGTCGTCTTCATATCTATCTATTGCTTCGGCTACAGACTTCAATCGTAGCTGGGGTTGGTTTTTCACCACTCACCGTCAGCAAATTTTGAGGCAGGGGGCTGGGACGGTCTTCCTAATAAATTACCGAATTTTGTAAGAAATAATAACCAACATTCTGTTTTGATTGTAAAATTTTTCACTAGAAATAATAAAATCCTGGTATTAGGGCTAGTTTAGCTCAGTTGGTAGAGAGTCTGACTAGGAACCACAAGGTTCTTGGTTTGATACCGGCCCTCGCCAACCCAGAGCAGGCGTAGCACAGGGTTCTGTGCGGTAATGTGAGGAGCTGATGGTAGGTGTGGCGCTCCACCTCAGATGCAAAAACAATCTTGTTGGTATAGAGCTAATGCAAAGGGGATAGACTCCCTCAGTGTTTGGTTGATACTTTAGGCCACCTTGACAACTTTACTTACTTTTTTTTTTTTCTGATTAAGAAGAAAATTAACTTATTAAAAAAATATATTGGTCAGGGTGTGTATTGAATTGATTTGGTTAAAATAATTTCATATGGGCTTTACATATCTGTGTCCTTATCTCTCATTATAGTAAAATGATATAGTCGTATACATAGAGAAATGAATAGTAAATTTGCTTCTTAGCATTTAGTCATTGGTCTATTTATGACATGATGTTAATTATTGCCCTTTTAAATATTCTCTACTATGTACATTTGATTAGTCTCTTTGGTGCCCTGCTCGGGGGGGGGGGTCATGTGGTGTGGATGTCAACAATTGTCAAAGCCAAATAATAATAAAGAAAGAAAAAAAAAAGAAAGAAGAACATGTGGAAAGAGAGAGTTGGGAAGCTCTGCTTACTCAAACTCTACAGCAATTATCATAATAAACATTGTTTCGAAGAGCTGTGATTTATATTGCAGCATTTTAGCCACTGTTCAGGTTTTTTCTTGTTTGATATTTAAAAAAAAAAAAAACCCAAAACTTAATAACTTTGTGAAGTCATTAGCATACCAGAATAGTTCAAACAACATTTCATCCGATCCATTCTTCTCTGATTAAAGTCCAGAATGGTTCGCGGTAAACTTGGTAGTGTCAGAGCCATGCCGCCAGGAACTTAAGTTCCTGGTAAGGCTACCCAAGGTGGACAGGTCTGGCACCTAGTGGTATTAGGGCCACAACCTGGCCAAAGGGGCTCTGGCTAAAATCCAAAGGGCGTCTTCATTGTTGTCAGGAATCAGCGGCTGTTAGCATATTTGTCACTGTGTCTGTGGAAAATCTGCAGTAAACAAGGGTATCTCATTTCCATGACTGGGATATGCATGTGGTATTTGGAAACCGCTTGTGAATTTCATATTTCCTTGTTACTCCTTCCATGAATTCACCTTGGCTGAATTCATTGGAGCTGGCTCAACCAACCCAGTGTGAATGCCATAACAGTAGTAGAATGGTTAAAACAATGTTTCATCTAATCCATTCTTCTCTGATGAAGTCCAGATAATTGACAAGGAGCATTGTTGTATCGAGAACTCCTTGTATGACATGCAATTATCTGAGGTACTTGTATTTATTGCTGCTAATGGTATGGTCTTGTTGCTATATTAATGAATAGGCTGAAGAATGAATCTGCTGGAATGGTATGGTCTTGTTGCTATATAATGAATAGGCTGAAGAATGAATCTGCTGGAATGGTATGGTCTTGTTGCTATATTACTGAAGAATGAATCTGCTGGAATGGTATGTCTTGTTGCTATATTAATGAATAGTGAAGAATGAATCTGCTGGAATGGTATGGTCTGTGTGCTATATTAATGAATAGGCTGAAGAATGAATCTGCTGGAATGGTATGGTCTTGTTGCTATATTAATGAATAGGCTGAAGAATGAATCTGCTGGAATGGTATGGTCTTGTTGCTATATTAATGAATAGGCTGAAGAATGAATCTGCTGGAATGGTATGGTCTTGTTGCTATATTAATGAATAGGCTGAAGAATGAATCTGCTGGAATGGTATGGTCTTGTTGCTATATTAATGAATAGGCTGAAGAATGAATCTGCTGGAATGGTATGGTCTTGTTGCTATATTATGAATAGGCTGAAGAATGAATCTGCTGGAATGGTATGGTCTTGTTGCTATATAATGAATAGGCTGAAGATGAATCTGCTGGAATGGTATGGTCTTGTTGCTATATTAATGAATAGGCTGAAGAATGAATCTGCTGGAATGGTATGGTCGTTGCTATATTAATGAATAGGCTGAAGAATGAATCTGCTGGAATGGTATGGTCTTGTTGCTATATTAATGAATAGGCTGAAGAATCTGCTGGAATGGTATAGTCTCTTCTTGATTACAGAGGCTATATGAATATTTTGGAGGTGCGTGGTATAATGGTTAGAATCATAGGAAATTAATTCATCGACCCAAGTTCAAATCCTGGATGAGGCTGTTTGCATTTCACATAGTGCTAATACCCTTGGGAAAGGAATGCATCCAACTACTCTCCCGTCAGCTATGGGTAAATAGTAAGGCAGACTAATTACTTAGCCAAGATTAAAGAGCCCAATCTAGGAGAAAGAAATCTCTGAATTCAAAACTGTTAAACTCTTGCTTAAGAAATTGACCTTGTATCACTCGTGTGGAGGGGTTGGTATATATATATATATATATATATATATATATATATATATATATATATATATATAAGGAAAATTAAATCTGTATATTACACTGTCTTTTAATGGTGGTGTTTTTACTTTCTAATAAAATCACTTGGAAGAATTCATATTCTTGGAACTGAGATATTTGTAGAATTTGAGCAGAAGTACATGTGATATACATAGGGTGGGGAGTGAAGAGGAAAAAGAAAAAAAAAGAAAGAGGTAGTCTGATATTTTACTAGCCACTGTACCCCACCCTGTTCCATATTCCCTCTCTTCTCCCTACCCCCATTTCTTACCTAAGGATGTTTTGGGAGACTTCTTTGACCCAGTTCCTGATAGAATGAATATTTTGGTAGGATTATAAAAATCCTTATTAGTTCCTTCCCTTCTCTTAGGTTTTTTTCTTCCTTTTTTTTGTATCTTGCTTTTTCCTCCTACTTTTTTTCTTTTCTTAATAAATAAATGCTCTTTTCTCACCCTTTCTTTTTATTTATACAGCTTAAGTGCTAATATATATTAATGTTTTATTTATTTTTTTCCTTTAATCAGATATTCATTACAAATTGCTATGTAAACTTCTTTATTTTCTCAACACAAAAAATGCTGATGAAGGCCAGACTTTTTTTCTGATTCTGAAACCTGTTATTATCAACTATAGATCCTATTTCTATAAGGACTCATTATGTCCCAACTGAATCGGTAAATGTGTTTGTCTACTCATTCTAGCAAAAGACTATCATCATCATCATCATCTCCCTCTTACCTACTTGTTGATTATATATATATATATACACACACACACACACACATTTACATATATACATATATACATACATATAAATATATATATACATACACACACATATACATATATACACATACATACATATAAATATATATATATATACATACACACACATATATATAAATATATATATATATACATACACACACACATTTACATATATACACATATGCATAAATATATATATATATATATATACACACACACACACATTGACATATATACACATATACATATATATAAATATATATATATATTACATACACATTTACATATATACAATATACATACTTATAAATATATATATACACATACACACACACATTTACATATAAATAAATATATATATATATATATATATACACACATTTACATATATACATATATGCACATATACATACATATAAATAAATATATATATACACATACACACACACATTTACATATATACATATATGCACATATACATACATATAAATAAATATATATATATATATATATACATTTACATATATACACACATATATATGTATATGCACACGCACACATACATATATATATATATATATACACGCATACACACACATATATATATACATATACACACACACACACACACACACACACACACACACACATATATATATATATATATATATATATATATATATATATATATATAATGTAGTGTGTTTTCATCTAAACACAGAGCCCTCTTTGCTTAGCACACTATTAATCATAAATGTAGTTGGTTTAAAACAAAACTGCTTGTGTGTAAGTTTATTCCCTTGCTGTGTGAGAAGATTAACAACGATTTTTTTTTTTAATGTTGAAAAAGGCAGTGGTGGGTGACAAAGTCAGAGGTCTACCCCTTACCCTCTAATTTCACTGACCCAGCCTTTGAGTAACATGTGGCCTCACCTGATGGCATCTACATCATTATCTAACCCTTTCCCACACCACCACCACCACAATGTGTCCTCTGAGATTCACTTTCTCTCTTTCCCTTCACTCTCTCTCTTTCCCTTCACTCTCTCTCTCTGCAACTTTAGATCTGTTTAGAGTTCCTTCTTGCCATCTGTACAGAACTGATTCCAATCTGTTAAAAAAAACTCTATCAGGATGCCTTACCCTCCAATTTCCTTTCCTCATACTGAAGGACACTATAACCCAATATCTTTCTGTTAACTTGTAATGTCTTAGCATTGACCCCCTCCCCCTGAAGGTCTTTGACACTAAACTGTGTCTGACAGTAAGGCTCCAGTTCTGGAGCTTTGGTAAGTGTAAAGTATCCCTTCATTGCCATTACTCCCAGTCCCACTCTTACCTAGACTGCTTGTACCCTTTTAGGGTTCCATCTGTGAGTCAAATAGATCTGTTTAGTAATTAGTAGTATTAGACAGGAATATTTGAAACCATATACATATTTACCAATCCCTCTGCAAGAGCAGGATATGACACAAGGTCAATTTCTTAAGTGGAGTTCAACAGGTTTGAATTCAGTTTTCCATCTCCTAGACCGGTTGCCTAACCAAGTTTAAAGAGCCCAGTCTGCCCTACTATTTACCCATAGCTGGAGGGAGAGTTGGATTCATACCTTTCCCAAAGGTATTAGAAACCATATAAGTGTGCGCAAACAAATTATTATCATCATCATCATCATCTCCATTAGAGTTTTTCACACCTGTCTTAGCCGGTGGTTCACTGGAGGCTGAGTGACAGCATGTCTCTTCAGGTCTCAAGAACTCTTCTGAGTATTCCAGCCGATCTCAACAACGCTGTAGTCTGAATGGTCTCGATTCTTCCTCTGATTTCCAGTTCATCCAGACTCTTTTTCAGACCACTGGGGACCGTTCCTAGGGCACCAATTACAATTAGCACTATCTTCACCTTCACGATCCAGAGTTTTCTTAGTTCTCTGGCAAGGTCCAAGTATTTGTCTGTCTTTTTGCTTTCTTTCACTTTCACTCGATGATCATCCAGGACGGCAAAATCCATGAGATGACCTCTTCTTGTTGATCAACACCAGGTCTAGTCTCCCGGCTGGGATTAGGTAATCCGTCTGTACCTTAAAGTCCCAGATTATTATTATTATTGGAAGGTGTGTCCTGGTTATGACATTAAAATGCCCCTTTATTGGCATTACTCCCAGGTCCACTCTAATCTGTAGTGGTAGTACCTGTTAGAGTCCCGTGTCTAGGTCAAATAGATCTGTTGGAAAATTATTCATCCTAGCAGGACTAGTTTCATTGCCTTTACTCCAAGGTCCGCACTGACCTGGGGTTGTCGTAGCTGTTAGTTTCCCAACTGTGGGTCAATTAGATCTATTTGGGAATTATGAGTATTAGATAGGAATACCTGAAACCATAAAACTGTATAAATTATCTTTAGATAAGAATACCTTGTTCTTTTCTTTCTTTCTTTATAAGAAGAACAGAATGCTCCATTATTTAGTTGAGGTGATGGAACTCGTAAGAAATAAGAATTCGGCAGTTAAGCAACAACAGATAACCAGGATTTACATTTTTGCATTTCTTCTTGGATGATTTGGACAGTCTCATTTTAAATCAGAGGGTGTTGCAAGATGATAATGGTTGTACAAATAAGGAACATGAGTATTAATATATAGATTTAAAAAACATATATATGTAATGACAAACATTAACACTGATAGACTTTAGAAAGCTTTATTCTACTTAGAATAATTGGTATACTTACTGAGAATTTATATAGTCTAGTATTCCCTAGAGAATTCTCCAGAGGGGAGGTAATCATATAATAGGGAAGGTAACTCTCATTACTTATTACAATATATATTTTATTTATTTATTTAATAAGTACCGTGATAGGTCAGTTTGATGTTCCCTCTGAAGTTCCTCAAATCTTGGCATCAAACTGGAGACAAGCCACCCTAAGTTCCTGTTCTACATTGATTTTCTTTGCGTAACACTTGCTTTTTTTTTTTTAATCATAGCTATCAAAAAAAAAAAAAAAAAGAAAAAAAAAAGAAAGACAGCTTTCATAGATAAGTTGTCACAATTGGAATGTGAAATTTTCTGATTTTAGCCCTTATCAGAAGAAATAAATATTTCTCTGATATCTAAAAACCTGTTAATTCTACTAGCATTAAAAAAAAAACAAAACAAAAAATACTTTAGATATACGCTCTTACATTTGGGGCGCTGGTGGTTGTCATCAGTGATGTAATCCGCCGGGTTCATTGGGAAGTTTCGGGTCTTCCTACATCAGACTTCCCTCGCCCTGCTGACCCTATCAGAGGTGATCAAACTCTGGTACAAACACCCACAATAACTGCTAAAAGACGTTTGACTTTTGAGAAATTTTTTATGGACGGTAGAACTAACCCATTTAAATACAAAGCAAAAAAACCCCGGGTGGTGTAAAAATTTATTTTTGAAAGGTATTGCCTAAAGAGGTGTGAGTTAAAAATTCAATGTCAGAGTTATATATATATATATATATATATATATATGTATATATAGGTATATATAAAAACATTTTTTTTGTGATGAAACAAAGAAAATACAGTGCTCAATCACAAATTAGATTATCATACTGTGGTATATCCACAGGTCCTGCTAGTAATCTTAAAAAAACAGAATGGCAAATATTGTTCCTTTTATTTTAGTAAAATTAAATTTTGAAGCTAAGAGGTCCTGAAGAAAGCAGCGGCATATCAACATCTTCAGGGACAGCCTTCACATGTGACATCTGTGGTCGAGAATGTTTTTCAAATATTGGACTTCAGTCACAAGAAGCGCTGTAACTTCAGGAGAACAGAAACTATATTATAGTCTTCCAAGACTGAAATGCCAATAAATGAAGATAAAGTGTGTGTGTGTGTGTGTGTTTAAATCTCAAACTATTATGTAACCCCCCCCCCCTTCCCCAATATACACATTGTTATCCATATTGATATTTATTTTTATTTGAGCATTTTTTTCTTAGAATATATTTCTTCTTTTAATCAATCTCCTGTACATGCATAAAGAGAAACTGATAAATACTATTTTGGAGGGAGGGAGGTAGAATTGTTTTAGACATTGGTTCATATAACCTACATTTTCAATTCAAAATCCATTTTTAAAAGCAAATGTTGATAGTGACTAGTGACAATGCATTTTGTGAAGTGTATGATTGTTGCAGAAAGTGATTCATGACACAGTTATTAAGAAAGGACCAAAATGGGGTCCATATTAACTATTCAATAAAAAATAAAAAATAAGAAATTATACAGAGATCAGTGTTATTTGTAGTTAATGGAATTTTATAAGTTAAACCTGTAGTGAATGGCCATGGGATTTGATCTGTTTTACTTTTAATTATTTGATCATAGCTCTTTTCCACCCTCTCTCAGTTCTTTGTCTCTCTCTTTCTCTCTTTCTCTTGGTTTTCCACCCTCTCATTTCTTTGTCCCTTTCTCTCTCTTTTCCACCCTCTCAGTTCTTTGTCCCTCTCTCTTCCACCCTCTCAGTTCTTTGTCCCTCTCTCTTCCACCCTCTCAGTTCTTTGTCCCTCTCTCTTCCACCCTCTCAGTTCTTTGTCCCTCTCTCTTCCACCCTCTCAGTTCTTTGTCCCTCTCTCTTCCACCCTCTCAGTTCTTTGTCCCTCTCTCTTCCACCCTCTCAGTTCTTGTCCCTCTCTCTCTTCCACCCTCTCAGTTCTTTGTCCTCTCTCTTTCACCCTCTCAGTTCTTGTCCCTCTCTCTTCCACCTCTCAGTTCTTTGTCCTCTCTCTTTCCACCCTCTCAGTTCTTTGTCCCTCTCTCTCTATTCCATTCCTCAGTTCTTTTACTCTCTCTCTCTCTCTTTTCCACCTTTCAGTTCTTTACTCTCTCTCTTTCTCTTTTCCAGCCTCTCAGTTCTTTTACTCTCTCTCTTTCTCTTTTCCAACCTCTCAGTTCTTTTACTCTCCCTCTCAGTTCTTTGTCCCTCTCTCTCTCTTTTCCACCCTCCCAGTTCTTTGTCCCTCTCTCTTTTCCACTCTCTCATTTCTTTGTCTCTCTCTTCCCCTCTCTCATTTCTTTGTCTCTCTCTCTGTTCTTTGTTCCTCTCTTATCCTGTCAAGATATAGAATTTTACATCCTCTTAATAGACATGATTTCAGACTTTTAATATTCTTGTTTTTATTTTGCTTATCAAAATACCCAGAAAAAAAAATGACAGGACAAAAAACAGAAAAGAAAAGAAAAATATTTTAAACATCTTCGTTGCATTTAACTTAATTGCATTTATGTTTGTTTGTTTATTTTTTTGGATGACATATAGAACGAAAAAAAGAAAATTAAAAACAATTTTTTTTTTTTTTAAGACAAGAAATCTATAAAAATCTTATTTTAGATTAATAATTTTTCTTGCATTTTTGAAAAAATTACCAATTTATTAAATTGATTTGAGTAGAATATTTTTTCTCTCTATTTGTGACTCTGATTTTCCACATGTATAAATAATCTGTGGTAATGTAACTTTTATAAATATTTTATCTTCCTTTTTCTTTTTTTCTTTCTTCTTTCTCTCTATTTTAGTTTTAAGTCCAGAAAGTTTTTGTTATATATAATCAATATCCATAATAGACAGACATTTATTTATTTTCTGCTTAAATCTGTCAGAAAACTTGTATTCATTTATTTAGAACTAGAAGTGGCTACCCAGCATCAAATTGATTTGTTTACTTTTGAGGGTAATTTATGAGGAAGTGCGTCCCGGTCTCCTGCCTCAAAAATTGCTACCTGGTGACTATTAAAATAACAACCCAGCTCAGTCTATTCAAAACTATCCATCTTCATATCTATCTATCTATCTCAATTTGTTCATATTTATCTATATTACTTTAAATACTAAGATTTTTTTTTATTCATGTTTGTTTAATGTCTTGTTTTTAGTTTAAATAAACAAGAATTACGACAAAAAAAGATGCGACCCCCCCAATACATTTACTTGTCGAAAATATCTATCTCCAATTGTTCATATCTATCTATATTATTTTGTTTATCTATCTATCTCAGTCTATTACAAACTATATATCCATCTTCATATCTAAACAAGAATTACGACAAATTACAATAAATAAACAAGAATTACAATGAGCTGGGGTTGCTATTTTGATAGTCACTGGGTAGCAATTTTTGAAGCAGGAGACTGGGACGCACTTCCTCATAAATTACCCTTTTGAGATTTACAAGTCCTGTACATTTTAAAGTAGAATTTCAATGCTATTTCTTTGTATATTTTTATTTTCAAATATCCTCGAATATAAATCAAATCTTCATAATTTTTTCACAAAAAACCAGACCTGGTGATATTTAATGTGTATATATATTTACTTTATCATTAATTGTTTTATTTTCAAAATTTCATCTTGACAGACATACATATCAACTGCCATTTATATATGTACTAGAAGTGGCTGCCTGGTTTTGGCTGGGTAGAGAGAGGGGATAAAATAGTTAGTCTCACAGATCCATTGATTGTTTTGATCTTCCGTAATTGTTTATTAAAAGGTCAAAACAGATTTCTGTCAGTGAACTAATAACATTTGTTTTTTCAAAAAATATGTTTAATTCATATATATATATATATATATATATATTTATATATCGTGGATAATATGGGTGCTATATTTCTAAGAAGATAGTGCTCAATATCATTGATAGTGTTTATATTTGAGGTAAGGTAGCATGGACATTGAGTCAACACCTGATTACTGACAGTTTCTCACCTATCTGAAGATTGCATAAACAAGAAACTTATGGTGGGGGGCGGGGAGAGTTATGAAAAAGATAATTTAGAGGTGGGAAGAATTAAAAGGAAAATAGATCAAATTCCATAGAAATGCAAAAGGTTTACATCTAAAATTCCATGAGAGATGATGCACCTCTGCAGAGGCGGGTGGCAACCTATGACATATAAGGATGAAACCCTGGTGGTTGAGCAGTCCATGACCTGCAACACTCCACTTTGACCCTTACTTAGTCTAGGCTAGAGGCCTCCTCTGATCAGTTAGCTGGTCACGACAAGCCCTAGCACCTATATGATTGTCCCCAACCCTATTGCCCTTAAGGCAAGCCCCAATCCTTTTTATCTTATATGTGCTAGAAGGCAGTGGCTGAATCTCCTGGGTATGGCATTAAAATCTTTCTGATGGTGAAGTTCCAGTTCTGGAGCTCTTGAGAATGTGGAGTACCCCTTCATTGCCATTGCTCTCAGGTCCACTCTGACCCGGAGTGGTAGTACCTGTTAGGGTTCCATCTATGGGATAAATAGAACAAAATGAGTTCCAAAAAAAGTGTTTAAAAAAAAAACAATTGAGTTCCGATGAAGCCAAAATGTCTTTGGCCTAAAATGACCCAATGGGTTGACATGCTGTAAAATCCAACCAACCAATTGAAGTTAATGTAATTTGATGTGAACAATGGAAATCAAATGTCTTATTGATGAACCCAATTTCTCTCTTGCTTTTGTTACAATGTTAATGAGATGTAACCATCAAACTGATGGGATTTGAACCCTTGTTTCTGAGATCTGAATGAAATACTTTAATGACACTAGATTCTATTCTATGTATAATTTTCATTGCTGGTGCCACTCAATGATTGACTACACAAAAAAAAACTTGATAGAAGTCCAATTGAGAAATGGAGAGGTAGAGAGCGAGGGAGATGGAGGTAGAGAGAGGGAGATGGAGAGAGAGGGAGATGAGAGGTAGAGAGAGGAGATGGAGAGGTAGAGAGAGGAAGATGGAGAGGTAGAGAGAGGAAGATGGGAGAGATGGAGAGAGGGAGATGGAGAGAGAGAAAGTATGGTGGTGCATTTAGAGTCTATCCACAAGATTTTGTCTAAACCGACTGACAGATAATGAATGTCAAATTTATGTCTGGCAGATATGGAGGGTGGAGAAAAAAAACCCCCAAAAAACAAAGTAGCCGAGTTTGTTTTGAAATTAAACCAAGATGTTTGATTGGATGAGACAACAAAGCTATTCTTTTCTTTGTTAATGTGTCTCTTTTCTTTCCTTGTTCAAGTACACAAATCAAGAATCTTGATTGTATTTCCTGTCACATGACTCTTAAGATCATTCGGTTGGCTAACCACAACTTGGACACTAAATTGGTTTTTAAAAGATTTCATTAACCTTTTTTTTTATGTCTACTTTCTTAGAATTACCTTCGTTCTTATAGTCACCAATTTTATCTTTTTAAATTTTTTATTTTTAAAAAATCTTTATTTAGGAATTGTTGTGTCTGTACTATTTAAAAGCATAAATGAAGTGAACAATGCAAATCAAATTATCTATCTTATGTCAAAGTGTTCACTTTCAGCTTTATACGAGGGTGAGTCAAAAAGTAGAGATGCTGATAGGTAACAAGTCCTGCGTCCCTGACGCAACAAAATCTAAAAGGACGCAGTAAAATCGCATCCATGCCAGTCCCAGTGTCTTTCTTTTTCTTCCCTCGCCATTCAAGCTAAATGTAAATAAATTGTCACAAGCAATACACCCTGAAGAAAATATATCACATATACAAAGATGCTGATAGGTACGCATCCTTCATCCCTGATACACAAAAAAACTAAAAGGAGGCAGTAAAATCATATCCATGCGTCCCAGTGTTTTTCTTTTTTCTTCCTTCACCATTTCAAGCTAAATGTAAATACATTTCAATATTTTCTTGGAAATGAAATACACAGGATAGGTTACAAGGTAGGAGTTAGACAGCTTTAGTTGGGACCCATAAATTTTTGACCTATTCAAAGCAAATATGTGCGTCCCAGGATGCACTAAGTCTCACTGAGTTTCCATGATCAAAGTATTAAACCAATGTTTTAGAATGGTTTAGAATACACTTAGGTAGGAGTTAGACGGCTTTAGTTGGGACCCATAAATTTTCCGGGGGACTTGTTCAAAGCAAATATGTGCGTCCAGGATGCACTAAATCAAAAAGCTATCAGCATCACTGTGTGTGTGTGTGTGTGTGTGTGTGTGTGTGTATGTATATATATATATATATATATATATATATATATATATATCTGGTAGGATATCCTAGTATATTGATAATTGCAATTAGGTCGAGCAGTATGTAAGTTTGTCGAGTAGCATGTTCTTTTGATTATCTACATCACTGTGGGTCACATTGAAATTGGGCTAAATTGATAAGCACTGTTTTGCCCTTAAGCATTACTATATATTATAAATTACTGCCAAGAACAATTACATCTCTATATTACTCTTCTCTGAATATGCTGAGGGGTAAGCCCCCTCCTGCTATCTTAATACTTAATTTGGTGACCACTTAGGTCACAGCAGGTACTGACTGTAATCCCCTATCCTGGGTATGGCACTTAACTGCATTTGAAGGTAAGGCTCCAGTTCTGGAGATCTTAAGAGTGTGGAGTACCCCTTCAATGCCCTTACTCCCATATCCACTATGACTTGGAGAGGTAGTACCTGTTAGGATACCATCTATGGAGCAAATAGATCTGTTTGAAAATTATTTCTATTCAATAGGACTGTGTGCAAAAAAAAGCAAAAAACACTTAAGAAGCAACTACACAGTGTAGATAAAAAGTAAAGTCAGCGAGGGAGTCTATCCCCATTTCAATAGTGCTAGACCAAGGAGATTGTTTTAGCATCTGAGGTGGAGTGCCACACCTACCATCAGCTCCTTACTTTACCACACAGATCCCTGTGCTACTCATACGCTGAGTTGGCGAGGACCGGTATCGAACTAGGAACCTTGTGGTTTCTAGCCGAACGCTCTGTAAATATGAACATACAATGAACTTGATTTCCTAACCTTTAGGAATAAAATAACCCTAGACAGGTTAACATGTTAAAATCAATTAATCATTTGTAATACTAAAATTAGGGTTTTATATATGCATGTTACTGTAACCCAATAAAAACAGTATGTCAGATTTTATAACGGCTATACAGCTAGTATTATTTGTATTATTCGGACCATTGTCCTCATCTTCATTATTATCTGCCGATGTGTCCTCCAGCCTTCTTCAGGTATTTCTTGTTGGACTCTGGAACCTTCTCGGACTTGGGGAACCATCTCCAGAGAGCACATCGGCTGAAATGTTGTACAGATAACAATAAAGATGATGACAATAGTCCGAATAATAAAAATATTACTAATTATCAAGCCTCATCTCAAAAATTCAGGGAAATAGGCTATACACAGTGTTATTTAAGAGAATAAATCAATTTCCATGCCAATTTGTAAGTTAATGATAATTTTGTTGCAGGGAGCTGTTTGTATTCATACACAGAAGCAATAACGTTAATCAGTTTCATTCGAAATTTAGTGAAAAGAAGGAAAGAAAGAAAAAGAGTGACAGTTAAATCAAGATTATCATATGTTTTACATATTGAACTATATACAAATAGCTTTTAAGTAAATATATTGTGGTAATGATTAAAATATCATATCCACAGGTCCTGCTAGTGAAAATTAATTCTTAAAATTCTCCTTGATAATTCATATGATGAAGATTCTCTAGAAACTAAATGTTATTATAATGGAAATCGTGTTTTTTTCTGTCTGTAACCGAAACTATATTACTACTCAAGTCACAATTCCCTTAGTTATTTACGTCACATTCTCCATGATTTTATTTTTTATTTAAACCTCAAGTATTAATAAAATTGTTTTACATTATTGATACTGTTGATCATATCTACATACTAATAACATGCAATTGTGTGTATGTGTGTGTGTGTGTATGTATATATATATATATATATATATATATATATATATACACACAACAAAATAGCATTTTACAGTGTGAATGGGAAGGCTAATTGGCATATTGATATTAAAAATTTAATTTTGATAAATATGTACATTGATTTTTAATTGTTTGGTTTTATCTTAATGAATATGAGAAAAAATCTCAGATATAGATCTTAAAAGAAATCCATTAACAAGAAGAAATAACTGTAATTTTTTTCTTTACTTCCTATTTTAACTAAATAGTTAGATTATGAAAATTTTGCAATGAAAGACGGGAGTGATGGAAGAGTAAGTTTCAGTTATTCTATTTTTTCATTATATCCCCCTCTGTTTAAAATCATTTTTATCTGCATTCTTATTTAGTTTAATTAGCCTATTCAATTTAATATTTTATTATATTAAAACTTACATACTTGCACTTGGGAGGTTGCATATGTTTGCTAGTAGCATTAATGATTAAAAAAAAAGGTATTAATCACAGCAGTGTGCTGAGGACAAAATAAAGACAAAGGTGTACATTTCAAAAAGGGGATGTTAATTTTATATTGTTCTGAATTTAACAGATAGCACTGAATGTGTTAAAAAGCTGTTTCCAATATAAAAGTTTTTTTTTTAATAGTTTCTTTTGGGGAGTGTTAAAATTTTTATTTTTATTTATTTTTATTTTTTTTTAAATTCATTAAATCTTTTAATTATTTTGTGCCGGGGTGAAAAGGATGTATTTCCCAGTTGATGATCAAAGCAGATCTTTAACCCCCCTCCCCCTCAAGGTTTCAACATTGGACTAGTCAGAGGAAATGAAAAATCTAAACCACTAAAGAATTGCATATCTAAAGACCCCCCCCCCCGGTCCGGGGGGGGGTGTTTTCAATCAACCACCACCTCATCTCCTTATCTTTTTTTATTTTTTTTATTTTGAAGTAATTATGCTAATCCCCCACCCCCCTTTTGCCAAACAAGTTCCAGTCTCACCCCCCACTTTCAATTCTTCCTACTGTGTGACCTCCACATTTGTGTGAAGTGACTCATTTTCTCTATAAACAATGCATCTTTTATAAAGATCACTTCTATACAACCGCCTAGTCTCACTGAAGAACTACTGACCTTCTGCTGTAAGCCACAGACACCTCCACCCCTCTCATAACAACCTTGATTTAAAAAAATTTTTTTTTTCCCTTTTCAACAAGTTAGATCATAATTTTAGTTTGAGAAATGAAAGAATTAAATTATATAATGGAGATTTGGCGGCTGTTGGTTTGTAATCGAAACTGTCACTGCTTACATCACAATACCCTCAGGAATTGTTTAAGTTTATCAGAGCATTTAATTCATAGTCAAAATCATTAATAATTATACATAAAACAAATCTTATTTATTAACAATGTCTCTATGAAAATCTGAGTTATTTTTGCCTCAAAACAGCCCATGTTATTAGGGTATTTACCTCACATCTCACGTATGCAGGTATGACACAACGATGTCTAATGTGGCACCACCCACAAACTGAAGCTCATAGGGTGGCTGGTGCAAAAAATGCGTAGATTCCATCGACATTCACCCTCAAGGGGGGTGCCCCAGCTCTGCCCTTTTTAAATCAAGGGGGCTGGTGTTGCCTGGCGGGGATAGCCCTCTGGGATCATGCTGTTAATTTCACTAACACAGGTCCAGTGGTTGAAGCCACCAGACACACAAGCCCTGAACAAAAACAAACAAAAAAACAAAAGAACAACCCAAAAAACCTGCACATGGTTGTCAATTTATGAATTAGTCCTAAATCAATCTTCATAGGATTGCTCAAATATCCTACGTACTATTTTCAGTACTTTATTCATTAATGATTTAATTTTATAATGAATAGCTTATTTTATTTAAAAAAATAAAAATAAGAAAAATTTTTTTTTTTAATTAATTCAGATTGTAGGAGATTCGTTTGAATAAAATTTTTTTTCAATTAATTCTTCTAGAATTCTCTGGAATCCAATTATTCAATTAAATGGCATTCTTTTAAAATTGTATAATTTATTTCCAGCACCAAAATCTGTGTAAGGGGGTCAGCTTTACATAGGTCAACCTGATGATATGCATTCTTTAGGTGGGTTTTTCAAACTATACTTTATAGCTATTTCTGAAACTATTGTTGAAATAGGATAGGCATTTTTGGTGTAAAACTATTGTTGTTTGTGAATAGTCTATGACTAACTTTCTTTTTTTTTTTTTGTCTTTCATCCTTCATTACCAAAACTTGAGCTCTCCACGGGGATCTACAGGATTCAATAATATTTGAATTCAACAGGCTTTTTGTTTTTTCTTTATAAATGATTTCTCTTCTTTAGCTTTTGGATGTAGCCTGCGTGAGTTTATATGGAGGATTAGCTGTTGCCCAAGTAGCAGGTACTCCCTCTACACACTGTCACTGTGGTCCAAAGGAAAGGTAGAGAAACCTATGCAGTTTGGCAATGATAGTGTTGCAGGAGTTGCTGGATAGCGCTGAGTTCAGCATCACACCACCTTAGGGACTCCATCTCTGGATTTAATTTCAGGGTTTACTCCCCTAGCCTATCCTTGGAATGAGGTAACGCTGCTAGGAAACGGAGCTTTCATAATGGACTTTTCCTTGTCCTAGATGAATTGCCAACCTACTCTTTTTTTTTTTTAATTAAAAAAAAAAAATTTTTTTTACAGGGATTTATGTGAGTAGTACCCAATAAAAAACAACCCCAAAAAACCTGCACATGGTTGTCAATTTATGAATTAGTCCCAAATCAATTTTCATAGGATTGCTCAAATATCCTATTGTATTGATATAGTAAGTAAGTAAAGTCGTTGGGGTGGCCTAAAGTAGGTATCAGCCAATCAGCGAGGGAGTCTATCCCCTTTTCAATAGCGCTAGACCAAGGAGATTGTTTGGCATCTGAGGTGGAGCGCCACATCTACCATCAGCTCCTTACTTTACCGCACAGATCCCTGTGCTACTCATACGCTGAGTTGGCGAGGACCGGTATCGAACTAGGAACCTTGTGGTTTATAGCCGAACGCTCTACCGACTGAGCTAACTACTAAAATTGGTTCAGTCTTTTTGGTTCCATCAACCTTAGATAAAGGTGATTCAGTACAGCATTGACTTTCTGAGTTACCATGAACTATGTATAAACATTTGCTGCATCAAGGATGTTTATGCAGGATTTCTTGTTTATAAGAACTGAGATTCTTTTTTTTAATGCAGGTATGATGCTTGTTTGTTGTCAAAGACTGATGAGAAACCAGATGTCTCAAATAATTCACTTTGTAGGTAAAGTGTTAAGGTCCATCGGCTGAATTAGGCTTTTTTGATAATCAGAATCGTTTGCAATGAGAATTATTAACCCTGTGGCACTTCTCTTAAAAGGTTTTATGTAATGTTTAAATAGTTAATATTAAACAGATGCTAGTGTTTTATCATCATTCATTGGCTTTTTACTCTCTGTTGGAAAATACTAATAGATTTGTTTTGCTTAACCATATGAAGTCTGAAACTTTGAATAGTTTGCAACAGTTGTATTTGTAGGAAGGAACACAGTTTGATAAGTCGGCACAATTGGGGTTAAAATAACTTAAGAAATTAGCAATTAATTCTAATGATTCACAAAATGTCAGTCTGTTTTTTCCCACTAAGATTCTACCATTTTTTTTTTTTTTTTTTTTTTTTTTTTGCCTGATTTCAGTTAAACTTTCTGGAATTGTTAGAAACATCCATGAAAAGGTTTTAAACGATAATTAAGATCTGGTTCAGAATTCTTTTTATTTAAAAATTTTTTAAATTTATTTTTTTAAAATTATTATTTTTTAAAAAATATTATCTCTCTCTTTTTCTCATCCTATTTGTCTTACTCACCCTCACTGTAAAAAAAAAAAAGTTTCTCTCACACAGCATTTCCATATTCCTGATAATAATTATGACCCAAAGATGATTTTCTTTGCGGCCAGGTGTTGAGATAAGAGAGATTTCATTTAATCTCAACTGTTGCTGCGCCTTTTACCCCCCCCCCCAAAAAAAAAATCCCAACTTAGACCCCCAACACTTTATTCTTTAAAGAATTAGGTTAATACTATCCTTACAAGTTTGGAAACTAAATAGAAATAAATATTTATAAGAAATATATATTTTTAGGTGTTTTAGGGGAGGGCATCTTATCTCTCTGAATGAACCGGAAGCCATTCTTGTGTAGGCCATACTTTGGTGTAAACAAGGCAGTAACAAAAAGTAAAGTAGTCTGAGTGACCTATTGTAAGTATCAACCAAACAGCAATGGAGTCTATCCCCTTTTCACTAGTGCTAGACCAGGGAGATTGCTTTTTGTGTCTGAGGTGGAGTGCCACACCTGCCATCAGCTCCATGCTTTACTTTACAGATCCAAGCTGCAAGAGAGTCTTTCTCCTTTTCACTAGTGCTAGACCAGAGAGATTGCTTTTGGTATCTGAGGTGGTGTGCCACACCTACCATCAGCTCCACATTTCACTGCACCAATGCAAGCTCTGCTACTCATGCGCTGAGTTTGCGTGAGCTGGTATCAAGCCCGGAATCTTGTGGTTCTGAGGCAGATGCTCTATCAAGTGAGCTAAACTGGCCTTTAATCCATAATAAACCAATAAAATAAATAAAACATTTAATAAAAGTGATTCTAAATCCTTTATTAATATCAGTGACCATCTTACAACCTATATGTAGTTATTTCCTATAACTCCAGCCCCCAAAAGGGGAACCACTCTGATTGACTGATAAATTATTTATTTATTGATCTACTAGGAAAAAAGAAGACAGGGTTAAGGTTTAGGGTTAGTTTAATGGGAAAATAATGGGTAGATTAATTAAGATAAAATTCATTCAGAGTGGTTCCCCTTTTTTAGGTTGGAGTTATAGGAAATAACTCTATATGTAATATTGGTTGGTAATGAAAATTATTTCTACCATTTTATAAAAGCATACAAACATATTTACCTAAAAATCATATATACCCAAATAAAAAAAAGGAAAAAAAAAAAAAAAAAATTTGGCATTAAATAGCCTATAAGGGTTGATATGCCATTAAACAAAATAATCAACCAACCAACCAAGGGGTAATTGTTTGCAAGCTGATCCATTACTAGTGAATAGTGAGTTTGATTCTTTGCTGGTTGACTCATACTTGTGACCTTGTGTCACATCTTACCTGTTGTGAATGGGTTGGGTAAATACTTACCTTCATTGCAACAAAATGTAATTACAGTGGTACCTTGACTTATAAGTTTAATTCCTCCCACTCATAACTCAACTTATTTGTATATCAAATAAATTTTCCCAATTGAAATGTCATTGATCTGTTAACAACCCACACCACCCCAATATTGAAAAAAAATAAAAAAATTTTTTTAAAGGAGAAAAATAGCAGTGTGTTGTATAAAAACATAAGTTAGAATATAATGAATTATGTGCTGTAATATGTTTTAGTGTTTATTTTTTTTTTTTAATAAATAATATTTTTCTTTGGCGTAATATATTTGGAAACTTAAATTATGTTTTTAGTGTACTTATTAACATAAGCGTATCTGAAGCTCGCTCGCAACACAAAGCAATTTGTAACTCAGAAAACTCAGAAGTTAGGGCGCTCATAAGTCAATGTCCCTGTGTATTTTTCTTTGGCACAATAAATTTGTGAAGAATAATTAAAGTTCAATTACCGTTGAACTGGGAAGACAAGGCAGTAAACGGTTGTAACTCAATACAATCCCGAAAGCTACAAGGTCCACTGCAAAATGACAGAGTATATATAAGACTCCACAATGTCATTCAAATCAAGCAGTCAAGCAGAACTCAAGGAATGGAATCACCCAAATCACCCAGATTCATGGATGGATCATTCTTGAGTCCTATTTATACCAGCTGTCTTGGACACTGCTTGGGTTGTTCTTAGCTGCTGTTATTCAAACCAACAGTAGGCTAACTGACTTCAATAATTTGGATACTTAAATATTTTTAGTGAACTTATTTATTTCTATATAGTTTTATGTACTCTAGTATACTTCCATGTCCAGATAGTCGACTATGCATATCACAGAATGGCTGTGATTCTCCAATTTTTCATATGAAATTATGATTAAAATTCTAACCTTTTATTTAAACCAATATAGATGCTATTGTACTCATGAATGCGATCACCAGAAACTTTTCCATTTTATTAACAGTATTAACTCTTAATATTCTGTTGAGAATTTTCAAGTCCAGTGCCTCATTCCTGTAAGGATTTATCAATAAATGGCTAAAAATGGTCTTTTCATTTAAAATTATCTATTATTTGTCTTGAATCAAAGACTTCTAAATATGTTTAATATTTCATTTAAACAAAAGCCTCCATTTGGGGTAGATTAGAAAAATGAATGCGACTTCTGGTCGAGTGGAATGAGGCGGTATAGGACATTAAGAGTTAATGTCATTAGTGAAGATGATAAATGATTTTTTTAAAAAACAACCAAAGGTATCAAAGTTTTATCAGTAAATATATACAAAGTACACTTCACAGTCAATTTGTGTGAATGATCACACACATTATGTATCGGGAATTTTTTAATTATATTTTTCTTTGGCGTAATATATTTGCAAACTTAAATGTTTTTAGTGAACTTATTAACAAAAGCATATCTGAAGTTCTCTCATACCTCAATACAAAACAAAAAAAATACCGAGTGACAGCTTGTAACTCTGAACACTAGGAAGTTGGGACCCTCGTAAGCCAAGATACCAGTGTGTGTGTGTGTGTGTGTGTGTGTGTGTGTATGTATATATATATATATATTATATATATATATATTATTATTATTTGAGTTTTCACATCAGTGTTAGCTGATGGTCTTTCACTGGAGTCTGAGTGACAGCAAGTCTCCTCAGGTCTCCAGGACTCTTCTGAGTATTCTGGCAGATTGCAGCAGTGCAGTGTTCTGAATGGTTTCAATCCTTCCTCTGATATCCAAACTTTCCAAACCCTTTTCTAATGCTTTTGGGACTGTTCCAAGTGCACCAACTACAATTGGTATAACTTTCACTTTCATATTCCATAACTTTTTCAGTTCTCTGGCAAGGTCCAGATATTTGTCAATTTTTTCATTTTCCTTTAACTTCACCCTGTGATCCGCTGGCACTGCAAAATCCACCAGTTGACAAGTTCTTTCTTTTTTGTTAATCAACACTAGGTCTGGTCTTCTTGCTGGGATAAGGTGATCCGTTTTAATTTCAAAGTCCCAGAGAATTTTTATTATTATTATTATTATTATTATTATTATTATTATTATACTAAAGCTGAGTTAATCATCTTTTGCTTCCTACAGCCTTTTTTACTGTTTAGTTTAATAACACGAAAATTATACTAAATTATTCTTTACTTTAAGGATTGAATTCTGTTTTAATTGGTTCTAATTAATCGTAATTTGCAATTGTCAAAAACTGACCAATCTCTTACTTTACTCTGTGCCTATCTCTTTCTTCCCCTCTATGTATCTCTTGACTACCTCCTAATGTTAGTTTCTCTGGAGAGTTGAGGGAGAAGGAAAGCCGGGAGAATTTGAAATGTATGTTAAATTTCACGACCAGCAACCTGTAGCTTAAATGAGGTCAAACATTTCCTTTCTTAGAAAGCTAACAAAATGATTTTAAGGTTTCGTCCGGGCGTATTTATTTAAAAAAAATTTCTCATTTGCTTTGCTAACTCCCTTTTCCCTAATCTCAATTATCTACCCAGAGCTGAATGGGTGACTCAATTGGTCACGTTTTGTCTAGTATATATATATATATATATATATATATATATATATATGAGGTTTATTCAATATATAAGGTGAATTTTTCATGAAGAGTTGGCAATAGGCAGCACTTTTTACAGTTGTACCTTCTTCAGGGAAATCAATGGTGATAGGTTCTTTCATGTACTCGAAGACCGTCTGCTTGACCTTCTGTTCTGACCACTGTGCCTGGAACTATTTCTTTAACACAGAGTCAGTGATAGCTGGTAACTTGGAAAACTCGTAAGTTTGGACATTCAATGTAAGTAAGTAAAGTCGATGGGGTAGCCTAAAGTCGGTATCAGCCAGTCAGCGAGGGAGTCTATCCCCTTTTCAATAGTGCTAGACCAAGGAGATTGTTTTAGAATCTGAAGTGGAGCGCCACACCTACCATCAGCTCCTTACTTTACCGCACAGATCCCTGTGCTACTCATACGCTGAGTTGGCGAGGACCGGTATCGAACTAGGAACCTTGTGGTTTCTAGCCGAACGCTCTACCGACTGAGCTTATAATGAAATTTGTATTCAAGTTATCAACATAGAATAGTTGTTATTGCTAGGGGTGGGGCTGGGTGGGGAGCAAACAACAAAATAACAAAAACCCAAGCTTACTATTTGTTCTTGTTGGCATTAATAATATATCATTAAATGGTTGGTCGAAAGAAATCACCAACTATCCATTTACTGTTTGTTCTAGATTTTTCAGTTCAGCCGAGAGATTGTGTTTGACCAATAGCTGTCATAGGCAATTGTCTAGTTAATGCTTAACAAGGTATCACTTGGACATTTTAACTGGACACTTATCTTGATTTGATCCTTGTTTATTATTAGTTTCGGAATTTATAACGACTAACTGACCTCCAGCACTGCCAACAGTTGAGGCCGCACATACCATAGCACATTTTGAATTCACTTGTAATTTTCCAAGTAATGATGTCAGATCTAAACTGAAACACAAGGAACGATGTTGAATTCAGAGAGTTGGTGTCCTGCGAAATTTTGGGAAGCTCTATTAAATCAACTTAGATTTATATAGGCCCCAATTTTGGTCGAAATAAATTTATTATGGAATTACGGTGTTGAGTTTTTCCTTCCTTTCTAAAATAAATATTGCTCTCTATATAATCTAAAAAGTTTATTATACATTGAGCTCTCTTTAGTGATTTAAAGATTCACTGTATTTATACATACTGGATCATACAATAATAATACAGTGTATCTAGCAATCACTCAGTCCAAAAAAAAAAACAAAACAAAAAATCAAATTGTACTTATAATACTCTGGATTAGTCCATAGTTGCATCAGGGTGATCTCATTCCCTGAGTTCTGATTGGCTGATGGTTTTAGTGTGGACATGATGATAGATAAATGTCCACCATTCAGCACCATGCTCTTGGGCCTGTTGGGGTCTGTATTTGAGTTACAGCCTACCTTTTCTCTTGTCTACCAACTGGACGTCAGTTTGAATCCCACTGCAACAGGGGGTGTCTTATTGCTTCTACAGATGAGACCTATGAAATCCCATAACGGCAACAATACAAACCTTAGAACTTCAACAAGACAAATTCAAGACATAATTACGTTTAGAGATATCCCAGAAAATTAAATAATCAAGTTAAGTAAATAGATTCACCGTAGATACCATTAAATTATTAAATGAAGAATTGGAATAATAGATAACGCCCTTAACGCATCTTTTATAAGAATAACAGCAAGAACAGATAATATATATTTACCAACCCCTCCGCATGAGCAGGATGTGATACAAGGTCAATTTCTTAAGTGGAGTTCAACATGTTTGAATTCAGAGTTTTCTTTCTCCTAGACCGGTCGCTAACCAAGAGCCCAGTCTGCCCTACTATTTATCCATAGCTTGAGGGAGAGTAGGATTTATACCTTTCCCAAGGGTATTAGCGCTAAGTGAAATGCAATTACCACATCTAGAATTTGAACTCTGGACGTCAAGTCCATTTCCCATGACTTTAACCATTACACCACAAGAATAGATGATATAAGATTGGAACGAAAGTTTTGCCCGATACAAAGTAACATTTATTTAACCAATAAAGACAACATGTAAATTGAGAAATATATAAACAAAACATCATTCGTTAGTGTCCCTAAAATTGTATTCTGAAAAAAATTAACGTTCCATTCATTGTTATTTCTATCTTGGTAAATACAGCCCAATCTCTTGGTACTTTTACGACACACCTTGTGTGTGTGTGTGTGTGTGTGTGTGTGTGTGTATATATATATATATATATATATATATATATATATATATATATATATATATATATGAATTTAGCATTTTTTGAAAAAACAAAACAAATGATGTTTATAATTGCTGACAGAAATCTGTTTCGACCGCTTCAATAGATCGGTCATCATCAAGAGCAATATATGAGAGAAAGACGGGATTAAACCGTTAGAAGAAAGGGTACAAACAGAACGCTATTATTCAATGCTGGAATTTTTAAAAGAAATGCGTATTCTGTGTTAAACATAAAATAAATTTTATTTTTAAAAATCAGAAGAATTTTTTTTTTTTTTTTTTTTTTTTTTTAAATTCCAGCATTGAATAATAGCGTTTTGTTTGTACCCTTTCTTCTAACGGTTTCATTCCATCTTTTTCTCATATGTTGCTCTTGATGATGACCGATCTATTGAAGCAGTCGAAACAGATTTCTGTCAGCAATTATAAACATCATTTGTTTTTTCAAAAAATGCTAAATTCACACTGTCGGATTAATTTCCATCTATTTTCATATATATATATATATATATAATCAATGGTTAGGTTTTCTTGTTGTTCTATTGATACTTACAGTATTGTATTTCAGATGTTTCTGGTTGAATGAATATTTATTGGAAATGATTTATAAGCAGAAATCCGGAAATTTTCTTTTCTTTTTTTTTCTATATTCTAAATAAGCGTTTCTTAAACCCTGTGAAATGGCAAAATAGGGTGCCGCAACAATGTTCTAAGTGAACTGAATAAATCTTTTGAGATACCCAAACATGTATTTGGTTTTAGTGAAATCTAATTATGGCTTGTTATATAGCAATATATATTCATATCTTAATGGAATAAAGAGGTTGGTAGGGTGTGTAAGTCAAACATAATTTTTGTTGTGGTGTTTATAAGAGAAAGGCTGACAGCCATTTCTCTAAATCAATACTTGGACATTATTGTATTGCAGGCATATTTTATAGATATTTTTTGTTGGATGATTCTTAAGTCTTTGTGTATATATATATATATATATATATACATATACATACAAGGTGTGTCATAAAAGTATTGAGATTGAAGCTGTATTTACCAAGATAGGAATGAACAATAAATGTAACGTTAATTCTTTTCAGAATACAAAGTATCATAAGTATTGAGATTGAAGCTGTATTTACCAAGATAAGAATGAACAATAAATGTGACGTTAATTATTTTCAGAATACAAAGTGTGTCATAAGTATTGAGATTGAAGCTGTATTTACCAAGATAAGAATGAACAATAAATGTGACGTTAATTATTTTCAGAATACAAAGTGTGTCATAAGTATTGAGATTGAAGCTGTATTTACCACAATAAATGTGACGTTAATTATTTTCAGAATACAAAGTGTGTCATAAGTATTGAGATTGAAGCTGTATTTACCAAGATAGGAATGAACAATAAATGTGACGTTAATTATTTTCAGAATACAAAGTGTGTCATAAGTATTGAGATTGAAGCTGTATTTTACCAAGATAAGAATGAACAATAAATGTGACGTTAATTATTTTTTCATAAAAGTATTGAGATTGAAGCTGTATTTACCAAGATAGGAATGAATAATAAATGTAACGTTAATTCTTTTCAGAATACAAGGTGTATCAAAAAGTACAGATTTTAAAGCTGTATTTACCAAGATTGAAATGAAGAATGAATAGAACGTTATTTTTTAAGAATACAAGGTGTCAAAAAGTAGCGAAAATCTTGATACTTTTTTGACACACCTTGTGTGTGTGTATGTATATGTGTGTGTATATATATATATATATATATATATATATATATATATATATATATATATATATAAAAATAAGAAAATAACTTAAATTTTCAAATAATGTTTTTCGGGAGTCGGAATTTGTAAATTCTTATTTCTATGACCTGGTTTTCTGGATTTTATCTTTCTAGAAATGTAAAAATTAGGGACTGGAAATGTTTTTAATCAAATGAGCAAATGTTGACACTCCTCCCCATGATCTTAATATTTTTTTCAATTTTAGAAAATAAAATAACCAATACATAAGAATGTCATTAATGAATAAAGTGCTGAAAATTTCATTAAAATTTGACAATTCCCTGATTTTTGGTAATTGTTTTAAAATTAAAAAGTTTAAAAATTATTATATTCCTTTAGTAAAATTGCACATACCTACTAATCATCATTACACAAGAGAATGAATGGTTTTCTTAGAAAGAAAAAAATACTAAATTAAAAACCAAAACTGAACTGAAAACTGCAGTATCGAAGAAAGAAAGACCCCCCCCCCCCCACTGAAATCAGAATTGCCAAATCGCTCAACTCTACTGATTATTGATTTTGACTAGTATTTTCATTCATCTTTTTAATTTAATTTAATTTTTTTTATTGCATCTGCCGTGATGCTGATAACTTTTTGATTTAGAGCGTCCTGGGACACACATATTTACTTTAAATAAGTCCCTGGGAAAATTCATGGGTCACAACTAAAGTTTCTTAATAGATTGTAGGGTTTTTATTTATGATCTGTTGAAACAACTAAAGCTGTCTAACTCCTACCTTGTAAGCTATCCTGTGTAATTTGTTTTTAAAGAAAATATTGAAATGTATACAGGGAAGAAATGTATTTACATAGAGGGAAGAAAAAAGAAAAATACTGGGACACATGGGTATGATTTTACTGCGCCCTTTTAAATTTTTGTGCGTCAGAGATGCAGGATGTGTACCTATCAACATTTCTGCATCTGCCTCAGGTGGCAAGTAAGACGCAACAATGAAATAGTCCCTCAGTGAGACTTGAACCCAAGTCCCCTTTATGTCCTGTTGGCAAGTCTGAGGATACACTTATCTCCTCCCCAGGTGAGGTATAAGAAGCCCCCCCTCTATAAAAAGGGGGGGTGTCCTGGGTGTGACACAAAACTGCATCTGATGATGAAGCTCCAGTTTTAGAGATCTGGGAAGTGTAGAGTACCTCATTCATTGCCATTACTCCCAGGTCCACTCTTATGTTGGCTTTAGTGAATTTGTGTAATATCATGAACATGTTCGATTGTTAGTGAACCAATGTATGAGGTTTGGCTGAAAAGTTCATAGGCTGACCAAGATACTCACATTGAATGTGACCAAATGAGGTTTATATGAGGGTCGTCTGAAAAGTTTATAGGCTGACCAAGATACTCTCATGGTATGTGACCAAATGAGGTTTACTTTTCAACATAATCTCATTTGCGGGCCACACACTTCTTCCATCAGTGTTGCAGTGCTTATATCCCATTGGTAAAAATATATCAACAGCAGTTATGACATCATCATTATATCCACTTTTTAGCCCTCCCCTCGTATATCTGAATGGAGGCGTGTGGTGTAATGGTTAAATTTGTAGGAAATGAACACATCAATCTGAGTTCAAATCTTGGATGAGGCTGTTTGCATTTCACATAGTGCTAATACCCTTAGGAAATGTATGAATCCATCTACTCTCCCTCCAGCTATGGCTAAATTGTAGGGTAGACTGGGCTCTTTAACCTTTGTTAGGCAACCAGTCTAGGAGAAAGAAAACTCTGAATTCAGACCTGTTAAACTTCGCTTAAGAAATTGACCTTGTGTCACATCCTACTTGTGCAGAGGGGTTGGTATATATATATATATATATATATATATATATATATATATTATATATATTAAATTTAACATTTTTGAAAAAACAAATGTTATGTAATTGCTGACAGAAATCTGTTTTGACCAAATCGATAAATTGGTCATCTTCACGAGCAACCCGTCTGTGTTGCTCGTGAAGATGACCAATTTATCGATTTGGTCGAAACAGATTTCTGTCAGCAATTACATAACAACATTTGTTTTTTTCAAAAATGTTAAATTTCATACTGTCGGATTAATTTCCATCTATTTTTCATATATATATATATATTATATTATATATATATATATATATATATATTATATATATAAATGCAACAAATAGTAAGTATGATTCAAAAAACCTGTTTTAGTTATTATTTCTTAGGGATGTCAATTTCCGCCAATTAATTCCGTATGTGCACGTTAGTGCACAAAAATCTAATCTGCACAGTAAGGAGTTAATTTATACTATTCAAATATATCAAATATTAATTAATGTTCACTCAAGCATATCTAATAAAGGTTGCTTTTATCTGGTCATGCAATTAAGGTAAACAGGTTCACCTGTATTTTGTCTTTGGGTTATAGTTGTTCTATTCATCATATTAAATTTTGTCATTTATTTTCCTCTACCTGGGGGCGGGTGTGGGGGAGCCTCTATATGTTCCATTGACAATCAACTGTTACCAAACATCTCGTAATAAGATGGAATTGATAATTCTCTTGGGCTTGTCTGACTCACCAGTGCCTTAATTCTTGGAGATAGTTGTTTACATTCCCTTTTCAGTCAGTGTCTTCAATTATCAGGAATTTGGTCTTATCTATATATTGATACACTTGTTCCTAAATCTTCTGCCCGTTATTATCCTGTAACACCCTTTGGTTAAAAATGAGACTGTCCAAATTGTTCAAGATGCCATGCAAAAATATAAATCCAGATTATCTGGTGTCGTTTAATCGCAGATTTCTTATTTGTCCCATTTTATTTTACCTGATTTTAAAAATGAAACATTTTAAATGGTTTTGCATCGCTTAAATGCCCAACGTAAAATTAAATGAATTGAAGAAAAAAAAAGTTACATGTTTGTGTTTGGTTTGTTTTGTTTTACGGCATATAAACCTTGGTGGGTCATTTAATGCCGACAAATGTTTGTTTTATTTGTAATATTGAAATTGTGAATTACAGAATATATTTTGGAGTAATTTCCAGCCCAACTTAGATATTTTCCGAGTTGTGTTTTTGTCACTTTTTTGTTGGAAAATTAATGTAGATATTGATCTCCCCACAGATTTTTATCAGCAAATTAATGTAAATATTTTACAACCCCCCTTATAAGAAAAAGCGAGAGAGAGAGAGTTAAATCAAGATTATTATGCTTTTTACATATTGAACTATTTAGCAATAACTCTTAAGTAAACATATCAAACGTTGTAATTATCATACTGTGGTATATTCACAGGTCATGCTAATAATGATAATTGCATTAGAAAAGTGGACATGGGTGTGGGAATGGGTAGAGCATTCAGCAGAATTTCTGATTTCTTTGCTGTTAAAGTATTAGCTTCTAAACTAAAATATACAACCTTCCTAATATTGGAGGCGCGCTTAAATGGAATTGGTGAACCAAATTTAAATCCTGGACAAGACTGTTTGTGTTTCACTTTGTGCTAGGCATGAATCTATCTCTTTTTCACCTCCCAGCTATGAATAAATTGTAGTTAAGACTGAGTACTTTAATTTTGTTTTGGCAACCAGTCTAGGAGAAGGAAAACACTGAATATAACTGTGTGTTAAAAAAAGACCCCTTTTAAAAACAATTACAAAAAAATGATGTAAATGTACCATGAAACTGATTCCCTAACCTCTAGGCATAAAATAACCCTTGACAGGTTGATATGCTGATACAATCAATCACTGAATACTAATTGTCTCTCACTTAAGCAACAGCATGTATTGTAAACAACCTGACTCCTTTTTTTATCAAAATCAGTTGATCCAGCATTTAATGACCAGAAAAGGGTTAATATGCCATAAAACAACCAACCAACCAACCAACTGTCTCCTAAAAAAAATTATTGAAGAACCCAGAAAATTCCTCCCACAAGGTGACACTTTCAAATCCACCATAGACGACTACACTGCTACGCAAGATTTTAGTTGCCAGCAAACTAAAACCTCTTGTTAGTATTCTCTTTTTAAATAGTTGTTACTTTTTATAGATTTGACAAAAATACATTTGGTAGCAAATTTTCTGCATCTCAATAGAAAAATAAATGTACATTTTTTTTTTTCTTCTAGAACTTCTTTAAATTCTTTCATTGTTTTATTTTGTCCGAATATTTTAAACGTATTGTAAAGTCTATTTACAGTAATTAGAGGTTCGTGTTTTTTTTTTGTTTGTTTTGGTTTTAGTTATTGTGAAGATTGTTTAATGTAATTAAAATGTAGGAATTTTAAATGTTTCAATGAGTTTTATAAAAATATCTTTAGGCTATAAAAATATTTCAAGTGGTTTTAAATTACAAACTCTTTGAAAAGAACGAAATGTAAACACACCCCACCCCCCAACCAAAAAAAATATAAGTAATTTTAGTTTTGTCTTGAAGTTTTGTACATTTTTTAAAAATTCTTAATTTTATTTAATTTTTTTTTTTTTTTGAGGAAAACTTTAATGCTTGTGTAGATGTTTTTTATGTCAGAAAATTTATTTTTTCTAACATCTTAAATGTATCCAATGGAAAACCAAAACACTTTTGCCAACCTCTAAGTGGAACTGAAAAATGATTATTTCTCTGAACTTTTAAGATGAGGCATAATAATTAGTATTATTCGGACTATTGTCCTCATTTTTATTGTTATCTACACTATTTCTCTGAATTTTTTAGATGAGGCTTGATAATTAGTATTATTTGGACTATTGTCCTCATCTTTATTGTTATCTACACCATTTCTCTGAATTTTTTAGATGAGGCTTGATAATTAGTATTATTTGGACTATTGTCCTCATCTTTATTGTTATCTACACTATTTCTCTGAACTTTTAAGATGAGGCTTGATAATTAGTATTATTCAGACTATTGTCCTCATCTTTATTGTTATCTACACTATTTCTCTGAATTTTTGAGATGAGGCTTGATAATTAGTATTATTTGGATTATATAGACTATTGTCCTCATCTTCATTGTTATTTGTACAATGTTTCGGCCAATCTACCCTCCAGCCTTCTTTAGGTATTTCTTGTTGGACTCGGGGCAGCAGTAACATAGAATAATAATTAACACAGCTTAACACCTGTACCCCAGCTATAGTTAGTGGAATGAGAACAGGATACCCCCGTGGATCGAATAAAGGGTTGGGTTCAAAGTTCCATGATGGTTCCTGATTACGACAAAAAGGTTCCTGAGTCTGACAAGAAATACCTGAAGAAGGCCAGAGGACACATCAGCCGAAATGTTGTATAGATAACAAAGATGAGGACAATAGTCCGAATAATACTGAAAAATGTTTATTTTTAATAAATATTTTAAGTATTTAAATTTCAATAAGGCATCATCAGAAAATGAAAATGCAAAAAGTTATTAATTTTGATTTTTCAGACTATTGTCCTCATCTTTATTGTGGTAGTTATTAATACAACGTTTCGGACACTGTATCCTCCGCCTTTCCTCAGGTATTTCTTGTATATTCGAGGATAGTAATCATCCAATTTGAGAAATCCTTTTTGTTTTGTTTTTAAAATGATTTCCCAGGTTGGATCATTACTATACTTAAATACACTGGAAACACCCGGGGAAGGCCGGAGGATACAGCGACGAAAATATTGTGTTAATGACTACCACAATAAAGATGAGGACAACAGTCTGAAACATCAAAATTATTGACATCAAGCCTCATCTCAAAAATACAGATAAATAATAAAAAGTTATTGTTTGATTTTTTGAAAGCATTTTGTTTGATAAATAACAAAAATGAAAATAATCATATAAAAACAAATTTGAAATTTTCATGGAAAAGTTTTAGTAGCTAACAAAATGACCTGTGAACCTGTTAGGTTCTTATTGGAACAGTTGTCCATGATTATATTGATGCTTCTATTTAGGAAGGTGTGATTTAATTCTAATTAATACTTCCTTGTTATCTTCATTATAATGAGAATTTTCCAGCTATGGTTTGAAGTTCTGTGAAGGCTCTCAATTATGACATGAAACACCTAAAGAAGACTGTGTTACATAATCTATGTGGTTGCATAAGATTATTGTCAATCCCCTGTATTTCTAAAGGGATGGCCCTTTTCATATCACGGGCGGGACTTTCCATGGAATAGTACAGAAAGTCCACGAAATACGTAAAGTCACGTGGGACCTGGTTGGGTCCTCAGTTTCAGTTTGGATGTCGGGCAGAGATGTACTGCCTTAACTGGAACTTACTGCATACACACTCTATGTTAGTCAGATGTTTAGTTACATGAAATGTTTAGTTAAGTAAATAAAAGCTTAAGAAAATAACACGGTTTTGTGATTAATGAATGTCTTGGTAACAAGACTGGTCTAGAAGAAGAAATGAGTTAAGTGTGACCGACCACCAAGACGAAGTCCAGACGTTAGGGCACATCGACTGAAACATTGTGTATATAACAATAAAAATGAGGACAGCAGTCCAAAAAATCTAGATATTACAAATTATCAAGCCTCATCTCAAAAATTCAAAGTGATGATGTTTATAGAAAATATAAACAAATTTGCCTATTTGAGGAAGGGAAACCCAGACATTATAAAATGATCTGATGGCGAAGTTCCAATTTTAGAGCTCTGAGGAATGTGGAGTACCTCTTCATCACCATTACTCCCAGGTCCACTCTGACCTGGAGTGGTAGTACCTGTTAGTGTCCCATCTACGGGTTAAATAGAAAAAAAATGATTTAAAAAAAATTGAGTACTCATCAAGAATGAATAAAACAAAACGTCTTCAGCATAAAATAACCCAACAAGGGTTGACATGCAGTAAAATCCAACCATTATCAGATGAGTCTTGATAATTTTTTGAACATCAGTTTTTGTGTAGGTGCAGCGCCCTCTGTACACACCAGACCCCGTAGTTATGTTTGACGTTTTCTTGTTTCCTCAACTGAAAATTCATCCCCAGGGTAAGATTTGAGAATTTGGGTAACATTAAAAAAATACTACTACTTTGCATCATATAAAAAGAAGAGTTTTTGGAGACAGTTTTAACAAATGGGAAAATTGTTGGAATAAATGTGTTGAATGGCCAAGTCCATTGTTCTCTCGTTATCTTGGTCAATACAACTTCAATCACACTCAAAATACTTTTTGTTCTCACACCTCTGAGATATGAAAACAATCTGAATAGCCTGTCAAAATTATGCCAATGAAATTGACAGAAATTTGAGAAATTCTATTTTAGAGCAATACTTCTCAAACTATCTGATGTGCTGTATTGGCAGGATATTTTCCCATTGTGTCACAGACCGGTACCATATTTGGACCATATTATTATTTGTTTAGATCAGTCGTTAGTGTGTCCACCTAAGAATCGCAAGGTTCTGGGTTTGATACTGACCCCCACCAACTCAGTGCATGAGTAGTATAGCTTGGATCTGTGCAGTAAAGTGGAAAGCTGATGGTAGGTGTGGCGCTCCACCTCAGCTTTTAAAAAAAATCTCCTTGGTCTAGCATTAGTGAAAATAGAATGGACTCCTTTGTTATCTTGCTGATACCGACAATAGGCCACTCTGCCTATTTTTACTTTATTTTTTGTTTTTTATTTATTTTTTACCTATGGTCCTAGAAACTATTATTTGAATATCCGTAGTGATGTTAATTTATACCAGAAAAATATAATGAATACAATAAAAGTTGACAATTCTTTAATATACATTTTGTAAACATGTAGTTCAATGGGAAACTGGAAACTCACCATGTACTGGCAGTTGATGACTTGCGTACCAGCACCGGTATGCATACCACCATGTACTGGCAGTTGATGACTTGCGTACCGGCACCGGTATGCATACCACCACTCTGAGTAGCAATGCTTTAGAATATCTGTTAAAATAAAAGCTAATGTTATTCCCATTTTGGAGCTTTGGGGAATGTGTATTACCCCTTCATTGTCAATACTTCCAGGTCCACTCTGATCCAGAGTGGTAGTACCTGTTAAGGTCCCATCTATGGGTTAAAATACATAGTTAAAAAAAGTTTACAAAAAATGTGTTTAAAAAGAAAATTAAAAAAAATGAGCTTGATAAAGAATTGAATACCCAAGAAGAATGAATGACAAAATATCTTTTGGCATAAAATAACCCAAGGGTTGATATGCCATAAAATCCAGTCAAAATGAGCAAATTTTATTTGTGAGGAGACTAGTGTTCTGTTGAGTTGAATAAGTAAGACTAATATTTTTTTTCTAATGAAGTTTGTCATGTTTGGAATGATCGTGGGGTTTTACACATCTGGCAAAGTTTGGATATTAAGGACCAACAACTGTTTTGCCTGTCAGAGTATGTGCACCATGATAGACATAACAAATCTTTTTTTTTTTCCTTTCATTTTTTCTTTCATTTTTTTTTTTTTTTTTCATTTTTCTTCTCTTGATTAAACACAATCCACATTTCAATTATTTTCCTTTATTGTTGTTTATATTTTCTTATCTCTGATTAAGAAAAAAGAAAACAAAATCTTTTTTATTTCTCTCTCTTGCTCTCTCTCTCTCTTTTCTCTTTCTCTTCCTTCTTTCTCTCTCTCTCTCGGTTGGAATATTTTGTTATATAAGGTCTGCTACAATACACCACTTAAATTTATAGACTAAGCGAGGTCACGTGGGTTAAACCTCAGCCAATCAACAGCCCGAATGCGTGGCTGGTTAACTACTTAATCATTGATACTGAGAGACGTCCATTTGCAATCATTGACAAAGGACTTGCAATACTGAGGAGCACCAAGGAACAACCAAAGGATTCTTTACCAAGGATTTCCACTGGACAAGCACTCTTGCTTGAAGCCTAAAGGATGACCCATAAAATCATAACACTCTCTCTCTCTCTCTCTCTTTTCTCTCTTTCTCTTTCCTTTCTGTCTCTCATTTTCTTAATAAATTAAATAACCCAACAAGACTTGACATGCTGTAAAACTAACCAACTTAATAATTTCAGTTAGTGGAGTATCCGCCTGGGAACCAAAAGGTGCTTAGTTTGATACCAACTCAGCGCATGAGTAGCACAGCATCTGGGAGCTGATGGTAGGTGTGGTGCTCCATCTCAGATGCAAAATCAATCTCCCTGGTCTAGCGCGCTAGTGAAAAGGGAATAAAATCCTTCGCTGTTCGGCTGATACCAACAATAGGTCACTCTGCCAATCTCTGGCTTGAATAACTCCCTGTATATCTAATAAGTAACGTTTAATCAAACATGAATTTTAATTAGAAAATTTAGTTATTTTTAAAGTTTGGAAATTTAAATCCTGTGTAATTAGTTACATATTGCAGCAAGATGGTTTTCTTTTAATTATTGTTTATTCTTAGAAACTCCTTATTTTCTTTTATGTTAAACGCTTTCCTGGCTTCAGTGAATTTGTATACCAAATGTTGTAGCTCTACACCAAACCATTTAGTGGCTCTTGGTAGAGGATAGACAAACATTTCTAATTATACAGATGTGTGCGTGCACACTCACACTGACACTCACTCAGACTCACTCTCTCTCAAACATATACAGACTCATTGAGACAGAGACATACACACTCAGACTCACAGAGACTCACACACACATACGCACATACTCGGGTTCACACACACACACACACACACACACACACATTATTGTGGGTAATGTTTGTTTTTCCTTTACTTCGTTTTTGTATTTGTTTTACTTTTTTTGAAAAAACAACAAAAAGCAACTTAATAAGTAGCAGTTAATTACTTACTTCAATTTAAAGCATCTGGACACACTTCCTTCCTCCCGTCACTGGCTGCATTTTATTTGATTAATATAATCTTCATAAATCCAGACTGATTTTCTCTAACGCTTGTCGTTTGGTCGACTTAGTGACAGCAGAAACTCTTAAGATTTCAATGCATTTTGACTTCTCTTTGCATCACTGCATCATTTTGGCACAATGTCTCACTGTGATGCTTTGTGTGATAGGCGGCAAGTGGCCATACTGTTGTATACTCTTTCCTTTCTTACTTCTATTATTCTTCTTTCAGTGTCTCTTATAGCATCTGGACTTCGTCTTTGGTCTTCCATTGAGGATTTCTCTTTATCAGAAGCCCTGTGTCATTGGTAGTTTTTAGATAATAACACAAGACTTTGATTTAACTTAAATCCTATTTTATTCTGAAATGTTTTGTATTTACCGTGTACCCAACTTGTACGGGTTAGGCATAAGGCCCTATTAACGTGGGACCACCCACAAACCGAAGCTCATGGGTGGCAGGTGAAAAATTGCGTCGATCCCGTCGGCATTCCCCCTCAAGGGGGGCACCTCAGGCGCTGGGCAATAAACCCAGCCCTGCCCCTTTAAATCGAGGGGGCAGGTATTGCCTGGGGATTTTTGTGTATGCCATGCCATGAGCTTCAGTTTGTGGGTGGTCCCACATTAATAGGACCTTGTGTCTGACCTGCATAAGTGTTATGCATGGTAGATACTTAAACATGAAGGGAAATGCAAACAGCCTTGTCCAGGATTTGAACTTGAGTTGCTGATTTAATTTCCTATGATGAAACACCATTATTCTAAACACCTCTTCTACGTGGCATAGGTGCAGCCCTATGCTTTATAAGGAGTCTCCAGAGATGTTGATAGGTACAAGTCCTGCGTCCCTGATGCATAAAAATATAAAAAGACGCAGTAAAATCATATCCATGCATCCCAGTGTCTTTCTTTTTTTCTTCCCTCACCATTTGAAGCTAACTGCAAATACATTTCAATAGTTTCTTAGAAATGAATTACATATGTTAGGTTACAAGGTAGGAGTTAGACAGCTTTAGTTGGGACCCATAAATTTTTGACCTATTCAAAGCAAATATGTGCGTCCCAGGATGCACTAAGTCTCACTGAGTTTCCATGATCAAAGTATTAAACCAATGTTTTAGAATAAAACACTTAGCAACACTTAAGGGAATCAGTGTTTTGCCTTCAAGAATTGTTTTTTGAAAATTTATGACATTTAAAAGCAAAGAGAAAGGAAAAAAAACTTATTTTGATTCCAATTACATTTGTAGCCTATGATAAATTTGAAGTCTTTAAAAATATAGTTTGAAGAACTTTCTCATTTTCTTTTCCTCTTGTGGAAAATATAAATTACCACTTATAGGCACATGGCATAATCGACAAAAGGGTTTTTTTTTTCTTTTTAAATCTTATTGCTTTTTTTTTTTTCTTTTTAAAATCTTATTGCTTTTTTTTTCTTTTCTTTTTAAATCTTATTGCTTTTTTTTCTTTTCTTTTAAATCTTATTGCTTTTTTTTTTTTTTTTTGCTTTCTTTTTGATTCTTAGGGAAAATAATTAAAATAGGAAAGAAAATTCACATGTAAAAAATTTCTTACTACGTTTTCAAAATGTTACCATTATTTTATTTTTTTAATATTTAAAACAAAAATACTTTCATGATATTTAATTTTTGCCATTGTAAGAGAATGGGTGGGAGAAACTATAATTAAAAAAAAACACACACAAAAAAAAAATAGAACAATGAAAATTTAAAAAAAAAATCATTTTTTGTTTTATGATTTCTTTGTCAAGTGTACAAGTGTCAGTTCCTGTGACAAATGTTGGCAGTTGCAGACGCATAGGACCATTACAAAATGTCTACTTGAAAGTCACAGACACATTTTGACAATTTCAACACCCACCTCCTCTCCCCCCCCAGTCTCTATGAGAAAGAAAAGAAGAAAAATAAAAGGTCAACTAGAAAATAAACTTTGGTACCATGTTAAAAAAGAAAAGTGTTTGCATTTAAATACTGAATCAAGGCAGGTCACATTTTGACAAAAATAATAGGTGGGATGAAATAATAATAATAATAATAAGTAATAATAATAAAGTATTGATATTGATAATAATAATAATATAGTAATAATAATAATAATAATTATTATGTAATAATAATAATAATAATAAATTATTATGTAATAATAATAATAATAATAATTATTATGTAATAATAATGATAATAATAAAGTAATAATAATAATAATTATTATGTAATAATAATGATAATAATAAAGTAATAATAATAATAATAATAATGTAATAATAATAATTATGTAATAATAATAATTATTATGTAATAATAATGATAATAATAAAGTAATAATAATAATAATAATAATAATGTAATAATAATAATAATAATGTAATATTAACAATAATAAAGTAATAATAAGGTAATTATAGTAATAATAATAAGGTAATTATAGTAATAATAATAAAATGATAAAAATAAAATGATAATATAATATTATCAATAATAAAAAGAAAAAATGAAAAAGTAATAATAGTTTTATTAAAAATAATAATAATAAAAAATAAAAATGAAGACCCCTACCCTCAAATAAAAAAACAAAAATAAAACCCAAATTATTATTGAATCAAGTTGTTAAAACTTGAATCTGTCAAACGAAATAAACTTCAATTTGGAATTTGTTGACCAAAATAGATTTGACTCATCTGTAAAGGAAAATAAATATAAACCTAAGTATGTGGTTTATAGAAGACTTTCAATTACTTTTTCTTATATCGACACACCAAACTAGGCCATCTTATGTGGCAGTAAGATAAAACTTAGTTTCCTCAAGTTTGTTTATCTCTAAAGGGATCATATTAATTGCTCCTGTAACCAAAATCTCCTTTGTGTATATATATATATATATATATATTATATATATATATATAGTGTTTACACAGATGAGGTAGGTATTTACCACGGGTAGGATGTGAGACTAGGTCACCAGTATGGGGGCATCCAGTGAGGGTTGAGCTTGCTATTCAGTACAGATGAGGTGTGCTCAAAAAGTATCGAGACTGAAGCTTTATTTGCCAAGACACAAAAATGAACAATGAATGAAACATGAATTTTCTTCAAAATACGAGGTGTGTTCAAAAAGTAAAATGGAGCTGTATTTACTGTGGGAGAAATAAACAATGAATGAAATGTCAATTTTCTTCAAAATCAAGACAAAAATGAACAATTAATCTTTAAAATTGAACACTTATTCCATTGAGTGTTTCATTGGGTGAAGCACCCGGGGAAACTATTTTGGGTTAAATTGAACTTAAAGGACCTAAATTCCACCATTGTATGTCAACCTGCCAAAAGAAAAAAAAATACCAAAAATCAGGGAATTAACCAAATTTAATGAAATTTTCAGTGTTGATATATTAATGAATAAAATATAATACACCAGTTATTTTATTTAAAAACTTTTACATTTTTTCAGGTTAGTTAATTTTGAGCCATGTATCTTTTGAGAATCTGTGTTACACCTCAAAGATATGTGGTATTCTATTATTAGCATTTACTAGTTATCTCCCTTGATTGTAGCTGATTTGGTTCTGCTTTGTCATACATGCAGTGGCAGTTCTTACCAAATGGCTCTTTTGGGGGCGTTTTATTGAAACAAGTTATAATAAAATAGTTTCTATTTTTATTCACTTGAATTATTTTGGGAATAATAATGAAAGAGGAATAAGTAGGTATTGTTGGTAATCATTTATTGGAACCAGGAACTTTAGTATTTTGGTTTGCTAACTCAAAGACCTACAGTTTTTAAAAGTTATTCTTTATAAGAACGAGAAGAAAAAAAAGGAACAATAAAAAAACAAAACATTCTTTTTATTTAAAAAAAAACCCAAAACAGTATTGATATGCACAAATTATCTTTTTCATACATCCTCACATATGCACAGACAAACACACACAATTGGGTGACCACTTAAGCAATAGCATGTACTATAAGCAACCAGAGTCCTTTGGTTATTAAAATGGTTTAATTTAGCATTAAGAGTTGTAAAACAAAAAAACAAAAAAAAAAAAAAAAAGAAATCCCCCCCAAAAACCCAACCAACATGCTTGGGTTAATAACTTGGATCAAAGTGTAGAATCTGTTCTCATTCTAAAAAGTTTATAAAAACAGACCCCCCCCCAAAAAAAAAAAAAAAAAAAACCCCAGGATAAATTGTTTGACCTTAACGTGTAACCACTGAACTACATCCACATTCCACAAGTATTGTAGCTTTATGCTAATGCAGCATCTGATGACCTAATGTTAAATGCTTTTTTTCTGTCTTTTGTGCAATTGCAAGAATTAAGTCAAACTTGCAAATGCATTTAATTTGATGTGTGCAATTCTTGCTTTCTCTGCCATTTTTACTGACCTCGTTGAAGTTGGCAGACTTATTTTTTCTTTTTTTTTAAAACAGTATTCATTACAACTACATATTAGTTCTTTTTTTTATTTTTATTTTTTTTTTTATTATCAAGAGAGAATTTTTAGTTTTTTTTTCTTTTTTCCCCTCATTTTAGAAACTAGTTTTACCAAATTCAGAAAAATTTGAAAATTGTTCTTGGTAGAAATGCTGAAAATAATCTCATCAGAAAATTTAAAAAAAAAAAAAAAAAAAAAAAAAAGAAATTGAAAAAAATATCTTAAAAAAATTAACCACTTGATTTTTTTGAAACTTGAAACGCTCATGATGTAACAGTTACTGTCATAAGAAGTGGATTGGGCTACCTGAGTTCAAATCCCGAGCAAGGCTTTTTGTATTTTCACATAGTGTTAATACATTTGGGAAATGAATCGAAATGTTCTTCCTCTATGTGTAAGTAGTAGGGCAGACTTGGCTCTTTAACCTTGGTATGGCAACCAGTCTAAGGAAAAGGAAAACTCTGAATTGAAACCCGTTATAGACCTGGAGAGGGATGGGCTCCACCAGGCTATTCCTGTCCAAGACCAGCTACATGAGGTTATGCAATCAGTGAGAGAGATATTAGTTCATATCTTTATAATACCTAAACCTGGAAACTGTAGTATCTGCGTTTCTATATAGTCATTGCAAGTTTAAATGAAGTGTCTCTCAGTCTCATATAAATTGACCTATCCTGGACGTGGTAATAGTAGGGCAGACTGGGTTCTTTAACCATGGCTAGGTAACCAGTCTAGGAGAAGGAAAACTCTGAATTCAAACCGTTTGAACTCCGCTTAAGAAATTGACCTTGTGTCGTATCCTGCTCGTGCGGAGGAGTTGGTATATATATATATATATATATATATATATATATATATATATATATAAATTGACCTAGTAAAATAACTTTGATTTGAAACTATAGCCAAAGGCCTTAACCTATACTTGGACTAGATCTGATAACGGCTGGGACTTTAGAATACACCAACTGCACCTCTACAGAGGGGTAAAAATCCCCCCTCCTTAATGGGGCCACCTGTTGGCCATGGGTGGCAATCCGTGATGCTTAAGGATGGGACCCTGGTGGCTAAGCAGTCCATGACATGCACAACTACCCTTTGGCCCTTACTTAGGCTAGACGGGCAGTTGGAGAGCCCCCCCCCCCCCATCCTCAATCAATTGGCTGGTCACATCAAGCCCTAGCACCTATATCATTGTCCCAACCCTATTGACCTTATGGCAACTGCCAACCCTTTTTATCATATGGGTGCTAGAAGGCGATGACTGAGGGTCAAACTCTATCTGATAGTGAAGTTACAGTTGTGAAGCTCTGGGGAATGTGGAATACCCCTTCATCACCATTACTCCCAGGTCAACACTGACCCGGTGTAGTAGTACCTGTTAGGGTCCCATCTATGGGTTAAATAGAAAAAAATTAGTTCTAAAAAATGTGTTTAAAAAATTGTGTACCCATCAAGAATGAATATAACAAAAATGTCTTTGGTATAAAATAACCCAATAAGGGTTGACATGCCATAAACCCCAACCAACTAGATCTGATAACCATTTAGTACATACTTTTCTTTTCGTAAATGTAGCCTGCTGAAACAATGGAGGAACTATGTAAACATAGATGTTTGTATTTAAAATGTCAAAACTCCAAATAGTAATGTTGAGGTTGTGTTGATTTTGCCAGAGTTTATGATGAAGAGGTGAATCACCGATAGGGAGAACAGAGAGATGGGAAAGTCAGTTGGCCAGTCAAGAGTTTCAAAGGATCGCCAGGTTAAATTGGTCAGACCATGTAGAGTTAGAGATTGAGATGAGGGAGGAGAAATGATTGAATTTAAAATATTAGATTTCATACTGTCATCACAAGTGACATGTAACTTTTCCATTCTTCACTTTACCGCACTTATCTCTGTGCTACTCATACGGTGAGTTGGCGAGGGCCGGTATCGAACCCGGAACATTGTGGTCCCTAGGCTGAACAAACAATAGTGACTTGTATAATATTTTTTGACTTCCTTATTATTTTCTACTCAACTCAGTTAATTACTACTTTAAGTAGTATGTGTGGGCATATACATACATACATACACACACACACACACACACACACATATATATATATATATATATATATATATATATATATATATATATATATGATTACGCTGTAATTAGTATAAATAGCTATGCTGAAAGATGTAATAAATGTAAGTGGTTTCCTTTCACACCAACTAGACGTGTAACATAAACTAAATTTGGGAGCAAATCATATGTCAAATCATGACAGAGAGCAAAGAGAGACCTTTCCCAACCCTTCCAGCAATAAATTTACCACTCAAAATCTGTGATATCCACAGGATTTAAAAAAATAAAAAGAATAAAATAAAATAAAATTATCTGTCATCTGGGTTGTTGAGTAAACATTTGACGATTTGAAAGAAAAAAAAAAAAAAAAAAAAAAAAATATATATTATATATATATATATATATATATATATATTCTTTGTTGATAAAGAAAACCTTGTCCTATCAAACCCCCCCCCCCCAAAAAAAAAAAAAACCCTGTGGGTTTCTTCTTTCAAAAATATTGCCTCCACGTTTTAGCTGAGGGTTATTCAGTATGTCTTACAGCTGCAAGATTATCTCTGAAGCTGATTCTGTTCCCTGTGCCAGATCTGTGACCCTACAGGATTTTGATTATCATAAACATCTTTTGAAATTCTGGACCTGTATGTGTCCAAAACTGTTTTAGCATAAACAATTCCTCTTATAATTGTTAAACTGGTTCGAGCTTTTAATGTTTATCATTTAGCAAATTCAGATAAAATCAGTTGCATTTTTATAAATGGTGGTGAGGTTCCAGTTCTGGAGCTCTGAGGAGTATAGAGTCACCTTTTCATTACTATTACTCTCAGATCTACTCTCAACTGAGAAACAAAGTTTTACATAATATATGGTGTGGTTAATTTGCATACTTGTTATAACAAAAACGGGTTTGATAAATAATCACTTGGTGTTATTGATCTCTAATATTATTGTTTTATTCTCCAATGTATTAAAATCAATCTTATGAATAGTTTATATAGAAACCAATTAAAATATCATCAAAATAAATGTAATCTTTTTATATATGTTCTTATTTAATTCCATTAGTCTTTCTAATTTAATATATTTAAAGGACAAAGGTAGTAATCATAATCTGTTAAACAGTGTAATTATTGTTGGTAATAGCTATTAATTTTCTTTGGTGTCACATCCTGCTCATGCAAGGGGGTTGGTGAATGTGTGTGTGTGTGTGTATATATATATATATATATATATATATATTATATATATTATATATAGTATTGATTGAATATTAATGCAGAGATGCTGATAGGTACAGATCCTGTGTCCCTGACGCATAAAGATCCAAAAGGACACAGTAAAATCATATCCATGCATCCCAGTGTCTTTCTTTTTTCTTCCCTCACCATTTCAAGCTAACTGTAAATACATTTCAATATTTTCTTAGAAATGAATTACACAGGATAGGTTACAAGGGTACCTAGGTTATTTATTAACCAACTTTAGTTGGGACCCATGAATTTTCCCGGGGAGTCATTCAAAGCAAATATGTGCATCCCAGGATGCACTAAATCAAAAAGCTATCAGCATCACTGTTAATGTATGAATTTTTATCCTATTGAGGATAAACTTTCAAGTGACAATATTCTTGTTATTAGGTTTTTCATAGTGTCTACCTTTTTTTTCTCACCCTCATTTTTTAAAAGTCATTGTTGGTTACAGTGCAAAACAGGCTGAAGATAAGTATTTACCCAACCCATTCACAATTGGTAGGTTGTGTGACACAAGGGTGCTTAATGTGCTACTGGTACTATGTAACCCAATACTACCTTTTTCATATATGGATCATCAGGGACTAAACTGGTAACCCCACAGATTTTATCTGGTGAAAAGGGTGGCTACACACCTTGCAGGATGAAAAACAAGACCTGTAAAAGGACAGAGGAAGCTATTTACTCAACAGCCATCTAGCATGTTATTTTAAAGTCCAACTCTTCATCATCGCAGCAGGGCCGTGTAAACTTGGTAGTGTCAGAGCCATGCTGTCTGGAACTGGTAGGGTCACCCAAAGCGGACAGGTCTGGCACCCAGTGGTATTAGGCCACAGCTCGGCCAAAAATCCAAAGAGTGTCTCCATCATCATCAGGAATCAATGGCTTTTGGCATACTTGTCATTGTCTCTGTGGAAAATCTGCAGCAAACATAGGCATCTTCTTCTCCTGACGAGAATATGCCTGTGGGGTTTGGGGTCCCCTTGTGAATTTCTTATTCCTTTGTTACTCCTTCCATGAATTACCACAGATAAATTCATTGAGCCGTCTCAACCGACCCATGGTGAATGTTGTCACAGAAACACACACACAAGGTCACAACTTATGGCACCTAGTGAAGATTGAACTCGCTATTCAGTAGTAATGGATCTGCGAGACTAGCTTGCTAACAATTACACTATGATGGGACAGGCTGAAGATATATTTAAGCAGATGAATGAACAACAATGTAATTATTTATTTATTTAGATATAAATAAGATACATTAATCCATTCAGATTTTCAAGAATTTGCTATATGTTTTTATAATTGGCAGAATGTATATTGTTTTTATTATAATTAATTTTACATACATACATACATGTGTGTTTATTTGATTAAATTTCCTAGACAAATTTAAGCATATGCTCAGTCACTCTTAATAATTTTTGCTTAATTCCTGTGGGCATTGTTTTTTCTAGTATAAGAGAGTGAATATATTTTTTTTTCTTTTCTTATATAATATATATATATATATATATATATATATATAAAGAAAAGAAAAACATTTTGTTGATTTTGGAAGTTTTTCTTAATTTGGTCTTAGTCAATTAAATGAAGCATTATTTTTTCATTAATTCATTGTTTGTTTTAATATAAAGAAATATACTTTCTTCTCCTTGGCACATATTTCTTCTTTATAATCACTTAATTTCACGTTCACCTCATGACTGAGCATATACCTTAGTATTTTATTTTTTAAAATTATCTTTTTTGCTTGTCTTAAACTCTGTTTATTTTCTCATCTCAATGATTTGCCTTTTCTCTTCCCTTTTTGCCCTGTTGGCGAGACTTAGAATATACTGATTTTATCCTCTACAGAGGGTTTAGACCCCTACCCCGCCACCTGGTGTCCTAGGTATGGCACTAAATACTAAACTGTATCTGATAGTGATGCTCCAGTTCTAGGGAGTTCAGAGTAAGCCTTCATTGCAATTACTACCAATTCTGCTCTGACCTGAAAAGATAGTACCAGTTAGGGTCCCATATACGGGATCAGATAGATCTGTTTAAAAATCATTTGCATTTGATAGAACTGTGTGTAAAATTTAAAAAAAAAAAAGAAAAAGATTAATAAACAAGTTAGTATTATTTGTATTTTTCGTTGATTAATACAAATTATCAAGGGGTATATTCGGGTTTTGTTGTCCTGGCCTCATGCCCTAAAATACGCTAGGCAGCGTGGTGAAAAATTGGGTAATTTTCGCCTTTAGTGCACATTATCTGAAATGAACTTAATTGTTATTAAGAACACATTTTATGATATTTTTACCTCATTAATTAAGCTGTAACAGGGATAACATTTTAAAAGACTGAAATCTATTTCCTCAAATGAAGGCAAAACATTCATTCCTAAATAAAGATCCAAGTACCAAATTCAAAAAACTCATCAATCCAGATTTAAAAAAAAAAAGAACCCACTTCCTGAAATTAAAGATTAATAAGTGAAAAAACATTCTTAAACACAGACCAAACATTCCATTTGAAATGAGTCTTAGTTAGAGGAAGAAGTGCCCTACTTAATTACCCTAAAAAGGTCGGAAAAAACTGTGAGACATTTCCATATTTAATTTCAAATCCACATTTGGAAAATGTTACCAGTAGCCAAAGCTTTGAACAAATATATAATTTTTAACCATTAAATTCACTAGCAAAAATATGCACACCGGCATGCAAATTATTCACACCATATACTATGTAAACATTTATTTCTTAATGATATATAACCCATATCGCAGGATTTTAAACACATTAATGATATGGGCTGTTTTGAGGCAAATCTATCTCAGCTAGACCTTAATAGAGACATTGTTAATAAATAAGATGCTAATTAAGATTAATTAATGATTATTTAATAACCATTGGGAATATAACGTAAATAACTAAGGGAATTGTGATGTTGGTGTGGAGTATAGAAACCAACACAGCACTGTTTGGCTGGTACCAGCAATAGGTCACTACACAAACTTTACGACTTATGGGTATCACTAAACAACACACTGGTGAATGGTCTATTGAAAAGGGGATAGACTCCCTCGCTGTTGGGCTGATACCAACAATAGGTCACTCCACAAACTTTACGACTTATGGGTATCACTAAACAACACACTGGTGAATGGTCTATTGAAAAGGGGATAGACCTCGCTGTTGGGCTGATACCAACAATAGGCCACTCCACAAACTTTACGACTTATGGGTATCACTAAACAACACACTGGTGAATGGTCTATTGAAAAGGGGATAGCTCCCTCGCTGTTGGGCTGATACCAACAATAGGTCACTCCACAAACTTTACTTATGGGACTCGGGGATAGACTCCCTCACTATTTGGCTGATACCAACAATAGGCCACTCCACAAACTTTATGACTTATGGGTATCACTAAACAACACACTGGTGAATGGTCTATTGAAAAGGGGATAGACTCCCTCGCTGTTGGGCTGATACCAACAATAGGTCACTACACAAACTTTGACTTATGGGTATCACTAAACAACTTAGTCTGATGAAGGGACAGAGATTGAAGATTGAACTAAACACTGGTGAATGGTCTATTGCAAAGGGGATAGACTCCCTCACTGTTGGGATAATACCAACGATAGGCCACTCCACAAACTGTATGACTTATGGTATCACAAAACAACTTAGTCTGGTGAATGGTCTATTGAAACTACTTAGTGAAACATTGCTCTATGTTAAGTGCTCATGGTTGCTTATAAAACTGACCTTTGCATTTATATTCATGAAGCTTACAAAATAGATTGAGTCGGGTTTCGCTTGTATTTTTATCATAAGCTTGAGTAATTATTTATAATTATATCTTTTATCATATATGTATGAATAAAATATTGGTGTTTACTGGCATCTGGCATATTGAGGTATTGTGAATGTGACTCTGCAGTTATTTCTCTCGTGTTTATATATATATATATATTATATATATTTTATATTACCAAACTTGTTGGTAAATCCTCGCAGTGAGAACAAACCCAGCAAATAGTTTGATTGTAAAAATATACTACCAGACATCAACCGGGAAGGAAAACGTTTTTGTAAACCAGAAAAGACCGAGATAATCGTACCAACAAAAAATAATCTATTAGTACAATATTTTGGCCAAAAGAAAAAACAATTCATAGGCATATATATATATATATATATATATACATACAAACCTGCCAGGAGACTAAGGCTAATAAGTAAAAAGTGCTCAATACCTAAGTAGAGCAAATAATAAAGATAAATTTAATGAGTCAGACGAACCTACTAAAAGTTTTGCTTAATGCTCTTCAGGGCTAAGATCTGACTAAAGAGACTATATATATATATATATATATATATATATAGTATAGGTAAAAGGATACATATACAGGGTTCAAGCATTCGTTCTCAACAGACATTAAAAAAAAAAAAAAAAAAAAAGAAAGAAATTACAGTTATTCTCCCATTTCATTCATAACATAAGGAAAAAAGAAAGGAAAAAGAAAAAAAAGAAGAGGAAAAAGAAATAAGAGAAATTATAACCACACAAAGAAAAATGTAAGCACGTACATTTCTGATATGCACCTCTGAAGATGAAGTTTCTACTTCGAAATCGATAAGACAAAAATAACATCTTTTTGTTATTTTTATATGCATTGTAATTACCTTCAAATCATTTATTATATTATATATATATATATATATAACCCGGGTAGCATCTTAGTTTGAAGATATTAATATATAATGATGCAATCAACATTTTAAGTGTATCAGAAGGTTGTTGGCTCCATTGCACTGTTGGGTGTTAACCTTATATTTTGAATGTTTTTATGAGCTTAAAGCTACAAGCAGGTGACACCTATTTCCTTTCAAATCTACTGAGTTTGATTAAACCTCTTTGATGTATATTTGTGTGTAGGGTTTTTATTTCTTCTTCTTTAATGGGTGTAATGGTCCAGCCTCATAGCATTTTCTAGGGCACTAGAATAAAATAACAAAAGCTAAAAGGAGAGAAAAAGAAAATATGAATGGTTTACTTGTTCCTTGTACAACTCCTAAGGCATGTTTTTTTGTCTTTTTTAAAGAATGTACTACGAACATTAACCTTAGAAACTGGGTAGCTGTTTTTTTTTTTTTTTTGTGCCACTGCCTCGTAGATCATGTACCTGGTTTTTCTGGGTGTCCTTTGTATGATACTAAACTGCATCTAGTGGTGAGGTTCCAATTCTGGAGTTCTAGGGAAGTGTCGAGTACCCCTTCATTGCCTTTACTCCCAGGTCTACTCTGACCCAGGGTGGTAGTACCTGTTAGGATTCCACCTGTGGGTTAAATAGAAAATTTGTTTACAAAAAAAAAAAAAAAAAAAAATAAATAAAATTAAAAAAAAAATTTCTTTCAAATTATTGCGACAAATGGAGTTCTAGGGAAGTGTCGAGTACCCCTTCATTGCCTTTACCCCCAGGTCTACTCTGACCCAGGGTGGTAGTACCTGTTAGGATTCCATCTATGGGTTAAATAGAAAATTTGTTTATAAAAAAAAAAAAAAAAAGAATAAAAAATTAAATTTAAAAAAAAAATTTCTTCCAAATTATTGCGACGAATGTTTTAAAACTTTGCTGGCATTATATGACTCACCAAGATTTGATATGCTGTAACACAAAACAAACAAAAAAAATCTTCTGCCCCCTGTTGGCGGGCTTAGAATATGCTGACTGTTTCTCCTGCAGAAGACACTCCTTTTTATTGAAGTCAGTTAGTCTACTGTTGGTTTGAATAACAGCAGCTAAATATCATCCAAGCAGTGTCCAAGACAGTTGGTATAAATAGGACTCAAGAATGATCCATCCATGAATCTGGGTGATTTGGGTGATTCCATTCCTTGAGTTCTGATTGGCTGCTTGACTGCTTGATTTGAATGACATTGTGGAGTCTTATATATACTCTGTCATTTTGCAGTGGACTTTGTGGCTTTCGGGTTTGTATTGAGTTACAACCGTTTGCTGCCTTGTCTTCCCAGTTCGACGGTAATTGGACTTTAATTATTCTTCATCTCCCCTTCCTCCCCCCCATTGCACAGGCGTAGCGGCCTTTGAGGGGAATTAGTTCCTTTCGACCCGGTCGATTATTTAATTATTCTTCACTTTTTTGCAAGATGTTTTACCTCTGTTCAAGTGATGCAGTTGGCGTACTCTTAAGTTCTGTCATTACAGCAAATAGTTGACAAGGAGGGTAGGGCTGGTGAGTAGGCATTTGGGGGGGGGCCCATTGTCTTAAATGTATTTACCCAACCCTTCCATCATGTGCAGGATGAGACACAAGGTTGATTTTTAAGTGGAGTAAAGCTAGTTTGAATTCAGAGTTTCCCTTCTAGACTGGTTACCAACCAAGGCTTAAAAACCCAGTCTGTCCTAAGACAATTCTCTTAGTAGTGTTATAGAGAACAGTGTGAAGTTGGCGGCAGAGTGGCCTATTTTCATTATCTGCTGGATAGTGAGGGAGTCTATCCCCTTTTCAGTAGCACTAGACCAGGGAGATTGTTTTTGCATCTGAGGTAGAGTGCCACATATACATTAGTTCCCCACTGTACTGCACAGATCTAAGATGTGCTACTCATGTGCTGAGTTGGCAAGGGTCTGTATCAAAACCGAAACCTTGTGGTTCCTTGGTGGATGCTCAATTGACTGAGCTAAACCATCATAGGGGAACGGTCTAACCACAATATATATTTACCAAATGCTCCATGAGCAGGATGTGAGACATGGTCAATTTCTTAAGCAGAGTTTAACAGGTTTGAATTCAAAGTTTTCCTTCTCCTAGGCTGGTTACCAAGCCAATATTAAAGAGCTCAGTCTGTCCTGCTCTTTGCCCATAGCTGGAAGGAGAGTAGTAGTTGGATGCATACCTTTCCCAAGAGTATTAGCGCTATGTGAAATGAAAAAGGGCTTCGTCCAGGATTTGAACTTGCGTTGATAAATCCATTTACTGCAACTCTAACCATTACACCACATGCATTCATTTTTTTTTTTTTTGTTGGGGCGGCCTAATGTCGGTATCAGCCAAACAGCGAGGGAGTCTATCCCCTTTTCACTAGCGTTAGACCAAGGGGATTATTTTTTAGCATCTGAGGTGGAGCGCCACACCTACTATCAGCTCCACCATGTAGTGGCAATAAAAAAGCTGTTACAGTCGTTGTAAACCTTTGACAGGTATCAGTGCCAATCCTCAACATTAAAATTTGATCGTTTGACTGACTTAAATCATGTGGATGAGTGCTGCACCTAATGTAAAGCTGGTAGCCACTTTTTTTTTCTGTTTTCCTTTCTTATGAGTTTGGCATTAATTCATTTCTGGCAAAATTTGGTTAAAAGGCAATTGAAAGAAATTGTCTTTATTTTTGTTTTTTTTGTTTAGCCCAATTCATAATTCTAAAAAAGATTTTTTTTCTTTCTTTCCCTTTTTATCAACCTTATTGTAATGTCTGCAAAAAGAATTGAAGAGGCTGATAAGTTATTTTGTTTTTATTGTGTGTTCCTTGTAGTCATGTAGTCGTTGTCACTTTTTACTGTTTGTTAGAGAGTTAAGAAAATGAGAGAGAGAGAGAGAGAGAGAGAGAGAGAGAGAGAGAGAGAGATGCTGAGGCTAATTTGAAGCAGATGTTCATCCTGGACTCCTAATAGTTCACTACATCCCCCATCCCTATCTCTCTCTCTGTCTCTCCCCTGCCCTCTCTGTCTCCCCCTCTCTCTCCTATCTCTCCTTCCCTCCCTGCCTCCCTATCACTGTCTGCTTTCATGCCTCCTTATTTCTGGCTCCTCTCCTCCTTATCTCACTATCTCTATGGATACTTTTAAAAATAAAAAACAAAACACACACACACACACACATATATATATATATATATATATATATATATATATATATAATGTTAGGGTAGCATAGACATGGAGTCAACAGTGCCTGGTTACTGACAGTTTCTTGACTATGCAATCTTCAGACCAAATGGGGAATTTGATTCAGTCAGTGATTTATATATGCTGTGGTTTGGTCATTTAATAAGAGAAGTGGAGGACTGAATTTTAATTTGGTCAGTTGCTATGTGTGGCACAAAGTTTATACAGATATACAGTTATTTAATTAGGCAGAGTGTTCTGTTATCTGCTCTCTACTTAGTGATGGTGATGGATTGCATTGCCTTGGGGTTTTGTAACATATTTATTGGGAGGGTGGGGGCTTCATACTTTGCTTCTCCTTGTTAGGTGGTCACTCATTATTTATTTATTCATTTTTAAATTTTTTTATTTTTTATAAGATGTGTTATCTGATGGATTGATATTTGTTTTTTCTTGTTTGCAGTTTGCATTTTGTTTGCTCTTTACTTTAAAAAAAAATAAAAGGAAAATTTATTTAATCATAGTAGTCATTGGTTTTTAGTTGTCTTAGTAAGTATTTATTTTCGTGTCTACATTTTGATATAAATTCTGATCGTTTGTTGAGTAGTTTGATCTTCTCAGGGAAGGTTATTGCTAATTTTTCTTCTAGGTAAAGTTTGCATTTTTGGGCTAGGTTGTTGTATGCTGGTGCTGTTTTGATTTGGGTTTTTATTTTCCCCAAAACCAAACTGAAACCAAAACACACTGTTCTTCTACAAGGATGGCTTTAGCATTAAATAACCCATGAAGATTGACATGCCATTAAACAAAGATTGTAGTTCAATTTTATGCTGCAGTGTATTCTTTTGTAAAAGTCCCACAACTTTTTTTTTTCTTTTTATATTTCTTTTGCAACACATTTTTGTGAATCATAATTCTTTTTGTATACAATTATATAATTCAGAACAGCTGCGGAATAAAAATAAACTAATTTGGTTGAGTGGTAAATTCATAAGAAAACTAAATCCTATAAGTGGAAGATAAGTTTGATATTATCAAAATTTCTTTAAAACTTTTTACCACTTTTTTGATTTTTAACTATTTAAAAAAAAAAAAAATTTTTTTTTTTAAGATGAAACTTTATCAAGCGTTACTAATTTTTGATTAGTATTGCATTCATCTTAATTTTTGTTGCTTTTCATCTTTTCTAATCAGCCTGTCAGTTTTATGGACTTAAGAAAAGTCCAACTCCTCCTCATCATGCCAGGGTTGTGTAAACTTGGTAGAGCCATGCTGTTGGGAACTTATGTTCCTGGTCGACAGGTTTGGTACCCAGTGGTATTTGGGCCAAAACCCGGCAAAAGGGGCTCTGGTGAAAAATCTAAAGGGCGTCATTGTCAGGAATCAATGGATTTTGGCGTACTTCTCACTGCAGCAAACAAGGGTATCTCCTTCCCCTGACCGGGATATATGCATGCCCTTGTTACTCCTTCCAAGATTCACCACAGTTGTGAATTTGTTGGATGGAGTGATTTAAAATAGGGCCACCAATTTTCCATTTCAATTTTTCTTAATTCTGTTTCAACATTTGGTAAATTCCGTTTTTTCTATATTTATAATATTTTATGAGAAAGTTGCAATGAAATGTTATAATTATAAAAACTGGGAGAAAAAAAAAAAAAACCCAACATAATTTAAGTTACCACAAGGTTCCTATTTCGATTCCAGCCCTCGCCAACTCAGCGTTATGAGTAGTACAGGTATCTGTGGTAAAGTAAGGAGCTGATGGTAGGTGTGGCGCTCCACCTCAGATGCAAAAACAATCTCCTTGGTCTAGCACTAGTGAAAAGGAGATGACTCCCTCGCTGATTGGCTGATACTGACTTTAGGCCACCCGACGACTTTACTTTTTTTTTTTTTACTTATTTCATTTAAAGAAAGAACAAATACTACAATTTAAAAAAATTTTTTTTTTTAATTTTAAAATCCAAATCCAAAAATAAATTATGTAAAAACTTTTTTCTTAATTCTTTGTCAGATCTTAAAAAGTGAAATAACTAATATTTATAAAATCAAATTTCAAGGAAATGACTTGGTTATGTACGATTCTATTTATTAAAAAGTTTAATGTTAAGTTTTGAATGAATTAGAACAAAAGATTTGAAAAAAAAAAAAAAAAAAAAGAATTAATTTATTTATTTATTTATTATTGAAAATTACATGAAAAATCCCAGATTCAATTTTGGATTAGCGAATCCGTGATCGTTGAAAATTGGTCCCACTACTAAACTGAGGGTCCGGGTTAGCTCAGTCAGTAGAGCGTTTGGCTAGAAACCACAAGGTTCCTAGTTTGATACCCACCCTCGCCAACTCAGCGTATGAGTAGCACAGGGATCTGTGTGGTAAAGTAAGGAGCTGATGGTAGGTGTGGCGCTCCACCTCAGACGCTAAAATAATCTCCTTGGTCTAGCGCTAGTGAAAAGGGGATATACTCCCTCACTGCATGGCCGATACCGACATTAGGCCGCCCCGACAACTTTATTTTACTTTTTACTAAAATGGCAAAATTCCTGAGTTGGCAAATTCTTTTCTTCCTGTTAATTAGAATTTGGTCTGGTTTCTTGGATTATTTTGGGTAATTCATTTGTATTTTGAAATTCCAGAGAATTTTACCTCATTTTCTTGGACAGATTCTGATCTATGCATATACCATTTGTCTATTAGGTATAATTTTAATTGCTTGCACAATTCCCAGTTGATTACCTACCCTACCCAGTCATGTCTGTTTTTGTACTCCTGTGCCAGTTTAACTCTTTCATTCTCTCTCTCTCTCCATATCTTACACTTACTATTCTACTGTCTTATCTATTCTATCTTTTACGTAATTAGTTCTCATGGTGTTGGTTATTATTATTATTTCACTCCTTGTGAGTTTTTTTTACACCTGCTTAAGCTGATGGTCCTTCAGTGGAGTGAGTGACAACAAGTCTCTACTGTTCTTCAGGATTCTTTTGAATATTCTAAACAATCTTAACAATGCTGTAGTCTGGATGGTCTCGATTCTTCCTCTGATTTCCAGACTCTTTTTAACTGGGGACCGTTCCAATTACAATTGGCACAACCTTCACCTTCATAGTTTTCTTAGTTCTCTGGCAAGGTCCAAGTATTTGTCTATCTTTTCGCTTTCTTTCACTTTAACTCGTTGATGGGCTGGGATGGTAAAATCCACGAGATGAGAAGTTCTCTTCTTGTTAATCAACACTAGGTCTGGTCTCCTGGCCGGGATTAGGTGATCTGTATTATTATTATTATTATTATTATTAAAAACTTGTTTGAAATATTAGTTAGTTTTTGTTAAATAAGTTTTGTTAAAATCTAGTGTATAAATATTTTGTTTGTGCTGAATTTTGGGAATTCCTACTTTTTATATGTCAAACTTTACAAGCAAATTTCTCATAAGAAACACTTGCTGAGCTGAGCAGAAAATTGAGGTTGGTCTAAAATGGTTGCTTTTCTAAGTCAGGGATTAATCTCTCTCTCTCTCTCTCTCTCTCTCTCTCTCTCTCTCTCAATCTTTCTTTCTTTTTCTTTTCTTGCCTTTTCTCTCATCTTTCTCTTTTTCTCATCTCTATGCTTTCCTTTTCTCTGTCTCTTTCCTTCTATCCCTTCCTCTTTTTCGTTTTGACTATTTCTTTCTCTCTATCTCACTATCTCTATTTCTTTCCCTCTGTCTTTTTGTATCTTTCTCTATCTCTCCTTCTGTCTATCTCTATCTCTCCTTCTGTCTATCTCTATCTCTCCTTCTGTCTATCTCTATCTCTCCTTCTGTCTATCTCTATCTCTCCTTCTGTCTATCTCTATCTCTGTCTATCTCTATCTCTCCTTCTGTCTATCTCTATCTCTTCTGTCTATCTCTATCTCTCCTTCTGTCTATCTCTATCTCTCCTTCTGTCTATCTCTATCTCTCCTTCTATCTCTATCTCTCCTTCTGTCTATCTCTATCTCTCCTTCTGTCTATCTCTATCTCTCCTTCTGTCTATCTCTATCTCTCCTTCTTTTTCCTTATCTTAGACCAGTTGCGTATGTGTGCATATATATATATATATATTAGAAAAACATGACCCGTTGGGTACCATTCACCTCTGGGTAGATAATTGAAATTAAGGAAAAGGGAGTTAGCAAAGCAAATCAAATTAAAAAAAAAAAAAAAAAAAATATGGCTGGACGAAACCGTAAAATCATTTTGTAAGCTTTCTAAGAAAGAGAATGTTTGACCTCATTTAAACTACGGGTAGCAGTTGTGAAATTTAACATAGAAATACATTTCAAATTCTCCCATCTCTCTCTCTCTACTCTCCAGAGAAACTAACATTATATAATGAGGTTGTCAAGAGATACATAGAGGGGAAGAAAGTGATAGACAGAGTCAAGTAAGAGATTAGTCGGTCTTTGACTTAATTGCAAATTATGACTAATTAGAACCAATTAAAACATGCTTTTTTTTCAAACATAATTCAATCCTAAAAGTAAGGAATAATTTAGTATAATTTTCATGTCATTACACTAAACAGTAAAAACTTTTTACTTATTAGCTTTAGTCTCCTGGTGGTTTTGTATGAATATATATATATATATATATATATATATATATATATATATGCATATAAATTGTTTTTTCTTTTGGACAAAAAATTGTACTAATAAATTATTTTTTGTTGGTACGATTATCTTGGTCTTTTTTTTTTCCAAAAATTTTTTCTTCCCGGTTGATGTTTGGTAGTATATTTTTACAATCAAACTATTTGCTGTTTTTTTTCTCACTGCGAGGATTTACCAATAAGTTTGGTATATTATATATATATATATATATATATATATATATATACTGTAGTGTGAGATGGTCACTATTTCAGCTTTTGCTGGAATGGTGTACCAAAGGCAGTATTAATTGGTAGAGTGCTCAATATAAAATAGAGCTGTTATATATATAATAAGATAAATATATAGGTTTTACATAGCTATTTATTGGGTGAAATGGTGGTAATATTGGATCCCTTGTTCTTTATTCAAATGTATATACTGTTAGTATTGATAGGAATCCCTATTCCATTCAAGTATCCTATATTATTTTTATTCATTCATTGTATGAATATTCCTCTAATGAATGAAATGTTGAAGTTTTTTTTTTTTCCTTACAAAACCAGAAGTAGCCAAATTTTCAAGTAATAGTTGTAAAAATATTCACTTCATTATTAATTATTGTAAATCCACTTCCACAATTTTTTTTCTTTTCCTGAAAATATTTTGTTTTTAATGATGGTTGACGGGTATAAATTTATTGTTTTTTGCTTCATGAATTCAATTATTCAATTGAGCACTCAGCCAAGTAATATATATATATATATATATATATATATATATATATATATATATATATATATATAATATGCCAAAAATAAAATTTTATGTGTAATTTGGCATAACTAGCCACTTTTTTGTTTAGCCAGATTTTTAAACAAAGCAAAATAAAACATTTTTTTAATCATAATATCTAATTGGTTAATTGTAATATATGTAGAATTTGGTTCAAATGGTTTCTTCAAAGGATTACTATATATGGGCATAACATAGGAGGTATGCTCTGTGTAATGGTTATCATGGAAAGTAATGTAGTTCAAATACTGGACAAGGCTGTTTGCCTTTCATTTTGCATTAATGCTACTCAGAAAGGCCTGAAATCTTTATCTTCTTCCCCTAACTATAAGTAAGTAGAAGAAAAAAATATGGATATGTTTCAATTTTGAAAATGTCTTGGAAATTCTCAATAATCTGTAGTGATTCCATATTATGTGACTGATAAAATGAAAAATATTCAGAATTATATATTGTTATATAGTAAGGTCACATGAGTATTAGGAGAAGAGTCCGTCGTCTAAGTACTTCAGGTGAATTCTGCACAGAGTAATCTGTGTGTTCTTAAATAGTAGTTTAGAACCATCACCACTGTTAAGGTACGGGGGAGATGGTTATTCCATTATATCATATATATATATATATATATATGTATGTATGTGGTTGGACAAAGCAATTCCCTGAAGATTCGCTATTGCGTGAAACTGCAGTCAGAATATTTTAAGCCATTCGTTTTTTAAAACGTATATTTAGCTCTTTTTATTGAGCATTCTTAAATCGGTTTTAATAAAATCCAGAAGTAAATATATTTGTTTGCTTCGTGGATTTGCAAGTAACTGTGATATATATATATATATATATATATATATATTTGCATGTGAGGTTTTGGGTACCGTTTGTGTACTTATTATTCTCATGATACTCCATCTTTGAATGGATGGAGCTACCTTGACCCATTCCTGGTGAATGCTGCCACAATACACGCATATATATATATATATATATATATATTTGTATTTTATTTAAATCTTTAGTGATAGTTTAAAAAAAAAAATTTTGTGTTAACTGATGAAAAAATATATTTAGGGTTAATTTAAAAAAAAAAAATTAATGTTAAAACATTTTTTTCTTTTTAAATATTTAGTGTTAATTAAAAAAAAAAAGAAGTTTTCTGTTAAGATTTAAAAAAAATATTTAGTGTTAATTTAAAAAAACTTTTTGGAAAAAAAAAAAAATGTTAAAATGATTTTTTTTTAATATCTAGTGTCAAAAAAAAAAAAAATAGTTAAAAAAAATATTTAGATGTTTTTAACTGTTAAAATATATTCAATATCCATATAATAAAAATGAGATATATAGTCAAACAGCCATTCAAACACTGTTCTAGATGACATTGTTGTATAAATTGTAAAGTTTACCCCCCCCCCCCCAAAAAAAAAAAAACCTTTAAAATCTGTACTTAATTAGGTTGATTAATTGCCTGTTAAGTGATTGATATTCTAATTTTCTTTGCAGTTAGCAAAGTATTAATTATAACTCTTCATATCTCTTGTTATCTCTAATTAAATGATGGATGATTAAATAATCACTTTAATTTGATATAAGAATATATATATATATATATATATATATATTTGTTCAAACTACTACCATTCCTAAAACCTCCCACTACCAATTGATATTACCTCCCACTAATTCCTTGCTACTACTCGTTCTCGTTAAAAACGAGACATGAAAACTATTCCATCGTTTCCAACCTGAGGATGGCAAAGTGTATTGCCGAAAGCGCTAGTGTTGAAACATGGACTCGTATACCAGTTCACCCTGACACCAGAAGGATGGCTCGAAGATTAGAACGGATCAATGAAAGACTTGTCAGACAGGAATTGTCTATTCAATTCAACGAAAGCCTATATATATATATATATATATATATAAATAAGTATCCAACTAACTGGTGTGTAGGGGATAATTCTATTTGGGATCATCAATATCTCCTGTACATCCAAATTTTTTTAATATATCTGACTGCTTTTCTGCTGTTTTTATTATTGTCATCATATATAAGGTTTATGTGGGTGTATTCAAGGAGAAGAGTTTTTACTGGTCTTATAAAAAAAAAGAAAAAGAAAAAAAAAATCTATTGTAGTTTTTGTCAGTCTTTATGTAATAAGCTATCTGATGAGACTAGGCTCATATTGAGTTCTGGTCGAAATAAATTTATAATAGCCAAATGACAGTTTAAGTTTTTCATTCTTTAAAAGTATAGCAAATATATGCACCCTCCGGGTGCAAGTATTTAAGTTTTAATATAATAAAATATCATATTAAATTAGAAAGGCTAATGAAACTGAATAAGAATGTAGAAAAAGATTTGGAACAGAAGTAAGATTAAAAATAGAACAACTTTGAAACTATTCCATCATTTTCCTTTACTCCCGTCTTTCATTGGTAAATTTTCCTAATTTAACTGTTTAGTTAAAATAGGAAGTAAGGAATAATATTAGTATTTCTTCTTGTTAATGGATTCTTTTAAGATTTATCCAAGATTTTTGCTCATATTCATTAAGATAAAACCAAAAAATTAGAAATCAATAATACTAAGCACATATTTATTAAAATCAATTTTTAATATCAATATGCAAATTAAACTTTCCATTCACACCACAAACCGCTATTTGTTGTATATATAAATACAATTGCATATTGTTAGTATGTAGATATGGTCAACAGTATTAATAATCTAAAAACAATTTATTAATAATTGAGGTTTAAATGAAAATAAAATCATGAGAATGTGACGTAAATAACAAAGGGAATTGTTACTTGAGTAGTAATATAGTTTCGGTTAAATGAATATATATATAAAAACTAAATGGTATTTAGTCTGAAATATCACACTTATCAATTAAAAAGGGTTGAACACCAAATTTTACATTTTTTTTTTATGGTCAACCCATGATTTGTGCTTTAAAAATCAGGAAGAAAGGGTTTGTCACAGGTCAGGAAAAGTATTATTAACAGAATAGTGTTATTGTCTGCATGAGTTTTTAGATCTTGCTGACTTTGCTATTACAGTAACTATAGAATCCTTGAATAATGGTTGAGTAGAAAGAATCTCTCTCTCTCTCTCTCCCTCTCTCTTTCCCCCAGATTTGCGAAGTACTAAAAATGTCAACCTTGTCTGTTGATTACTAACACATGATGATGATACTATTATTATCATCATTTTCATTTTAACATCTATAAACAAGATCTATATGCAAGAGACATGCTTATGTGTAGTTAAAATGTTTGCAAGAAAATTTTGGAAATATAAATAGTTAAGATTGAAACCAAACTTATACAAATTAATTAAATTTTGGTATTAAATAACCCATAATGGGATGATTTGCTGTTAACCAAACCATGTATGTATGTATGTATATATATATATATATATAATATAGGGTGGCTTACCGGTGAATATGGGCACGATCGTTGGAGGTGCACAGGATCCAGGGGTTAAGTCCGTGATAAAACAAATACAAAGTGCTCAATACAAAGTAGAGCAAATTTATTGAAATTTATTCATTCAATGAACATACATGTGATCAGCTGCAATTAATCGGTAACTCGATTAATTCAGTGGATTTAACCCTGATGATTCTAGCGATGAAACTCGAGTAGGTTTCTATTGTATCCATTTCTTCATATATATATATATATATATATATATATATATATATAATGCTCTCCACACCTGGTGGCTTGAGCTCTCTGGAAATGGAATTTTTTGACTGCTAATTATGCAAAAATTGCATAGTTCTCTTTAAAACAGATAGAGCACTCCCAAATGGACAAGGCAACAAGCAAACTGTAACTCAATACAGATCTTGCATTGTTGCGAGCCTATTGCATAATGGTAGGTTATTTATCAAGCACCATAACACCACAGAAACCAAACAGCCAATATAGGACTCAAGGAATGGAATCACCCAAATGCATGAATGGAGTATTCCTGAATGCTATAAATACCAAGTACTTTGGGCACCAGTTTGGTGGTGCTTAGGTAGTTATTGTTGTTCAAACTAACAATATACCAACTCACTTCAACAGTATATATAGCCTCTTAGCATAAAATAGCTGACCATTATTTATTAGTATAATTGTTGGATTTAAAAAGTCTTAGCTCTGGCATAGAGAATTAGAAATGTGGATATGCCATAAATTAAGGTGAATTCAACTATCAGAATTTCTTATTTCTCTGACATGTGCATTGTTGGGATCTTTTTGCTACTGCCAATTGTTTTTACATAACGTATATATTTACTTGAATCTACAGCTAGACATGATCGAACTGGAAAAGACAAAAAAAAAAAAAAAAAAAAAGGGACAAAGTCTGTGTTTATGATGACTATTGTTTATTGCTGCGTACGGCTGCATATATCAACTAAGCGACTTAAGACTGATAGATGAGATAAATCATTGTACCCCTTGTTTTATGATGAATGTACAGCCAGAACTCTGTGAACTTCGATAAAACAGTTCATGTGTTTTAAAAAGAAAGGAGACATCTGCACAACCGATGGTAAGCCTCTAAAGCCAGTAGATCAATTCACATATTTAAGTAGTAATATCTCATCCACAGAAAGCGATGTTAATGCACAAATAGGGAAGGCATGCTCTGCTATAAACAGATAATTACTTATATGGAAATCTCACTGACAAGTTAAAGTGACAATTCTTCCAAGCCATAGTTGTATCAGTGCTACTGTATGGCTGCACCACTTGGACCTTAAGCACCTGGAAAATAAATTAGATGGGAGCTGCCCAAGAATGCTGTGTACGATTTTAAACAAATTGTGGAAACGCCCCACAAAGAAGCCGCTATATGTCCACTTGCCCCCTATCACACAAACCATTCGAACAAGACATGCTGGAGAAGCAAGGATGAACTCATAATAGACATCCCCTGTGGAAACCAGCACATGGACATGCCAATGTGGGCTGTCCAGCAAAGACCTAAATAGCTCTGCGCGGATACTGAATGCTGTGCAGAGGACCTCCTGGGGACGATGAATGATAGGGATGGTTAGTAAGAGATTGTCATGGATATCCATGCTACTTGCGTGACATGATGATGATCAATGAATACAGTTGGGACCACAATCAAATGTGTACGGTTTTGAAGTGAGGAAGTTTGTTGCCATTTACACTGTAAGGATTTTGCTAGGGCACTGACTGAATGTACAAGAGTTTATTGGAAGGATTCTTGGCCCAACCAAGAAAGTACTTTATGTAGGGATTCGTGTTGAATGATCAGTATCCAGCTGTGTTTTATATCAATTTATTGCAAATAAAATTGTGCTCAATACAAAAACATTGCAGAGCCAATATAACAATGTTTTTTAAAAATAAAGATGGATAAAAATCACCCAATTCAACTTATCATATATATATATATATATATATATATATATATATATATATATATAATGAATATATATATATATATATAAAAAATAAATACAATAGAAACCTACTCGAGTTTCACCATTAGGATCTTCAGGGTTAAATCCACTGAATTAATCGAGGTACCGATTAATTCAGTGGATTTAACCCTGAAGATCCTAATGGTGAAACTCGAGTAGGTTTCTAGTGTATCCATTTCTTTAATAAATTTGCTCTAATTTGTATTGAGCACTTTGTATTTGTTATATCGCTAACTTAACCCCAGGATTTTGTGCACCTCCAATGATCGTGCCCATATTCACCGGTAAGCCACCTTTTATCTATATAAATATATATATAGTTTCTTTGCTTAATGGCATATCAATCTTTGTGGGTCATTGAATGCAAAAGCCATCCTTGAGGTAGAACAGTAGTTGTACTATTTAACCCATAGCTGGTGCTATGAGGTGGTTTAAACTTTTTCCAAGGTTATCACTCTGAAAGTTTTATATATATATATATATATATATATATATATATATATATGAAAAAGGAATGACTTACTGGTTAAATTGATCTCAATATTTAGTTGATACAAGTTTTACCCGATAAGTCAGCGTTATATCAAATATAAAGTGCTCAATACGTAAGTGAAGTGGATTTATTATTATAGTGTGTACAGAAATAACCTACTTGAGTTAGCTGTAATTAATCAATATCTTGATCACTTCAGTGGATTTAAGCCTGAAGATCCTTATGGTGAAACTTGACTAGATTATTTCTGTACTTACAATAATATATATATATATATATATATATATATATATATATATAATGAGAACTTTTGTACTATATAGATAGTGTCTGTTTGCAGCAAGTTCATAAAATCTATGGTGAAATAAAGTCCATTTAGAATGTAATGGATTAAACCATTTTCGTTTGTTCTGGATGTTTCTTGCCAACTTTAATTGAATGCAGTGGATCCTTGGATATTTCTGTTTTGTCAATTAGTGAGTCTTTCCATTTCACCTGGAAGCAATTAGTTAACAAATTTTGTTTGACACAAGAGAAAAGGTTGTCCAAATATTTAGTATGTGATTTTAACATTTGACTCGGCTGTCTCAATGCCCCCCCCACCCCAGTTTACCCCCCACTCCTGTATTAAAAACACCGTCCTTTAGTATAAAGATGAATTGCACAGTTCTATGTCTGTACTTTATGCATTTAGGTTCATTTTGTGTATTTATGAGAAAAAAAAAATATATTGGCAGATTTTAAACCCTGAACTTATAGAAAATTATCTATGTATTTATGAACCCCTCCGCACGAACAGGATGTGACACAAGGAAATTATTGTGTAGGTACTAATTTTTTAAGTAGTTGTTTGAATTCAGTCTTCCTTCTCCTAGACCAGTTGTGATACCAAGGTTATAGAGTCCATCCCTCCTATTTACCCATAGCTGGAGGGAGAATAATTGGATTTCATACCTTTTCCAAGGGTATTAGTTCTAAGTGAAATGCAAACAGCCATATCCAGGATTTGAATTTGGTTTGCATGTCCATATTCTACAACCATAACCATTATACCCAAACACCTCCTATTTATGTATTTTGATGATAATAGAAATAATAGCAATAATAGCCACTTGTACACAATTTTTTTTCCTAGGTAGTATGTGTTATTTCTTAATTGTTTTTATTGTAAAGGTATGATTTTTCAATAGTAACTATTAAGAAATAACACATACTACCTAGGAAAAAAAATTGTATACTTAGTTTTATTCAGGACACAAAAGCAAAGTTTGAAGGGAATAATGGCCATTTTCTATACTTTACAACATATTCAATTAAAAAGATAGCACATACTATCCAAGAAGAAAATTTGTGTTTCGTAGTGTTATCCGGGACTCAAAAATTATCCAGGAATGTTATCCAGGATAGAAAATGTTATTAAAAGAATTAAATTATCCATGAATTATTATTAAAAAAAATTTCCAATTTTTTTTTTTTTTAAATGAATAATTTTTTTTCAAATGCATAATTTTTTTAAAATGCATTTTTTTTTTTTTTTTAATCTCTTTTTCAAATGCATAAAAAAATACTAATCCTTATTTAAAAAAAAAAAAAAGCTTAGAAATTATTAAAAAAATTAGATTATCCAGGAATGTTATCCAGGACACAAAACAAAGTTTGAAGGGAATCATGTCCATTTTCTATACTTTACAACATATTCAATTAAAAAAAATAGCATATACTATCCAAGGGGAAAATTGTGTTTCTTAGTGTTATCTGGGAAGAAAAGCAAAATTCTGTGTGGGGGGGGGGGGGGGTAATAGCCATTTTACAAACTTTTACAATATAACTATTAGGAAATAACACATACTATCCAGGAACAAATTTTTTTTCCCATAGTGTTTTCTCCAGGGACCAAAAGCAAACTTTGAAGAGAATAATGGTAATTTTCTATACTTTTACTACATAAGCAATTAGATACTATTGAGGTCAGTCAGTTACTGTTGGTTTGAATTGGGAGTCCTGTTTGACAAGGTCTTGAAAGGGTAGCATGACTAGGCCTAATGAATATGCCCAAGCTACCCTTTCAAGACAACTTGTTGCCTTGTCTTACCAATTCAACAGTAATTGGAACTTAGTGTGATTATTCTACAGATATATATATATAATAATAATAATAATAATGTACTATGCAGGAACCGGGTTAGCTCAGTTGGTAGAGCGTTCGGCTAGAAACCATGAGGTTCCTAGTTCGATACTGGCCCTCGCCAACTCAGCATATGAGTAGCACAAGGATCTGTGCGGTAAAGTAAGGAGCTGATGGTAGGTGTGACGCTCCACCTCAGACGCAATAACAATCTTCTTGGTCTAGCACTAGTGAAAAGAGTATAGACTCCCTCGCTGATTGGGTAATACTGACTTTAGGCCATCCCAACAACTTTTTTTATGCAGGAATAAATTTTGCTGTTATTTCAATCCTAAAATGAAACATCCTGACTTTGGCAAAGTCTTTTATCCACATTAATTCAATTTATTCATTGTTTAAAATCAACAATAATTATTAATAGGTCATTAAATTAATTTTCAGTGTGTAAGAATTTGTGTTTATCTATAAACCAGATTCATTAGAGTTGCTACATTAAACCTTCAATTCTGAATCGACGAGTGGGGAAGATAAGAGAATGTTTTAATAGAATATTTCTGACATTCATTTTTGTAAGATTCTATAGATACAATAATATGAACATGATATAAGTAGATTGGAAAACAAAACAAAGACAAAATAAAATTTAAAGAATTTTTCTTTTATTGACTCACTCTTTATATACAATATGACTTGTCCTTTCACCTTTTTACACACACACACACACACACACAACATGTATATATTAATGGATGTGGAGGCTGGAAGGGGGAGAATTGATAGGAAAAGTGTATGCATTTTAAAATGTGAGTACTGCATTGATAATTAATTATATTTAAGGATGGTTTGTATTGTTTGATGTATAAAGCTTCTAATATTTGGAGTTTTTGTTTCACTTAAATTGGGCTTACAGTAGGTACTGACTGATGGCCGAGGGGTTAGGAATTCAGACTGAAGAAAAATCAGTTGGGTTTCTCTGGAGATTCTCTGCTAAGTCTAGCCACACTGAAGAGATGTGATACATCAAAACACTGTGGATGACTATAATATAGTTGGACTGGAAATTCGCCTTGCGCTGGCTGGCTAAAACATAGTGTGAATTAGGGCAAGAGGCCTGGACGACATAAGATCAAAATTACCAAAATATATTCCGTAATTCACAATTTTCAATATTACAAATAAAACAAACATGCAACTTTTTTTTTCTTTTTTTTTTTTTCCAATTCATTTTAATTTTATGTTGGGCATTTAAATGATGCAAGACCATTTGGAATGTTTCATTTTAAAAATTAGATGAAATAAAATCAGACGAATAATAAATCTGTGATTAAGTGACACCAGATAATGTGGATATACATTTTTGCATTGTATCTTAAATGATTTGGATGGTCTCATTTTTAACCAGAGGGTGTTGCAGGATGATAACGGATGGAAGATTTAGGAACATGATTATAATTTTTTTTTTTTTTTTTTTTTAAAGATTAGGGCCTTCCACATTCCTCTTGGCTTCAACTTCACCCAACTTTATTACTTCAATTATTAAATTCACAGTCCTGATGTGAACATATCATGGTTGACTTGATTTGATTTTGTTGTAGATTATGTTTCATACTTCAGATTACTCCCCACCCCTCTGCCCCTGGATGAATGACTCAAGTAGAAAAGTAGAAAAGATAAGTTTCTACTCTTTGCGTGAAACTCAATCAACTCGAATTAGTTTTGGTAGAAAAAGAAAAAAAAAAAAAAGAAAAAAAGTGTGGTAAACATTATGGATGAAAAAGGATTTATTTTTTTATAGATAATATTACAACAACCTCAGCAAAAAGTCCATAAGTCAGATTACCCAAAAAAGGGTCATCATCTAGCATGGCACCCCTTCTATTTATATAGCTTGTGTATAAGTATGATTGATGAACCCAAATAGGTCCATATATATATATATATATATATATTTTTAGGGAGATTATGTGCTTAATTAGAGTCATACCTAATTTGTTAATTAATTATATATATATATATATATATATATATATATATATATATACTAGAAAAGATGTGACCTGTTGGGTCACACATTGAGCTCGGTTAGAATGTTGAAAAAAAAAATCACAATAATGTAATTTATTTTTAATACATTTTAAACTATTTTTTCAGTCAATTTTGCTCAAAGTTACTGTAAACATGGCCATCAACACTGTCTCTAAGATGACGTAAAATCTATATTTTACAAAATACTCCCCATCCCATTGAACATTTTATTTACCAAAAATCAGGGAATTTTCCAATTTTAATGAATTTTTTAGTGTTGATTTATCAATAAATGACATTTATAATGCATCAGTTATTTTATTTCATATATATATATATATATATATATATATATATTATATATAGTGTGTACCTTATGATTTTCCCTTATAAATATGAGAGGATACTGAAAAGTTCTTGGCCTAGCCAAAAAAGTAATGACCTAGATTCATAAAGCATACATGATATTCTCAAAAACACACATAGCCCATTTCTTTAACTATGGGTAAATAGTAGGACAGACTGGGCTCTTGAACCTTGGTATGGTATCCAGTGTTGTAAAGGGGAGAGCTCTGAATTCAAACCCGTTGCTTAAGAAATTGACCTGAGTCACATCCTGATCATGGCAGAGGGGTTGGGTAAATACAATAATTGCATTAGAATTTTTAACTAACATAGCAATTCAACTGGCAAATAATGATTCTTTCTTTTCTTTCTTTTCTTCTCATTGATGCAAAATTATTTCTTTCTCGTTTAACTGATATTTTTAATATATACCATGTAAAAATGTGTTTATTATGATTTCAGAAAGTCTATAGCTGCTTGTATGACAGCCTGTCAAATCAGACTATTATTATCATTTATCTACCATCTTGCGTGGTATGTATTGACGATAAGGAAAAGTGTTGATTCTTTAGTTACACACGCATATATATGTACATATATATATATATATATATATATATATATATCTGACTAGTCTAATTTTTGTGTATATATTATATCTGAAAAAAAAACTGAGTTTTTACTCATTTTTTTCATGTTTCAAAGAACAACCAAAAAATTATTTTCACATAAATATATTATATATACTAGCAAATATATGCACCCTCCGGTGCAAGTATTTAAGTTTTAATGTAATGAAATATCGTATTAAATTAGAAAGTCTAATAAGAATGCAGATAAAAGATATGTAACAGAGTGGGGGTATAATAGAAAAATGAAATGAAACTTACTCTTCCATCACTCCGTCTTTCATTGCTGAATTTTACTTATTTAACTATTTAGTTAAATTAGGAAATAAAGAATAAAATGACAGTTATTTTTTCTTGTTAATGGATTTCATTTAAGATTCATTGAAGAGATTTTTGCTTATATTCATTAAAATAAAACCAACAATTAGAATCATAATACTAAGCACATATTTAATAAAATCACATTTTTAATATCAATATGCAAATTAGCCTTCCATTCACACTGTAAACCGCTAGTTTTTGTATATATAAATACAATTGCATGTTATTTGTATGTAGATATGGACAACACTAATAAAAAGGTGAAGCAATTTTATTAATAATTGAGGTTTAAATATAAATAAAATCATGGAGAATGTGATGTAAATAATGAAGGGAATTGTGACTTGAGTAGTAATATAGTTTCGGTTACAGACAGACAAATACACAATCTCCATTATAATAAGATATATATGTAAATAAAAGGAAGTGAATCCGATGGTATGTAGTATAATAAAAAAAATTGAAAAAACACAGGTTTAAATGAGTTATGTGGTGAGTTTTTTTGGCCAATAAACTCACCATTTAAGTCATTTAAACCTGTGTTTTTTCAATTTTTTTTTTTATTATACTACATATATATATACACACACACATAATATATGCACAAAAAATTACTTATCCAATATACCAACAAAGAACCGTATCTGGACTCCACAACAACATGTATATTATATATATAATGGTTGAAATGTTAGATCATCTGCACTGAGACAGATTAAATAACTTAATGTTTTATCTTTGTTCTATCAACTTAATATAAACTTAATAAAAAGTGTAAACAAAGAATGTAAACAAATTTTATTTACTTTTCTTATGACAGAATTTATGTTGAGCTGATAAAGAAAGTAAGCCACATTATGATTTAAATAGCTAAATTATTTAAAAGTACTACCCCCCCTCTTTTAAAAATTATTTAATCTATATATATAGAGCAGTCGTGTGTATGTATGTATATCTGGAGGAAACTACTAAAATAAAACAATTAACAACAAAGTAATATATATATAGACATTCACTATCACCAGATCTTGCTTTTTGTGCAAAAATAATGAAGATTTGATTTATATTCATGAAGATAATTAAAAAGAATAAAATTTAAATAGTAACAGAATGTATTTTATTTTGCCTTTATATCTTAAATTGAAAACACTGATTTTTCTTTTCATAGTGTCTATGCACTTTTTTTCTGAAACACCACCGGACCAAATCAACACACAGTCTTTTTTACGTAGTGATTTTGATGGGGATCTTGCGAGGATCCAACTCACGATTCAACAATAATGGATCTGTGAGACCCGCCCCCGCCACTAAACATGTCCTGGGTATGACACTAAACTTCATCTGATGATAAAGATTCAGTTCTAAGGTGTATGGAGTACCTCTTCATCGACATTACTCCCATGTCCACTCTGACCTGGAGTGCTAATACCTATTAGGATCTCATCAAATAGATTTGTTTAAAAATTATGAGTGCCTCCCCCAAAACACATACCACATCTTAAGAAACAACTTCACAAAAAAATATGAATGTGATTCCCTAACCTCCAGGCATAAAATAACCCTAGATGGGTTGACATGCCATTAAAATTAATCAACATACAATGAATGTCATTCCCTAACCTCCAGGCATAAAATAACCCTTGATGGGTTGACATTCTGTAACTAAATTGTATGATGAATTTTGTTTCTTAAAATCTGGCAAATCTACATGTCCTGGGAATGACGTTAAACTCTATCTGATGGTGAGGTTCCAGTTCTGGAGGTTTGGGGAATGTGGAGCACCCCTTCATCACCATTGCTCCCTGGTCCACTCTGACCCGGAGTGGTAGTACCTGTTAGGGTCCCATCTATGGGTTAAATAGAAAAATGTATTTTATTAAAAAAAAATTGTATTATCCATTAAGAATTGATTTCAAAACTTTATCGGCATTAAATGACCCACTGAGGTTGATATGCCGTAAAACAAAAACAAACAAACTAAAATCTGGCAAAATAAGTTTGTATTTTGCTTGAGTCTACAGTCTCCTACCATTACTGCTAAGAAGGATTCTGCTTACTTAATTGGATAGTTTTATTTATATATATATATATATATATATATATATATATATATCTTATTATAATGGAGATTGTGTGTTTTTCTGTCTGTAACCGAAACTATATTACTAATCGAGTCACAATTAACATAGTTATTTACATCACATTCTCCATGATTTTATTTATATTTAAACCTGAATTATTAATAAAATTACTTCTCCTTTTTATTAGTGTTGTCCATATCTACATACAAATAACATGCAATTGTATTTATATATACAAAAAATAGCGGTTTGTAGTGTAACGGGAAGGCTAATTTGCATATTGATATTAAAAATGTGATTTTATTAAATATGTGCTTAGTATTATTGATTTCTAATTGTTTGGTTTTATTCTAATGAATATAAGCAAAAATCTCTTCAATGAATCTTAAATGAAATCCATTAACAAGAAAAGATAACTGTCATTTTATTCTTTATTTCCTAATTTAACTAAATAGTTAAATAAGTAAAATTCAGCAATGAAAGACGGGAGTGATGGAAGAGTAAGTTTCATATCTATTTTTCTATTATACCCCCACTCTGTTACATATCTTTTTGTCTGCCTCTAATTTAATACGATATTTCACTACATTAAAACTTAAATACTTGCACCCGGAGGGTGCATATATTTGCTAGTATATATAAATATAAGAGTGTACTTTACCTATTTATTTTTTCTTATTTTCACCAAAATGATGAAAATGTACAAGTTAGGAATTTTGGAGACAGTGTTGCTTTATTTACTTGTATATAAAGAAAACTCTTGTTGGTAACTAAGAAACTTGATATATTCCTAAAATGTTGAGCTTAAGAGGTGGAGGGGGGTCGGGAATTCAGAAGCTGTCACTAATGAGAGAGAAAGAGAAAAGAGCCTATGTGAGCAATTCTATTGCACTGAAATTATTAGAATTTCTCAAAGGAATTTTTTTTATTTCGAAAATGCCACTTGAACTTGTAATATACAAGACATACATGCCAGGATCCAAATAGTCTAATGTTTGAAAAGTGCCATTTTCTTATTTTCAGGTTTTGTCTTTATATTAAAAAGGAAATTCAAAATTATAATGGTTTTCTGTCTTACATACGTACATATTGAAGGAGTGTCTGTACATAGATGGATAATATAGAAATATAGCTTCATAGATGCTAATAGGTATGCGTCCTGCATCTCTGATGCACACAAATCTAAAAGGATGCAGTAAAATCATATCCATGCGTCCCAGTGTTTTTCTTTTTTCTTCCTCCACTATTTCAAGCTAACTATAGATACATTTCAATAGTTTTTTTAGAAAAGAATTACACAGGATAGGTTGCAAGCTCTGAGTCAGATAGCTTTAGTTGTTTCCCCAGATCATAAATAAAAACCCTACAATGTATTAAGAAATTTTATTTGGGACCCATAAATTTTCACGGGGACTCATTCAAAGCAAATATATGCATCTCAGGACGCATTAAATCAAAAAGCTATCAGTATCACTGTAGCTTTGTATGACAGTTAATCCCCTCTCTTGGTTCAAAAAGTTGGGTTCTAACAACAAGCAGAAGCAAGATAGCTGGCAACAAATCAAACTGCAGACCAACAGGATGTGGGGAATGGTCATCCGCTGGATGGTTTGTATATCTCAGATTTCCTTCTACTAGATGGGTTGCCTTCACTTCGACTTACTGGGCCCCTTCTGCTCCCCTTATGTCATTTACCCATGACTGGGATTTAGGTTGCTGGACACCAGAGCTTATTCCACATGCTGGTGGGTCATGCGTGCCACAGTTGAAAGGGCCTAAGCTCCACTGGAGATTTCCCTGAGTTACCTCACCCTTAGCTTTTGGTTCAAGAACCTTAAGGGTCTAGTTTTTCGGCACTAAACACTCGCCGTTCATCAGATTTTTGATTTTTGATTTTGTTCTTGTTTTACGGCATATCAACCTCAATGGGTCATTTAATGCCGACTACGTTTTTGAAATGAATTGGTGATAATGTTTAATTTTCTAAAGGTTTTTTTTTTTTTTTTTTTTTTTTTTGACATTTTTTGTGAATGAAACTTTTAGATGATTTTTTTTAAACAGATATTCCATTTTTTTGCAAGATTTTTAGATTTTGTTGTAAATGTGTGCTTCTTTTATGTATCCAAGTAGTTTTTCTGGGTTTCTCCGTTAGCTTAGCAGTACTCCCAACATGCATGTGGGATTGGTTTGACTGGATGAAGCTGTATTTTTTGCTAGTAGATCTGTGTGCTTTTAACACACATCCACTCCAGTCCTTGAGTATATACATTCATACATACACTCGTGGTGTAATGATTATTGTCATAGAAAATAGACTTGGTGACCAGAGTTCAAATCCTGGACAAGGTTGTTTGCATTTCACATAGTGCTAATACCTTTTGAGAAAGGTATGATCCAACTGTTCTCCCCTCAGCTATGGGTGAATTGTAGGGCAGAATCGACTCTTTAATCTTGATATGGCAACCTGTCTAGGAGAAGGAAAACTATGAATTCAAACCAGCTCTACTCTGCTTAAAAGTTGACTGTGTGCCTCATCCTGCTCATGGTAGAGGGATTGGGTAAATATATACTTGGGTGGCCTGAATTCTGCTGGTGAAATCCCCATTTCTACATCGCTGTTGCCTTGCTGAAAAATGTAAAATCTTGTAATGACAACATTTGAAATTTTTCAGTTATTTTTCAGCCAGGAGCCTTGGATATTTGGGTGTTGGTGTTTGGGGTTGGGTTGTGGTGACTCAGGATTGTAAGGTTTAAACCTGAAGTGAGTGGAGTCTGTCAACCAGTTGTAACAAGACTAACAATAGCTATGTGAAGTATCTGCTGAAATCAGGGAAGTTGTTGTGTTCCTCTTTATAAATATATCATCAGGCCTATTTTTAACCTTTTGTGTGCCACACAATATATATTACACTATCTAAAGATGATTACTAATTAAAACAAAGTGAACCACACTCTTTATTTGGTTATTTCCTATAAGTCTAACATGATCAAAGGGGAACCACTCTTGACTGATAATTATTTATTAAATATAATCATTATTAATTTTTTAAATTAAGTGTTGACAATACACTGTCCCCTCTTTCCATTCAAATAAAGGGTTATTTCCTATAAGTCTAACATGATCAAAGGGGAACCACTGTTGACTGATAAATTATTTATTTATTTATTTATTGATCTACTGGAAAAAAAAGATGGGGTTAGGGTTTAGGGTTAATTTATTGGGAAAATAAATAAATAATTTATCAGTCGAGAGTGGTTCCCCTTTGATCATGTTAGACTTATAGGAAATAGGAAAGAGGGGACTGTGTAATGTCAACACTTAATTTAAACATTTTTTTTTCTAATGTGACTATTTTGTTATATTTGTATTTTGTTAATAGTTTTACTTTTAATCTTTACTTGATTATTTCATTATTGTTGTTTTCTTTAAAAAAAATTTTTTCTCTCTTTCTGAAATTGTTTTATTTATTTATTCCGACATCTTAAGATTATTATAATTAGTTCTTATTAGTTTTGTGCATTAGGGCCAGTTAATAGAGCGTTCGGCTAGGAATCACAAGGTTCCTGGTCCGATACCGGCCCTCGACAACTCAGCGTATGAGTAGCACAGGGATCTGTGCAGTAAAGCAAGGAGCTGATGGTAGGTGTGACTCTCCACAGCAGACGCTAAAATGGTCTCCTTGATCTAGCACTAGTGAAAAGGGGATAGACTCCCTCGCTGTCTGGTTGATACCGATATTAGGCCGCTCCGACAACTTTACTACTTTACTCTATTTGTGTAGAAAAAAACCTCCATAATATAATCCCTGTTTTTTTTTTTTTATTTTTTTATTTTATTTATTTATTGTTCCTACCTTCAATTGTCATGTGAGGAGAGGGTTGTTGTTAAATGTGGTTAAGCAATGCCTCTTGTGTTCTTGCTGGGATGGGGGTCTCTCTGATGAAGCCAATAAATAAATAAAATTTATTGTGTATAGTGCTCAGGTGCACCACAACTCATCAGTCTCATGTATAGTACATAAAATAATGTACTAATGGGGGCTTGTTTTTAACCATTTATTTTTATCATATATTCTTAAAAATTTTGATTTTATCTCCAGTGAGGTAGAAATTGTTGTTAAATGCGCTTAAGCAATGCCTCTTGTGGTCTTGATGGGGTGGGGGTCTCTAGTGATGTAAGATAGGGGGGTTTGTTTTTCACCTTTTTTTTTTTTTTAAATTTCAGTTTCATTTCAGGTGAGGTAGAAATAAAGTATTATTACCCTGTATCATTTTTTTTCTATACTTAAGATTAAAAAGAAAAAGTTTTTTTTTTTTTAGCTGAGATTTATAAGAAAACAAAAATGGAGACTGGGGCAAGGAGAAGCAAAAAATGTTCAGTTATTTGATATGATAATTTGGTCTATTTACAAACAAGTATGTTTTTTAGGATCAACACACGTGTTAGAAGGAAATTGTAAAAGGATTCCTTTGCTTTTTAGGTTTTATTTATATTGGGATTCCATTACACACCTTTGTTTGTATTTAGTTACACAGGCTTTAAAATATACATATGTGTGAACTTATATACAGTGTGATCTGAATGTGTTGTCACCCCCTACATATCTTTATTTATTTATTTATTTTTGAGGTAAAATAATTACATAATACAACCTGAAATTCTAGAAAATAATTTAATTTCTAAAGATTTTTTATATACGTAAGTAAGTAAAGTTGTCGGGGCGGCTTAAAGTCGGTATCAGCCAATCAGCGAGGGAGTCTATCCCCTTTTCACTTGCGCTAGACCAAGGAGATTATTTTAGCATCTGAGGTGGAGTGCCACACCTACCATCAGCTCCTTACTTTACCGCACAGATGCCTGTGCTACTCATACGCTGAGTTGGCGGGGACCGGAATCGAACTAGGAACCTTGTGGTTTCTAGCCGAACGCTCTACCGACTGAGCTAACCCGGTGGGTTATTTCCTATAAGTCTAACAAAAACAAAGGGAAACCACTCTTGACTGATCAATTATTTATTTGTTTATTGATCTACTAGGAAAAAAGAAGACGGTTTTAGGGTTAGTTTAATGGGAAAATAAATAAATAATTTATCAGTCAAGAGTGGTTTCCCTTTGTTTTTGTAAGATTTATAGGAAATACCCCATTTTACCTGTAAAAAAATCTTTAGAAATAACCGTTTGAATTTCACATAACGCTAATACCCTTGGGAAAGGTATGAATCCAATTCTCTCTCCAGCTATGGGTAAATAGCAGGGCAGACTGGGGTTCTTTAACCTTGGCTAGGTAACCAGTCTAGGAGAAGGAAAACTCTGAATTCAAACCTGTTGAACTCCGCTTAAGAAATTGACCTTGTGTCGCATCCTGCTCGTGCGGAGGGGTTGGTAAATATATATAGGAAATAACCGCAAAATGATTACATATATATTACACTAGAATCCGCAAATCTGTTCCTGACGGCTATAAGAATAATAGAATATTCCCCATTTTGCATCTGATGATGGAGCCCTAAGGAGGAGCCATTCCTCTAAATCTCCTGAAATAGTCTCTTATGCTTTCAATCTAAATCTTCTTTGTTATTTTTCCTAATATATATATATATATATATATATATATATATATATATATATATACACATACACACACACACACACCTATGTATATATTTATGAGTTAAAATATTCTACTGGTCGCTTGTAGGTGCTGACGTCCGAGGAGTTAGGGACTCTGATTGATGAAAAAATCGGTCAGGTTTCTACCCCAGCTGGAGGTAGTCTGCTAAGTCTAGCCACATTGAGGAAAAGTGATATGTCGAAAATATGGTGTCTGGATGACGTATATATTTAATTTGGGATAGTGTAGACATGAAGTCAATGGCTCTTGGTAATGGACAGTTTCTCACCTATGTGATTTTCAAACAAAGTTAATAGTATATATAGTAAAAATATTATTTTTACTTATGTGTACGCATATATGAAGGAGAAATATGCATAATTCCATGGAATTACCCAGCCTTAATAATCCGGAAAATTTTCCCATATGTGACTCAGCAGTTAATTAGGGAAATATTGACAAGTGAGTTGTGAAGTGCATTACCCCCCTGCCCCGCTTCCCACTTCTTCCTTGTTGAATGTAAATACTCTACGATTACCGCCCCCACCCTACCCCCAAGCTAAGTGATGCCTAAAATAATTAATATTTCTCAAGACAATTTTTTTTGCGGTTTGATTCATCCATTGGGCCAGGAAGTGGGGTTGGGGGTGGCGAGCTCATTGCAGGTAAACAAATCCATTTGCATTTGTTGCGTCTTTTGATGATTTCTGTTTAAAAAAAAAAAAAAAAGTTTCCCTACATTTGATTTTGAAATTCTCCATTTGCCATTTATTCATTGTTCATTGTGTTTTGTTATTTTGTTGAAATGTATGGAATGTTGTTTACTGGCAGGGGGAAAAAAAAAAGTTAAATCTAAAAAGCAAAGGAAAAGAAAAAAATGACCCATATCTTTTGAGGATTAGTTTTGTAGAGTGGTGTTGGAATGGAGAAGGGGTTCACTTAACCCTCCACCCTCACTACTACCAAATTCATTTATATATATATATATATATATATATACACACACACACAGACACACACAAGGTGTGTCATGAAAGTATCAAGATTGAAGCTGTATTTACCAAGATGAGCAATTAATGGAACGTTCATTTTTTTTCAGAATACAAGGTGTGTCATAAAAGTGCCGAGTTTGAAACTGTATTTATCAAGATAGAAATAAGTATAAAAAATCTCAATACATTTTTGACACACCTTTTGTGTGTGTGTGTGTATATTATATATAATATATATATATATATGACACATATATACATACACACACACACACACGAGCAAGATGTGACACAAGGTCAATTTCTTAAGCGGAGTTTAACAGGTTCAGAGTTTTCCTTCTAGACTAGATGGCAAACTGAAATATATGTACCATTTTCAATAAAGTTAGCTTTCTGAGGAACCTCATAGGTATGCATAAATACCTTTGGGTAGAAATAAATTTATAACTGCAAAATGGCCTATTTTTAAGCCTTTTTTTTTTTTTTTTCCAATTATATTGCTCTGATCAATAATATTGAACATCGAGCTCTCAAATTGATCCTGAACAACTCTAACATTCCGCTGTTAGAAAAATAGTCTTAGAATCATCGTAATATCAACTAACATGGTAATCCACCTACAGAGTTATATATATATATATATATATATATATATATATATATATATATATAATCTTTCAAAGAAAGAAAAACTTAACAAACCGTCATCCCATTATAATATCTATTTTGACCAGAAACTCAAAACCTGTCTGATGAGGATAGACTTATTTTTTGAGTTTCTGGTTGAAATAAATATTATAACGGGATGACGGTTTAGGTTTTTCTTTGAAAGTTAAATATTGCTCTGTATATGATATTATACATTGAGCTCTTTTAAGGAATTTATAAAAATCCTTGTATGAGTATATATATTTGCACCTACAAGAGCATACAGTATGGTTGTACAATGAGATTTCGATGATCCCAAATAGAATCATCCCTTACTTACCTGTTATTTGCATTGCCTTACAGTAAAGTCGTCGGGGCGGCCTAAAGTCGGTATCAGCCAATCAGTGAGGGAGTCTATCCCCTTTTCACTTGCGCTAGACCAAGGAGATTATTTTAGTGTCTGAGGTGGAATGCCACACCTACCGTCATCTCCTTACTTTACCACATAATCCCTGTGCTACTCATATGCTGAGTTGGCAAGGACCGGTATCAAACTAAGAACCTTGTGGTTTCTAGCTGAACACTCTACCGACTGAGCTAACCCAGCCCATTATATATATATATATATATATATATATATATATAATGGACTCTCCCATCAATTTTTCGACGTATGAGGGTTCATACACACAATGAACTCCCAGACCAGGATTTGTTTATAGTGGTGAAGGCTTGTGTTGGACCATCCACACTTTTTGGCACAGTCGATAGGAAAGAATTGGAGCATCAAGGGTTGCCACAAATCCAATCAACGACCGACCTCAGGAATTTTGAATTCAGAGTTATCCCTCTCCTAGACTGGTTACCTACCCAAGGCTGGAGAGCCCAGTCTGCTCTACTATTTAACCTATAGCTGGAGGGAGAATATATGGATTCATACCTTTCCCAAGGGTATTAGCGCTATGTGAAATGCCAACAGCTTCGTCTAGGAATTGAACTCGAATCGACGAGTCCATTTTCCACGACTCTAACCACTAGCCCACGCGCTTCCATTATATATATATATATATATATATATATATATATGCATACTGCACCTCTAAAACCCACAAGTGGTAGAGAGACAGCAGTGCTTAAAATGTTACAAGTGCTATTAATTTGATGAGAACTTTAATGACTTATATTTGGTGGAGGAGCGGTATCTATGCAGGTTAATATATGTTATGTAGAAAGTCTATTTGACATCAAAGACAGTAAAAAGTATAATCTGCTGATGAAATAATGACTATCCATTTGTTTTACACCTTTCATCTTTATCAAAGCCATTATCTTGAATATTCACATCAGTCTTTCTCGTATTACAATAAGTGAATCGTACTATAGACTTTGTTTTGTTTCCTTTCTCTTCTCTTTTTTTTAAACATTTGCATAATTAGTTTAGCTGTTCTAAAACAACTAACTTGTCAAAGTTTTGTTTAAAATTATCTGCCAGAAAATGACTAGTGGCTATTTTAATTTCCATTATCATCAAGTAAGCCCTTTTCCGTTTTTTGTACCCCTTTACGCATACTGCTGTTTATAGAACAATATGTGCATATTTCTTTCTGTTAGGACACATTTGTGTATTTTTTTCAATACTAAAAAGTTGGCAGAGTTGGCCTATTGTCAGTATCAGTCGGACAGCGAGGAAGTCTATCCTCTTTTCACTAGCGTAAACCAGAGAGAAGTCTTTGTGTCTGAGGTGGGCTACATAGATCCAAGATGTGCTATTCATGTGCTGAGTTGGTGAGGACTTGTATTGAACCTGGAATCTTGTGATTCTGAGGAGGATGCTTTATCTACTGAGCAAAACTGTATGTGTGAAAAGTGCCTCTTGTTTGATATGCCCAGTCTCTAAAATAAAAGTTATATATATATATATATATATATATATACATACACACACACACACACACAAACACAAAGTTTCATGGGACTTGTTCAAAGCAAATATGTGTATCCCAGGATGCAGTAAATCAAAAAAGCTATCAGCATCACTGATATATATTATATATACACTCATTACTTCTAAAGAATTAGTAAAACAGGCATTTTTAAAAGTATCAGTGAATAATAAATTCTCTTATAAACACACTTGTGTGATATACACCACGATGCAAATAGTGTATTGTAATTGTGTAAGTCCAATAAAATATTTTTATTTTGCAAGCTTTTTTTATTTTATGGTCAAAATTGAATTGTTGCCAAATGTACCACACCAAAAGGGGTTAAATTAATTGAAAAAAAAAAAAAAGAAAAAAAAAGTTAGTCTGACAAAGTAAATTATTGTTTTTTTTTTTGGGGGGGTGTATGACGTTAAACTGCATCTGATGCCGAAGTTCCATTTCTTCCATTCACTGACATTATTTTGGTTTCTGGAATCAATAGAAAGTTTCTTAGTTGCTTGTCTCCTTGACTTTCTCTTTTGGCAAATTGTCTGTCTTTGATACTACTTCTGTTGCAGTCAACCATCTTCAGTTCTTGCCTTTGGTCATTTAACCTTTCCGTTCTTAACTCGCATTCTTTTAACAGATTTACTTAAATGCATCCAAGAATAATGCCCATTAGTTTAACTGTTAGAGCATAACATCTTGAGGTGGCAAAAGAATAGTCTTGTTTATGAGATGAGGCTTGATATGAATAATCATGATATTTTGAACTATTGTCCTCATTTTCAGTGTGTATAAACGCAACGTTTAAAAATCATTTCCAATGCATTTTTATAGTAAGAAACTTTTCTAATGCATTTTATAGTAAAAAATCATTTATATGTATACTCGCTTGTATTTATCAGATGAAGCTTGATATGAATAATTATGATATTTCGGACTGTTATCCTCATCTTTATTGTATATAAATGCAACGTTTAAAAGTCGTTTCCAATGCATTTTTATAGTAAGAAACTTTTCCAATGCATTTTTATAGTAAGAAACTTTTCCAATGCATTTTTATAGTAAGAAACTTTTCCAATGCATTTTTATAGTAAGAAACTTTTCCAATGCATTTTTATAGTAAAAAAATCATTTTTACTTATACTTATCTGTACTTATGAGACTTGATATGAATAATTATGATATTTCGGACTATTGTCCTCCTCTTTGTGTATAAACACAAAGTTTTTGTTGTCCTTATCTTTATTGTGTATAAACACAACGTTCAGGCCACTGTTTCCTCGGGCTCTGTTTTTTTAAATTTATTATCTTAATTACCTTAAAATAGGTCATCTTCAGACGACTACCCATGAATTCAAACCCAGTTTCGGAGCTTAATCGTTACTGCCCACTCAAGGGTGCTCCAAGCAGCATAGATGCCACCAGACTTATTGACAAAATTGTGATTAGATATACAAAAATAAAATGGAAGAAATTACTTATTTGAAATTTCAAAATGTCAAAGAACGTTATCACTTCCCTAACTACCTCCAGATTAAAGTGGATCTGGGAGTAATGGCAACAAAGGCATTACTATGTATTCCCTAAAGCTTTTAGAACTGGAACCTTACCATTGGATGCAGTTTAGTATGAAACCCAGGATGCTCTTTTTTTCTTTTGGTGGTAGTGGTAGTAGTAGTAGTAGTAGTATTAGTGGTGGGGGTTCTTACCCTTTTGCAGGAAAAAAAAGTCTACCATGATAAAATATCAGGTAAATCATTAATAATTGATATGTAGACAAAATGCTCAATGAATACTAAATGTGTTTTGTGCTTGGAGCAGCAATTAATGAAATGAAAAAGAATCCCTGAAGACTTGGATGATAATATCTATGTTCTCTCACTGTTCTCTTGTATTTATTTCTCACTACTGGAAATTCTACTCATCCTGATTTTTCAATGTATATCTACAAACAAAAAAAGATCATTGTTAAAATTGATATTTTTCTTTTAAAAGTTGATGTTGACAACAAACAAGTGATTTGAGTTTGATTCTTTTTACGTGGGTTACCACGGAAAACAAACAAGCCTTTTAAGCTGGGACACCATGTGTCTTAAGTGGGGTCGTAATGCAACATTACTACACATGAAATTATTTCTTCTAATTTATTGATACATTAAAAAAAAACCAAAAACATCTAAAACCAGTTGATTGTAAACTAGAAAATGTAGATATATTTACCACGTACCCCCACGTGTACAGATTACGGCACAAGGCCCTATTAATGTGGGACCACCCACGAACCGAAGCTCATGGTGTGGTGGGTGCAAAAAATGTGTTGATCCCGTCGAGGGGGGTGCTTTAGGCACCAGTAGATAAACCCAACCCTGCCCCTTTAAATCGAGGGGGCAGGTGTTGCCTGGGGGGATGGCCCCCTGGGATCAATGATGTTAATTTACTCTGTAGGTCCAGTGGCCGAAGCTCACTGTACCCTTGGCTTGACCGGAGACCAGAGTTTAGAAAATGTAGAGCAACATAATGTTTTTTAATATAAATAGATTGCAACTGTACATCTACTTATATATAGAGGCAATTTTTGAGGGTGAAATTAAACTTATATACTTCCGCCGGCCAAAAATATGGACTTAACACTCTTAGAAAAAGTTTCCTTAAAAAAGACTTGATTCTTTTAATTAAAATTGAGTTTGTCTCAGATTTGTGTTTAGTTAATTTTTCATGGATTAAAAATAATGGAAGAAATGTTTTTTGCCTGTGATTGTACACACATATACATGTGTGTGTGAAGAAAGGAAGTGAATCCGACGGTATGTAGTATATTAGGAAAAATGAAAAAAACACAGGTTTAAATGGGTTAAGTGGCGAGTTTATTGGCCGACGCTGCAGTGTTTCGATCTATTAATTAGATCATCTTCAGGGCATTTGTTGGTATATGGAAGGTGATAAGAAATTATTTATCACAGAATAACGAGAAAAGCAAGTGGTAGTTATGTGTTATTCAGTTTAAAAAGTTTTGAAGTTTGAAAGAAGAACGGTTTTGAAATGTGACGTCAAATATTCTATTTTACGGCGTTAGAATAGGATGGTGTATGTGTGTGTATCGAAATGTGTATCAGATGGAGTATATACATGTGTGTGTGTGTATATGTATATATATATATATATATATATATATATATATATATATATATACACACACACACACACTGGTGTGTGTGTATATGTATACAAGTACACACGTGAGTGTGTATGTGTATATATATATATATATATGTATGTGTGTATACACACACACACTCACAATAGCCTTTTTGTAAGTGTGGTGAGTTCATATTTTTTGCCAGGGGGTTGTGTGTGTACACACACACACCTTGTTCTGTTAGTAATAATTGCCTTATTTTTTGACTATTGAAGACCCCACCCCCACCCCCCAATCTAAAAGGGGGTAAGGTCAAGTTCATTGCCTGATGCTTGAGGCACCCCAAAAGGGCAATACTGACAGAGCTAAGAATTTTTTTTTTGCACTGCCCACCCATGCATTTGTGCGAGGGAGGGACTTTTAAAAAAGCCAACCTTGTGTCGAGCCCTGCCTTGTAATGGAGAGGCAAGATAAATATCATACTGATTGAGGATGGAGTGTTGCTCAAGTAGATAAAAAAAGAAAAAGAAAAGATCTAATTCTCCTTTTAAGTGTCATAGTTACCATAGTGACCTTTTTCTTATATATATATATATATATATATATATATATATATATATACATTTATAGTTTGTTGATTCAATCTGATTAAGTCTTTATATTATATATATATATGCAGAGATGCTGATAGGTATGTGTCCTGTGTCTCTGACGCACACAAGTCTAAAAGGACACAGTAAAATCATATCCATGCATCCCAGTGTTTTTCTTTTTTTTTTCTTCCTTCCCCATTTCAAGCTAACGGTAAACACATTTCAATAGTTTCTTAGAAATTACACAGTAGGAGTTAGATGGCTTTAGCTGGGACCTATAAATTTTCCTGGGGACTTATTCGAAGCAAATATATGTATCTCAGGATGTACTAAATCAAAAAGCTATCAGCATCACTGTATATGTATATATTAACTCTTTAATATATATATATATATATATATATATATATATATATATATATATATATTAATGTGTGTGTATGTATGTATGTGTGAGTTTAAAAATATAAATGGAAAAGATGAATGCCAACACATTCCAATTGAAAACTTTTCCATCTTTATTTCATGAAAGACTTCATCAGAATGAATTGACATGTTACAAATTTGAAAATGTACAATTATAAAAGTGTCTAAGTTATTCAACTTTGTCAATTTATTCTGATGAAATCTTTGATGAAATAAAGAGGAATTATCAAGTTTTATCCCTGAATTGAATTGATTGTTTGTGTTGCTTTATCCGCCTTTTCCATTTATATTTTAACATTTTGTCGGATTTATTTTCCAAACTATGTTTCTTCTCTCTCTCTCTCTCTTACACACACACATACACACAGAGGATTGGAATGAAAGTCTTGTCTGATACAAAATAGTATTTATTTAACCAATAAAGATGTAAATTGAGAAACCAAGTATTAATGAAACATTTTAGAGACACTGACGAATCATGTTTTGTTTATATTTCTCAATTTACATGTTGTCTTTATTAGTTAAATAAATATTACTTTGTATTGGACAAGACTTTCGTTCCAATCATATATATATATATATATATATATATATATATATTCATAGCCCTGTTAGCAACCTCTTTAGCATAATTGCACAAAGACTGACACTCACCGTGGGTTATTACAAATTCATCTTGTGAGGGGTCCCAAAATGTAACCCCCCTACTCCCCTCTAGACATACCCTTTGATGTTGATATTCTGCATCCATTTTTCAATAGAAAACATTATAATAATATTCGCTATCTATATTCATATGCTAAATGTAATATGAATCTCTTGGTAATGCTTATTTTCTCTATTTGATTTTAGTATTTCTTCTCTCACTATAAAATCCCCTAGAGTGAAGGAAAGTATTGACATATTTCTTTAATAGATTCTATTTGTGATATAAATGGGTTATATACAAATCATGTTTGAAGATAGAGGTGTGAAAAAGAAAATTGTATTCACAAAATATGCATCCATGAAGATCTGATCTTTTTATATCTCTGTCTGTCTGTCAATACAATTTTGTAGAGCTGATTGAGGGAACCAAATCAGTGTTAAGTTACTGACCTTGGTTTAACCAAGGAGGATCTTCAGGATATTTCTGTGTGTGTGTGTGTGTGTGTGTGTATGTGTGTGTGTATATATATATATATATATATATATATATATATATATATATATAAAAAACAAATCAAGGATTTACTCTGACGAAAGTCGCTATTTCTTTGTATACGAAACATTTCTGTAGTTTTTTTCTATTATTGTTATTGTTATTTTGTATTTAATATAATGATAGATAGAATACATGTATGCATGGATAAACTCCTGATCGAAACATGTGTCAGTAAAATAAAATAAAATGAATCCTATTTTATCCATTCAACATTTTCTTTCCTTTATTTTTCATTTCAACATACCGTCGGATTTGCTTCCATTTTCAACTTATATATATATATATATATATATATATATATATATATATTGTAGATAATATGGGTGCTATATTTCTAAGCAGATAGTGCTCAATATCACTGATAGAGCGTTTATATTTGAGTTAAGGTAGCGTGGTCATAGTCAACACCTGGTTACTGACAGTTTCTCACCTATGCGATTTCCAGACCAAATCTAGAAACCATTGCTTATGAGTTTGTCCCTGCTTTGCCAGCAATATCCAGCATGTCTTGTTCATCTTACTAAGATGGTTTGTAAGATGGGAGGCAAGTGGTTGTACAGCTGCTTTTTTGTGGGATGCTGCTTCCAGGATTTGTTCAAGACGGCACGCAGTATTCTTGTGTTGTGTCCATCTAGATCTCTTTGATCAATTATGTGGTATCATGGGTTACAGATGTAGGATTAATTTCCCGCGTTTTGTTGCAGTTGATGCATGCGAGGGATTACCTTTACTGCTAAGGTTTGCCGGGGGGGGGGGCATTCCAAACTAGATATAAAAAAAACCAGTCCACGAAAGTGAATCTCTTTTCTTCTGGGATCAGATATAAACTAGACCAAGTTATGTCTCCGTCTATTTGGACCAGGGGTGGGTGGGGCTTTGATCCTCAGCTATGAACAGTTGTTGGCATCCTTCCATCTCCTCTTTGTGGGTTGATATGGAGGATGAGCTGTTGCCCAGGCAGCAAATCCCCCCCCTCTCCACACTACCACTGTGATCCAATGGAAATGTAAGAAGCCAATTCAGTTTGGCAGTGGTAGTGTTGCAGGAGTTGCTAGGCAACACTGGAGTTCAGCATCACACCAACTTAGGGACTCCGGCTCCAGATTTGTTTCTGGGGTTTACTCCCCTAGCCTTTCCTTGGGATGAGGTTAAGCCACTAGGCAGCGGAGGTTTTATAACCCTTTTCATCAAATTGGTAGTACCTATCTTATACATAAAAATCATCTTTGAAATAGAGGTGCAAAAATCAAAACAACAACAAACTTTTTGTTTACAAAGAAAGTAATGAAAATTAATGAAAATCTGATTTTAATGTTTTTATGTTTTACTTTTGTGTTTGATGTTTGGATTAAAAGTTTCCATTATTTAACTTGAATATTTTTTTCTTTTTCTTTTTAGTTGGTGTTCCAAAAAGGTGACATTATTACGGTGACCCAGATAATGGATGGGGGCTGGTGGGAAGGAACACTTACTGGAAAGACTGGATGGTTCCCCAGTAATTATGTGAAAGAATTTAAACCAGGTAAGAAAAGACTTTTTTCTAAATTATACTGCCTACAATGTCGACAACTAAGATAGTTTTTCTTTCTTTTTATTTTACCGAGACTTCTATGCTGTTTTACTATTTAAAAAAAATATATAACAGGATGACATGTTCACTAGAAATCTTTTTTTTTTTTTTTTTTTAAATCCTCTTTTATTTATTTATTTATTGATGTTTTTAAAGTATATTGTCAAGAGCGTAACATTATGAAAACAATTTGTAACCTTGGGCTTTATGTAGGTTTAAGATAGGCTTTTTCCCCCCACCTTTATTTATTTATCTTTCTCTTTATATATATATATATATATATATATATATATAAGAGAGAGAGAATACTCTTTTTTCCTTTCAAAAAGAAGAGAAAAATAATTTTTTATTCTTTTTAGTAAAAATAAAATGGACTGTCCTTTCTTCTGTAATTCTAATGATAGTCTGGTTCCCATTTCTTTGTTATTTGCCAATAGTGGCCCATACACACACATAAAAAAAAATATATATATACACACACACACACACACACATACACATGAATATATATATATATATACGCACACACGTATGAATGAAAGGATAATAATTTTGCAAATTATCTTTTCTTTTCTCTTGTGTCGTCTTTTGAGTACCTTCTTTTATTGTTCCATCTAAAATGTAATCATTTGCATAAGAATTCTTTTTTAATTAGTATTTACTATAGAACATAAACTGACTTATTTTATTAAGGTTGATTTCAAACTCTCCAGCTTTGAGTAAAATGTTAAAGCAGCTGGTGTCTCTCTTGCCTAGTTGGGGAAACTAGTTTAGAGGAATGATAACTCTGAATTGAAAACCAACAGTTTGAAAGTCTTTAAACGTAGACTGACATTGTTTTCCACCTCAACCCGATCAAAGTCCTATGATGACATTGGTGACCAGCCGTATTGGTTATTACCCTTTATTTGGATAAAATTGGTAGCTTGGAGGTGGGTGAAACTTACTGCATGCACAGTTTTTGACAGGTTTTCCAGACAAGCTTACCCCCAGGACCTAGATGCAGACCTATGATCTCACAAAGATGAATGGATGCCATCACTGATTATCATTAGGTTATTTTTAGAGGACATTTATTCAACCCCCTTCCCCGACCTGTTGGATTATTCTGGTATATAAGGTGTGCTACAATACACCACTTAAATTTATAGACTAAGTGAGGTCATGTGGTTTAAACCTCAGCCAATCAACAGCCCGAATGTATGGCTGGTTGACTACTTAATCACTGATACTAATAGGCGTCCATATGCAATCATTAATGAAGGACTTGCAATACTGAGGAGCACCAAGGAACAACCAAAGGATTCTTTACCAAGGATTTCTCCTGGACAAGTGCTCTTGCTTGAAGCCTAAAGGATGGCCCATAAAATCGTAACAACCCTAACAAGCCTTTTTCTCAGTCCTTTACAATGTCTATAAGACATGGAGATCAATAAACCTTAAATAAATTATATGAATTATCATTAGTTACCTGAAGCTATATGACCTCCCCCACCCCCCAAAAAAAAGAGACTTTGGCATTAAATAACCCAACAAGGTTTGACATGCCATAAAACTAACCATTACACCATGCATGGTTCCCTCATAGCAGTTCTTTTACAATAAATAAAATTCGGCAGTGTGGCCTAAAATTGGTATCAGCCAGACAGTGAGGGAGTCTATCCCCTTTTCACTAGCACTAGACCAAGGAAAAATGTTTTTTTGCCTGAGGTGGTGCGCCACACCTACCATCAGCTCCTCACTTTACTGCAAAGATCCCTGTGCAACTCCTGCACTGAGTTAGCAAGGCTTGACTGAGCTATGCATTATTATGATTAGAATTAAGCCACCCCCCGCCCCCGGTGCTTATCTGAAATTTTATATCCTCTGTCACTAACATCCCCTAATATCAAGTGTTTGTTTGGTAAGAAGCCTATGAGCATGTTTCATCTGAGAGTTTTTGACAATTTGCCAACATTGCAAACTATCTTATTGAGTGCCAACTGCGGTTGCTTTCCACGCTTGTACCGTGTCATGTGATCTTATGGTTGACAAAGTTGATGTCATAGATTAGTTGTTATACCTGCATAAATGCTGCACATGTGTTCCTAATCTTTTTTCTTTCTTTAAAAAAAAAAAAAAAATGTCTAGAGTGAGTGCGAACGCAAATCTTATACTATTACAGAGATGCTGATAGGTACACATCAAAATCTAAAAGGATGCAGAAAAATAATATCTGTGCTTCCCAGTGTTTTTTTTTTTCTTCTCCCACCATTTCCAGTTAACAATAAATACATTTCAATATTTTCTTGGAAACGAATTACACTGTATAGGGTTCAAGGTAGGGGTTAGATGGCTTTAGTTGTTCATAGATAAAAACTCTGCAATTTATTAAGAAACTTTAGTTGGGACACATTTAATTTCCCAGGGAACTAACCCCTAACCCTAACAAACAACTGGATTTTGACGGTGTAAATGGAAAAAGTGTCCCCATGTATCGAGATCGCAAAAGGGGTGCCTAAAGGTCATATGGTTCCATTTTTCTTTTGAAAAATTATGAAGAAACTTGTAGTTCACTATATTGGGGTGGGGTGGGTGGGATCAATGTGTGAAACAAAACTAAGGAAAAAATAATTAACCTTTTCAATTTAGAGTAAATATTTAATTGAAATAAGCTCTTCTTTTATTACTTTATATATTGAAAATTTTGAATTGGCTTATTAGTTTTTTTTTTTTTTTTTTTTTTTTTTCAAGGATTTCAGTGATTCCCCTTATTGCACATCCCTAAATTTAATGATAGATTTTCTGGAATTGTGATATTGTTTGGGTTATTTTCCCAATTTGTATAAATCCAGGGAGAAATTTTTTCTTTTTAAAATTTTTTTTTTTTTGAGGGCTGGGGAGAAAATTGAGACCTGACTGTGTAATCAAAGACAGACCTGACCCACCAGCCATAAAACTTGGCAATACCATTTAAAATCTGCAATGAAAAAAGCTTGTTGTCAAGAACCGAAATGGTTGATACACTGAATTAATCTGATTCATAGAGCCATTTATACAGCACTAAATAGCAAAGTTGGCCACCATTAAACACTTACTATGTCCCATACGTAAACAAACGATTATTCGGGAATTCCAACTTCATGGGCATTCGGTCTAAACCATTTTCTAAGAACTGACGATCTCAGGCAGTCCATCAATTTGATCGTTGGGTAATTTTGGGCAGCTTTGGTAGGTCAAGGGTTAGAAAATTTCTTCAGATAAATTCTCATTTATTTTAACTGTAAAAATATTTCTTGATTAAAATTATGAAATTGTCATTTGATTTTCTTTTCAGATGGAGTGTCTAGTCCACCCAAGTTGACTCCTCCTGATAATAAGATACCAACGGAGGGTAACACAAGGGAGAATGTTCAGTTTTATCACAATGTGGTCAGTTTTTATATTTCCTTTTCTCCTTCTTTGTTACCATTCTTTCTTTCTTTTTTAAAAATTTGAACAATTTACGAGGATGAGTCAAAAGTTTTGCAATATTTTAGAAACATGACACACAAATTAATCAGCTTTAGATACTTTTGCAGAAATTGTGAAGGTGAGTAAATGTAAAGTCTGTGGAGTGGCCACAGATTAGCGTTATCGATTCTGTGTGCTCACCTCTCTCTCTATCTTTCCCCTACTTTCTTATATTTTTTCTGATTAGTATGTCCTATTTCTCCTCTTTCTTTATAATAAAAATGGAATGGTCCATTTTTTAACTGAGGTTACGATACTCATAAGAAATAACAATTTATCCGCAGGCTTTCCCATTTATATTTTTAACATTTTGTCGGATTTATTTTCCAAACTATGTTTCTTCTCTCTCTCTCTCTCTTACACACACACATACACACAGAGGATTGGAATGAAAGTCTTGTCTGATACAAAATAGTATTTATTTAACCAATAAAGATGTAATTTGAGAAACCAAGTATTAATGAAACATTTAGAGACACTGCGAATCATGTTTTGTTTATATTTCTCAATTTACATGTTGTCTTATTAGTTAAATAAATTATACTTTGTATTGGACAAGACTTTCGTTCCATCAATAATATATATAATATATATAATATTATATATTCATAGCCCTGTTAGCAACCTCTTTAGCATAATTGCACAAAGACTGACACTCACCGTGGGTTATTACAAATTCATCTTGTGAGGGGTCCAAAATGTAACCCCCCTACTCCCCTCTAGACATACCCTTTGATGTTGATATTCTGCATCCATTTTTCAATAGAAAACATTATAATAATATTCGCTATCTATATTCATATGCTAAATGTAATATGAATCTCTTGGTATGCTTATTTCTCTATTGATTTTAGTATTTCTTCTCTCACTATAAAATCCCCTAGAGTGAAGGAAAGTATTGACATATTTCTTTAATAGATTCTATTGTGATATAAATGGGTTATATACAAATCATGTTTGAAGATAGAGGTGTGAAAAAGAAAATTGTATTCACAAAATATGCATCCATGAAGATCTGATCTTTTTATATCTCTGTCTGTCTGTCAATACAATTTTGTAGAGCTGATTGGGGAACCAAATCAGTGTTAAGTTACTGACTTGGTTTAACCAAGGAGGATCTTCAGGATATTTCTGTGTGTGTGTGTGTGTGTGTGTGTATGTGTGTGTGTATATATATATATATATATATATTATATATATATATATATATATAATAAAAAACAAATCAAGGATTTACTCTGACGAAAGTCGCTATTTCTTTGTATACGAAACATTTCTGTAGTTTTTTTCTATTATTGTTTATTGTTATTTTGTATTTAATATAATGATAGATAGAATACATGTATGCATGGATAAACTCCTGATCGAAACAGTGTCAGTAAAATAAAATAAAATGAATCCTATTTTATCCATTCAACATTTCTTTCCTTTATTTTTCATTTCAACATACCGTCGGATTTGTTCCATTTTCAACTTATATATATATATATATATATATATATATATATATATTATTGTAGATAATATGGGTGCTATATTTCTAAGCAGATAGTGCTCAATATCACTGATAGAGCGTTTATATTTTGAGTTAAGGTAGCGTGGTCATAGTCAACACCTGGTTACTGACAGTTTCTCACCTATGCGATTTTCCAGACCAAATCTAGAAACCATTGCTTATGAGTTTGTCCCTGCTTTGCCAGCAATATCCAGCATGTCTTGTTCATCTTACTAAAGATGGTTTGTAAGATGGGAGGCAAGTGGTTGTACAGCTGCTTTTTTGTGGGATGCTGCTTCCAGGATTTGTTCAAGACGGCACGCAGTATTCTTGTGTTGTGTCCATCTAGATCTCTTTGATCAATTATGTGTATCATGGGTTACAGATGTAGGGTATTTTCCCGCGTTTTGTTGCAGTTGATGCATGCGAGGGATTACCTTTACTGCTAAGGTTTGCCGGGGGGGGGCATTCCAAACTAGATATAAAAAAAACCAGTCCCACGAAAGTGAATCTCTTCTCTGGGATCAGATATAAACTAGACCAAGTTATGTCTCCGTCTATTTGGACCAGGGGTGGGTGGGGCTTTGATCCTCAGCTATGAAACAGTTGTTGCATCCTTCCATCTCCTCTTTGTGGTTGATATGGAGGATGAGCTGTTGCCCAGGCAGCAATCCCCCCCCTCTCCACACTACCACTGTGATCCAATGGAAATGTAAGAAGCCAATTCAGTTTGGCAGTGGTAGTGTTGCAGGAGTTGCTAGGCAACACTGGAGTTCAGCATCACACCAAACTTAGGGACTCCGGCTCCAGATTTGTTTCTGGGGTTTACTCCCCTAGCCTTTCCTTGGGATGAGGTTAAGCCACTAGGCAGCGGAGGTTTTATAACCCTTTTCATCAAATTGGTAGTACCTATCTTATACATAAAAATCATCTTTGAAATAGAGGTGCAAAATCAAAACAACAACAACTTTTTGTTTACAAAGAAAGTAATGAAAATTAATGAAATCTGATTTTAATGTTTTTATGTTTTACTTTGTGTTGATGTTTGGATTAAAAGTTTCCATTATTTAACTTGAATATTTTTTTCTTTTTCTTTTAGTTGGTGTTCCAAAAAGGTGACATTATTACGGTGACCCAGATAATGGATGGGGGCTGGTGGAAGGAACACTTACTGAGAGAGATGAGTCCGTAATTATGTGAAAGAATTTAAACCAGGTAAGAAAAGACTTTTTTCTAAATTATACTGCCTACAATGTCGACAACTAAGATAGTTTTTCTTTCTTTTATTTTACCGAGACTTCTATGCTGTTTTACTATTTAAAAAAAATATATAACAGGATGACATGTTCACTAGAAATCTTTTTTTTTTTTTTTTTTTAAATCCTCTTTATTTATTTATTTATTGATGTTTTTAAAGTATATTGTCCAAGAGCGTAACATTATGAAAACAATTTGTAACCTTGGCTTTATGTAGGTTTAAGATAGGCTTTTTTCCCCCCACCTTTATTTATTTATCTTTCTCTTTATATAATATATTATATATATATATATATATATAGGAGAGAGAGAATACTCTTTTTTCCTTTCAAAAAGAAGAGAAAAATAATTTTTTTATTCTTTTAGTAAAAATAAAATGGACTGTCCTTTCTTCTGTAATTCTAATGATAGTCTGGTTCCCATTTCTTTGTTATTTGCCAATAGTGGCCATACAACACACATAAAAAAATATATATACACACACACACACAACACACATACACATGAATATATATATATAATATCGCACACACGTATGAATGAAAGGATAATAATTTTGCAAATTATCTTTCTTTTCTCTTGTGTCGTCTTTTGAGTACCTTCTTTTATTGTTCCATCTAAAATGTAATCATTTGCATAAGAATTCTTTTTAATTAGTATTTACTATAGAACATAAACTGACTTATTTTATTAAGGTTGATTTCAAACTCTCCAGCTTTGAGTAAAATGTTAAAGCAGCTGGTGTCTCTCTTGCCTATTTGGGGAAACTAGTTTAGAGGAATGATAACTCTGAATTGAAAACCAACAGTTTGAAAGTCTTTAAACGTAGACTGACATTGTTTTCCACCTCAAACCCGATCAAAGTCCTTGATGACATTGGTGACCAGCCGTATGGTTATTACCCTTTATTTGGATAAAATTGGTAGCTTGGAGGTGGGTGAAACTTACTGCATGCACAGTTTTTGACAGGTTTTCCAGACAAGCTTACCCCCAGGACCTAGATGCAGACCTATGATCTCACAAAGATGAATGGATGCCATCACTGATTTCATTAGGGTGCAGATAAATTTTTCCTTGCTTTTCTTATTTTCTTATTATTATTATTACTAATATTATTATTAAGGCCATAACATCTGAAATCCTCCCCTTCTTCCTGAATAGAAGCATCAATTAATCATGGAAACATTTGATATGGGACTGGTAAATATGCAGTTTAGTAGGCAACAACATGGTAATATTCATTGTTTAGTAAATTAATCTTAATCTAAATCATTTTATTATATTTATTTCTAGAGGACATTTATTCAACCCCCTTCCCCGACCTGTTGGATTATTCTGGTATATAAGGTGTGCTACAATACACCACTTAAATTTATAGACTAAGGGAGGTCATGTGGTTTAAACTCAGCCAATCAACAGCCCGAATGTATGGCTGGTTGACTACTTAATCACTGATACTAATAGGCGTCCATATGCAATCATTAATGAAGGACTTTATTTCTCACTACTGGAAATTCTACTCATCCTGATTTTTCAATGTATATCTACAAACAAAAAAAGATCATTGTTAAAATTGATATTTTTCTTTTAAAAGTTGATGTTGACAACGAACAAGTGATTTTAGTTTGATTCTTTTCACGTGGGTTACCACGGAAAACAAACAAGCCTTTTAAGCTGGGACACCATGTGTCGTAAGTGGGGTTATAATGCAACATTACTACACATGAAATTATTTCTTCTAATTTATTGATACATTAAAAAAACAAAAAAAAAACCCATCTAAAACCAGTTGATTGTAAACTAGAAAATGTTGATATATTTACCACATACCCCACGTGTACGGGTTACGGCACAAGACCACCATGAACCGAAGATCATGGTGTGGCGGGTGCAAAAAATGCGTTGATCCTGTCGGCATTCCCCCTCAAGGGGGGCGCCTTAGCACCGATCAATAAACCCAGCCCTGCCCTTTAAATCGAGGGGACAGGTGTTGCCTGGGGAGATGGTCCCTGGGATCAATGATGTTAATTTTACTCTGTAGGTCCAGTGGCCGAAGCTCCTTTGCCCCCCCCCCCCGGCTTGACCGGAAACCAGAGTTTAGAAAATGTAGAGCAACATAATGTTTTTTAATATAAATAGATTGCAACTGTACATCTACTTATATATAGAGACAATTTTTGAGGGTGAAATTAAACTTATATACTTCCGCCGGCCAAAAATATGGACTTAACACTCTTAGAAAAAGTTTCCTTAAAAAAGGCTTGATTTCTTTTAATTAAAATTGAGTTTGTCTCAGATTTGTGTTTAGTTAATTTTTCATGGATTAAAAATAATGGAAGAAATGTTTTTTGCCTGTGATTGTACACACATATACATGTGTGTGTGAAGAAAGGAAGTGAATCCGACGGTATGTAGTATATTAGGAAAAATGAAAAAAACACAGGTTTAAATGGGTTAAGTGGCGAGTTTATTGGCCAACGCTGCAGTGTTTCGATCTATTAATTAGATCATCTTCAGGGCATTTGTTGGTATATGGAAGGTGATAATAAATTATTTATCACAGAATAACGAGAAAGGTGAGTGGTAGTTATGTGTTATTCAGTTTAAAATTTTTTGAAGTTTGAAAGAAGAACGGTTTTGAAATGTGACGTCATACTACGGCGTTAGTATAGGATGGTGTATGTATCGAAATGTGTATCTGATGGTGTATATACATGTGTGTGTGTGTGTATATATATATATATATATATATATACACACACACACACATACATACACTGGGTGTGTGTATATATATATATATATATTTATATATATATATATATATATATACATGTGTGTGTGTGTATACACACACACTCACAATAGCCTTTTTGTAAGTGTGGTGAGTTCATATTTTTAGCCAGGGGTTGTGTGTGTACACACACACACCTTGTTCTGTTAGTAATAATTGCCTTATTTTTTTACCATTGAAGACCCCACCCCCACCCCCCAATCTAAAAGGGGGTAAGGTCAAGTTCATTGCCTGATGCTTGAGGCACCCCAAAAGGGCAATACTGACAGAGCTAAGAATTTTTTTTTGCACTGCCCACCCATGCATTTGTGCGAGGGAGGGACTTTTAAAAAAGCCAACCTTGTGTCGAGCCCTGCCTTGTAATGGAGAGGCAAGATAAATATCAGACTGATTGAGGATGGAGTGTTGCTCAAGTAGATAAAAAAAAGAAAAAGAAAAGATCTAATTCTCCTTTTAAGTGTCATAGTTACCATAGTGATCTTTTTCTTATAATATATATATATAATATATATAATATATATATATATATATATATAATATATATATTATATTTTATAGTTTGTCGATTCAATCTGATTAAGTCTTTATATTATATATATGC
>CM042153.1:16991798-17026798 GCA_023376005.1 Doryteuthis pealeii | reverse complement strand
TTATGGTTGACAAAGTTGATGTCATAGATTAGTTGTTATACCTGCATAAATGCTGCACATGTGTTCCTAATCTTTTTTCTTTCTTAAAAAAAAAAAAAAATGTCTAGAGTGAGTGCGAACGCAAATCTTATACTATTACAGAGATGCTGATAGGTACACATCAAAATCTAAAAGGATGCAGAAAAATAATATCCGTGCTTCCCAGTGTTTTTTTTTTTTTCTTCTCCCACCATTTCCAGTTAACAATAAATACATTTCAATATTTTCTTGGAAATGAATTACACTGTATAGGATTCAAGGTAGGGGTTAGATGGCTTTAGTCGTTCATAGATAAAAACTCTGCAATTTATTAAGAAACTTTAGTTGGGACACATTTAATTTCCCAGGGAACTAACCCCTAACCCTAACAAACAACTGGATTTTGACGGTGTAAATGGAAAAAGTGTCCCCATGTATCGAGATCGCAAAAGGGGTGCCTAAAGGTCATATGGTTCCATTTTTCTTTTAAAAAATTATGAAGAAACTTGTAGTTCACTATATTGGGGGTTGGGTGGGTGGGATCAATGTGTGAAACAAAACTAAGGAAAAAAAATACTTAACCTTTTCAATTTAGAGTAAATATTTAATTGAAATAAAAGCTCTTCTTTTATTACTTTATATATTGAAAATTTTAAATTGGCTTATTAGTTTTTTTTTTTGTTTTTTTTGTTTTTTTCAAGGATTTCCAGTGATTCCCCTTATTGCACATCCCTAAATTTAATGATAGATTTTCTGGAATTGCGATATTGTTTGGGTTATTTTCCCAATTCATATAAATCCAGGGAGAATTTTTTTCTTTTTTAAAAAATTTTTTTTTTTTGAGGGCTGGGGAGAAAATTGAGACCTGACTGTGTAATCAAAGACAAACCTGACCCACCAGCCATAAAACTTGGCAATACCATTTAAAATCTGCAATGAAAAAAGCTTGTTGTCAAGAACCGAAATGGTTGATACACTGAATTAATCTGATTCATAGAGCCATTTGTACAGCACTAAATAGCAAAGTTGGCCACCATTAAACACTATGTCCCATATGTAAACAAACGATTATTCGGGAATTCCAACTTCATGGGCATTCGGTCTAAACCATTTTCTAAGAACTGACGATCTCAGGCAGTCCGTCAATTTGATCGTCGGGTAATTTTGGGCAACTTTGGTAGGTCAAGGGTTAGAAAATTTCTTCAGATAGATGGTTATCATTTAAATTCTCATTTATTTTAACTGTAAAAATATTTCTTGATTAAAATTATAAAATTGTCATTTGATTTTTCTTTTCAGATGGAGTGTCTAGTCCACCCAAGTTGACTCCTCCTGATAATAAGATACCAACGGAGGGTAACACAAGGGAGAATGTTCAGTTTTATCACAATGTGGTCAGTTTTTACATTTTTGTTTTTCCTTCTTTAATAATGATGAAATTTATTGTGTACAGTGCTCAGGTGCACCACAACTCATCAAAGTCTCATGTCAAGTACACAGAATAATGTATTAGTGTCAGGAACATGAACAGTTTACAGTAGTAATATGCATGTATGTGTGCGCGTGTGTGCATATGTATGTGGAGAGTGGCATCAGGTATAGTGTCGGCAGACTACAGGAAGCATGGAGGCTTTGAAAGAATCAGTGCTTCGGCAGCCTACAACAGACACTGGCAGTTTATTCCATGTCTCCTCAACTCTGAGCGTGAAAAAATGTTTGTTACCATTATTTATTTCTTTTTTTCTTTTTTTAAAAATTTGAACAATTTACGAGGGTGAGTCAAAAGTTTTGCAATATTTTAGAAACATGATACACAAATTAATCAGCTTTAGATACTTTTGCAGAAGTTGTGAAGGTGAGTAAATGTAAAGTCTGTGGAGTGGCCCCATTGTTGGTATCAGCCAAACAGCGAGTGTGTCTATCCCCTTTTTTGGCGTGGTGATCCGTGATGCTTAAGGATGGAATCCTGGTAGCTGAACAGTCCATGACCTGCAACACTTCACTTTGGCCCTTACTTAGGCTAAGATGCGTGGTTAGAGAGGCCCCCTCCAATCAATCGGCTGGTTACGTTAAGCCCTGGCACCTATATGATTGTCCCAACCCTCTTGCTCTTAAGGCAATCTCCAAGCCCTTTTTATCTTATATGTGCTAGAAGGAGGGTCTTATTGTCCTGGGTACAACGTTGAACTCTCTCTGGGGAATGTGGAGTACTCTTTCATCACCGTTACTCCCAGGTCCACTCTGATCCAGAGTGGTAGTATCTGTTAGGGTTCCTTCTATGGGTCAGAACAAAATGAGTTCTAAAAAAAAATGTTTTTTAAAAAAAGATTGAGTATCCACCAAGAATGAATAAAACAAAATGCCTTCGGCTATGCTGTGTTTTTTAAAAAATAAAATAAAAACATTGCATGCGCATTATTCTCATTATGGACAAGTCATGTTAAAAGCACTGGTCCCTGCTAGATCACCAAAGTTAAGCAGCGATGAGCCTGTTCAATACTTATTTGGGTGACCAATTAAGCAACAGCATTTACTGTAAGCCACCTAAGTCCTTTGTTTATTAAAATGACTTGATTCAGCATTAATAATATACATGTATGTGTACAGTGCTCAGGTGCACCACAACTCGTCAAAGTCTCATGTATAGTTTATAGAATAATGTACTAATGTCAGGAACATGAATAGTGTACAGTAATAATATGCATGTATGTGTACATGTGCGTACATATGTGTATGGAGAGGGGATATCATATATAAGTAAGTAAAAGTCGTCGGGGCTGCCTAATGTCTGTATCAGCCAGACAGCGAGGGAGTCTATCCCCTTTTCACTAGTGCTAGACCAAGGAGATTATTTTAGCATCTGAGGTGGAGTGCCACACCTACCATCAGCTCCTTACTTTACCGCACAGATCCCTGTGCTACTCATATGCTGAGTTGGCGAGGGCCGGTATCGAACTAGGAACCTTGTGGTTTCTAGCCGAACGCTCTACCGACTGAGCTAACTTGTCGAATAACAGAAAACATGGAAGTTTTAAAAGTTGCAGTGTTTCGGCAGCCTTTATGATATAGTGTATAAACACAATGCTTAGGCCACAGCCACCTTGGACACCGTTCAGATTTTTTTTTTTTCTTAAATTACCCCAAAACAAAACAAAAATTCTGAACAGTGTTAAATAACCCAAAATGGGGGTTGATATGCCATAAAATAAAACCAAGAAACCAAACCAAACCCAGCAGATATTGTGATTGTATTGAACATGGGTCAATTTTCACACCTCTATTTACCAACTGATTTCTCTTATTTGTGATCAAATCTTATTATAATGGAGATTCAGTGTTTGTCTGTAACCGAAACTATGTCACTACTTTTTTTAATCAATGAGTATTTAATTTATAGTCAAAATCATTAATACATAGACTAAATCTTATTTATTAACAATGTCCTTATGAAAATCTGATTTAGATTTGCCTAAAAAAAAAAAAAAAAGACCATGTTATTAGTGTGTTTAAAATCCTGCACTGTTTCTTATATATCACTAAGAAATAAAGGTTTACATAATATATGGTGTGGTTAATTTGCATACTGGTTTTAATAAAACCAGGTTTAATAAATAATTATTTGGTGTTGATCTCTAATATTGTTTTATTCTTGAACATATTAAAATCAATCCTATGAATGATTTTATATAGAAACCAATTAGAATTTAATTAAAATAAGTGTTATCTTTTTATATGCATTCTTATTTAATTTTGTTAGTCTTTCTAATTTAATATGTTTCATTACATTAAAACTTAAATACTTATGCCCAACGGAGGGCACATATTCTTGCTAGTCTTTAAATATTTACATGGATGGTAAGAGTGGAAAATAAATATTCCAAATATGTGAATTCATCCATATAATTGTTGTTTTTTTTTCTTTTTATGATCGATTGATCTTAATGGCATCTCAACCCCTCGGGGTTATTTCATGCATTCTTATGTTAATATTTTTTGTGCATTTTTTTTTTTTTTTTTATTTTTTTATTTTTTTTTTTAAAGATTTTTTAAATTTGTTAAAATTTTTTTGATGAATTTTGTAATGACTTCCTTCTTTCATGTGTCAACCTGTCAATAATCCAAAAAAAAATGATTTAAAAAAAATTTTTTTTTCTTTCTAAGGTACTTGAAAATGTGATTGAGACTGAAGACAAACATGTTGGAGAAATGCGTACGCTCCTTCAAAAATACATACGGCCTCTAAAAAATAATAATATGTAAGTTTATAAAATAATGTAAAAATTATTATTTAAATTTCAGCATTACTTTTTTATTTCTTACAATCCTTCACTGGATCTTTACCCAAGACCTGCGGTGAGGGAAAGTAGTGATTACATTCTATGTGTGTGTGTGTGTATGTATATATATTGTGTGTGTGTGTATGTATATATATATGTGTGTGTGTGTGTGTGTGTGTGTGTGTGTGTGTATGTATATATATTGTGTGTGTGTGTGTGTATATATATATTTGTGTGTGTGTGTATGTATATATATATTGTGTGTGTGTATGTATATATATTGTATGTGTGTGTATGTATATATATTGTATGTGTGTGTATGTGTATGTGTGTGTGTGTATGTATATATATATTGTATGTGTGTGTGTGTGTGTGTGAAGAAAAAAATGGAAGTGAATCTGACAGTATGTAATATTGTAAAAATTGAAAAGATTGTGTTTTTTTTAAAGTTTTACAATATTACACACACACACATACACGCATATATATATATATATATATATATATGTATATGTGTTATTTTTTCAATCACTTTGATAGTACTCTTCTAAGTAATTGTTATTATTATTATTTCTTGCAGGACCTGTGGATATACCACAGTATAATTCAATTATTACGTTTGATATGTTTACTCAAGAGCTATTGTGTAAAATGTAAAAAGTATAATAATCTTGATTTAATTCTCTCACTCTTTTATTTTCTTTCTTTCCTTCTTTTCATTATGTTCAATTGAAACAGATTAGCATTACCGATTCCGTGTGCTCACCTCCTCTCTCTATCTTTCCACTACTTTCTTATATTTTTTCTGATTAGTATGTCCTATTTCTCCTCTTTCTTTATAATAAAAATGGAATGGTCCATTTTTTAACTGAGGTGATGACACTCATAAGAAATAACAATTTGGCGATTAAGCAACATCAGATAAACAGGATTTACATTTCATCTTGGACGATTTGGTGGACAGTCTCATTTTTAACCAGAGGTTGTTACAATATGATAACAGAAGATTTAGGAACACCAGTATTAATGCAGGGGGGTGTGTGTGTGCAAAAGTAGGTATACAGTTATAAAAAAGGAAAAACACATACATTACTCATTGTATTTATTATACAAACAAACAAATGTTACATATACATGTAATAAGAAGCATTTTTAGTAAGAAGCTCTAATCATTCAGGTACTCAAATTGCCTCCAAAGTTCACATCCTCCTCTAATCGAGAACAGACACTCATGCACACTCTGGAACAAAGGTCTTTATCAGCATCAATTTCCTGACAAGCCTCCAAAAATGAACTGAATCATGTCTTCAACAGTGCGCGGCTTGTGTGAGAAAACCTTATCCTTTACAGTGCACCCCCCACCAAGAAAACAAAAAAAAATTGCAAATTTACCTGATGTGAATAAAAGGAAACCAGTAAATGTACATGCATTTTTATTACTTAAGATATGTCACTTTCACTTCAGTATAATATGACACTAATTTCACTGATGTGACACTACTGTATACCTAATGTTGCACCCCCTGTATATAGACACTACTGTATATCTAATTTTGCACCCACCCTGTATATAGACACTACTGTATATCTAATTTTGCACCCACCCTGTATATAGACACTACTGTATATCTAATTTTGCCCCCCCCCCTGTATATAGACACTACTGTATACCTAATGTTGCCCCCCTGTATATAGACACTACTGTATACCTAATTTTGCACCCCCTGTATATAGACACTACTGTATACCTAATGTTGCACCGCTCTGTATATAGACACTACTGTATACCTAATGTTGCACCACCCTGTATATAGATTATTATTTTCCCTGTGAGGTAAGTTGTTTCCCCTGTCGCTACTTTCACCAGCACAACATTGTGTATATCAAAATTGTAAAGAAAGTGGCTAGGAATGAATACATGTTTTTACTGACAGACTTAGTTGCGGATATTTAATGTATAGTTTTTATTTTATTCCATTTCAGATTATCACAGACAGAATTTAATCAGCTAACCGGAAATCTTGAAGAGATCTTTGCCTTCCAACAGAAATTTTTGACGTCTTTAGAAGAAGTTACAAAGTAGGTTTATTCTGTTTATCATTTTTTTTACTCTTTTGTGAAGTATTGTACGTATTTACCAAACCCCTTCACCATAGGCAGGATTCAACACGTCAAATTTTAGGTGGAGTACAGCTGCTTTTTCCATGGATAAGATATTCTCTCATCCACAGAAAGCGATGTGTTTTTATAACTCGTTATAAACAGTGAGCTAAATTTTGTTAAGGGGAAATAACTCGAAAACTGTTATCAGGAGGGATTTTTTTACCGTAATTATAGGCCACAGTCCCAAGCCGATTTTCGTTTAGTTCTGTCGGATGTAAAAAAAGGGCTAGATAAGTTTTCCTTAATTAGTAAAATAAAATCACCCCAAAATTCGTGGGTCTTTTTCTTATTTTTTGGTTTGATTGACACACGTGGGTTAGGGACAGTATGTTCTTTAACTCTTAACATCCTGTTGAGAAGTCCAGAGCCCCATTCCTATAAGGATTTATCAATAAATGGCTAAAAATGGCCTTTTCATTTAAAGTTACCTGTTATTTCCTTTAAATCAAAGACTTCTAAATATGTTGAATATTACATTTAAACAAAGGCTATCATTTGGGGTGTATTAAGAAAACGAATGTGACATCTGGCTGGGTGGAATGGGGTGGTATAGGACGTTAAGAGTTAATCAGAGAGTGTTGCAAGATGATAACAGATGGAAGATTAAGGAACAAGCATATTAATAATGATAATGAAATTTATTGTGTACAGTGCTCAGGTGCACCACAACTCATCAAAGTCTCATGTTTAGTACATAGAATAATGTATTAATGTCAGCAACAGGAATAGCATACAGTTATAATATACATGTATGTGTGCGCGTGCGTATTAGGTATAGTCTTGGCGGATTACAGGAAGCATGGAAGCTTTGAAAGATGCTGTGTTTCGGCAGACTACAACGGATGCAGGTAGTTTATTCCATGCCTCTGCAACTCTGAGTGTGAAAAAATGTTTCCGAAAGTCATGTGAGCTATGGTGTTTTCTGACTTTGTAGGCATGCCCACGTGTGTTAGAAACATGTAGATCAAAATGGTGCTCAAGAGTTGCTGTTGCTAAGGTGATTAATGACCTTATGAGTTTTTACCAGATCAGTTGCCAGACTCCGGAGTTTCAACAAATCCATTCCCAGGGCAGCAAGATGTTGAATATTACATTTAAACAAAAGCTATCATTTGGGGTGTATTAAGAAAACGAATGTGACATGTGGCTGGGTGGAATGAGGTGGTATAGAACGTTAAGAGTTAATCACAAAGTTAATGAAGAAACATCAGTCTTTTATGAGTCTGTTGCAAGGTTGAAAATTTGGGTTAGACAGAAAACATCAAACAATTATCTATAAGACTGAGCTTTATGGAGGCATGTGGTGTAATGGTTAGTCATAGGAAATGGACTTGTCGACCCGAGTTCAAATCTTGGATGAGGCTATTTGCATTTCAGTGCTAATACTTTTGGGAAAGGTATGCATCCAACTACCCTCCCTCCAGCTATGGGTAAATAATAGGGCAAACTGGGCTCTTAAACCATGGCTAGGTAACCAGTCTAGAAGGAAAACTTTGACTTCAAACCTGTTAAACTCCGCTTAAGAAATTTACCATGTGTCGTCACCTGCTCATGCTGAGAAGTTGGTAAATGTATATATTCATCTATTATCAAATGGTTCTTTCATTTCTTTAATTTTCTTAAAAGCTCACTATTGAAGTCTCACCTTATATAGAGAATTTATTAATTACTTGAAAATAACCTTCTTTAACCTTGGGTAGGTAACCAGTCTAGGAGAAGGAAAACTTTGAATTCAAACCTGTTCAACTCTGCTTAAGAAATTGACTGTGTGTCACATCCTGCTCATGTGGAGGGGTTGGTAGATATATATAAGACTGAGCTTGTTAACGACATAATGCTGTTATTCCTATTGTCAGTTTTGACAGAAACCAGTTGTTTTTCTGTTTGGGTTGACAATGTGAGGAATGGTGGGAGTTGGGTTGTGCCAACAAATGAATAACATTCATAAATCTGTTTTTTTTTCTTCTTTTTTTTCTTTTTATTAAATATTTCTTTAATTTTATTTTTTGTAGGAATCCTGTCCCCCAACGAAGGATGGGTGGTGTGTTTATTGAACATGCACCTACGTTGAAGAAGCTCTATCTGGTATATTGTGCCAATCATCCTAGTGCTGTGGCTGTTTTACAAGCTAAAAAGTGAGTCTTTTTCATATATACATCATGTAGATGAACACACTGCGTATTGATCAATCAGTTAGCATAACATATGATTTTCCTGACCCTATTGCTCTTATGGCAACCCCTAACTCTTTCCGCGCCGTAAGCTGGAAATTTAGAATACACCTATTGAAGTCAGTCAGTCTACTGTTGGTTTGAATAACAGCAACTAGCTAAGCTCAACAGAAGCTGTGTCCAAAACAGTTGGTATTTATAGAAATTAAGAATGATCCATTCATGCATTTGAGTGATTCCATTCCTTGAGTTCTGATTGGCTGCTTGGTTTCCAGACGGTTTTGTATTGAGTTACAACCGCTTGTTGCAATGGTAATTGGAACTTAGTTTGATTATTCTTCAACACCGACTGCATCTCTGCAGAGGACTAATACTCCCCCAATGGGGCCACCTGTTGGCTGTGGGTGGTGACCCGTGATGTTTAAGGATGGAACCCAGGTGGATGAGCAGACCAAGACATGCAACACACCACTTAGACCCTTACTTACACTAGACGGGCGGTCGGGGAAGCCACCTCCATCAATCGGTTGGTCATGTCAAACCCTAGCACCTATATGATTGCCCCAACCCTATTGCCCTAATCGCAACCCCACCCCTTTTTATCATATATGTGCTAGAAGGTGATGGCTAAGGGCCTTCATGTCCTGGGTATGACGTTAAATTCTATCTGATGGGAGGTTCGGGGAATGTGGAGCACCCCTTCATCACCATTGCTTCCATTTCCACTCTGGAGTGGTAGTACCTGTTAGGGTCCCATCTATGGGTTAAATAGAAAAATGTGTTCATAAAAAAAATTGAGTGTCCATTAAGAATGAATTTATTTTAAAAACTTTGTTGGCATTAAATGGCTAGAAGGCACTGGCTGAGGGTCTTAGTGTCCTGCATATGATCTTAAACTGCATCTAGTGGTGAGGTTCTAATTCTGGAACTCTGGGGAGTGTGGAGTATCCGTTGACATTACAATTGTTGCTGTTTGAATCTCTTGTAGCATTATCATATAGTGGTATGTCTCTTGTAGCATTATCATATATCATATAGTGGTGTGTCTCTTGTAGCATCATATAGTGGTGTGTCTCTTGTAGCATTATCTCTCTTGTAGCATTATCATGTAGTGTGTCTCTTGTAGCATTATCATGTAGTGTGTCTCTTGTAGCATTATCATGTAGTGTGTCTCTTGTAGCATATCATGTAGTGTTGTCTCTTGTAGCATTATCATGTAGTGTGTCTCTTGTAGCATTATCATGTAGTGTGTCTCTTGTAGCATTATCATGTAGTGTGTCTCTTGTAGCATTATCATGTAGTGTGTCTCTTGTAGCAATATCATGTAGTGTGTCTCTTGTAGCAATATCATGTAGTGTGTCTCTTGTAGCAATATCATGTAGTGTGTCTCTTGTAGTCATGTAGTGTGTCTCTTGTAGCAATATCATGTAGTGTGTCTCTTGTAGCAATATCATGTAGTGTGTCTCTTGTAGCAATATCATGTAGTGTGTGTCTCTTGTAGCAATATCATGTAGTGTGTCTCTTGTAGCAATATCATGTAGTGTGTCTCTTGTAGCAATATCATGTAGTGTGTCTCTTGTAGCAATATCTGTAGCAATATCATGTAGTGTGTCTCTTGTAGCATATCATGTAGTGTGTCTCTTGTAGCATTATCATGTAGTGTGTCTCTTGTAGCATTATCATATAGTGTGTCTCTTGTAGCATTATCATGTAGTGTGTCTCTTGTAGCATTATCATATAATGTCTTTTTCATCCCAGTTTAGACAATCATGAAGTCGATGGATGACAATTCCTGTCCTAGACATTGGTTACAGAAAAAGAACACAGATGTGAAAAATACTCCCTCTCGATCACAAAGAAAGAACTGAGAGTTGCAATAATACTTCTGTTTCATATGATTGAGTTTCCACTGAAACTAATTTCTAAGACGAGGTGTGGTTAATCTAATGTATTGGTTCAATGTATTTCTATAGTGAATCATATGAAATGCATATTCAATGCGTTTTTATAGTAAACCATTTTCAATACATTTCTATAGTGAATCGCATGCAATGCATTTTTTATAGTAAACCATTTGCATAGAATTTCCATGATGAATTTTATTTCTATATTAAACTATTTTTTTATATTTCTATAATAAATCATATTCAATGAATTCAGTAGTAATTGATTTGCGAGATTAAATCCTCCCCTTCTTTTCTACCCAAAAGATGCCAGATAGCCGCTTCTATTACATATATAAAGGACAGTTAGTATGTATGTATGTATGAAACTCTAATGGGTGGGGGACTCTGAAAATAAAACAATTAATAACAAAGTAAATATATATATATGCATTCACTATCACCAGAGCTTGCTTTTTGTGTAAAAATAATGAAAATTTTATTCATATCTGGAAGATATTTAAAAATTAGGATTTGATTAGTAAGAGAAGAGAAAGTCATTGGCGGCATTCGTGATTAAAACATAAATCAATTATGTAGGACCAAAACAATCAATAGATCTTCAAGACTTAACTTTTTATTATACCCCCCTCTACCCAGGCATTGTTGGGTAGCTGCTTCTAGTTTCTTATAAAGGGATAAAACTGAAAGTCGTATACTGGATACAATTCTAAAGGCATACCCTTATAAATAAAGGGTTAGTAAGGGAGATAAGCAATAGAGAATCTAATCTAATATGTAACAAGACAATTTTAAATCGTTAAAATTTGTAGGGTGAAATTCTGTTTAACTCTTAACATCCTGTTGAGAATTTTCTAAGTCCAGAGCATTCCTATAAGGATATATAACAAAATTGGCTAAAAATGGCATTTTCATTTAAAGTTACCTGTTATTTCCCTTAAATCAAAGACTTCTAAATCTGTTTAATATTACATTTAAACAAAGGCTATTATTTGGGGTGGATTAGGAAAATGAATGTGACTTCGGGTGGAATGAGGTGGTATAGGACTTTAAGAGTTAAAGGGAGATAATCATTACATTCATCAAAATTGTGTTGCTATAGAAGAAAATTTTATCATGGACCCCCTCCTTATATACCCCAGTCCAACTTACAGTTGTTTTGTTGTAACCAATTCTGTAATTAATGAATTCTGCTCAAATGTTTATGTAAAACTGTTAATTGTAAAATAACCATAAAATAAACAGTAAAGTAAGCATAACATTTAAAAAAAGAACAGCAAATATTTAATACTAACTTAATAACTTACAAAGGAAGCACATTTCCTAATGTAATGGGTGAAACTGATGACTTTTGATAAGTTCATGAATATTGGGCTTAATCTTTTGAAAATATATCAACATGAGCATGTTCTCCAGGATTCTTGTGGAATTAATTTCTTCTAATTACTAAGAAGGCTTAGTGGTTTCCATAGACTCCTTGTAGATCCCTGAATAGTTACAAACCCCATGAGCTGTTGTATAGACCCTAGAGGTTTATGTAGACCACCTTGAGAAACCATGGGTTAGAGTTAAAAAAAAAAAAAAATTAATATCACAATAAATGGATTATTCTGAAATTTATATAAAAAGAAATTGAAAATAAATTTTTTTTGACTTATTGTAATAAATATTATTGAATGATTTGAAAATTTAAATTTTTAGGGAGGAACTTGGAAAATTCATGGAATATTTAGGAGCTGGTGCTTTGACCCTGACAACAAATTTGTCCAAACCTTTTACTCGTTTGGACAAATACCCAAGTCTGCTGAAAGAACTGGAGACACATATAGAGGTAAGTGTGCTTTAAATGTTCAACACATACACGTATACCTGTGGTATATCCTGAAAAGTATTCTGTTATGAGCTTAGACAATCTTATTATAATGGAGATTATGTGACTGTCTGTAACTGAAACTAGATCACCACTGATGTCATGATTATCTTAGTTATTTAAGATATGTCATCAACGATTAAGAAATTGTCATTATTTAATCTTAATTAGCATTTTATTTATTAACAATGTCTTTATTAAAGTCTACAGGAGTTAGATTTGCCGCAAAACTGCCCATATTACTAATGCATTTAAAATCCTAAAATATGTTATATATCTCTAAGAAATAAATATTTACATTGTATATGATGGGAATAATTTGCATAATGATTTTAACAAAACTGGGTTTAATAAATAATTATTTGCTGTTACTGATTCTTAATACTATCATGTTATTCTCAAACAAATTAAAGGGAATCCTATATTTAATCTTATATAGAAATCAATTAAAATAAAATTAAAATAAGTGTAATATTTTTATATTTGTTATTTAGTTTCGTTTGTCTTTCTAATTTAATATATTATTTTTTTTAGATAAGTATTTATTGGCTTTAAGATCTATGTAATCCATGCAGCCCTCATGGCATACATATGTAATCCGGGGGCGGGGGGCTACTCTGTTTGACATGCCTAGGTTAAAAAGGGCAGCCTTTAACACTAAAATAAGTGTCATAATACAGGGGAGATAACTTATAATCTGTTCTGATTTCCTTACTTTAGTACATGGATCATTTTATTTTCTTTTTATAGACGATGAAAAATACATGTAAAATCTGGTAAAATAAATGCATTTATTAGGTTATGAAATTTTGAACCCACCTATACCATTTCCAGAACTAAAGATTAAAAAAAAAAAAAAAAAAAGGACTTTTGAATTGGATTTAACAGATTATTATAAATTCTCTTTTCTTTGTCCTGATAATCTTATTATAAACATTATGTGTCTATCTTTAACCAAAACCATGTCACCACCAATTTTACAATTTTCTTAGTTATTTATATTATATTCTCAATGATTAGATGATAATTATTTATTCTCAATTATAATCTTATTTATTAGAGATGTCTATTAGTCTGACCAAGTTAGATTTGCCTCTAAACAGCCCATGTTATTAAAGTGTTTAAAATCAGAAATAATAGTTTACATAGTCTATGGTGTGGATAATTTGCATAATGGTTTTAACAAATAATTACTTGGTACTATTGATTTCTGATATTAGTGTTTTATTCTCAAACATATTAAAAATAATCCTCTAATTTTATATAGAAATCAATTTAAATAAAGTTAGAATAAGTGTGTGATTCAGATGTATACACAATCAGATAAAACATAAAATTGAAAAGAAAAGCAAAATTGAAGGAAAAAAAAAAAAAAAACAACAAACAAGGAAATTATAATAACTAGCAAAAATATGCATGATCCAGGCACAAGTATTTAGAATTTTAAAGTAATAAAATATTATATTAAATTAGAAAGATTAACGAAACTAAATAATAAGGCATATAAAAACATAACTTATTTTAATTTTATTCTAATTGGTTTCTATATAAGATTATACATAGGATTATTTTTAAAACGTTTGAGAATAAAACAATAATATTAGAAATCAATAACACCAAGTAATTATTTATTAAAAACGGTTTTGTAAATTATACACAACATATACTATGTAAACCATCATTTATGATTTTTAAACACTTTAATAACATGGGCTGTGTAAAGGCAAATCTAACTTGGTCAGACTAATAGACATCATTAATAAATTTTATATATTTTTATATATAGTTATTTACTAAGCTTAGCTTAGATACGGCACAAGGCCAGAAGTGTGGGGTACCCAGTGAGAATCGAACTCACTAACAATGGTCTGCAAACATAGCTTGCTAACCATTAAACCACATGAGGTGCCTATATTTTTATATATAAGGTGTGCTACAATTCCCCACTTAAATTTATAGACTAGGCTAGGTCACATGGTTTATTCCTACGCCAATCAACAGCCATAATGTTTGGCTGATTAACTACTTAAACACTGAGCCTTTCACACGCAACCATTGACGAAGGAACTTACAATACTGAGGATTTTCATAGTTTCAGTTACAGACAGACAAACACACAGTCGCCATTATAATAAGATTATTGTTATTATTATTAAGAATAAGAATAATGTGGTTTATTTTGTGCTATTTGTTTACAATGAAACTTTTTTTCTATTTTCCAGGAGGGTCATGTGGATCGTGGAGATACGCAGAGAGCCATTGCAGTATATAGGGACATATCAGTGAGTATAATTACTTTTTATTGGATTGTTATCGCTTAAGATGGATAAATGCTTGTTGATGCAAATTTTTTATTCTTCAATAAAAATGTACAAAGCAGATTTGAAAGAAGATAGTAAAAAACCATGACCAAAGGTGATGGGGGGGAAAAAATGTTTGTTAGAAGAGATTATGAGGGTCGATTGAAAAGTTCATAGCCTGACCAAGATGGAATGTGACCAAATCAGGTTTATTTTTCAACATAGTCCCATTTACAGTCCGCAAACTTCCTCCATTGGTGTTGCAATGCTTGGATTCCATTGGTAAAAAAAAAATTCATCAACATCAGAAATGATTTCATCATATAAACATTTCAGACTAATACCCTTGGGAAAGATATGAATCCAATTCTCCCTCCAGCTATGGGTAAATAGTAGGGCAGACTGGACTCTTCAACCATGGCTAGGTAACCAGTCTAGGAGAAGGAAAACTCTGAATTCAAACCTGTTAAACTCCGCTTAAGAAATTGACCTTGTGTCGCATCCTGCTCGTGCAGAGGGGTTGGTAGATATGTATAAACATTTCAGCCCCTCCTTGTATATCTGGAGGGGACAGAGGATCACATGTCAACTCTTCTTACATATACTGTGGCATGTCAGTAACAAGATGTTTTTGTTAACATGTTTGGTGAAGGGACTAAGCACAGGAATTTTGGATGATGTATATATATCAATATGTAAGTAAATGGAAGTGAATCTGACAGTATGAATTAAACATTTTTTGAAAAAAAGAACAAATGATGTTAATAGTTCGCTGACAGAATCTGTTTCAACCTTTTAGGTCTTCTTCAAGAGCGAATTATATATGATGGAGAGACGGAATAAAATAAACCGTTAAAAGATAGGAGGGTACAAACGAATGTTTGTGTAAACATTCATGTTTGGAGCCGGAATTTATTTAAATTTAAAAATGCATATACTGTGTTAAAAATAAAATAAATTTTCATTTTTAAAAATCAGAAGCATTTTCAAAAGATGTTTAATTCATATATCAATATATACACACTTTTCCTGGTGGCTGAGCAGTCCATGACATGCAACACTCCACTTTGGCTTTTTACTTAGGCTAGATGGGTGGTTGGAGAGACCCCCTCCAATCAATCAGCTGGTCATGTCAAGCCTTAGCACCTATATGATTGTCCCAATCCTATTGCCCTTATGGCAAGCTCCAACCCTTTTTATCATATGCATGCTAGAAGGTGGTGGCTGAGGTTCTTCATGTCCTGGGTATGACGTTAAACTCTATCTGATGGTGAAGTTCCATTTATGGAGGTCTGGGGAATGTGGAGTACCTTTTCCTCACCATTGCTCCCTGGTCCACTCTGACCTGAAGTGGTAGTACCTGTTAGGGTCCCATCTACGGGTTAAATAGAAAAATATGAGTTTAAAAAAAAAAAAAATTGAGTACTCATCAAGAATGAATAAAACAAAAACGTCTTTGGTATAACGAGGGTTGATATGCCATAAAATTCAACCAACCAACTAATTGTGCACACTTTTGAAATTAATATGTAAATCACCAGTACTCAGTTGCCTTGTAGGCAGGGCATAGAATATGCCAACTTCAGATGGGTAAGGAAACCCGCCCCCATCCTCATGAAAAAACAGAGAGGGAAAAAGGATGTCGGAGTGGTTGTACCTCTTAGGGTCACAGCTGTGGTTCAAATAGATCTATTTAAATAATAATAATGAAATTTATTGTGTACAGTGCTCATCAAAGTCTCATGTCAAGTATACAGAATAATGTATTAGTGTCAGGTACATGAACAGTTTACAGTAGTAATATGCATGTATGTGTGCGCATATGTATGTGGAGAGTGGCATCGGACTATAGGAAGCATGGAGGCTTTGAAAGATTCAGTGCTTCAGCAGCCTACAACGCCAAAGTTTCAGCGAATCCATTCCCAGGGCAGCGAGACGTTCAGAGTATGGCAGATGCCTGATGGAGGGTATTCGTTTGGTTGCACGTCTCTGTATAGGTTAATATTCTGAGCAAGATAAGGGTTCCAGACTGGTGATGCAAAAACTCCAAGTGTGGCCGCACCATACAAGCTTTGTACAGCTTCAAATAGATAGCCGGTGAGTGGCTGACAAAGGTCTTGCTGAGTGATGCCAGGATACCCTCAGCCTTTTTGACAATTTTGGAGATGTTTCGTCCAATGTAAATCAATGCTGACAGTAATACCCAGATCATGTTCACAAGAAGATTCCTTGATATTAGTGTTGTGGAGGGAGTATATGTATGATGGGTTTAAAAATCATTCGTTTTCTATTTGACTGTGTGCAACCCCCCCCCCAAAAAAAAAAACAAAAAAAAAAAAAAACAAAACAAAAAAAAAACAAACAAAAAAAAAAAAAAACAACTATACAAAAAATGTAAAATGAAGGTGATTCCCTGACCTTTAGGCTTAAAATTATCCTGGGTAAGTTGACATGTCATTAAAATCAGTGTATCAATCAGCAGTATTCAAACCCTATGAAAGATGTTTTAAAAAAAAAAGTACAAATTTTTTACCTGGTATAATGTTCGATTAGAAATGATGAAATCCTGATATCTTTTGGTTTAGAAGAAAATTTTGATTTTATTAAAAGATCAATGTGATGTACTTATTTATTTTGTTGTTGTTTTTTTTCTTTTGTTTAATGGGATATCAACCTTTGTGGGTTATTTAATACCAAAGCCATCTTTCTAGAAGAAAAATAGTTGTACTATTTAACCCATAGTTGGGTGGATGAGGGGGCTCATACCTTTCCCAAGAGTATTAGCCTGAAAGTTAATGCAATAGAGTGACTGTAGATCGAATTCACTTACTGCAATATTGCAGTCCAGCAGGTTAGCCACTATGCAACTCGGACTCTCCCACTTATTCATGAGAGAGAGATTTGAATGTACAATAATCTTCATACAATGACTGCTATTTACACAGTAGCATTGCAACCAACAAAGCCTTCATCAGATGATGACTCTGGATTCAGGCATGGTTTCAGGGCCAAAGCATCATTGCCACTAACCCAGAGCGCCCCAGCAGTATCTCACGATACCACCAGACTTTGTCGGTTTGATGTCACAATATACGACTGCCATATCCACGCTGATGCGGTTAGAGCTTTCTCCTAAATCTTTTTTAAGTATTTCCTCTTGTCTGGTAGAGAAAGTCCAAGTTTACACATTTTAACGTGTGCACATTTTACTTAGATTAACTAGCAAACATATGCACCCTCTGGGCACATGTATTTAAGTTTTAATATAATTAAATATTATATTGAATTTGAAAGATTAATGAAATTAGATATGAACACAAAAATGCTTACTTATTTTTACTTTATTCTAATTGATTTCTATATAAATTATACATAAGATTGTTTTTAGTACATTTGAGAATAAAACAATAATATTTGAAATCAATAACACCAATTATTTATTAAACATGGTTCTATTAAAACCGCTATACAGATTATTCACATTATATACTATGTAAACATTTATTTCTTGATGGTATATAATACATATCGAAGAATTTTAACACATAAATAATATGGGCTGTTTTCAAGCAAATCTATCTCAACTAGACCTTAATAGATACATTGTTAATAAATAAGATACTAATTAAGATTAAATAATGATTGTTTAATAACCACTGAGAATATGACGTAAATAACTAAGGGAATTGTGACGTTAGTGGTGATGTAGTTTCGGATACACACACACACACAACACACATAATAAGATGTAGTGCAAAAAAATCTTTGTGTTTAAAGTGTTGAATTTAAAAAAAAAAATCTTTTCTGTGTTGCAGAATTCATGTACAGAAGTAAGAAAGCGAAAAGAGATGGAATATGAAATTATTCACAGCACAATTAAGGGCTGGGAAGGTGAGGTAAGTATATTTTACTTATTGATAACAGAATTAAAAAAAAAAAAAAAAAAAAAAAGCTGAAAATGAATTTTCTTTATGAAGAGGCTTGTTGTAAATTGTCAATACGCCTCTTCAACAACTTAAACAGAAGTGTTCACCTTGATAGCTACCACTCACGTGGCAGAAGTAGTTTATTCCATGCCTCAGCAACTTTGAGCATGAAAAAATGTTTCCTAAAGTCATGTGAGCTATGCTGTTTTCTGACTTTGTAGACATGCCCACGTGTGTTAGAAATACATACATCTACGAATGTATCTTGGTTGCAGGAAAGCTTCATTATAAGCAGGTACAAAATATGAATTATCGCACATTGTAGACTATTATCAGACCAAGTATCCAATAGGCACCCCAGCTGGGAGCTCTTTTGAAAAAGAACACCTTTTGCTTTTCACCGTAAACTCCTGGTTGTTTGTTTATAAACAACGGACGTTTTTTTTTTTTTTTTTTTTGCATTAGAATTTCACTGTAAGATTTCTTAACAGTTTGTTCATGTATATTTACAACCCAAAAGCACGTTTTTATACTAAAATAGTTTTCAATTTTAATTTAAAAAAAAAATTAGTTATTTCCTGTTCTTAATTAACACATTTTTATATTAAAATAGTTTTTATTTGAAACATGGACCTTATACTCCCACCAAGAGCGGCGGCTAAATAACTTCTACCTTCGCTGCCTTAGACGTGTACTGGGCATCACCTGGAGGGACAGGATCACTAACACAGCAGTCCTAGAGAGAGCTCAACTCCCCAGCCTGTACTCTCTACTGAGACAACATCATCTCCGATGGTTGGGTCATGTACGTCGGATAGATGATGGACGAATCCGGAAAGACATCCTGTATGGAGAGCTTACGTCTGGTAAAAGACAGATTGGTCGCCCCCTGCTGCGATTCAAGGATGTCTGCAAAAATGATCTCAGGTGCTTTGGCATTGTCCCTTCCAGCTGGGAAAATTTGGCTCAAGACCTCCCTCGGTGGCGGCAGAATCTCCATAGAGGACTATACATGTCAGAAGTCACCCTGATACAACATCATGAAGCTAAGAGGTCCATAAGAAAGCAACGGCAACAAAGCATCGGAACATCATCATCTACAGGGACAACCTACAAATGCAAAATCTGTGGTTGAGAATGTTTCTCAAACATAGGACTTCATAGTCACAGGAGGCGCTGCAACTTCAGGGACACACAAAAACTTTTATCATAGTCTTTCAAGACTGTATTGCCAATGATGATTAAAATAGTTTTTATTTAATCAGAAGAGAAATGCAGATATGTTTATTTAAATGAAAATAGTTTTTATTTACAAAATATTTTTGTTTATTTAAATAAAAGGATATTGTTCGAAAATGGTATCACACAATTTATAAAGTTCATTTTCTATGCGCCTCTCATACCGCAACCAGGAGTGTACGGTGAAAAGCAAAAGGTGTTCTTTTCAAAACAGCTCTCAGCTGGGGTGCCTATTGGATATTTGGTCCCTATTATCTATGAATTATATAAATCTCGCTGTGTACAGATAAGTGAATAAAAGTGAATAAAAAATGCCAGAATTTAACAAGTTGTTGCAATGTTGTTATGGTTATTGTGTTTTTCTTTTTTTCAGGAAATAACACAGCTCGGAGATGTTGTGAATTTGTCACAAGTGAAATTAATAGCCCAGACGGGTGAAAAGTCCGATCGTGTATTTGTGTTGTTCCAGAATGTACTTGTCATGTTGTCTCTTGGCCCAAGATTAAGTGGTTATCATTATGAGGTTAGTAGATTTATTCAGATTCTATCATTTTCAGAAATACGTGTGTGTGTATATATGAATATATGTATGCGTGTGTGTATATATGAATATATGTATGTATGTGTGTGTGTATATGTGTATGCGTGTGTGTATATATGTATGTGTATGCGTGTGTGTATATATGTATGTATATGCGTGTGTGTGAATATATCATATTTATATCATTTGCAAAACATTTTCATTGTCTGATGACTGCCCAGAGCAAGAAACCAATGGTAGCAAAATTGTTCCAATGCAAATAAATATAAACTAAAACATTTCTTTTATATATATATATATATATATATATGTATGTATGTATGAGAGTGTGTGTGTGTGTGTATATTATATGTGTGTGTGTGTATATATATATATATATATATATATATATATGAATATGTGTGTGTGTGTGTGTGTGTGGTGTATATATATATATATATATATGAATGTGTGTGCGTATGTATATATTTGAATGTGTGTGTGAATATGTGTGGTGTAATCGTTAGTCATAGGAAATGTACTCGTCAAATACAAGGTCAGTTTCTTAAATGAGGTTTAACAAGTATAAATTCAGAGTTTTCCTTCTATACCAAGGTTAAAGAGCCCAGTCTGCCCTACTATTTACCAATAGCTGGAAGGAGAGTAGTTGGATGCATACCTTTCCCGAAGGGCATTAGCACTATGTGAAAATGCAAACAGCCTCATCCAGGATTTGAACTCTGGTTGACGAGTCCATTTACTTTAACTCTAACCATTACACCATGCATCTCCATAATAGATGAATATATGAAATAAATTGATGTTCATTATTTTCTAATCAGATATTTTATATGGAATTCTGTTGTGATTTTAATTTCAGGGTCAACTTCCATTAAGTGGGCTGACTGTAAATAAAAGTGAGATGGAAAATATAGCAAATGGATTTGAAATTACAGGTAATTCAATTCATTTCTTTGTTATGAATGTTTTCTCTTTAGCATTTTGAAAAGTTGAGTTGTAATGTTCTATAGGAAAATTATCATTTGATTGATAATATTTTTCTTAATATCTTGGAGATTTAAAAAATAAAAAATTTAAATTAGGGGGAAAAAAAAGGAATAAAGAAAAATAATTAATAACAGCTATGACAACTGTTGTCATAGCTGTTGTTAATTCTTTTTCTTTATTCTTTTTTTTTTTCATAATTTTTCCTAATTTTAATTTTTTTCCCCTAATTTTAATTTTTTTTCTTAATTCATTTTTAAAATAATTTTCTCAATTTCAATTCTTATTGTTCATATTTTTTCTTTTTTTTTCTTAATTCTTTTTTTCCATAATTTTTCTTAATTTCATTTTTTTTCATGATTTTTCATAATTTTCTTAATTTTGCATGTTTTTTTATTATTCTTTTTTTTTCTTTGTTATTCTTAATCTTAATTTTTTTTCTTAACTTTTCTTTATTTTAATTTTTTTCTTAATTATTTTTTTTTCTTTATTTTTTTTTCTTAATTATTTTTTTTTCTTAATTATTCTTTTTTTTAATTCTTCTTAATTTAAATTTTTTTTTCTTGATTCTTTCTTTTTTTTCTTAATTTTAATTCTTTTTTCAAATTATCCTCGTTTTTTCTTTTTTTCTTCTAAATTCTTATGAATTCTTTTAATTTTAATTTTTTCTTTCTTTTCCGTCTAGGAAATATGATTGACAAGATCACGGTGTCATGCAGTTCTAAAAATGATGCCAGTCATTGGTTACAGGTGTTGCAATCACAAATTAAGCAGACACAAATGTCTAGATTAAAACCCCAAAGTTTACAGGTATGTCATATCAAACGTATTTCTCAATTTTTCAAAAGCTCTCCTTTGAATGGCTCACTATATTGAGTCTTTACTAGCAGGACCTGTGGATATACCAATTCAATTATTACAATTTAAATATGTTTATTTAAGAGCTATCGCCAAATTGTTCAATATTTAAAATGTATAATAATCTTGATTTAGTCCTCTCTTTTTTTCCCTTTCTTTCCTTTTCATTTTTTCCACTCATAAGAAATAAGAATTCAGTGGATAAGCAACACAAGATAATCAATATTTACATTTTTGCATTTCAGCTTGGACAATTTGGACAGTCTTATTTTTTAATCAGAGAGTGTTGCAAGATGATAACGGTTGGAAGATTAAGGAACAAGCATATTAATAATGATAATGAAATTTATTGTGTACAGTGCTCAGGTGCACCACAACTCCTCAAAGTCTCATGTTTAGTATTAGGTATAGTGTTGGTGGATTACAGGAAGCATGGAAGCTTTGAAAGATGCAGTGTTTCGGCAGCCTACTACGGATGCAGGTAGTTTATTCCATGACTCGGCAACTCTGAGTGCGAAAAAATGTTTCCAAAAGTCGTGAGCTATGCTGTTTTCTGACTTTGTAGGCATGCCCACGTGTGTTAGAAAGATGGAGATCAAAAAGGTGCTCAAGGTTGCTGTTGTTAAGATGATTAATGACCTTATGAGCGTTTACCAGGTCAGTTGCCAGACGCCGGAGTTTCAGCGAATCCATTTCCAGGGCAGCAAGATATTCAGAATATGGCAGAGCCCGGATGGAGGGTATTCGTTTGGTTGCATGTCTCTGTACAGTTTCTAGGAGGTTAATGTTCTGAGCGAGATAGGGGTTCCAGACTGGTGATGCAAATTCCAAGTGTGGCCGCACCATAGCTTAATACAGCTTTAAATAGATAGCCGGTGAGTGGCTGACAAAGGACTTGCTGATCAACACCAGGACACTCTCGGCCTTCTTGACAATTTTAGAGATGTGCTTCATCCTCCGTAAATCACTGCTGACAGTAATACCCAGATCATTGTTTTAGCAGCCTACAACAGACGCGAGCAGCTTATTCCATGCCTCTGCAATTCTGAGCGTGAAAAATGTTTCTGAAAGTCACGTGAGCTGTGCTGTTTTCTGACTTTGTAGGCATGCCCACGTGTGTTAGAAAGATGGAGATCAAAAAGGTGCTCAAGAGTTGCTGTTAAAGTAACCAATTAGTATTTCTAGACTCAAAGAATTTTTCAGACAAGATTCCTTGCTTTTCTTGTTCACATGGCATTTTAATTGTTTGGTTGATTTTAATGGCATATCAATCCACCTACAGTTGTTTTATGCTCTCTGGTTAAAAATGAGACCATTCAAATCGTCCAACACCCCTTCATCACCATTGCTCCCTTGTCCACTCTGACCCGGAGTGGTAGTACCTGTTAGGGTCCCATCTATGGGTTAAATAGAAAAATGTATTTATAAAAAAATTGTATTATCCATTAAGAATTAATTTATTTCAAAACTTTATCGGCATTAAATAACCCACTGAGGTTGATATGCCGTAAAACAAACCAAACCAGATCAAATCGTCCAGGATAAATGCAAATTGTAAATCCTGATTATGTGGTGTTGCTTATCTGGCAAATTCTTATTTCTTATGATTGTCATCAGCTCAGCTAAATAATGGACCATTCAGTTTTTTTTATTCTAACAAAAGAAAGGGAAGAAAAATAACATGCTACACAGAAAAAAAAATAATAAAGAAAGAAAGAAAGGGAAAGATAGGAGTAAGCGTGCGGAAGCGATAATGCTAATCTGTTTCCATTGAAGACAATGATAAGAAGGAAAGAAAGAAAAAAAGAGTGAGAGTTAAATCAAGATTATTGTACTTTTTACATAATGAACTATTTTTGCAAATAAATAAATAAATTTATCAGTCAAGAGTGGTTCCCTTTTAATCATGTTAGAGTTATAGGAAATTACCAGAAATATTTATCTCAATTCATTTTATCTCTTATTGTGGTTTATATTGTAAGGGAGGTAACTCAATTTATTTCTCTTTCCTTCTAAGGGAGGTAACTCAATGTATTTCTCTTTCCTTGGATAAAATCTGAGTTATCCCCCTTGGATTCTAATCTAGTGTCTAGAAATTCTGTGTAATGTACGTTATGTTGCAGTATTATTTCTTGTTGGAGGAAAAACAAAAATAGATAATAATAAAGATATTGTAAAAATATTGTAATAAGAATCACAATTTTTTAAAAACATTCTTATATTTAAATATGATAAACACATGATGATAGGAATGAATGTGTTTATTTAAAGTTTTTCAGAAAATTATTTTTGTAAATTTCATATTTATATACATTTTCACAAAGTATTAGCGCTATGTGAAATGCAAGCACCTGTGTCGATTTCCTATCATGATAATCATTACACTAAGCCAGCAATTTTGTTTATATCATCGTATAAAGTTAATACTGTTCTGTGAAGAATTTAATTAGAAGTCCTTTGTTTATCAAAATGACTTGATTCAGATTTATATGGTCTGAAATAGGTTGATATGTCGTAATATAAAACAATCAACTTATTGTTGGTATCAACACTCACTAATTTAAAAAAAAAAATAATTTTATGACTTTATAAGTTTTTTTATTTTATATTTTTTTAATATTTTAAATATCTTTTTATTTTTTTTAATATTTTAAATGTCTATTTATTTTTTTAAATATTTTAAAATTTTTTTCATATTCATATATTTTTTAAATTTTTAATTTTTTTATATTTAAAAAAATATTTTTTTGTATTTTTTTAATATTTTTTTAGTTTATATTTTTTATATTTTAGTTTATATTTTTTATATTTTTTAATTTATATTTTTTATATTTTTTAATTTATATTTTTTTAATATTTTTTTTTGTATATATGAAAAAATATAAATTAAAAATATTTATATTTTTATATTTTTATTTTATTTTTTAATATTTTTTTTGTATATATGAAAAAATATAATAAAAAATATTTATATTTTTATATTTTTTATTATATTTTTTCATATTTTTGGTATTTTTTAAAAATATTAAAATATAATATATTTTTTATATTTTATTTTTTTCATATATATATATTTTTTATATTTTTATCTTTTTATATCTTTTAATATCTTTTATTATTTTATATTTTTAAAGTATTTTTAAATATTTTTAATTTTTTGATTTTTTTTATATTTCTTATATTTTTAATTTTTGTATATTTATTTTAGATCTCATCTTCTCAACCTAGTATAAGCATGTTGTCACAAGCAAAGACAGCAAAAATGATGCAGTCTCCATTACAAAACAAAATGTACAAAACCTGGAGCATGTCTTGTCTGCGTCCAGCTCCCCCTATGAGGCCTTCCGCATCGGAAAGAGATGCCTTAAAAAGTCCACGCTCGGGTAGGAAACCAGGCATGAGGCGAAAGCCAGGTTAGTTAATTTATTTTTAAAAAATCTTATTTACAAAATTTTTTTTTTTTTTTTTTTTTTTTAAAATCATTTTTAATGTATATTCTCTTGAGTATACATTACATAGATAAATATTTGTAGATGACATAGCTAAAATTATTATTTTTTTTTTTTTGTTGCTCTGTATCTTCAATTTGAAAGAATATTATGACCTACTTCCCCATAATAATTATTAGATTTAGTGTATAAAATCTATGCACAAATCTAAAAACCTCTTGTGGGCCAGTAATAGTAATTTTCTATGTATACTACTTGTATACACACCCTGATTAAGGTTTTTTAAAATATATTTTTAGCTAACTACAAATATATCAAACTCTTTCTCTGAATTTTTGTGATGAGGCTTGATAATTTTTATTATTTGTATTAATCAGATAATTGCCCTCATCTTCATTGTTATATACACAACGTTTTGTTCTATGTGCCCTCTGGCCTTCTTCAGGTGTTTCTTGTCGATCTCGGGAAGCCTTCTCTTTGAACTCGGGAAGCCTTCTTTGAACTCGGGAAGCCTTCTCTTTGAACTCGGGAACCTCCTTGAGGAACTTAGAAGCCTTCATGTCATAAAGAAGGCTCCCAAGTTCCACAAGAACGTTTCCGAGTTTGAGAAGCTTCCTGAGTCCATCAAGAAATACCTGAAGAAGGCTGGAGGACTCATTGGTTGAAACGTGTATATAACAATGAAGATGAAGACAATAGTCTGAATAATCAAAATAATACATATCAAACTCTGTCTTTTTTTGTAATCCAATCCTATACAAAGCTTTATTATAATTTCTGTGATGTTTTGACCAGTAAATCTGGAAAATTCAATCTTTTATAAGATTTTAAATTAAGCCCTTAGACCCCCCCCCCTCACACACACCCCTAGGCTTCTCACTCTTGTCGTCAGAGAGGTCCACTCTGATCAATCGCCTGTAGTAGACTGTTCTCTTTCCCCATTAACCATGACTGGGTACACTTGTTAAATATTCTCTGTTGTTATTGCCCTTGGCCAGGATTGAACCTGCAACCAAGAGATGATTGTCACTTAGAACTGTATTAACTCAACCCTTGTATCCATTGCACCATGTGTTCAGGTGTTTCTTTTCAAACTTGGGGACTTTCTCTTCAAACTTGGGAACCTTTCCGAGTCCAACAAGAAATACCTGAAGAAGGCCAGAGGGCACATTGTCTGAAACGTTGTCTAGATAACAATAAAGATGAGGACAACAGTTTGAATAATCCAAATTATCAAAGCCTCATCTCAAAAATTCAAAGAAACCGGGGAATCCCTTTGTTGAAATTTCAAACACTTGGGATTATTATTTCTCGTCAGTGGCACAAATATTATCCGCTGAGGTTCAAAGGGTTAAAAAAAAAGATGATATTGAAATTTCTTTTAGTGTTTCCTGTTGCGGATTTCTCTCTGTGTCTCTTTCTATTTTGTTATTCATTGCATCACTTTAAATGTGAAACCTTTTTGTCTAATTTGGATTATTCTGGCTATTGTCCTCATCTTTTTATTGTTATATATACATTTCATCCGATGTTCCTTACAGAACTTCTTCAGGTGTTTCTTGTAGAACTCCTGAACCTTCTTAGAAATTTGAATTGAACCCTTTATTCAATCCAGGAGGGTAGACTGTTTTCATCCTGTTAACCAAGTGTTAAGCTATGTTAAGTATTCTGTGTTAATAATGCCCCCTTTATTCAATCCAGGAGGGTTGACTGTTTTCATCCTGTTAACCAAGTGTTAAGCTATGTTAAGTATTCTGTGTTAATAATGCCCCTTTATTCAATCCAGGAGGGTTGACTGTTTTCATCCTGTTAACCAAGTGTTAAGCTATGTTAAGTATTCTGTGTTAATAATGCCCCCTTTATTCAATCCAGGAGGGTTGACTGTTTTCATCCTGTTAACCAAGTGTTAAGCTATGTTAAGTATTCTGGGTTAATAATGCCCCTTTATTCAATCCAGGAGGGTTGACTGTTTTCATCCTGTTAACCAAGTGTTAAGCTATGTTAAGTATTCTGTGTTAATAATGCCCCCTTTATTCAATCCAGGAGGGTTGACTGTTTTCATCCTGTTAACCAAGTGTTAAGCTATGTTAAGTATTCTGGGTTAATAATGCCCCCTTATTCAATCCAGGGTTGACTGTTTCATCCTGTTAACCAAGTGTTAAGCTATGTTAAGTATTCTGTGTTGATAATGCCCTTGTCCAAGATTGATCCTATAACCTACAGATGATTGTCACTTAGAACTGTATTAACTCAACCCTTATATCTGTTGCGCCATGTGAAGCACCTGAAGAAGGCCGGAGGGCACACCAGATGAAAAGTTGTGTATATAATAAAAGAGATGAGGACAATAGTCCAAATGATAGGAATTATCAAACTTCATCTAATAAATTCAGAGAAATTGCCCCTTTGTCTAGTGTTGGTGATAAGACATCATTCATTGTCTTTAGAAAGTTTAGATGTTTTTTTTCCCCACTTTACTTTTCTCAACCATCTCACTAGAATCCTTGGTCATCTTGATACCTCTCACTCCTACCCCACCCACTCTCTGTGCACTTTCTTCATTTTCATAATGTGCACCTGAAAGCATTGGTCATAATAGTATTCTCACCCTTTGCCCCACCACCACCCACTTCTCTTTGGTCCATCTTGGTGTGGGTCCCATCTATGGGTTAATTAGAAAAAAAAAATGAGTTTAAATAATGTCTTTTAAAAAAAATTGAGTACCCATGTTGAATGAATTTAAAAAAAAAAAAAATCTTTGGCATAAAATAACTCCACATGGGTTGACATGCCGTAAAACCCAACCAACCATCTTGGTGCACCTGAGTTGATTTAAAACTACAAATGGTGAACCCATTTTACAAATATTTTCTATTGGCCTTTTTTTTTGTAGTGTTGCTCTAACTCTATAAACAATTTATTACTTTATTAAACTTTTAATTTTCTGCTCATCTCCTTTACATCATACCAGTCTTTCATTCTAGTTTTGTTCTATTCTTAGAGATAATAAACTTTTGTGGCTCTTTTTTCCTTCTAGCTTTGTCTAATTCTAATAGTTCATAAAACTTTATTTTTAACATCATATCAATTATGGCCATGCTCATGTATTAGAATCCTTAATCCCCCTAATATTACCCCCCTTCCACTTTGGCCCCCTTTTCCTGTAGACTTTCCTTGAATTTAGGTCTGAAATCACTGGATAGAGGAATATAGTATATAATTTCAAACGATTTTTGGATTAGATTTTTTTGAAAGATTTTTTTTAACCCAATCATAATTTTCAGTGTTTATTTGGTTTAGTTTCTTTATTTAATGGAATATCAATCTTCATGGGTTATTTAATGCCAAAGCCATACTTTTAGAAGAACAGTAGTGGTACTATTTAACTCCTTGATAAAAATTAAGTCTATTTTCTGTTGAAGTGAGTCAGTCAGTCAGTTTGCTTTTGAACCAGCTAAGTCTGAGTGAATTTAACATGAAACACCTAATATATATGTCACTCAGGAATATTCCATATTTGCATATGGGTGATACCATTCCCTGAGTCCTGATTGGCTGCTGACTTTAGTTGGTCTATGGTGCTTTGATAAATAAACCACCACTCTGTACTGTGTTTGTAGCAATGCAGGAACTTTTGTTTAATATGACTGTCATCCATTCATTTCATATTTCTTAATTTCCCCTTTATTTTGGGTATCATATCAATAACTGCCCTGCCCCACGTATCAGAATTCTTTTCTCAACCATCTCACTAGAATCCTTGGTCATCTCGATACCTATCACTCCTACCCCCCCCCACTCTCTGTGCACTTTCTTCATTTTCATAATGTGCACCTGAAAGCATTGGTCATAATATTATTCTCACCCTTTGCCCCACCACCACCCACTTCTCTTTGGTCCATCTTGGTGTGGGTCCCATCTATGGGTTAATTAGAAAAAAAATGAGTTCAAATAACATCTTTTAAAAAAAATTGAGTACCCATGTTGAATGAATTAAACAAAAAAAAAAACATCTTTGGCATAAAATGACTCAACATGGGTTGACATGCCGTAAAACCCAACCAACCATCTTGGTGACCTGAGTTGATTTAAAACCACAAATGGTGAACCCATTTTCAGATTTACATGTTCTCACATTGAATTATTATTATTCTTCTTTTTTTTTTCTTTTTTTTCTTCTGATGATTATGAATCTTATTTTTATTCGTTTGTTTGTTTCTTTTTTCAAAAAACAAAAACTTATTGTTTTTCCTCTTCCGTGTTTTCCCTCCACAGAGCGATCCCATTCAGAGGATGAATACGACTACAGGTGGAAACGATGTTAGTATGGCAAGACACTATTAGTATTTGCCTGCTGTTTTTTTTTTTTTTTTAATCCCTTTTTTTAAAAAAATTTTTTTTATGTCACTCATGTCTCAAAATTGCCTTTCTTTATCATCATCACTCTTACAATTATTTCTTTAAAAAAAAAACAATTTTTTTAACTGCTTGTTGCATGCTTCTTTGTTGTATTGTGACCTTTTTATTGTGACCTTTTATTTCGTTGATTTTTACTTGACACACCTCCTTCACCCCACCTTGTCCACATATCTCCACCCCCTTTTTTTCACCTGCCTTGTTCTCTTGTACACTTACTGCACCCTGTACAATACTCTGGTTATAATCATCATCATCATCATTAAATACTACAAGTGTTCCATAATAGTTGTCGGTGGGGTTTTAGAATACACCGACTGCACCTCTGCAGAAGCCCCCCCCCTCCCATTATTTGTTGGGTAAATACAATAATTTGTACACATGTGAACGTCTGTATTATTGTATGGTTATTTAGTCGACTAAGCATTGTTTAGTGGATATTTTGATGTTTGTAGTATGGATAACATTGCCTGTCATTATTCTTGCCTGAATTTTGTTTATATTTTTTGTGTTGTTTATAATTGAAAACAATGATTGTTGAACTAACTTCAGCATAAAATAACCCAATAATAGTTGACATGCCTAAAACCAGCGAACCAACTAATATCAATGTTTTAAAAGCCAATGTAGTTCAAAATCATTATAAACATTATCACAAACATTTATTTACACGTCAAACACGTTGCACTGTCAGACACTTCCTCATAGAATGTGGAGCTTTTGCTCTCTTCAGAAACTGTTTTTTTTTTTCTTTTTTTCTTTTTTTTTATGCAAATAATATGAAAGATTGATTTGAAAAAGTCAACATGGATGACATTCTGTCCATTTTGAGAGAAATAAAATTCTACCAAAAAATATGAATACAAACCTGATTAACACCACGTTAATTAACTCCTTAACACAATTCCTGATGATGCTAACATACCATTAAAACCATTAACTACTAAAGAGTAAATATAGATATACAACATTTCTCTGAATGTTTGAGATTAGGCTTGAAGATTACTATTGTCTCCATTGTTGTACAAATAACTGTCACTTAGAACTGTCTTAACCTACCTACCTTATCCACTAATTGGATACATAGCCTAGTGGATAAGGTAGTTAGGTTAAAATACCTGAAGAAGACCGGAGGACATTTCGGACGAAACGTAGTACAAATAACAATGAAGATAGGGACAATAGTTTGAATAACGCAGATAATAATAGATACACAACAAATATTATTTTCTAACCTCTAGGCATGAAATAACCCTAGAAGGGTTGATATGCTGTTAATATCCACCAACCATCATACTCAGGACATCCGAATATATATGTATATGAGCTATTGCAAATAGTTCAATATGTAAAAGTATTATCACCCCCCCCCCTCTCTATATTTCTTTCTTATATTTTTTCTGTGTAGCATGTCCTTTTCTTCCCTTTGCATTGACTGAAATGGTGAATTTGTAGAAAAATAGATACATGTTCAAAGTTTAAAATGACTAGCAAATATATGCACCTTCCAGGTGCAAGTATTTAAGTTTTAATGTAATAAATCATTATATTAAATTTGAAAGACTAATGAAATTAAATAAGAATGCAGATATAAAGATTTGAAATAGAGCTGGGTATAATTGAAAAATAGAACAACTGAAACTTACTCTTCCATCACTCCTATCTTTCATTGCTAAATTTTCCTAATTTTAACTATTTAGTTAAATTAGGATGTAATGAATAAAATTAGTCATTTCTTCTTGTTAATGGATTTCTTTCAAGATTTATGTCCAAGATTTTTGCTCATTCATTAAGATTAAACCAAACAATTAGAAATCAATAATACTAATCACATATTTATTAAAATCAAATTTTAATATCAATATGCAAATTAGCCTTTCCATTCACACTGTAAACTGCTATTTTGTTGTATTGAGAAAACAGCTGTACAGCCACCTGCCCCATATCACACAAACCATCCGTGTAAGACGAACAAGACAAGGTGGACACTGCTGGAGAAGCAAAGATGAACTCATAAGTGACCTTCTTTTGTGGAAGCCATCACATGGTCATGCCAGCGTGGGCCGACTGGCAAAGACATACATTGGCCATCTCTGCGTGGATATTGCATGCTGCGTAGAGGACCTCCCAGGAGCATTGAATGATAGGGAAGGTTGGCGAGAGATTGTCATGGATATCTGTGCTGTCGGCGCGACATGATGATGATTATTAGTATATAGATAAGGCCAACAGTATTAATGTAAAACAATTTTATTAATAATTGAGGTTTAGATAAAAATAAAATCATGGAGAATGTGACGTAAATAACTAAGGGAATTGGGACTTGAGTAGTGATATAGTTACAGGCAGACAAACACACAATCTCCATTATAATAAGATGTAAACATCATTGACAATAAACATTTCTGTAATTTCTAAATATTTTGGAGACCTTACTTTTGGGATTTGCTTTGTCTAAGTTGATCAATCGTGCATTATTTTCATTGAGATTTTAGAAATTGCAAATTTAAAGTTTCATCTTTGATAATTGATCGCACCTTGTATATAGAATTTAAGAAAAGAAGGTGGAAAAAAAATTTTTTTTTTTTAAAATTGAAATAAATCACTAAGTAGGACTGAGCCTATTCTAGTAGTGACCACCCCAACCGGAGATTTAAGAGTTTTCCTTCTCCTAGACTGCTTGCCTAACCAAGGTTAAAGAGCCCAGTTTGCCCTACTATTTACCCATAGCTGGAGGGAGAATAGTTGGATTCATACCTTTTCCAAGGGTATTAGCGCTATATAGAGTTTTTCTTCTCCTAGACTGCTTGCCTAACCAAGGTTAAAGAGCCCAGTTTGCCCTACTATTTACCCATAGCTGGAGGAGAATAGTTGGATTCATACCTTTTCCAAGGGTATTAGCGCTATGTGAACTTCGTCCAGGATTTGAACTCGGGTCCATTTCCTACGACTCTAACCATTACACCACTGAAAGAAATTAGCCCCCCCCCCCAAAAAAAAAAAAAAAAAAAAAAAAAACTTGAAATAATCAATGAATAAAAGTGAGAAAAAAAAAAAGAGAAAAAAAAGAGACTATTTGTCATTAAATAAATCTATATGTGAAATTTGATGAAAAGGTATTGTTTTCGGACTGATATTACACTTGACCCTTATATGAACTTTAAAAAAATGCTATTTAAAGATTAGACAAATTTGATTTATATCTCCTTTATAAAATCCTTTATATTTATATAATTTGATTTATATTGAGGATATGATTTATAAGTAGTTGGGATTTTTTTTTGTTATATAAAAATCCTTCACAATAGTCTTTTAGCTTCCATGATCAGATAGTGTCATAGTTCGTAAAATCCTTTGACAGTAGATTGGCAATGTTTTTTTTTTTTTCTATGTTTATTGTGTAAAGAGTTTGAGGTTGGTTGGGTAGAGATCATATCTCGTGAATAATACATCATAGTTATTCCTTTTGTTTGCTGAATATATTTCTAATGTAGCTTTGCCCTCTAAAGTCACAGATGTTATATCAGAGCCTGCTTTGTATGCACAGGGTTTCTTGTCTAGGGAATTGTGAATACATAATCTCACCCTCCTCCTCTCCATCAACTTCAGATAGAATTTATCAAAAAACAAGATTGTATACGACTGCTTTATATCTTATTATAATGGAGATTGTGTGTTTTTCTGTCTGTAACCAAAACTATATTAGTACTCAAGTCACAATTCCCTTAGTTATTTACATCACATTCTCCATGATTCTATTTCTATTTAAACCGCAATTAATAATAAATCTGTTTGACATTATTAATACTGTTGGCCTTACCTAAATACTAATAACATGCAATTGTATTTATATATACAACAAAATACCAGTTTTCAGTGTAAATGTAAAGCTAATTTGCATGTTGATATTAAAAAAAACTGATTTTAATAAAAATGTGCTTGGTATTATTGATTTCTAATTGTTTGGTTTTATCTTAATGAATATGAGTAAAAATCTCTTCAATAAATCCTAAAAGAAATTCATTAACAAGAAGAAATAACTGTAATTTTATTCTTTACTTCCTATTTTAACTAAATAGTTAAATTAGGAAAATTTAGTATTGAAAAACGGAAGTGATGAAAGAGTAAGTTTCAGTTGTTCTATTTTCCGATTATACCCCCTCCGTCTCAAATCTTTTTATTTGAATTCTTAATTAGTTTCATTAGCCTTTCTGATTTAATCTAATATTGTATTACATTTAAACTTAAATACTTGCACCCGGAGGGTGCATATATTTGCTAGTATAAGTAAAAGTAAAGTCGTCGGGGCGGCCTAATGTCGGTATGAGCCATACAGCGAGGGAGTCTATCCCCTTTTCACTAGCGCTAGACCAAGGAGATTATTTTTAGCATCTGAGGTGGAGCGCCACACCTACCATCAGCTCCTTACTTTACCACAGGGATCCCTGTGCTACTCATACGCTGAGTTGGTAAGGGCCGGTATCGAGCCAGGAACCTTGTGGTTTCTAGTCGAACGCTCTACCGACTGAGCTAACCCGGCCCTTTCCCAAAAAGGTGAATGATAGTTGGTATAAATTTTCCTGGGAGTAAATGGACTATATTTTGGGTGTGGCTGATGGTTGGTGTGGTGCTCCACCTCAGATGCTATAATAATCTACTTGTTCTAGCGCTAGTGAAAAGGGGATAGACTCCCTTGCTGTCTGGCTGATACCGACATTAGGCCGCCCCGACGACTTTTATATGGCAATGGTGCAATAGTTAGAGGTGTAGGAAGTGGACTCATCAGCTCGAGCTCAAATCCTGGACAATGCTGGTTGCATTTCATATAGTACTAAAACCCTCGGGATGGGAAAGCTATGAATCCAAATTTTCCCCCCTCTAGCT
>CM042153.1:16971798-16986798 GCA_023376005.1 Doryteuthis pealeii | reverse complement strand
GTCCCGATTATGCATTGGTCATACAAACTAACACACTCTTATATACTCAAACAAGAACAACAACCACAATGTGAAACATGTCAAACACTTATTGATGGAATGCAGATTTTTTGCTCACATCAGAAAACATTATTTTAAAGCAAACAATATGAAGGATCTATTTGAAAATGTTAACATTGGGGATATTTTCTCCTTTTTAAGAGAAATAACATTATACCATAGAATATAGACATGAAACAAATCAATGCCATACAATATAATTCCCAATAATGCTAGCATGTTGTTGGAGCCAATTACTGGAAGTTATATATATGAATATACAATATGTATAACACCCCAACCGCTAGGCATGATATAACCCTGGACGGGTTGATATGCTGTTAAAATTAATAAACCAACCAACCTACAATCTATTAAGAAACTTTAGTTGGGACCAATAAATTTTCTCAGGGACTCATTCAAAGCAAATCTGTGCATCCCAGGATGCACTAAATCAAAAAGCTATCAGCATCACTGAATGAGGGTGGCTCTGATTGGTCAAAGCCCTGTCAGCTGGGGCTTTAGAATATTTTTTTTTCTTCCCTTTACACGGTATGGGGTACAAGGTAGGGGTTAGATGGCCTACAAGGCGGTGGCTGAATGTCCTGTCAGCTGGGGCTTTAGAATAATTTTTTTCTTCCCTCACTATTTCCAGCTAACAATAAATACTTTTCAATATTTCTTGGAAATGAATTACACGGTATGGGGTACAAGGTAGGGTTAGATGGCTTTAGTTGTTATTAAGAAACTTTAGTTGAGACCCATAAAATTTCCAGGGGACTCATTCAAATCAAATCCATGTGTCCCAGAAAGCATTAATTTAAAAAGCTCTCAGCATCACTGGTTATTTGAAATGTTATGTGGAGAAAACAATCTGTTGCTTAAATTGGCTAGTCACATCAAGCCCTAGCACCTATATGATTGTCCAAGCCCTACTGACTATGGCAAGTTCCAACACTTTTTATCATATATGTGCTACAAGGCGGTGGCTGAGGGTCTTCATGTCCTGTCAGCTGGGGCTTTAGAATATTTTTTTTTCTTCCCTCACTATTTCCAGCTAACAATAAATACTTTTCAATATTTTCTTGGAAATGAATTACACGGTATGGGGTACAAGGTAGGGGTTAGATGGCTTTAGTTGTTATTAAGAAACTTTAGTTGGGACCCCTAAGATTTCCAGGGGACTCATTCAAATCAAATCCATGTGTCCCAGAAAGCATTAATTTAAAAAGCTCTCAGCATCACTGGTTATTTGAAATGTTATGTGGAGAAAACAATCTATTGCTTAAATTGGCTAGTCACATCAAGCCCTAGCACCTATATGATTGTCCAAGCCCTACTGACTATGGCAAGTTCCAACACTTTTTATCATATATGTGCTACAAGGCGGTGCCTGAGGGTCTTCATGTCCTGGGAATGACGTTAAACTCTGTCTGATGATAAAGTTCCAGTTCTGGAGGTCTGGGGAATGTAGAGCACCTCTTTATCACCATTGCTCCCAGGTCCACTCTGACCCAGAGTGGTAGTACCTGCTAGGGTCCTATCTATAGGTTAGATAGAAAATTTGTTTATAAAAAAGAAATTGAGTTTAAATAATTTTCTACCAAAATATCGCTATGAATCTTTCAAAACTTTGCCGGCATTAAATGACCCACTGAGGTTGATATGCCGTAAAACAAACAAACACATGACCAATTCTTGCTCAAATGATCTCACATTTTTAACATGAGGTGTAGAAACAAATAAAAAAAATTATGTTTAATGTATTTGTATTCAATCTAACATTATTGAATCTCCTAACATTTTTTTTCCTTCTCCCATGTTTATAAATTTCATGTTGTCCTAATGTTATTCTCTATTAAGACCCTTATTTTTAATCATGACAATTTCTGTTGTATTTTTAAATATTTTCAAAATAACATTCCATTAAAGTAAGCACTTGAATCATGTTTCTTTTTGTTGTAGTTGAAATAACAAACTTTGTTGTGAAACATTTATTTATTGATTATTTCGTTTTTTTCCATTAAGCTTTAGGAATTCTTTTATCAGAAAAATTTCACTTTTAAGTCTGAAGATTTAAGATGTCTGCTTTTTATTGCTAGAATGATTGTTTTGCTAATTCAAGAAATACATTTTGAATTTTTTTTAACATTGAAATTTTTGCATGGTAAATATCAAGTAGAAGATGTCATTGCTATGAAAAAGAAATCTTGTCTATAAAAAAAAAGAAAAATAGTTTTCTTTTTCCTTTTTTCTTTTTCCTTTTTCTCTCTTTTTTCCTTATTTTTCTTTTTCTTTTTAAAAAAAATTTTTTTCTTCTTTTTCTTTTCTTTTTTTTCTTTTCTTTTTTTTTTTTTTTTTCAATTTTTTTCCCCCCTTTTTAAAAATTTTTTTTTCACACAAAACAAAAATGTTTTAAAAATTGCTTTTCATCCAAGCTGTATAATTGTAGACAAATTTAAAATTCTTATTGATATTAAATCTGACCCCCCAAAAAAAAACAAAAAACAAAACACAAAAAAAACTTATATTTAATCATATTTTCTATAGAAAAAAAAAATATTGATGAAAAGATATATTTTCTTTTTATCCCCTTTTTTTTTTGTTCATTTCATGTTTTGAATTGCAACTTTAAAATTACTATACTCACATCCCCCCACCCATCGCTTTGATTTTATTTTCTCTGAATATAAATAAACTGTGGTCTGTGAATAAATTATATTAGTCTGTCAAGAAAGTTCTTTTCTCTCTGGTTTGATGTATAACCCCCCCCCCCCATTTATCTATTTATTTTTTTCTATTGACAAATTAGTGGGGATATATATTTTATTATGAAGTATTTCAAGTTTTGACTTTATAGACATCCATACAATTTCTGTTGAATTTTTTGTTAGACAAGGTTTATTTAATTCCAATTCATGCTGGATAGACTATTTTCCTTATCTTTGCTTGTATTTGTTTACAATGTTTCAGTCGTTATATCCTCCAGTCTTTTCAGGCTGTGGATTTATTGTAGAATTCGCACTCTCATCTGTCTATTGTGAAGTTTTATTCAAATGCAAAGAATTATTTTCCTGTTAAGGATTAGTCATATCTTTTCTGTTTTTTCCTCTTGCCATTTGTAGATAAGCGTTTTTTTTTTTGGTTTAAAAAAAAAAATTCTATTTATTTAAAAAAAAGTTCAAATTTGCAAATTGTTGCATTTGTAAGGAACTTTGCATTGTAGGGTTGATATGTTCAGTTTGACAATAAAAACACCAGGATCTGGCTGGAGGCTTCCAAAGTTTAAACATCATGAACAAAAAATTAATTGATGTAGAAAATAGCCTATCAAACTCAAAATAAAAGACAATTTCTTTCTAGATTTAAATATGCAATAGTTTATTTAGATTCACCCAAAGAATTGAATGTTCTATATCTGTTTTTTTTTTTTTTTATTATTAGTAATCTGTTTATTACTAAACTAGAAGTGGCTACTAGTTAGGGGGGGGGGTAATAATAGAATTTTAATGCTGTCTCTGTATATTTTAATTTTTTTTTAGATATCTTCAAATATAAATCAAATCTTCATAATTTTTGCACAAAAATCAAGAACTGATGATGTTTAATGTGTATATATTATTATACTAAAGTTGAATGAAACAATCTTTGTCTCCTAAAGGATTTTTTCCTGTTTAATTTAATGACACAAAATTAATACTAAAATATTCCTTGCTTTTAGGATGAAGTTATGTTTGAAAAAAAAAAACCCAACAATATTTGAATTGGTTCTTAGTCCTAATTTACAATTAAGTAAAAAACTGACCCGTCCCTTACCTCACATTCTGCCTATCATTTTCCCCTCTCTATGTATATCTTGATTACCTCCTAATTCTATATGTTAGTTTCTCTATGTGGGTAAAGAGAGAGATCGGAGAGTGATTGGGAGATGGATATTTTAACTTCTTACTCTATTTGTATGTTAAGATTCAACAATAATGACAAGAAAATTCCATGATCCCTTTCAATTTAAATTAGATCATACGTTACCTTTCTTAGAAATCTACAAAGTGATTTTAATGGGTTTTTTAAAACTGTCTGGCTGTATTTTAAAAAACATTTAATTTGCAAACTCTCTTTTCCCTAATCCCAATTATCTACCTAGAGCTCAATGGGTGACCAATTTTGTCTAGTATATATATAAGTAGCGTGGACATGGAGTCAACACCTGGTTACAGACAGTTTCTCGCCTATGCAAACTTCAGACCGAATCATTTGATCTGATTGAAACTGATCTGTTGATGAAATATAAATGCTCTATTAATGATATTGAGCACTGTTTACTTAGAAATATAGCACTCATATTATCTATCTATAATATATATGTGCACATGGCGTATTGTTTATTAGTATAGGAATGGTAGTACCATTTAGGGTCCCCACTTTTCTAGGGAATGACATATCTTTACGTAAAAAGAAAAAAAAAACATAACATTAAACATAGAATTTTGAGTTTTTTTCTCCATCAAAATTGGGATCATTTGAATGAGAATTAATCAAGTTATTAGATTATGAAATGATATCAATTTATCTGGAACGCTGTGTGTGTGTGTGTGTTGTGTATATATATATTATATTATATATATATATATATAAATAAATATTATTAGAAAAAAAAACAAATGATGTTATATATATCTTCATCAAGAGCGAAATGTTTGTGATAGAAAACAACTATCACAATTCTATCACAAACATTTCGCTCTTGATGAAGACCGCTTTAATAAAAGGTCGAAACAGATTTCTGTCAGCGAACTATAACATTATTTGTTTTTTTTTTCTAAAAATATTTTTCATACTGTCGGAATTCACTTCCATTCATTTTCATATATAATATATATATATATATATATATATTATATTATAACAGTATTTTCTATTACAGTTAAACAACTTCTTTTTTTTTTTCACTGAATAGGTAATCATTAAAGATATCTAGACATATGGGCAAGTCAGTTTTAAAACACTGGTTCCTGCCAGATGATTGCAGTTAAGAATTGATGTGTCTGGTTGCTACTTAGATGGGTGACCATTTTGTAACAGCAGAGAAAATCTTATTGAATAAGAACCAATTTAGATATCCAATTGTTGTAAATTTATATTTTATTTAGACGAATGAAAAGCCACGTCTCTCTTTTATAAAATTTGGAGTCGTCATGGGAAATCAACAAACAATAGAATAAATCCCCTGTGTCCCCTTAGGCTATTAGGGGGCGGGGGCAAGTATGTTGCTGGAACCTAAGTAGCAATTAGTTAAATGTTTTAGTTGTTTATTCAATGTGATAGTTCACTTGATAATGTAATTTTGATAATTGTATTTGTGTTGAAAGAAAAGAAAAAAAGGTTTTATTGATTGGATTGTAGATTTAATTCAACTATTTGCTTGGGTGTTATGTTTCAATTAGTTTTCTATTGTGAGAGGGTCTTTATGAAATTCACCGACTGCACCTCTGCAGAGGGGTGTGGCGTGGTGACCCGTGATGCTTAAGGATAGAACCCAGGTGGTTGAGCAGTCCATGACTTGCAATACTCCACTTTGGCCCTTTCTTGGGCTAGATGGGTGGTCGGAGAGGCCCCTCCGATCAATCGGCAGGTCACGTCAAGCCCTAGCATCTATATGATTGCCCCAGCTCTATTGCCCTTATAGCAAACTCCAACCCTTTTTCTCATATGGGTGCTAGAAGGTGGTGGCTGAGGGTCTACATGTCCTGGGAATGATGTTAAACTCTATTTGATGGTGAGGTTCCAGTTCTGGAGGTTTGGGGAATGAGGAGCACCCCTTCATCACCATTGCTCCCTGGTCCACTCTGACACGGAGTAGTAGTAGTAACTGTTTAATCCCATCTATGGTTTAAATAAAAAAATGTATTTATAAAAAAATTGAGTATCCATTAAGAATGACTTTATTTCAAACTTTATCGGCATTAAATGACCCACTGAGGTTGATATGCCATAAAACAAAACAAACCAAACCAAATTTTATGAAATTACTTAGGCTAGACGGATGGTCAGAAAGGCCCCATCTGATTAATCGGCTTGTCACGTCAAGCCCTAGCACCTATATAATTGTCCCAACTCCAATATGGAGGTGCATGGTGTAATGGTTAGAGTCGTAGGAAATGGATTTGTCGACGTGAGTTCAAGTCCTCAACTTCACATAGTGCTAATACCCTTGGGAAAGGTATGAATCCAACTGCTCTCCCTCCAGCTATGGGTAAATAGTAGGGTAGATTGGGCACTTTAACCTTGGCTCGGTAACCAGTCTAGGAGAAAGAAAACTCTGAATTCAAACCTGTTTAACTCTGCTTGAGGAAATTGATCTTGTGTCACATCCTACTTATGCACAGGGGTTGGTAAATATATAAAATTGTCCGAACCCTAATTGTCTCTATGGCAAACCCCCCCAACCCTTTTTATCATGTATGTGTTAGGTGGTGGCTGAGGGTGTGACTAACTCTATCTGATGGTGAGGTTCCAGTTCTGGAGCTCTGGGGAATCTGTAGTACCCCTTCATTACCATTGCTCCCAGGTTCACCCTGACTTGGGGTGGTAGTACCTGTTAGAGTCCTATCTATAGGTTAGATAGAAAGTAATGAGTTCTAAAAAATGTGTTTAAAAAAAATTGAGTTAAAAAAATTCAATTCAATTCTATTAAAATCAAGAATGAATAAACAAAACGTTTTTGGGATAAAATAACCCAACAAGGGTTGACATGCTGTAAAACCTAACCAAATTAATGAAATTATTTTTTCCTAATTTAAGCTATACTTCTTAATGACTAATAGCTTTCATAACTATTTAATAATTTTATTTAATTTACTTATTTTATAGTTAGACTAAAAAAACAAAATTAACTTTTTATTTTTTAATTTTTTTATGAAGTTCAATTCCTATTAGAGGACACAAAAGTATATCGCTAATAACTTGATGTGTATAATTTTGATTTTTTGGACTGTTCTCCTTATCTTTATTGTGGAAGAGATGCTGATAGGTACGCATCCTGTGTCCCTGATGCACCAAAATCTAAAAGATCGCAGTAAAATCATATCCATGTGTTTCTCTTTTTTTCTTCCCTCACCATTTCAAGCTAACTGTAAATACATTTCAATAGTTTCTTAGAAATGAATTACACAGAATAGGTTACAAGGTAGGAGTTAGATGGCTTTAGTTGGGACCCATGAATTTTCCCGGGGACTCATTCAAAGCAAATATGTACATCCCAGGACGCAAAAATCAAAAAATCAGCATCATTGCTTTTAATAAAAATGAAATTTAGATAAGAACAGTTTCTTAGAAATGAATTACACAGGATAGGTTACAATGTAGGAGTTAGATGGCTTTAGTTGGGAGCCATAAATTTTCAGGGGACTCATTTAAAGCAATATGTACATCCCAGGACGCAAAAATCAAAAAGCTATCAGCATCATTGCTTTTAATAAAAATGAAATTTAGATAAGAACAGTTTCTTAGAAATGAATTACACAGGATAGGTTACAATGTAGGAGTTAGATGGCTTTAGTTGGGACCCATAAATTTTCCAGGGGACTCATTTAAAGCAAATATGTGCATCGCAGGATGCACTAAATCAAAAAGCTATCAGCATCATTGTTGTATGTAAAATCACGACGTTTCGATCGCCGTATCCTCCGGCCTTCTTCAGGTGTTTCCTGTGTATCCGAGCATAGGAATCACCCAACCTGGGAAATCATTTTGAATAGTTTGGCTGGTGATCAAACAGTAAATGTTGGATTTTGTGTAAAGTATTCAACTCTGTTACAAGATGAATGCCAAAACTAAAACTAGAGTTTGGTAGGTGGCTTATATGGAGCTTTGGATTGTTCCATTATGAACAAGTTCATTTCCTGAGTTCTGATTGGCTGTTGGATTTTAGGGTGAGTAAGAACATGGATAAGTATCCACTCTTCAGCCATCACTTTGCATTATGCCAGCAGCATGCAAGGACTGTATTTAAGTTACAGCTTGCCTGTTGTTCCCGTCTGCTAACTTGACGGTAGTTAGAACCCCACTGCGATGGTGAGTATCATATTGTTTCTATATCTGGAGGATAACTTCTACAGTAAAGACTCTACACCCCCCTATTTTTAATGATTGTGATGCTCCTTGTGATGCATGTTGAAACTGTGCAAAAACAATGACGTTATTATTTGAATAAAATCTTCAAAGTTCTTTGTTTGATCAACAGCAAATTATTCAAAATGATTGATAAGCGACGTTCTCCTGGGGTGAAACCGCAGCATGGAAACGCCAGAGTAGGCCATCCAGCAAAGACACATTAACCAGCTCTGTGCGCAATACTGGATGCTGTGTGGAGGATCTGCGATGGGTAATGAATGATTGGGACAGTTAGCAAGAGATTGTCATGGATATCCGTACTCCTACAATGACATGATGATGATGATGATAGAGTATGCTCCTTTATTTCAATTATAATAATATGGGTGGCTAGAAGGCGGTGGCTGTGGTCTACATGTCCTGGTGAGGTTCCAGTTTTGGAGGTTTGGGGAATGTGGAGTACCCTTTCATCACCATTGCTCCCTGGTCCACTCTGACCCAGAGTGGTAGTACCTGTTAGGGTCCCATATATGGATTAAATAGAAAAATGTTATTTAAAAAAATTGTATTCACATTAAGAATTGATTTATTTCAAAACTTTATCGGCATTAAATGACCCACTGAGGTTGATATGCCGTAAAACAAAACACCAGATCAATTATAATATAAATAGGATTTGATTCTCCTCTAGAAACAATGGCTGGCAAAAATGACTTCTATGGGTGAGCAGTCCATGCAACATCCCACTTTGGACCTTATTTAGGCTAGACGAGTGTTCAGAGAGGCCCCCCTCCTATTAATCAGCTGGTCACGTCAAGACCTAGCGCCTATATGATTGTCCCGACCCTATTGCCCTTGGCAAGCCCCGACCTTTTTTATCATATGGGTGCTAGAAGGCAGTGGCTAAGGGTCTTCATGTCATGGGTATGATGTTAAACTCTATCTGATGGTGAGGTTCCAGCTCTGGAGGTCTGGGGAATGTGGAGCACCCCTTCATCACCATTGCTCCCAGTTTCATTCTGACCCGGAGTGGTAGTATCTGTTAGGATCCCATCTATGGGTAAAATAGAAAATTTCTTTACAAAAATATTGACTTAAAAAAATTGTCTTCTAAACTATCGCTATGAATCTTTTCGTTACTTTGCTGGCATTAAATGACCCACCGTAGTTGATATGCCATAAAACAAAATAAAAAATGATTTTTAAGCAAGTGTGATATTGATAGTTATGTTTATTACATATTGATAAAATGGGAACACTGAATGAAAATGCAAGACCAGGTTGTTGGAAATTAAAAAGCTTTTATTTAACACAGGGTAACTAGCTCAACCGTGCTGTGCATGTGCGTCCACGTCGACTCGGTCCAAACCCCAAAAGTGTCATGGTGGAAACCCCACTTCTGGGTTCCCATCAGCCCCCTACTGATCAAGGGGAGCAACTATTTTTATTATGTCTGATCCTAACAATAGTAAAATGTACACTCTTGTGGGGTGAAGGGGCGGGCAAATAATGTTGTATTTTTTTTCCAGATGTTATTGAATATTTCAAGAAAATGGGGAAAATGTAATAATTGGTTTTAAGTTTTTAATTTGGCATGATCTTATCTCATTTGGCTTTCACACTTTTCTTTCTTTAAAAAAAAAAAAAAAAAATTAATCTTTTTATTTTTCGAAATTTTATTTCTTTGTTTTATAATTAGCATGATTGAGAATGAAAATCTTAATTGTATTGCATGTTTTTTTTGTTTTTTTTCTGGGTGAGTCAAAAGTTCTGCAATATCTTGGTAACGTCAGGCACAATTTGGCAGCCTCGGATGATTTTGACAAGGACTAACCACATTAAACTTGAGATGCAGAGCTCGCCTGATACTCTCCCTGTGACACTCACTAGGTTATGAAGGTGATGAACCACATTAAACTGAGAGATGCAGAGCTCGCCTGATACTCTCCCAGTGACATTCACTAGGTTATGAAGGTGATGAACCCTATTAGACTGTGAGATGCAGACCTCTCCTGATACTCTCCCAGTGACGCTCACTAGGTTATGAAGGTGATGAACCTTATTGGACTGTGAGATGCAGAGCTCGCCTGATACTCTCCCTGTGAAACTCACTAGGTTATGAAGGTGATGAACCACATTGGACTGTGAGATGAAGAGCTCGCCTGATACTCCCAGTGAAATCACTAGGTTATGAAGGTGATGAACCACATTGGACTGTGAGATGAAGAGCTCGCCTGATACTCTCCCAGTGACACTCACTAGGTTATGAGGTGATGAACCACATTGGACTGTGAGATGAAGAGCTCGCCTGATACTCTCCCAGTGACACTCACTAGGTTATGAAGGTGATGAAGAGCTTGCCTGATACTCTCCCAGTGACACTCACTAGGTTATGAAGGTGATGAACCACATTGGACTGTGAGATGAAGAGCTCGCCTGATACTCTCCAGTGACACTCACTAGGTTATGAAGGTGATGAACCACATTGGACTGTGAGATGAAGAGCTCGCCTGATACTCCCAGTGACTAGGTTATGAAGGTGATGAACCACATTGGACTGTGAGATGAAGAGCTCGCCTGATACTCTCCAGTGACACTCACTAGGTTATGAAGGTGATGAACCACATTGGACTGTGAGATGAAGAGCTTGCTGATACTCTCCCAGTGACACTCACTAGGTTATGAAGGTGATGAACCACATTGGACTGTGAGATGAAGAGCTCGCCTGATACTCTCCCAGTGACACTCACTAGGTTATGAAGGTGATGAACCACATTGGACTGTGAGATGAATAGCTCGCCTGATACTCTCCCAGTGACACTCACTAGATTATGAAGGTGATGAACCACATTGGACTGTGAGATGAAGAGCTCGCCCGATACTGTCAGTCCTATTCACTGGATTTGCCTTTATAGTTTAGAGCATGACCTTAGAGTCCACAGTTTTAGGTCTACCTAGATATACACACCACAAACTAACATGTACCAAAATATTGAAAAACTTTTGACTCACTCTTGTATAACAGTTGTTATTTTTCTTTTTTAAAATTTAATTTAATTCTCTCCTTTATGATTTGTGTGCCTCTCTTGTGTATTTTTTAACAGTTTGTCTCAGGAAATACAAACTTTTTCTTTTCTTTCATCTGTTCATTTGCAGTTTTTAAAGTTTAATTTTGTTTGTTTCAGTAAATAGGATTTAAATATATATCATTTGGGAATAAGTAGCTATGTCTACTGATGTATAAACCATTTTATGAAACATAATTTTTTATTTTCATTAATTTCTCTTAGACAGATAATCATTGAAATTAATGCATTAATATCTACAACAATGGACCCCCCCCCACAAAAAAAAGAATCAGTGAAAAAAAATTGAATGATTTTTAAAATTATTAACACAAATTTCAATGGTTTAGACTCGCATAGGAAGTGATTATTTCTACCTTTTTCAAACTCAGCCAACTACTTTCTAGCCACAAACAAAGGACCTTTTTTTCTTCCCCCACCATTTCCAGTTAACTGTAAATACATTCCAATATTTTCTTGGAAAGAATTACACTGTATGGGGTACAAGGTAGGGGTTAGACAGCTGTAGTTGTTCCTAAATAAAAACTCTTCAATTTATTAAGAAACTTTAATTGGGGCCCATGAAATTTCCCAGGGACTCAATCAAATCAAATTAGGATATTAAATAAGGGAAAAGAAAATTCTAAAAAATTTGCAATTTTTTTAGTATTTCTGAGAATTTTCCTTTTAGAAAATTATGTCTTTTTGCTAAAATTAAGGGAACTTTGACAATAATAACCAAGGAAAATAATGTCGTCTTTTATATCCAATATTTTTCTGAGCTAATTTTGAGTTGTATAAAATCAGTTTTGCTCAATTTGTAGAGTGTCTGCCTAGGAATCACAAGGTTCCAGGTTCGATACCGTCCCACACCAATTCAGTGTATGAGTAGCACAGGCATCTGTGTGATAAAGTAAGGAGCTGATGTTAGGTGTGGCGCTCCACCTCACTCAAAAACAATCCCCTTGGTCTAGTGATAGTGAAAAAGAGATAGACTGTCTGGCCAATACTGACTTTAGGCCACCCCAATGACTTTATTTTTATATTAATAAAATTCTCGTAATATATATACAGTGATGCTGATAGCTTTTTAATTCAGTGTGTACCGAGATGCACGGATTTGATTTAATTGTGAGTCCCTGGGAAATTTGATGGGTCCCAATTAAAGTTTCTTAATAAATTGAAGAGTTTTTATTTAGGAACAACTACAGCTGTCTAACCCCTACCTTGTACCGCATACAGTGTAATTCTTTCCAAGAAAATATTGAAATGTATTTACAGTTAACTGGAAATGGTGGGAGAAGAAAAAAAAAAACCCCAAAAAACACTGGGCCACATGGATACAATTTTTCTGCGTCTTTTTAGATTTTTATGCGTCAGTGATGCAGGACACGTACCTATCAGCATCTCTGACTTTACATTTTTTAGAGATGGGATTCTGCCTGGCTATTTTTGCCCAAGACATGCTACATGAATAGTGCCCTCTATGACCAAACCCAGATTATGGGACATGCCACTTTTGATCCTTACTTAGGCTAAACGGGCGGTCGGAGAGGCCCCCTATGATCAATTGGCTGGTCATGTCAAGCCCTAGCACCTATATGATTGCCCCAACCCTATTACCCTTATGGTAAGCCCCAACCCTATTTATCATAAATGTGCTAAAAGGCAGTGGCTGAGAGTCTTATTTTTCTGGGTATGACATTGAATTCTATCTTATAGTGAAGTTCTAATTCTGGAGCTCTGGGTAATGTGGAGTACCTTTTCATCCTTATTACTCTAAGGAAAGAAGAAGAATATAGGAGATGGAAGGAAGAGGAAGAATATAGAGAAAGGAAGGAAAGAAGAAGAATATAGGGGATGGAAGGAAAGAAGAAAAATATAGGGGAAGGAAAGAAGAAGAATATAGAGGAAGGAAGGAAAGAAGAAGAATATAGAGGAAGGAACGAAAGAAGAGGAAGAATATAGGGGAAGGGACGAAAGAAGAGGAAGAATATAGGGAAGGGACGAAAGAAGAGGAAGAATATAGGGGAAGGGACGAAAGAAGAGGAAGAATATAGGGAAGGGACGAAAGAAGAGGAGAATATAGGGGAGGGACGAAAGAAGAGGAAGAATATAGGGGAAGGGACGAAAGAAGAGGAAGAATATAGGGGAAGGGACGAAAGAAGAGGAAGAATATAGGGGAAGGAACGAAAGAAGAGGAAGAATATAGGGGAAGGGACGAAAGAAGAGGAAGAATATAGGGGAAGGGACGAAAGAAGAGGAAGAATATAGGGGAAGGGACGAAAAGAAGAGGAATATAAAGGAAGGAAAGAAGAAGAAGAATATAGGGGATGGAAGGAAGGAAGGAAGAATATCGGGGAAAGAAGAGGAAGAATATCGGGGAAGGAAGGAAAGAAAAAGAATATAGGGAAGGGAAGAAGAAGAATATAGAGAAAGGGAGGAAAGAAGAAATAAGTCTGTTTTGATATTAGGGTAGATGTAGACACCCAGAAATATGCATTTATTCATGTAGCAGATATGTTTCAGACTTTAGAATTAACGTCTAGATTTCAAACTATCTATCATAATGCATTTCAGTTGTATGAATTATACATGCGGGTAACGATGAAGAATGCATTTGCTTATGTGTCAGGATTTAAAATTTTCTTTATAATGCGGTAGAATGTGAGGGGGGGGTGAGGATGAATATATCAGACCCCACAACTTATATGATTGTCTACGGTTTTGAGATAAAGTGATTATCCTTACCATAAATTTTCATATGTGATGTTTTATTTTTATTCCAATAAAATATGGAAGATTGTTAATTATCAATAATTTGCATTTGCTGTTTAAAACTTTTTCTCAAGACTGGTGAATCTGTAATTGCTACACAAAGTTTGGGTTAAATCGGACTTAACAGTGCTAAATTCCACCATCGTTTGTTACCCCGCCAAAAGAAAGAAAAAATAATACCAAAAATCAGGGAATTAACCGAATTTAATGAAATTTTCAGTGTTGATATATTAATGAATAAAAAGTATAATGCACCAGTTATTTTATTTAAAAACTCAGGGAATTAACCGAATTTAACTTTTCTCATTTACATTTTCTCAGGTCAGTTAACGTTTAACCACGTGTCTTTGAGGAGTAACACAGATTCTCAAAGATACGTGGTTAAGAGTTAACTGACCTGAAAAATGTAAAAATATTTAAATAAAATAACTGGTGCATTATATCTTTTATTCATTAATATATCAACACTGAACATATCATTAAATTTGGTTAATTCCCTGATTTTTAGATTTTTTTTTTCTTTCTTTCAGCAGGGTGACATATGATGGTGGAATTTAGGTCCGTTAAATTCGATTTAACCCAAATTTTTTTTTGTGCTCATTTAATGTTATGTTGGAATGATTCTGTTTTGGGTAGAATTTTCAGCCCATAGCATGTATCAATTTTCTATCTAGAACAGCATCATTCTAGCATGACATGAAATGAGCATGAAAAGCTGTTTGTGTAACAATTAAAGATTCACTAGTCTTAAAAGAATGTTTCAACAGCAAATGCATATTGTGCAACGATCTAAGCGATGATTGGATTTTTTTTGGGGGGGTGTTAAGACATTAATTAGATGGATCCACAACTTGTGTAAGTTCACTTGCATCACACAGGTGAGAGTTTAAAATGTTTTTTTGTAAGACTGATGAATCTGTAATTGCTACTCAGAAAGCTTTTTGGGCTCCTTTTCTGTTACGTCCGAATGATGATGTTCCAGATATAATTTTAAACTCATAGCAGT
>CM042153.1:16961798-16966798 GCA_023376005.1 Doryteuthis pealeii | reverse complement strand
AAGGGGTTACCACGGAAGAAGGAACGTTTCACAAAGAAGGAAGCGAGCCCACATTTAAGAAGATGACTAACCGTAACATAACAAAAGTTTATATGAATCAGAATTCGTGTCTGTCTAAAAATTGAAGAATTAAAGAAAGGTTGGGTTATTTATGAGTGCTAGATATACTCGGTAGCCTTCATGTTGTAATCAGGAAATATTGCATAGTTAACAATAAAGATAAGGACAATAGTCCAAATAATCAAAATAATACAAATTATTAAGCCTCATCTAAAAAATTCAGAGAAATAACCTCTATCTGTCTATCTATCTATCTATCTATCTATCTACAGTTTTTTATGTTTGTTATATCCCAAAATGTAGGAACAACAATACAGTAAGATAAATTGTATAAAACAGTTCAGCTATCGGCAATGTGATGTGTTCATCAAGCAGCCATGTTCTTCCTTTTCTCAGATTTGTGACTGCGAATACCAGTGTCAACTTTGTTAGGGAGAGTTATCTCCCCTAACAGTTTACTAAAAAGTTTAAAGTAAATATGAAAGTTCAAATTGAATGTATACAATATAAAAAGTGAAAAACCTTATAATTTTCATTTTTTTTTCTTCTTCTAGAAATCATTGTAATATCATATTCTAAAATTTACATATGTAATTCTAAAGTCATCACTCCTACTGTTTCTTGTGTTCCGCTACTACAAAGGATTAATGAACAAAATCAAAAGTTGAATAAAAGTCCAAGTTTCATATATACAATTTATTCAGAGCGCCCAAAACCGTCTGACAATTAAAATGCCGGACCACCCAAAAACGCCCGAGATCATCCTACCTTATTAAAAAAATACTTCAAGGGAGGTAACTTGTGATTAATTACATTAGTTACTTCTTTCTCTCTAGAAAACATTGGAATACCTAGTTCTAAAATTTTATATGTAAAATTTAAATTTGTTTGATGGTTTAGAACAGTGGTTCCTAACCTTTTTTTTACCCCCTATTCTCCTTTTTTTGACCCCTACACCCTTTTACTATATGTCAGAATGGCATTCCCCTTTTTCCCAAAATTGTCTGCCTCAAAAGGTTCATTCCAAATGATATATAAATAATACTCTTTTTCTTTAATCTTCTGACCGTTATCATCTTGATACACCCTCTGGTTAAAAATGAGACTGTTCAAATCATCCAAGATGAAATACAAACATGTAAATCCTGATTATCTGGTGTCACTTATCCATTGAATTTTTATTTCTAATGAGTGTACGTCAAGCCCTAGCACCTATATGATTTTCCCAACCCTATTGCCCTTATGGCAAACCCCAACCCCTTTTTATCATATGGGTGCTAGAAGGCGGTGGTTGAGGGTCTACATGTCCTGGGAATGACGTTAAACTCTATCTGATGGTGAGGTTCCAGTTTTGGAGGTTTGGGGAATGTGGAGCACCCCTTCATCACCATTGCTCCCTGGTCCACTCTGACCCGGAGTGGTAGTACCTGTTAGGGTCCCATCTATGGGTTAAATAGAAAAATGTATTTATAAAAAAATTGTATTTTCCATTAAGAATTGATTTATTTCAAAACTTTATTGGCATTAAATGACCCACTAAGGTTGATATGCCGTAAAACAAAAAACAAACCAATGAGTGTCGTCACTTCAGCTAAATAATGGGACATTAAGTTTTTATTATAAAGAAAGAAAGAAAGAAAGGGAAGAAGGACATTCTATATAGAAAAAATATAAGAAGGAAAGAAAAGAGTAGGGGAAAAAAATTGAAATACCCAATAAGAATGAATAAGACAAAATGTCTTTGGCATAAAATAACCCAACAAGGAATGACATGTCATAAAATCCAACAACCAACCAACCAACGTCATCATCTCAACAGAGAATGGCATGAGGTATTAAAAAAAAAGAAGATTTCTTAATGTTGTTGTGACGGCTTTGTGGTCTTAGATTACATTTTTTTTTTTATTTTCTTTTTTAAAATTTTTTTTTTTTACATTTCCATTGTATATCATGGCATTGTGATCAAACTAGTGCTTAGATAGCATGTGTCTTTTTATTATTATTAATACTATCGTTATAATTTTATTTTATTTTTTGGTCTTCTCTCCATTAACATCCTTGTGTCAATTCTGTATCCGTTTTATGATTTTTAGAATTTTTGACTCTGTGCATTGTACGTGTGTGTGTGTGTGTGTGTGTGTGTGTAATGTCTGAGGGTTTTATTTTTGATGTTACATGGAATGTGCTTGGAGATAGTAAAACATAAAAGAAAATCTTGTCAAAATTTGGTGAAGTGTCAGGGAGAGGCGGCAGGGGGTGGGGGTGGGTGATTATAAAGTAATTTTTAAAGATTAGGCTTGAGAGTTTTCTAACATTCGGTTGTTGGGTAGTTTTTATTTTTTAAATTTTTTTTGCTCTTTATAGCAAAATTCTCTGATCGTCATTTGGAAATTTGCTGCTTGTTGATGAACTTATTTTCAACTGTTGGAGTACATTCAGACTTTAAACAAATATAAAAGATGTGTGTGTATATGTATACATATATTTGTGTGAGTGTACGTGCGTGTGTGTATATGTATATATATATTTGTACGAGTATATGTGTATATATATATATATATATATATTTGTGCGTGTATACGTATATTTGTGCGTATATGTATAATATATATATATATATATATATATATATATATACATATATTTGTGCGTGTATACGTATATACATATATTTGTGCGTGTATACGTGGTGTATATATATATATATATATATATATATATACATATATATATATATATATACATATATATATATATATACATATTTGTGCGTGTATACGTGCACATATATTTGTGCGTGTATACGTGTGTGTATATACGTGTGTGTATATCTATACATATTGTGCGTGTATACATGCACATATATGTATACATGTGAGTATACGTGCGTGTATATGTATATGTATATATATGTATATGTATTGTGTGTGTATATGTGCGTGTATATGTATACATATATTTGTGTGTGTACATGTGCATGTATATGTATACATATATTTATATATGTGTGTATATGTATACATATATTGTGTGTGTGTGTGTGTGTATACGTGCATGTGTATATATACATATATTTATGTATATGTATATATGTGTATATGTATAGAAGTGTATGTATGTGTATTTTTTCTTCTGCGTATATATGTACATATGTATATATGCGTGTGCATGTGCATATACATGTACATATAGGAGTGTGCTTATACATATGTATATATGCGTTACGTATATATATGTATATGTGCGTGTGCGTATATGCGTATGCGTACATATCCATATATGCTTGTATGTATACATATGTATATATGTATACGTGTACATATGTATGTATACGTGTACACATATGTATATATGCGTATACGTGTGCATATGTAAACATGCGTGTGTGTGTGTGCGTATGTTTATATGTATACATGTGTGTGCATATTTGTGTGTATGTATGTAGGTAGGTGTGTGTGTATGTGTATATATATATATATATATATATATACCTCTTAAGAAGAGGTATTAGGATTGCTTAAAAAACAACCTTGTAAAAATAAAAATAAATCTGACAACTGGGAAAAGCTGGCACTGGAGAGAACTGACTGGAGAGTTCATGTGGATAATGGTTGTACCAGTTTGAGAGTGAAAGAATCGTGCATGAAAACCTAAAGCATCAACTTCAAAAGGGTTATATACCTGTCATATTGGAGAGAATATGGAGGGTTGGAAATGTCGAGTTCTGCTTTCTTAGCTGGCTATGTCAATCATAGGAAGTCTCACCTGGGTCAATCCATGCAGATTCCAGGAGCAAACAATGTGTCTTGTGCTATCTGTGGCAATGTCTGTAAATCGGCTTCTGGTCTTAAGAGACATATGGTGGTGCATAAGCATCAAATTTTATCATCTGATTCATCTGAATCATTGAGAAGGAAGTCCTTTCAATGCCATATTTGCATCAAACTTTGTGGATCTGCAGCAGGTTCGATGAGTCATTTGAGGGCTCATGTAAGGAAGGGTTCTGGTGGTGGAGTTATAGGATTGTGAGGGACGGCAATGATCTGTAAAGATTATGCTATTGTATTTTTTTTGTATATATATATATTTGTACAAGTATGGGGTCGTTTAGCTCAGTCAGTAGAGCGTCCACCTTGGAATCACAAGGTTCCTGGTTCAATACTGGCCCTCGCCAACTCAGCTTATGAGTAACACAGGGATCTGTGTGGTAAAGTAAGGAGCTGGTGGTAGGTATGTTGCTCCACCTCAGACTCAATTTCCTAGGTCTAGTGCTAGTGAAAAGGGAATAGACTCCCTCGTTTTCTGGCTGATACTGTCTTTAGGCTATCCCAACAACTTTTTTATCTATGTATGTATATCTATGCACACACACCAACACACACACACACACATATATATATAAGCAATGTCAATATACACATAAAACATGGAATGCTATTAACAGGTTATTGACCAGCTGGAAATCGGATCTCTCTGATAAAATAAAACTGGAATTTTTCTAAGATGTAGCCACACACACACTAATTTCATACCTACTAATAGTTTTGCTTAGTAGCTCATCAGGGCAAGAATCATATATATATATATATATATATATTTAAGAAATGGATATAAAGTAACCTAATCGAGTTTCATCCTCTGAATCGTCATGGTTACATCCGCTGAATTAATCGAGTTTTCGATTAATATCAGTTGGTACCACGTATGTCTGTTGAAACGGGTCTTATCGTTATAGATAAACAGTGTTCATCTATAACGATAAGACCCGTTTCAACAGACATGTGGTACCAACTGATATTAATCGAAAACTCTATTAATTCAGCGGATGTAACCCTGACGATTCAGAGGATGAAACTCGAGTAGGTTACTTTATATCCATTTCTTAAATAAATTTTGCTCTACATTGTATTGAGCACTTTGTATTTGTTTTTTCACGGTCT
>CM042153.1:16934298-16956798 GCA_023376005.1 Doryteuthis pealeii | reverse complement strand
ACCATTCTGTTTTTTTTTTATAAAGAAAGGGAAGAAAAAGTTCATGCGACACTGAAAAATATAATAAGAAAGAAAGTTGAGAGATGGGGAAAGACAGGGAAAAGGGGTTAGTGTGTAGAAGTAATAACGCTAAACTGTTTCAATCAAACCTCATGCAAAGGGGGAAAGAGGGGAAAGATAGAAAGAGGGGGTGAGCATGTGGAAGCGATAATGCTAAACTGTTTCAATCAAACATGATAAAAAGATTAAAAGAAAGAAAGAGAGAGAGAGTTAAATAAAGATTCTTATACTTTTTACATATTGAACTATTTGCAATAGCTCTTAAGTAAACATACCAGAAGTTGTAATAATTTAATTATCATACTGTGGTATATCCACAAGTCGTGCTAGTATGATATTAATGTGATAATGATAGCTTGCTTAAAAGCTGGCTCCTGTGACCATTAGGTTAAGTGCTAAATCAGATTCTATTTCTAGAATTTGCATATAATAGCACATAAAGAATCTAATAGTTTTTAATTAACATTTGAATTATCTCCCTTGATAAATTATAATGATTGGGGTGAATATGAACATTTGTTAGATTATTGCTTTATTCTTTAAGAGTATTTTTAATGCTTTTGTGCTAATAAATATCTTGCTGCAGTGTTCTGTTTTTTGCTGTGTTTCTATGGTGACCTACAAACATATAAAAAGCAGATAATTCTAATATAACTCTATTATTATTATTATTTAATGATCATTATTGTTGTTGATGTTGATTTTGGTATTATCGTTGTCATTAATGGTGGATTTATGAAATATTTTTTAAGGATGATAATTAAAGAGCAATTCAACATTGGATATTAAGTTATTCATTTGCCTTGATTTTTTTTTTTCTCATTCAAATATTATTTGTCAAAGAGTAATTGCAAAAACTTTTTTTTTTTATTCTTGTGTTTTTAAAAGGAGAAAAAAAAGAGAAAAAAAGATAAAACACAAAAAAAAAAAAAGAAATAAACCTTTCAAACAATTTTTTTTATTTCAGAGTCTGTAATATTTGTTGATTTTTTTTTATGGATGTTTTTAATTAAATTAATTTTTTTTTTCTTCATTAAATGTGCTAAAATTTTGGGAAATTTCTTTTCACGATTTAAATTTTTTTTTTACCACATATCATTTTGAGCAGACTTTTGAGAAATCATGATATATGATATATATCCCCCCACTCCTTTCTAAAATCCCATACAAGCCTTCCCATCATGTTTCACAAACCAAACGAGCCCTCCCACCATGACAGACATTTGACTTTTCCCATGATGCACCACGCAACACCATATAGGGAAAAACACAAACATAAATAATTCTATTGGTTTGAAAATCATATAACTGACAGTGAGAAACTCTCAGTTACTAAGCGCTGTTGAGTTCATGTCTTCGCTAATCCTGACTTAGATATACATGCTCTATTAATGATATAGAGCACTCTTTACTTATAAATATAGCAAATTATATGGGTGGTTTTGTGCCCTCAATAAATTCTTAGAGGGATCTATCTAATCTATCTACTACCCCCTATATATATATATATATATATATATATATATATATAAAACAGTTAATTGCCAATCCATGAAGCAAACAAATATATTTACTTCTGGATTAATTAAAATCGATTTAAAAAGTGCTTAATAAAAAGAGCTAAATATATATTTTAAACCCGAATGGGTTAAAATCCTCCGACTATAGTTTCACGCATTAGTGAATTTCAGGGAGGGAGTTCTCCCTGAAGATTTGCTACTGCGTGAAACTATAGTCAGAGGATTTTAACCCATTCGGTTTTAAAACATATATATATAGGAGGTGCGTGGTATAATGGTTAGTTGTAAAAATGGACTTGTCAACCGAAGTTCAAATCCTGGACGAAGCTGTTTGCATTTCACATAGTGCTAATATAGAGAGGAAAACTCTGCTTTCAAACTTGTTAAACTCTGCTTAAGAATTGACTTGGTGTCACATACTGCTTGTGCAGAGGGTTTGGTGTGTGTAATATATATATATATATATATATATATATATGATAGGAATGTAAACACGGTGTGTTTGGATATGGCTTTTTGCCGACAATTTTTGGGAGAATAAGTGCTTAATTGAAGTCGTACCTAATTTTGAATTTTCAAAATTAGGTACGACTTCAATTAAGCACTTATTCTCCCAAAAATATATATATATATATATATATAAGCACCATCAAGAAAGCCTTCATCAAATGATCCTAAAACTAATAATACAACTGTATGAGATAATTGATTTGAAAGTTGTTTAATTTTACTGTAGCAAAAAGATATTTAAAAAAAAATAAAATAAAAAAGGTTTGTACATGGCTTTTAAAAATAATTCCTTTTAAAATTTGTCAAGATTTGTATGAGAAAATTTGATGCTGTCAAAAATTTTAAATAATGTATATTTACGATATGATATATGGTAAAAAAAAATTGACTTTTCCCTACCCCACCCCCACCCTTTTGTTATTTGTTTATTTCATATCTGAAAGATATTTGGATACTTTGAAAATTGCCTATGTTTACGATTTTTGTTTTTCCTTCTCATTCTTAATTTCTTTATTTTTATTGTAATTATAACAATAACATTCTATTTTATACTGATATTGATATATGTATAAATAAGTATGTGAAGTGTTCATCTCCTTTTAAATCCATTAATTATTTTTGAACAGCTTGGGATTATCTTGTGTGTGTTTAGATGTAGGTTAGATAGATCTATATGTATAATTGTCATATATTTCTGTTAGTATATGGACATATATATATAAGTGTGTATGTGTATATACACACACACACACACACATATGTATATATATATATTATGTGTGTATGTATGTATATATAATGTATATATGTATATATATGTATGTATATATAATGTATATATGTATATGCAGATATAATGTATGTATATATAATGTATATATGTATATGCAGATATAATGTATGTATATATGTATATATAATGTATATATGTATATTTGTATGTGTATGTATATATGTATATATTATGTATATTTGTGTGTGTATGTATATATGTATATATTATGTATATCTGTGTGTGTATGTATATATGTATATATTATGTATATCTGTGTGTGTATGTATATATTATGTATATCTGTGTGTATATGTATATATAATGTATATTATGTATATATGTATATATTATGTATATCTGTGTGTGTATGTATATATAATGTATATTTATGTGTGTATGTATATATTATATATTAGTGTGTGTATGTATATATAATGTATATATGTATATTTGTGTTTGTATGTATATATGTATATATAATGTATATATATAGATGTATATATTTGTTTATGTGTGTATATATATATATATATATATATATATATATATATATATATATAATCTCTGTAAACACAAGTTGTATACATTTTTTGCATGTGTTTGTCCTTGTCTCTTATGATGTGTATGAGCCTGTATGTTTATGAGTGGATATTTGTGTGTGCATGAATCTATATGAAATCACATGAATTTTGTTGCATAACTATGTGTGTGTGTATATGTATATATGTGTGTGTGTATGTATGTGGTGATGTTGGTTGATATTCTTAACGTTTGTATGAATCTTTAAAATTCTCTGTGTGCGTTCCTGTCTAAGTGTTTCCTATATTTAATCATTGTTATTTGTGTTTGTTATGAAATCAACTTGTTCATTTGAAACGGTTGGATTTAGATTAGATTTTGCCGTCTTTGATAAACAATTGCAATAGAATTGGAACTTGAAATCTCATTACTTTTTTTTTTTTTCCCTTCCCTTGTGTTTTTTTTTCTTTTTTAAAATTCTATTTGGTGGGTGTTCTTCCTCTTCTTCACAGTTCGAAATCTCCGTACTTATCTAATGATGAGACTTGAAAAGGAAATCTAAGATTGGGGAAAACAAGATTTAGAATATTTTTTTTTTTTTCGTTTTTTTTTTTTTTAATACTTTATTTTTTATTTTTTTATTCATATATTTAAGGAAAATTGATTTCATCTCTTGTCTTAATCGAGATTGCTGTATTCATTTTACTTGAGGGCAAATATAAACACTCAAATCATATTCATTATTTCTCTCTCGAAATGTCTAGCAAGCTAATTTCAAAAATCAATTTGCAATTTGAGTAGTGAGTTTAAGTCTCACTGGGTGCCCTATGTGCATGACTCTGTGACTGATCTAAGTTTTAGTTTTGCAAAGGTGTCTTGAATGAAGTAATGGTCTGCAAGCTAATCTAGCAAGTTATTATTAGTGAGTTTGATTCTCACTGTGTGCCTTGTACTTCAAGCCTTATGCTAAAACTAAAGCCAAACTCAGTAAATTACCACTTATTATTCATCTATGTTACTAGCTCAGTCGGTAGAGCGTTCGACTAGGAATCACAAGGTTCCTGGTTCGATATCGGCCCTCGCCAAGTCAGCGTATGAGTAGCACATCTGTGCGGTAAAGTAAGGAGCTGATGGTAGGTGTGGCGCTCCACCTCAGACAGTAAAATAATCTCCTTGGTCTAGCGCTAGTGAAAAGGGGATAGACTCCCTCGCTGTCTGGCTGATACCGACATTAGGCTGCCCCGACGACTTTACTTACTTACTTATTCCTCTATGTACTATGTTTGCAAGCTAATCTAGCAGGTCATTACTATTGAGTTTGATACTCACTGTGTGCTTATTTTTTGGTGCAAATAATGTTCAATGTATGTGAAATAATAATAGAAAAAAATCTTTGTCATAGATGCAGTGCCACATTGGGATATTGATCTTGCTAGGAAAAAATAAGAAATCATCAATAACTTAAAATTGGTTAACTTTAAAACTTTTTTGGTTGCATTTTGGAATTCCTTAGACAAAAATGCTTTTATAAACCAATTTTTAGGAGTAGGGAAGCTCTTGATCTCCTTTTACAGACAAATATAGATTACAAAAAGTCGCCATTTTTTGCAAACTCCAACAAATTTGGAGAGCTAATAGACATAACTGTCAATTTTTGGAATTGGAAGCTCAAATTTTGGGGATTGTCTAACTTTAACATGGCACATACCTGGACAAAATTTCATAAAGATTAAATAGGGTTGGTGACATGGCCTGGATGATTTGACATGGAATTACCCCTATGTTGAAATTGATAGATATGAATGTAAATTTTATCCTATATATGATGCTTAAAGAGATATTAGTTTTATAAGATAGATTTTATATTCTATATGGAGAGGCCTCCTCGATTAATCGGTTGGTCATGTCAAGCCCTAGCACCTATATGTTTGTCCCAACCCTATTGCCCTTATGGCAACCCTACCTTTTTTATCATATGGGTGCTATAAGGCGGTGGCTGAGGGTCTTTATGTCCTGGGAATGACTTTAAACTCTATCTGATTGTGAGGTTCCAGTTGTGGAGTGCCTCTTCATCACCATTGCTCCCTGGCACACTCTGACCCGGAATGGTAATACCTGTTAGGGTTCCATCCATGGGTTAAATAGAAAAATGTGTTTATAAAAAAATTGAGTATCCATTAAGAATGAATTTATTTCAAAACTTAGTCGGCATTAAATGACCCACTGAGGTTGATATGCCGTAAAACAAACATCAAAACATATTTTCCTGAAATAGGTACCTTTAGTTAGTATATGATAGAAGAGTTCCTAACTTAAATATACTTATATCATGTGAAGAATAATTAAAGTTCCAATTACTGTTGAACTGGGAAGATAAGGCAAATGAACGGTTGTAACTTAAATACAAACCCGAATAGTCACAAAGTCTACTGCAGAATGACAGGATATTTATAAGACTCCACAATGTCATTTAAATCAAGTAGTCAAGCAGAACTCAAGGAATGGAATGACCCAAATCACCCAAATTCATGAATGGGTCATTCTTGATTTTTATATATACCAACTGTCTTGGACACTGCTTAAGTTGTGCTTAGCTGCTGTTGTTCAAACCAACAGTAGACTTACTGACTTCAATATCATGTTTTTCTTGAATTGTTAAGGTGAGTCTCTGTGGTGTAGTTGGTAACATGCTGGACTGTGTCACCCTAGTAAGTCAGTTCAAACTCAAATAGTGCTATTATGTTCACTTTCAGACTAATATTATTGGGAAAGGTATGAAACCCTTAACCTCCCAGTTATGGGTTAAATAGTAACACTACTGTTCTTCTACAAGGATGGCTTTGGCATTAAATAACCTATGAAGGCTGATATGCCATCAGAGATGCTGATATGTATGCGTCCTGCGGCACAAAAATCTAAAAGGACGCAGTAAAATCATATCCATGCGTCCCACATGTTTTTCTTTTTTCTTCCCTCACCATTTCAAGCTAACTGTAAATACATTTCAATAGTTTCTTAGAAATGGATTACACAGGATAGGTTACAAGGTAGGAGTTAGACGACTTTAGTTGTTTCCCCAGATCATAAAAAAAACCCTACAATTTATTAAGAAACTTTAGTTGGGACTCATAAATTTTTCTGGGTACTCAATTTAAAGCAAATATATGTGTCCCGAGAGGCATTGAATTAAAAAGTTATCGGCATCACTGAGCCATTTAAACAAAGAAGCAGAAACTGAAACCCCTGTTGTCAATTATAGAATCAGATAAGCTATGGTTATACTGTTTACTCAGCTATTTTGTATATATGTATAAAGTTTCACAATTTAATGTGTGTATATATATATATATATATATATATAATTTTGTTAGGACATTTTAGTTGTAGGGGGAATAAAATTAATTTAAAAAAAAAAAAAAAAGAGAGAGAGAGAAAGATATTTCAGCAGTTGAGTTTTTTAAGTTTGTAATAAAAAGATTTAAAAAAAAAAAAATTATTCATGTGCAAAAGCAATTTATATCAATATAAATCTTTTGAATTTTAATACAAAAGGGAGAAATGTGCAGTTTTGAAGAAATAGAAATTGTTTAAAGAAAATTATTTGCAAATTTTTGCAAATATATCAGTTCAAACAAACTAATATTATAAAATCTAATAATTTCACCATCAGAAGTGAACCAATGGAAATCAATTATGTAGGCTATATATATATATATATATATATATATATATATATATATATATATATAACAAACTTTTTTTGTGATGAAACAAAGAAAATTCAGTGCTCAATCACAAATTGTGAAAGCTAATATTTATTTAATTTATCTTTAAAAACTCAACAAATTAAATATATATATACACACACACACACACACACACACACACATATATAGAAGAGGAGGGAGGTGGAAAAAAAAAATGTTGATTTTTATCAAATAATTTGTTTTCAACTCTTTGGTTCTTCTTCATCTTCCAGTTCCACTGTGTAAAAGATATTTAGACATTTTCTGATTTCTTTTTATCTATTTATTATCTAATTAAAAAAAAACCCAAACAAAACGAAATAATATTTCTTGGGGGAAAGGTAGGATAAATTATCAATTTTCTATCAGCAAGTTTTTCTGTTAAAATTAATTTTTCTTCTGAAATATTTGAATAGATTTGTTTGTTATGCACCCTGGTGACTTTTGATTTCTCTTATTTCTCATCAGTTGTTTTATTGTTTAAAAAGAGAAATGATGATAACAGTGCTTTAGATACTTTGGTTGCATTCCTTGCACAGGGGTAAGACCCTGCCTCTTCCGCCCTGTCAGCTGGGGCGTTAGAATGCACCGACTGCACCTCTGCAGAGGGGTAAGACTCCCTTAATGGGGCCACCTGTTGGCCGTGGGGGGCGACCCGTGATGCTTAAGGATAGAGCCCAGGTGGATGAGCAGTTCATGATGTGCAATACTCCACTTTGGCCCTATCTTGGTCTAGACGGGCGGTCGGAGAGGCCCCCTCCGATCAATCGGCTGGTCACGTCAAGCCCTAGCGCCTATATGATTTTTCCCAACCCTATTGCCCTTATGGCAAGCCCCAACCCCTTTTTATCATATGGGTGCTAGAAGGCGGTGGCTGCGGGTCTACATGTCCTGGGAATGACGTTAAACTCTATCTGATGGTGAGGTTCCAGTTTTGGAGGTTTGGGGAATGTGGAGCACCCCTTCATCACCATTGCTCCCTGGTCCACTCTGACCCAGAGTGGTAGTACCTGTTAGAGTCCCATCTATGGGTTGAATAGAAAAACGAGTTTATAAACAATGCATTAAGAATGAATTTATTTCACAACTTTGTCGGCATTGAATGACCCACCGAGGTTGATATGCCGTAAAACAAAACAAACAAACCAAACAGCCTCTTGCTCTAAGAAAAAGGTGTGTGTATAACACGAAACTGCATCCAGTTTGGGAGCTCTGAGGCGTATGGAGTATCCCTTCATTGTCATTACTCCCACTGTTATATACTCCCCCTTTCTCGGGTGTATACTTTATAACTTTGCTTATGCTACTTGTTGAAGTGAGTTAGTGTACTGTTGGTTTGAACAATAGCAACTAGCTAAGCACAACTGAACCAGTGCCAGAGAGAATTGGTACTTATGGGAATCAAGAATAGTCCACTTATGCATTTGGGTGATGCCATTCTTTGGGTCCTGATTGGCTGCTTGGTTTCTGTGATGTTATGAGGCTTCATTAATAACCTGGCATTTTGCAGTAGTATTGCAGCAAGATAGATTCATATTCAGTTACTACTTGTTGCCTTGTCTTACCAATTCGACGGTAATTGGAACTAGTATGATTATTCTACACTGCTTAATGGTTGCTTACTGCCTCTTCGTTTCGGTGCTTTTACTTTGGACACCATTTTCTTTTGTCTTTTTAGAGATTTTAATGGGGCATTCTGTGAGGGTCCAACTCATGATTCAGTAATAATGGATCTGCGAGACTAACTTTTTGTTCCCCCTCTCTACCCAGGTAATGCCGGTAGCTGCTTCTAGTTTTTAATAAAACCTAAGAGGAAAATACAGAAGGCAGCTTTATCTGAAATGCTGTGGTATTACCAGAACCCCCCACCCCCTGCCCCCGAAAGAGGTAAGGCAAATAACTTTTAGAAAATCGATATCTGACTTTCTTTACTAAATCATTTATCACACCAACTGGTTTTAAAGATTGATAGTTTATAACATTTTTTTTCTCTCTCTCCTTTTGGGATTGGTTTATGTTTGTGCAAGGATCTCCATCCACATCTCATTTATCATCATCCATCATTATTGGTTCTTTTTGGGTTTTTTGTAGGCTTTCTTTCGGGTAGAGAACACAGGGTATAACCTGCAGTTTTAGTAGCAGGTTATTTAAAAAAAAAAAAAAATATTTTATTCAACTTTTTGATTTTGATTTTTTTAAATTTAAAATTTTTATTTATTTATAATGGAATGGAGTTGCCATCTCCACACTGATCCGTTTTCCTTTATGCGAATTTCAGATTTCTGATTTTTTTTTTCCTTTTTCGGAGTAACCTCCCTTAGTTGGATTATCTTTTCATGATTACAAGGGTCCCTACTGGTCTGTTAATCTCCTATGACTGTGGAGATATAAGCGAATTTACACCTTTCCCAAAGATGAGCTCTGTTGGTGGAGCTTAGAATATGCTGACTGTATTTGCTACAGAAGGATAATCCCCCCCCTCCAAAAAAAAAAGGGAAGTGTCCTGGGTATGACACTAGACTACATCTCCAGTTTGGGAGATTTGGGAAGTGTGGGGTACTCCTTTAATGCTATTATTCCCAGGTCCACTGTTGGGGTACCATCTATAAGTCAAATAGATCTGTTTATGATAGGAATACTTGATAATGCATAACTGCGTGCCCCCCCAAAAAACCAAAAAAAAACCAAAAAAAAAAACCAAAACAAAACACCTCTAAAAAAAAACTATACAAAAATGTAAATGTGAACATACAATGAACATGATTCCCTAACCTCTATGCATAAAATAATCCTAGATAGGTTGACATGCCATTAAGATGAATCAAACCGCTAATTGCATTTTCCATGGCAATAATCTCTCTGTAACCATGTTTATACTTAACCCTTTGTACATGAATGGTGCAATATCAAGGGTTCCAACTATAACTGGTATCACTGTCACTTCATGATCCATAGCTTTCAGCTCTCTGGCAAGGTCCAAGTATCTATCTAGTTGTTTTAAGGGTTCCAATTCTGACTGTTATCCCTGTAACCTTCATGTTCCATAACTTTTTTAGATCTCTGAAATTTAAAAAAAAAAAAAGATTATTTTTTGTAAATTGGACTGATTTCTGAAATTTGAAATTTCTGTACGTTCTGGAGATTTGAAAATTCTATGTGTTCTGAGATTTGAAAATTCTATGTGTTCTGAGATTTGAAAACTTTGAAAATTCTGTACGTTCTGAGCTTTGAAAATTCTGTACGTTCTGAGCTTTGAAAATTCTGTACGTTCTGAGCTTTGAAAATTCTGTACGTTCTGAGCTTTGAAAATTCTGTACGTTCTGAGCTTTGAAAATTCTGTACGTTCTGAGATTTGAAAATTCTGTACGTTCTGAGATTTGAAAATTCCATACATTTTTTGACTTTTGAAAATTCTATATATTCCTTTTAAAGGATTGATTGCTGTAATTACTGGTCTTTTTTACCCTTTCACTCCTCTGACCATCCTCAGTGTACATTTATCATCATTGTTATTATTGTTGTTATAATCCCTTCAGATGACCCCAATGCACATAGTGCTCTTCTCATGTTTGTAAAATCCACATGAACAAACACTGCTTTTATGCATTTGTGTTGTGTTGTGTTTGTCTTGATAAAAATAAAATGTATTATTTAAGAATTTGTATTTTTGTGTTTGTAAAATCCAAACTGTTTTAGCCCAGGCAATTATGGATACAGAAATGAATTTGATTGGTCACTGAATATGATCTGTTAACATTTTTATTTTGTTAATCATAGCAATAAATGAACATATAAATATATAGGTATAAATTTTTACATATAAATATGAGGAAAAATGAGTAAAGAAAGAAATGTAGATGGATAAAAATGAATTTAATCGATATCACTTACACATGTGTTTCGGTCAGTTTATCAAAATGTATACGGATTACGCTATTATTATTATTATTAAAATAATCAGATGAAATTGAAATAATAATAATAATAATAATAATAGGAAAAATGTAAAAATATTCCGTACACAGAAAGATTTTTTACGACCTTCATCAGAGTGAATTTTTATTTTTTGAGTAGAGAAAAATCCGTTGGAGCCAAAACAGAATTTTAAGAATGTTCGAAAAAAGAATATTTTTTAAAATCATTTTTGGAACGCAGAGACTGTTATAAAAATTTGAAAGTTTTGGTGGGTGGATACAGTTTGTATTGCAAAGAATAAAATGTTATTAATATTCCTAAACTTGTTGATAAGTGAATGAAGCGTGTTTACCAATGTTATTGTTGGGAAAAAAGAAAACGGTGAAATATTAAAAGAGTTCTCCATTTAAAATGAACGAATGGGTTAAGTATGTTTATTAATTTGTGGAATATTGTGTTATATAATAAATTTGAAATTAATTAATGAATTATCAAATAATGTGACGTGGTGATATTATTTACATTAAATAAACTAGCAAATATATGCAGTGCTAGTATTTAAGTTTTAATATAATAAAATATATTAAATTATAAAGGCTGATAAAACTGAATAAGAATGCAGATAAAAAGATTTTGAACAGAGGGGGGTATGATTGAAAAATAGAACAACTTTGAAACTAACTCTTCTATCATTTTACATTACTCCCGTCTGTCTTTGTTAAGTTTTCCTAATTTAACTATTTAGTTAAGATAGGAAGTAAAGAATAATATTACAGTTATTTCTTCTTGTTAATGGATTTTTTAAAAGATTTATTCCTGAGATTTTTGCTCATATTCAATAAGATAAAACCAAACAATTAGAAATCAATAATACTAAGCATATATTTATTAAAATCAAATTTTTAATATCAAAATGCAAATTAGCCTTACCATTCACACTGTAAACCGATATTTTGTTGTATATATAAATACAAGTGCATGTTATTAGTATGTAGATATGGTCAACAGTCTTAATGATGTAAAACAATTTTATTAATAATTGGGTTTTAAATAAAAAAATAAAATCATGGAGAATGTGATGTAAATAACTAAAGGGAATTGTGATTTGTATAGTAATATAGTTTCGGTTACAGACAGAAAAACTCACAATCTCCATTATAATAAGATGTTTGGAAGAACTGGCATAATGATCTGAATTTTTGAGATTATTTAAGGTGGAAGTTAATAAAATAAAAGTAGAAATAAATATGCAAATATATAAAAGAAGTAAAATAGTAACACTACTGTTCTTCTACAAGGATGGCTTTGGCATTAAATAACCTATGAAGGCTGATATGCCATCAGAGATGCTGATATGTATGCGTCCTGTGTCCCTGATGCACAAAAATCTAAAAGGATGCAGTAAAATCATATCCACGTGTCCAAGTGTTTTTCTTTTTTCTTCCCTCACCATTCCAAGCTAACTGTAAATACATTTCAATAGTTTCTTAGAAATGAATCACACAGGATAGATTACAAGGTAGGGGTTGGGTGGCTTTAGTTGTTTCCCCAGATCATGAAAAAAAAAAAACCCTACAATTTATTATGAGTCCCCACTAAAGTTTCTTAAATTTTTCTGGGTACTCAATTTAAAGCAAATATATATGTTCACAACAAAGTAATAATCATATCATTCTAAGTGAAGTAGGATTGTACAGAAATAAATGTTTAAACATCAATTTTAATGTCTAATATTACTTTATTTAAAAAAAAAAATCAGTAACTGCTTTTCACTGAATCTACTCAAACTGTCATTATAGTCAATGGTGTAGGATTAGAAACTAAGAATACTCTTTTATCATTGTACAGAATCTACTCAAACTGTCATTATAGTCAATGGTGTAGGATTAGAAACTAAGAATACTCTTTTATCATATGGGTGCTATAAGGCGGTGGCTGAGGGTCTTCATGTCCTGGGAATGACTTTAAACTATCTGATTGTGAGGTTCCAGTTGTTGAAAATTGAGTATCCATTAAGAATGAATTTATTTCAAAACTATGTCGGCATTAAATGACCCACTGAGGTTGATATGCTGTAAAACAAAACAAACAACAAAACATATTTTCCTGAAATAGGTACTTTTAGTTAGTATATGATAGAAGAGTTCCTAACTTAAATATTCTTATATCATGTTTTTCTTGAATTGTTAAGGTGAGTCTCTGTGGTGTAGTTGGTAACATGCTGGACTGTGTCATCGTAGTAAATCAGTTCAAACTCAAATAGTGCTATTATGTTCACTTTCAGACTAATATTCTTGGGAAAGGTATGAAACCCTTAACCTCCCAGTTATGGGTTAAATAGTAACACTACTGTTATTCTACAAGGATGGCTTTGGCATTAAATAACCTATTTAAGTATTAAATAACCTATTTATCCTATAGTCAATGGTGTAGGGTTAGAAACTAAGAATACTCTGAGGACTTTATTTATTAACTAGAGTTGGCTACCTAGCATTGCCTGGGAGGGGGGTGGAACCCTTGTGTATTGATTTGTTTACTTTTGAGATTTGCAAATGCTGGAAATTTCTAAGTAGAATTTCAATGCTATTTCTACGTATATTTTCATTTTTAAATGCATGGAGACCTAATGGGTGTGGCCATTACTCTCAGGTCCCACTGTGATCCGGGGTGGCAGTACCTTTTAGGGTTCCATCTATGGGTCAAATAGGTCTGTTTTAAAGTTATTTGTATTCGATTGGTATACCTGATGGCATACAACTGTAACATTATATTTATATATATATATATATATATATATATATATATATTATATATAGAGTGTAAGTAAACAAACAAATGTTTATTTTTATATGGCTTTAAGCCGACAATTTTTGGAGGATATGTGCTTAATTGAAGTCATACCTAATTTTGAAAATTAATTAGTTAATAATTAATGAATTTAGGCGGGCATATGTGTTCAAATGTAAGGCTAAACAAATTGAGAAAATGTCAATCCCTGAATGTACATTTCGACCTATTAGGTCTCATCAGCAAGGTTATAGACATGAGAGACTGCTATATATATATATATATATATATATATATATATATAAAGTACTTGTTTTAAACTGTACATGTAATACTATTGTTAGACACTTTAGAATAGTGAAACTTGATATTTGTTCTATCGTTATATAAGATTTTTGATATTATTCATGAGATTACCTCACAAATATTTAATACGACAGAAAAGATAGGTTTTAATAATTTTTTTTATTATTAATTTTCTCATATCTCAAATAAACCAAACCAAATATTTGCTGTCTTCCTTGAAGACAAGAAAATTAATTAGGGGAAAAAAAAAATTGTTCAAACAGGTCTTGTCTGTGATTTTTAATAAAATTTCTTTAACAGAAAACTTACTGGCAAAATATATTTTATATAATGACCAATATATGTCACTCGTTGAAAAACTGTACTTGATTATTTGTATTGCAACGGCATACAAATGGAAATAAGATTTTAGAAGCATATTGATGTAGTCAAATATCTGAACGCTAAATTAAGCAGTTACATTTTTAGGGAATATAGCAATAACATTTTTGTTGTAAATAGAGTATTCAAAATCTTTTCATGATTATAGAATTTTTCTTTTAGAGAAGAAATTACTATGTAAATTTATATTGAATGTCTTTGTCAATTTTAATCCTCTTTTGGTACTGTTCAACTGATAAAGAATTGTCATATCTTCATATGTGTCTCCATAACTGAACTAAGACAGTTATCGGACCATATTACCTTTAGGCACCCCTTTTTGATCTCGATTAAGAAAGGACATGTTTTTCATTTACACCGTCAATATCCGGTTGTTTGTTTGTTAGGGTTAGGGGTTAGTTTTATAATTTAAAAAATAAAAATCTAAAAATCGTCTGTTAAAACAACCGGATATTGACGGTGTAAATGAAAAACATGTCCTTTCTTGATTTAGATCAAAAAGGGGTGCCTAAAGGTCATATAGTCCCAGTTATCTCCCCTTTTTTGTCAGACATTTTTTTTTCTTTTTGTATTTTGCACACCTCACAAGCTGTTTTTTCTTTTCTTTGTTTTTTGTTTTCTCTTAAATACACATTAAGTATTTTAATGGTTTTGTTTGTATATATATCTAAAAAAAAAAAAATTCCTTGGCTAGCTATATAATTGTTATAGTTAATCTACATTGATCTACGGCCAGTAAGTATTTGTGTATAACGCATACCCCAAAATATATAATTCTAGGGGAGGGGTTACTTGTATATAATATGCACTGACATTTTAGAGTTTGTAGCACATAAATTTAGCATTTGTTCAACTTTTTAGTGGTTCATACTGACTAAAAATTAGAATTTATATAGTTTACATTCTGTCTTAAAACACAAAATTTAAAAAGTATTTCGAGCAAACACATGGACAACAACACAAATACAAAATGCTTCTGTCAAAAATAAACTTACATTCGGAGAATCAAGTGGATATTCATCAGTAATGGTGTAAAATACATTAGTTTAGACCATCAGTAATGGTGTAAAATACATTAGTTTAGACCATCAGTAATGGTGTAAAATACATTAGTTTAGACCATCAGTAATGGTGTAAAATACATTAGTTCTCAACCTTTTTTTTTTACCCATGGACCCCTTTTAACCCTATTTTACTCTGGTGGACCCTCCCATAGTCATTCGGTTTAAAAATCCCATTGTAATTTTATAGTTAAATACATTTTGCTTGTCTGGGTCCCAAAAATTTTTATATGGTTCCCGGGGGTCCACATGGACCCCGGTTGAAAACCACTGGTTTAGACTATATATATATATATATATATATATAATGTTAAGCTCCCTGAAATAGACTATAATGCTAAATCTCTAAGTCTTTTGTTATTTCTTTACTTATATATTTGCTCTGTGACTCTAACATTAAGAGCACACATTGAGCTCTCAAGCTGCAACAGGTTTTTTAAATAAAACTTTTGTGTCGTAAGGAAGATTTCTTCTCTGGACTTTTGGATTATATATATATATATATATATATATATATATAATTTACTTTTGATCATCCTGTTCTGAATAGGGTGAACATGTGGCCTGGGTGGAAGGAAAGTTAATTGTATAGATTTTGTGTATAATACACACCCCTAACTTTTGAAAAATCTGGGAGAACAGTGCCTCTTATACACAAATAATTTCAATAATTGTTATAGGTATTCTAAATTCTGGTCAGTTGTATAATTAGTATCTAGAGTTCTTTTTCTTTCTTTAAACTCTCGTAATTAAATTAGATCGATATTGGGCACACATCTAAATAGACTTACTTTGTGATGTTATGAAAAGACAGGAAAACATTTGTGAAATAAGGTAGAGAGAAATTCTATTTTAATAATAAATGGTTCATGTGATTAAAAAAAAACAAAACAATGATTATAAAAGTTGGATGTTTTTGACACGTCTGGACAAATTTGCTTTAAAACTTAATAATCTGTTTGGAAAGTAATTTTGATTTAAAATGTGTTCGTTGTCAGGTGCTGTGTAAAATTTCAATTAACTTTCACTTAAATATGAACGTTCAAAAAAAAGCTAATAAGTTGTCTGTACCTAGGAGCCAAACAATAAGCTTTTATGTTCTCAATGGCTTTATTACGAGGCTTTACTTAAAAAAAAAAAAAACACACACCCAAAACAACATAAAACAAACAAACCTTTCAGTCCAATTTGACTCCAGCTTTATATATAATTACCTGCTTTATAAATAATCACTTGATATGTGAAGCTGAGAATTAAATTTTAATATAAGTGAAAATCTTTTATTAGATTTTTTTTTTCTTTCTTAGCTAAGAAATTACATGCATTTGTTAGTATCCGTACAATATGGATTTTGCTCTTGGCATATTCAAAATGCTTTTCAATCCACTCACATAGTTTTGTATGCGTAAATACACTCTACTATGAACAGCATGTGACAGCTGGTCAATTTTTAAACAGTTTGAATTCAGAATTTTCGGACCATATGACCTTTTGCGATCTTGTTTCATAAGGACATTTTTTTCATTTACACCGTCAAAACCCGGTTGTTTGTTAAGGGTTAGGGGTTAGTTTTATAATTTAAAAAAAAAAAAAACCCCAAAAAAAAAAACTCTAAAAATTGTCTGTTAATAAATAACCAGATTTTGACGGTGTAAATGAAAAAAAAAATGTCCTTATGAAACGAGATTGCAAAAGGGGTGCCTAAAGGTTATATGGTCTGAATGTTCCTTCTCCTAGACTGGTTGACTTATCCAAAGCTAAAGAACACAGTCTGCTCTATTATAAAAGTATGTGTGTATTTTACCCCCCCCCCCCTTTCCGGGTAATGGGCAGGATGTGACACAGTCAATTTTTAAGCAAAGTAAAGCTGATTTGAATTAAATTTTTTCTTCTTGATCAGTTGCCTTAGCAATACTAACAAATCCAATCTGCTTTATCATAAATGTATGTGCGTATTACTATAACCCCCCTCCCCCCCCCCCAATGGAAGGATGCTACACAAGGTCAATTTTTAAGCAGAGTAAAGCTGGGTTGAATTCAGAATTTTCCTTCTTTTAGACTGGTTGCCTTATCAGTCTGCTTTGTGAGGAAAGAGAATGATTCATTCATGCCTTTAGTGCAAAGTGAAATACATTTGTGGATCATTGTCATTTTTTAATACCAGAAAACAGATATATATATATATATATCAAGGCAGTGATGCTGATAGCTTTTTGATTTAATGTGTCTTGGGATGCACATATTTGCTTTGAATGAGTCCCCGGGAAAATTTATGGGTCCCAACTAAACTTTCTTAATAGATTGTAGGGTTTTTATTTATGATCTGGGGAAACAACTAAAGCCATCTAACTCCTACCTTGTAACCTATCCTGTGTAATTCATTTCTAAGAAACTATTGAAATGTATTTACAGTTAGCTTGAAATGGCGAGGGAAGAAAAAAATAAAAAAATTATTAAAAAGTAAAAAAAAAGAAAGTTGGTGGAGTTGTCAGTATCAGTTGTAGAGTGAAGGAGTCTATCCCCTTTTCATTAGTGCTCAACCAGGGAGATTGTTTTTGTTAAGGTGGAGCACTACACCTACCATCAGCTCCTCATTTTCCTGCACAGATCAGATTACCCAATCTGTGCTACTCGTATACTGAGTTGACAGGGACTGGTATCGGACCAGGAACCTTGCGATTCCAGTAATCCTTAACTTGTTCCTCGTAAATTCCTACCATAAAATAAACTGAACCTTCATTTTATGTCTGTGTTTTTGCAATAAATGTTTTATTTTTCTTGCACCCGTTATTTTACAATACTGAATATATTTTCTTTATTTAAAAACATTTATTGCAAACATATTTAAAACATTTATTGCAAAAACACGGACATAAAATGAGGGTTCAGTTTATTTTATAGTAGGAATTTATGAGGAATAAGTTGAAGATTACCGCGATTCCTAGGTGGGTGCTCTACCGACTGAGCTAAACTGTCCCCAAATGATTAGGTTAACATATTTGTTGTTACTTAATGGAAACACAGGCGTTAAGTTGCTTTTTCAATGCCTGATGTTACTTTGGGTTTACCTATTTAAGTAGTGAACTTTGGTTATCTGATAAGAATTGGTGATTTCAATGTAACTTCATCATCATATCACGCAATTAGCACGGATATACATGACAATCTCTTGCCAACCTTCTTTATCATTCATTGTCCCAGGGAGGTCCTCTGTGCAGCATCGGTCAATGTAGGTCCTTGCTAGGTGGCCCACATTAGAATGTCCATGTGTTGGCTTCCATAGGAGAACTTCCTTGCTCCTCCAGCAGTGTCCAGCATGTCTTGTCCATCTCACTTGGATGGTTTGTGAGATAGGGTGGCCGTACAGCTGCTTCCTTGTGGGGTGCTGTTTCCCCTGACTTGTTCAAGACGGCACGCAGCATTCTTGTGTAACTTAGAATAACATCATTTCTTTGAACAAAGACAATAACAGCATTTCAGGACACCCCCCCTCCAAAAAAAACAAACAAACAAATAAAACAAACAAACAAAACAAACTACTCAATGAATATGTTGCAATAAATCAAGTTTCAATTTTGGCCCATTAATCTTGGAGTTTCAAGATAAACAAACAAAGCAAACAAATTATATATTAAGATTTATGTATCTAATATAGAATACTGAATAAGTGTTTATCACTATAATGCCTTTCCTTTTTTTACCCTGAAAATCTGAGATTTTTAGATGTTAATATTAAATGAATTTTCATGACTTAGAACTGGTTTAGCTCAGAGTGTCCGACTAGAAACCACAAGGTTCCTGGTCCGACCCTTGCCAACTCAGCATATGAGTATCAGGGATCTGTGCAGTGAAGTGAAGAGCTGGTAGGTGTTAATGTTCCACCTTAGATGCCAAAACAATCCCCTTGGTCTAGCGCTACTGAAAAGGGGATAGACTCCCTTGCTTTATTCTTATTGTAGCATAGTCACCAACGACTGCTATGTTAGTGATGGTGTTGTATATTGGAACATAGAATGTTTTAGTATGCTAATTCATGCTAACGATAAAGTACTTTGCCACAGAGTGTTAAGAACTGAAATCTTAGTAAACAGTTCTAGTAATGCTCTAAACAGAAGTACACAAATAGTCTTGGATCAGTTTATTTACTCTCTAAAAAAAGGTAAGATAGGCTAGTTCATAACAGTAAGATAAAGACTAGAAGTACATCAGAAGAATGGAAACGGTTATCTTTTAGCAAGATCATTCAAATTGCCATTCTGCAAAGACATTCTGCAGACTAGGCTCTTTAACCATGGCTAAGTAACCAGTGTAGTAGAAGGAAAAGTCTGAATTCAAACCTGTTAAACTCAATTGAGAAATTGACCTTGTGTCAGTTCCTGTTGACTCATGTGCTGAGTTGGTGGGGACTAGTATTGAACCAGGAACCTTGCTATTCCTAGGTGGGTGTGCTCTACCAACTTAGATAAACTGGCCTCTTGGTAAATAAATATATATTTAATTTGTCTTTCTTAAATAAAAGTAAGTTGTCGGTGTGGCCTAATGTCGGTATCAGCCAGAGAACGAGGGAATCTATCCTCTTTTCAATAGTGCTAGACCAAGGAGATTGTTTTGTGTCTGAGGTGGAGAGCCACACTTACCATCAACTCCTCAATTTACCACACATATCCCTGTGCTACTCATTCGCTGAGTTGGCAAGGGCCAGTATTGAACCAGGAACCTTGTGTTTCCTAGGCAGATGCTCTACCGACTGAACTAAATATTATTGTAAACAATAGTAAAAAGCACCAAATTGAAAAGATCTAGGATTATTTTATTGAATATATATATATATATATATATATATATATATATATATATGGACGAAAAACTGTCAGTTACCAAGTGTTGTTGATTTCATGTCCATGGCACCCTAACTTTTTGCCCCTTATCACTCAAACCATCCGTGTGAGGTGAACAAGACATGCTAGGCACTGTTGAAGAAGCGAGGACGAACTTATAAGTGACAATGTTCTATAAAACAATTTCCCTTATCTAGAAATAGTGAAAGAGGATAAACTTTCCTGCTGTTTCAGGCTGATACCGACAATAGTTGACTCTGCTTACTTTACTAACTAAAAACTGTCAGTTACCAAGTACCATTGGCTTCATTTATTATTTATTTTGAATATATATATATATATATATATATATATATATATATTTTTTTTTTCTTTTTTTGTTGATTTAAAAGAAATTTTTTTTTTATTGTTTGTTTTTCTAACTCCCTTTTTATGTCTAGCATGTTTGTTGTTCTGTTCTAATATGAATTTTAAGTGTTTTCAAAATGGATTCTTTTCTTTGTTTTTCATTTTGTTAATTTGTCCTTTTGTTTTTCCATTTTTTTTTTGTCATGTCAGGTAACTCGTTTTCTGTATTTAAAAAAAAAAAAATAGAAAATTTAATTTCCTTTTTTTTTCTTTTTTTTTTTTTATTTCACTGATATTGTTTCATGTTTTTTTTGTTTTTGTTTGTTTGTTGGTTTTATTTGCAATTTTGATATTTAATATTCAATTTAATAAAATGTCAAAAAACAAGTATTTTTCAAAAACGTTTTTTGCCGCCCTCCTCCCTGAGATCAAATTCAGATGATTTTATCATAATTCAAACATATTTGAAACCATAAAAGAATATTTGTATTTTAATACAGTAGCTGATGATTACATTAATCTAGAAATAACAAAACAAAACTTTTATTCTTCTGAATATTTTTTTAAACCTAAAGAAACAAATTTCAACAACTGTTATGAAATAATTTTATTTTATCATCAAATTAAAAATACCAAAATTCTTAGATATTGTTTCACTGGTGAAAGATAAAGGAAGACATATACAATCTTTTTGTATTTTAATCCACATCAACATTTATAACAAGGTATTTTTTTATAGAATTGCTCATAGGGCAAAAATTATTCACATAATAGCCTGACTGCTGAAAATCCTCTAACTTTTTTTCTTCTTTCATTTTTTTTCTTTCATTTTTTTTTCTTCTTCATTTTTTCTTTTTCTTTTTTTTTCTTTCATTTTTTTTCTTCTTTCATTTTTTTCTTCTTTCATTTTTTTTCTTTCTTCTTTCATTTTTTTCTTCTTTCATTTTTCTTCTTCATTTTTTTCTTCTTTCATTTTTTTTCTTCTTTCATTTTTTCTTCTTTCATTTTTTCTTCTTTCATTTTTTCTTCTTTCATTTTTTTTCTCCTATCACCCCCTCCATCTTTTTTCTTTCATCTTTTGCCTCCTTCTAACTTTCCCCCCATCTTTTTTCTTTCATCTTTTGCCTCCTAACTTTCCTCCCATCTTTTTTCTTTCTTTCATTTTTTTCTTCTTTCATTTTTTTTTTCTTCTTTCATCTTTTTTTTCTTCTTTCATCTTTTTTTTCTTCTATCACCCCCTCCATCTTTTTCCTTTCATTTTTTGCCCCCTCTTAACTCCCGCCCCCATCTTTTTTCTTTCTTTCATTTATATTTTCATGTTCTTTTTTCATCTTTTGTTTGCCCTTTTCATATTTTTTCTTTCATCTTTTTCTTATTTTAAGGTCTTCAAAATGGGTAAATTTTAGTGCTTAATCATCCACTGAAATATTTAGTTTTACTAAAATCAATCAGTAAAGTAGTGGTAATGTCAGTGGGCAGTAATAAGAGAAAAGTTAGAATCTTGCTTATGTATACCAAGTTTAAATACAGCACTCATCGGCATGATTTATTGGTTCATTTGGGAAGGATAATCATGATCAGTAAAATCAACAATAAAGTCAAGAATAAATAAATTCAGTTTTATTCATCTTTTAAAGGATTAACCCCCCCCAAAAAAAAACAAAACAAAAAAACAAAACAAAACAAAACAAAACAAACAACAAATAAAATTACAGTATATAGTCAATGTTTAAG
>CM042153.1:16899298-16931798 GCA_023376005.1 Doryteuthis pealeii | reverse complement strand
TAATTGTCCTGACCATATTCTTCAAATTATTCTTATGGCAAACAGCCACCCCTTTTTATTATATAGGTGCTAGAAGGTGGGGTAGCTGTGAGTCAACCACCAGCATTTATTAATACACATGTAGGTCTATGTCTGTAGAGCACCCACCTAGGAGCTGGGTATGATACTGACCCTTGCCAATTCAGTGCATGAGTAGCACAACTTAGATCTGTGTGGTAAAGTGAGGAGCTGATGGTAAGTGTGGTGCTCCATTCCAGGCACAAAAATCTACCTGGTTTACTGCTACTGAAAAGGGGATAGATTACCTTGCTGTCTGGCTGATACTGACCATAGGCCACTTTATCATTGCTCAAACAAATCATATACACATATTGAAAAAAACCCGTAAAACCCCAGATTTGGCATTAAATAACCCACAAAGGATTGATATCCCATTAAAACAACCAACCAACCAATCTAAACCATTAGAGCAGTGTTTCTCCACCTTTTGATTCCCAATGTGGAGGGGGTAATAAAAACATTCACCCTGGCTATGGATTAAATAGTACCACTACTGTTCTTCTACAAGGATAACTTTGACATTAAATAACCCACTATGGTTGATATGCCATTAAACAAAGAAATCAAATAAAGCCCCCCCCATGGGTTAAATAGTATTACTACTATTCTTCTACAAGTATGGCTTTGACATTAAATAACCCACTAAGATTGATATACCATTAAACAAAGAAACCAGCCTAGGTTACATATTACTAACAATAGATCTAAAATCTAGTAATTTTTATACATGGATGTTATTAGATCCAAATATTAATAATTTCATAATTTTTTATGGGTACTATGCAAGATTTATTGTATAAAGACCATTAGCCATTTTGGTGTTAAATAACTGTTGTAAAAATGTTGTAATGTTATCACCATGTTGTCATCACTATTCCTCCTACTGTGAGCAGACTCTTGGAGTTGGGTGGGGGTGGGGAAAAATAAAGAAATTGGGAGATTTTTTCTTTGCAATTTTCTTTCTTGAATGCATGGAATTGGACAGACATTTTTTTTTATTTCTGAAACGTTTTATTAGATTTTTTCAATTTTTTTTTCTTTTCTTATTTCTATGATTCAAGAATTTATATTAAAGAATATCCTCCTATGTTATCACGTTGTAGTGCATGTTTGTGTATAGGTTGAGTTTTGAAGGCTTAATTTTATTATCTGCGTTATTCGGACTATTGTCCCCATCTTCATTGTTATTTGTACAACGTTTCGGCCTATCAGGTATTTCTTCTCGGACTCGGGAACCTTTTTTTCGAACTCGGGAACTTTCTTGTCATATTCCGAGAAGGTTCCCGAGTGAAATACCTGTATATCGGCTGAAACGTTGTACAAATAACAATGAAGATGGTGACAATAGTTAACGCAGATAATACTAATCTTCAAGCCTCATCTCAAACATTCAGAGAAATAGCTTAATTTTATAGCAGCCAAAAATGTTGGCATTAACCAGTTGAATAATTATTTTGTAAAGTTGAAATCTAAATACGATGGGAAGCATTTGGAGCTGTGATTGGTTTGAAAAATCAATTCTATGAATTAATGATATGGTATGCATAAATCAAGAATTGACCTATGCTTAACAGACATGCCTATATGTATTGTTGTTTACATTTCACATAGCGCTAATACCCTTGGGAAAGGTATACATTCAAGTACTCTCCCTCCAGCTATGGGTAAATAGTAAGGTGGACTGGGCTCTTTAATCTTGGCTAGGTAACTAATCTAGGAGAAGGAAAACTCTAAATTCAAACCTTTTAAGCTCCGCGTAAGAAATTGACCTTGTGTTGCATCCTACTCTGTGGTGGAGTTGGTAAATATATATATATGTATTGTTGGTGTCTGTGTATATGGAGAGGGGGATATTTTATATTTGGTTCTGATGATTTAAAAGGAAACTAAATTTTTTGTTATATTAGTATTTAAATAGGTAATAAATGAATTTTTGATTGTGGGATTTAAGTAATAAATGAAAATTTGGTAGTGAGATTTAAGTAATAAATGAAACTTTTAGTTGTGAGATTTAAGTAATAAATGAAACTTTTAGTTGTGAGATTTAAGTAATAAATGAAACTTTTAGTTGTGAGATTTAAGTAATAAATGAAACTTTTGGTTGTGAGATTTAAGTAATAAATGAAACTTTTGGTTGTGAGATTTAATAGATTTTATAGGTGTGTACCATGTATGGCACACATTGTGGTTTTGGTTAAAGACTATTTAAAGTTGGAAACCTATCATTTTTTTTTTTTTTAAAAATCTATAAATAATAATTCAGATATTCTCTAAATTTTCATGTTATTTAACTCAGCAATTTTGTGTCTCTAAATAGGAATGCTAAATATTAAAAATGGTTGCCGATCTCTCTGCAAAGTAGGTCATAGTCAATTTAATTTTTCAAACGTCTGTCTAAAGCTTTTTATTGATTAATAATTTTGCATATGTTGCAAAAGAAATTTTCACTGATTATTTTTGCTGAATGTGCAACTAATTATTATTCAGACGTGTCGACAATTTTTCTACAAGTTTTATTTCCATTATATAAAGGATATAATAAACTTTGTTTGTCTATTTGGGGTCGAAAGGTTTTTCATCTGCTGTCGCTTTTATAGTCTCAAAAATATTTGAAAGAATCCATGAAAGTAATTAGTAATTAAAGTAATTAAAAATCTGTATTGTCTCCTCCTCCTCCAGGGAGGCGGTGGAGGAGGAGGAGACACAATACAGATTTTTAAAAGGGTTGGTTTAGCTCATTCGGTAGAGCGTGTGACTAAAACTAGAAAGTTCTGTTTTTGATATCGCACATGAGTAGCACAGGGATCTGTGCTGTAAAGTGAGGAGCTGATGGTAGGTGTGACACTCCATCTCAGATGCCAAAACAATCTCCTTGGTTTAGTGCTAGTGAAAAGGGGATAGACTCCCTTGCTGTCTGGCTGATACTGACTTTAGGCCACCCAACGACTTTACTTACTTACCATAGTTTAGATTGGTTGGTATAGTGAGTAGTAGTAGTAAAGTTTGCATAGTAGCCAAACAATGAGGGAGTCTATTTCCTTGTTCACTACCAGTGGACCAGGGAGTGTTTTTGCTGAGGTGGAGCGCCACACCTACTGTCAGCTCTTAGATGTTTTACTGCTCAGATCAGATTACACAAGTTGTGCTACTCATGCAACGAGTTTGTGAGGACTGGCATCGAACCTGGAACCTTGCGATTCCTAGGGAAGCGAATGATCTACCGAGTAAGCTAAACTGGACCCTATTACCATAATTACTTTATAACATACCTTTGGCCCTATCTTGGGCTAGACGGGCGGTCGGAGAGGCCCCCTCCGATCAATCGGCTGGTCACGTCAAGCCCTAGCACCTATATGATTTTACCAACCCTATTGCCCTTACGGCAATCCCCAACCCTTTTTATCATATGGGTGCTAGAAAGTGGTGGCTGCGGGTCTACATGTCCTGGGATTGACGTTAAACTCTATCTGATGGTGAGGTTCCAGATTTGGAGGTTTGGGGAATGTGGAGCACCCCTTCATCACCATTGCTCCCTGGTCCACTCTGATCCAGAGTGGTAGTACCTGTTAGGGTTCCATCTATGGGTTAAATAGAAAAATGTGTTTATAAAAAAAAAATTGTATTATCCATTAAGAATTGATTTATTTCAAAACTTTATCGGCATTAAATGACCCACTGAGGTTGATATGCCGTAAAACAAACCAAACCAACCATTTATAACATACACTCCTGAATTTGAGCTTCAAAATTCTGCCCCCTCCCCCCCCAAAAAAAAAAAAAATATGTAGCTTGAGATTAGTTGGATTCATACCTTTCTTCAGGGTAATAACCACCATGTGAAATGCAAACACTGTCATTCATCCAGGATTTGAACTTGGATTGCCGTGTCCATTTTCTTTGACGGTAACCAATAACCGTAATGCCATGAGCACCTTTAGAATAGAACAAAATGATTCAAATTAATACCCCCCCCCCCGATAATATAAAGATTTCATTTCGAGTTTTATCTTTCCATTTGCTTAAATCTCACATTTCATTTATTTTGCTTGAAACAGAACTTTCTGAATTTCTCTTGGGAAATCACCATTTCTTCTGTTTTCTGCAAATGACGGCATTTTAAGAATATTTTTGCAATCAAAGCAGTTAACAAAATTATTTATATCTCTCTCTCTATCTCTCCACTTAGACTATCAGTGGAATTTTGATTTGAATCTTTCAAACTTTTTAATTAGTTTTCAAATTGATGTAATTATATTTGTTATTGGTGTCTTTAGGTCTTGTTTACTTGCTGCTGTTATGACTACTTTGACTACTGAACTATTTACATTCGGGGGGGGGGGGAAGAGGTCCCCCCCCCCCAAAAAAAAAGAAGTTTGATAACCTAGTTTAAGAAAGGTGATTGACATCAAAAATCTTTGTTAAAGTTATCTTTTGCAATTTCTCCCCAAGGAATACAGCAACATAGTTTTGCGTTCTTTAACATTTGTATTATTTTGATTATTGGGACTATTGTCTTCGACTTTATTGTTATCTACACAACGCTCAGACGATGTGCCCTACAGCCTTCTTCAGGTATTTCTTGTTGGACTCTGGGAACTTCTTGAAACTTTGAACTGAACCCTTTATTCAATCCATGGTGGTAGACTGTTCTCTTTCCGTTAACCATGACCGGATATAAGTGTTAAGCTCTGTTAATTATTCTGTGTTACTGTCTCTCTTGGCCAGGATTGAACCTGCAGCCCAGAGATGCCTGTCACTTAGGACTGTATTAACTCAATGCCTATTGTCGAACTCGGAAGCCTTCATTGAACTTCAAACTGAACACTTTATTCAATCCACGGGGGTAAACTGTTCTCATTCCGTTAACCAACCATGACCGGGTATAAGTGTTAAACTGTGTTAATTATTCTATGTTATTATTGTCCTTGGCGAGGATTGAACCTATAACCTAGAGATGATTGTTACTTAGAACTGTATTAACTCAACCCTTATATCTGTTGCGCCATGTGTTTGAATGGTAATGGTAGTGTCATGTTCACCAAAACTTTCATTAAATGATAATCTTTATATCAGATATGATTTTGGGGTGGAACCATCATTATCACTATCCCAGGGTGCAACCCCTCCCCATTCTGTCAGCATATTGACTGTATTCCCCCCGCAGAGGGGTAAGATCCCAGGCAAAAAAAGAGGTGTTCTGGGTATGACCCTAAACTGCATCTGATGGTGAGGCTCCAGTTCTGGAGATTTGGGGAGTGTGGAGTACCCCTTCATTGTAATTACTACCAGGTCCATTTCACCTGAAGAGGTTGTACCAGTTAGTGTCTCATCTATGGCTCAAATAGATATTAAAAAAAAATTATTTGTATTCAATAGGTCCATGTAAAAAAAAAAAAAACTTAAGAAATGACTACACTAAAAATGTAAATATGAATGTACAATGAATGCGATTCCCTAACCTCTTGGTATAAAATCACCCTAGATGAGTTGACATGCTGTTAAAATCAATCAGTCAACCAGTGTCCCTGCAGTATCTTACAATACCACCATGCTATGTTGGGTTTATGTCACAGTGTAAGAGTGCTATATTTTATTATTATAATGGAGATTGTGTATTTGTCTGTCTGTAACGAGTCTATATTACAACTAAAGTCACAATTCCTTAGTTATTTACTTCACATTCTCCATGATTTTATTTTTATTTAAACCTCAGTTATTAAAAAATTGTTTTATATCATTAATACTGTTGGCCTTATCTACATACTAATAACATGCAATTGTATTTATATATACAACATATGTACTTTTTGCCACACCTTGTATTCTGGGAAAAAAAATTCCATTCATTCTTCATTTCTTTATTTCATTGGTAAATACAGCTTTAAACTTGGTACTTTTATGACATACTTGTAGTCTGAAAAAAATTAATGAATGGAATGTTATTTTTTTTTTTTTTTCAGAACACAAGGTGTGTCAAAAAGTACAAAAAAATCTTGATACTTTTTTGACACACCTTGTACATTTCAATCTTGGATAGCACTTTTACCAAATTTCTATCTCAGATTGTGTTGTCTCCCAAGCCCCATGTCAAAATTTGTTAGTGTCAACAATGACAGAATGAAGATGACCCCAGCTAGGGACCCTTGCTGGGGCTTAGAACCTAGAAGAGACAAGACAATGTACAATTATAATTTGACATTTTTCTTCAGAAAGAAAATTCACTTCCCAAAAGCTGATTCTGAGTTTATTGGTGGACAATGAAAACTTTTATGTTTATTTGAATGACTTGCAATCTCAAGAGGAATTTTTATGTGACTTTGTGAGGAATTATATGGGCAGCTTTTTTTTGGGGGGGGCAGGGGTTGGTTCTTTGTGAATAGATAAATATGTGCATCCACTTCATGATAATTATTCAGTTTTATAAGATGTTTCAATTGTTTGTGTGTGTGTGTGTGTGTATATATATATATATATATATATATATATATATATATATATATATTCCACTTATGGTGACTTACTACATGACAGTATGAGAAGTAAACAAACAATGTGTTTTGATATGGCTTTATTTAGCCGACAATTTTTGGGAGAATATGTGCTTAATTGAAGTCGTACCTAATTTTGAAAATTAATTGATTAATGATTAATGAATTAGGCAGGCATACCTATTCAAATGTAAGGCTAAACAAATTGAGAAAAATCAATCTCTGTATGTACATATTAATCATAGACAGGAAGACCGCTTTGTGTGTAATTAATACGCATGTCCCTAAATCTTCCATTTGTTATCATCCTGCAACACCCTCTTGTTAAAAATGAGATTATCCAAATTATTCAAAATGCAATGCAAAAATGTAAATTCAGATTATCTGGTGTTGCTTAATCACAGACTTTTTATTTCTCCCTTTTATTTCATCTAATTTTAAACATGAAACATATTCCAAATGGTCTTGCATCTCTTAAACGCCCAACGTAAAATTAAAATGAATTTAAACAAAAAAAAAGTACTTTTTTTTTTTTTTTTTTTTTTTTTTTTGTAATATTGAAATTCTGAATTACGGAACATATTTTGGTAATTTTGATCTTATGTCGTCCCGGCCTTCTGCCTTAATTTATGTTAGGTTTTAGCAAGCCGCCATCAGGCGAATTTCCAGCCCAACTTAGATATTTTCCAAGTTGTGTTTTTATTACTTTTTTTTGTTTTTTTTATCTTAATGCAGATATTTTAAATTGCCCCCCCCCCCGCTTCGTTTTTTATCGGCAAATCAATGTTGATATTTTACAACCGCACTTTTAAAAAGAGTGAAAGAGAGTTAAATCAAGATTATTTTATAGTTAAATCAAGGTTACTATACTTTTTCCATATTGAACTGTTTGGCAATAGCTCTTAAGTAAACATATCAAACATTGTAATAATTAAATCACCATACTGTGGTATATCCACAGGTCCTGCTAGTTTAAATTAATTCCTTAAATCTAAGAAGTATTCCTTTTTTTTAAATATCAATTTTTTCTAATAACTTTTTTCTTTAACAAGAAATTCTTTTCTTAATAGCTTTTATAATATTTATTATATTAAGGTTTATTTGTTTAATGGCACATCAATTCTTTATGGATTATCTAATGCCAAAATTTGATTCATTTGTTAAGCTTTGATTGTAATCATAGATTTGGTTGTTTAACGGCATATCAACTCCTTATGAGTTATTTAATGTTAAAATATGAATAGGGTTTGGTTTTTAATGGCATTAAAAAAAAAAGAACGAGAGAATTAAATCAAGATTATTAAACTTTTTACATATTGAACATATGTAAAAAGTTTAATAATCTTGATTTAATTCTCTCGTTCTTTTTTTAAAATTTTTATATCAAGATTATTTCATTATTTTTTACATATTGAACTATTTGCAATAGCTCTTAAGTAAACATATCAAACGTAATAATTAAATGATCATACTGTGGTATATCTACAGGTCTTGCGAATCTTGTTTAAGTTCTTTTAGCCCTGTTGGTTGGCTACTTTATTAGTGTTTGTTTATAGTTCTGTTTATGCATGAATGTATGGAAATAGAAAAAAAAATAATGTAGCAAAAAGAGTTTATCATTGCTTTGTAGTAGTGTATATCACGTTTATTTTTATTTTTTAAATTTTTTAATTCACAATTATAGTTTATCTCTTTTTAGATATTTTTTCAGAGTAGATCGAACAAAATTAATGTTAAAACTTTTCAAGGCAGGAAAAGACGATTTTGATTTTAAAAATCTACCAAAAGTCAACTCATTGCAGCAGAAAAACATTAGTTGGTAGAGCATCCGGTTCGGAACCACAACATTCCGGCTTCAATACCGGCCCTCGCCAACTCAGTGTATGAGTAGCACAGGGATCTGTGCAATAAAGTAGGGAGGTGATGGTAGGTTTGGCACTCCACTTCAGATGCAAAAAAAAAAAACTCCCTGGTCTAGCACTAGTGAAAAGGGGATAGACTCAGTTGGTAGAGCATCTAGCTAGGGACTACAAGGTTTTGGGTTCAATACCAGCCCTCGCCAACTCGGTGTATGAGTAGCACAGGGATCTGTGCGATAAAGTAGGGAGGTGATGGTAGGTTTGGCACTCCACCTCAGATGCAAAAAAAAAAAATCTCCCTGGTCTAGCACTAGTGAAAAGGGGATAGACTCAGTTGGTAGAGCATCTAGCTCAGGACTACAAGGTTCTGGGTTCAATACCAGCCCTCGTCAACTCAGTGTATGAGTAGCACAGGGATCTGTGCGATAAAGTAGGGAGGTGATAGTAGGTTTGGCACTCCACATGCCAAAAAAATCTCCCTGGTTAGCACTAGTGAAAAGGGGATAGACTCTTTCGCTGTCTGGCTGATACTTGCAATAGGCCACTCTGTCGACTACTCTTTACTTATGGGTAAGTAGTAGAGCAGATTGTGTTCTTTAACCTTGGTTAGGCAACCAATTTTGGAGAAGGAAAACTCTGAATTCAAACCAACTGTACTCTGCTTAAAATTCAACCTGGTGTGATGGGGAGGGGTGTTGGGTAAATACATGATTTAAATAAAATGTTTATTACTTAATTCATAAATGATGAAATTTTTTTTAATTAAAATGAGTTTCCTGTCCAAATAACATCCAAATTTTTTTATGTGTGTGCACCCCCTCACCGCTTTTGATGGAAAATTTTTTTTTTTTACGTTTAACCTTTATCTACCAGATGCCCCAAACCACTCAAGGATCAAAATGCTGGACCCCCCCCCCCAAAAAAAATGCCCAAGATCATCAGCTCCAAGAAAATAGTTTAGAATTAAGAGAAATTAATTAAATTGAATACATTTCTATTCAGTAGTAAAGGATCAGCTATAAGATACTAGCTTATCAACCATTTGGAACATGGCTATTGCGGATGACAGTGGTAAATAAAGGGTTAAAAGATAATTCATCGGATAAATAATTTTCTTTTTTTTTACCTTCTTTAAAATAAAGTAAAGCCTGTTTCCACTTTGGTGGGGGGGGGGGAATAAAGAATAAATAAAATATTACCCATAGCAACTTTTTAATTCCGTTTGTTAACTTATACGTATAAAATTTATGAACTACTATATGAGGGTAATCCCAAAAGTAAGGTCTCTGGGAGATGCAGGAAAACTGACTTAGCTTGGCAGTTGATTCTGATGGAGCTCCTGATTGCAATGATGATGAGGTTCAATGCTTCAACAGCAACATGGCCGTGAGCTGGTATGACATGGGCATACAAAAACTGTCCTAGCGCCTAGAAAAATAAATTGACCAAAATGGCGATTATATAAAAAAAAATAAAAATAAATAAATAAAAAAAATGTTGAAACTTTAAAATGGTATAACATCATTGACAATAAACGTTTCTGTGATTTCTAAATATTTTCAAGATTAATTGGGATTACTCTTGATTACAGGGGCCGGGTTAGCTCAGTCGGTAGAGCGTTCGGATAGAAACCACGAGGTTCCTAGTTCGATACCGGTTCTCGCCAACTCAGTGTATGTGTAGCACAGGGATCTGTGCGGTAAAGTAAGGAGATGATGGTAGGTGTGGCGCTCCACCTCAGACGCTAAAAAAACAATCTCCTTGGTCTAGTGCTATTGAAAAGGGGATAGACTCCCTCGCTGACTGGCTGATACTGACTTTAGGCCGCCCCGTCGACTTTACTTTTTACCATTAAAGAGGAAGATGCAGACACATGAAAAAAGATGTTGACAAAATTTGGATTGGAAAGTTTTTTTAATAAAAACTTCATCTTTTATTTAATAAGTACTAAAAATGTTATTAAAATCAAGAAATTACTGTATATACTTGTGTATCATGCAATTTTCTGAGACCTACATTTTAGCCTTATATTAGGGGGTTGCTCCATATGGTAGATACTCTTGGGAAAGGTATGAACCCTTTCATCCCCCCTAGCTATGGGTTAATTAGTACCCCTACTGTTCTTCTCAAAAGATGGATTTGTCATCAAATAACTCACAAAGTTTGATATGGTATTAAACAAAGAAGCTAAACCAAACCAAATGCTAGATACAAACTTTGTATTAGTAAATATTAGGCTAGGCCTAGGCCAACTGGTTCACCTACAATTTCCAGCTACAAAAGGTCTTAATTTAGGTCTCACAAAGTTGTATAATACACAAGTGTGTGTGTGTGTGTGTGTGTATATGTATATACATACACATGCCATAAATAATATATATATATATATATATATATATATATATATATAAGGTGTGAAAAAAAAAAGTATTGAGATTTTTTGTACTTTTTGACACACCATGTATTCTGAAAAAAATTAATGTTATATTCATTGTTCATTTCTATCTTGGTAAATACAGCTTCAAACTCAGTACTTTTATGACACACCTTTGTGTGTGCGTGTGTGTATAATATATATATATATATATATATATATATGTATGTATGTATGTGTTATACAAGTAAAGATAAAAATACTGAGTTTTTCAATTTACCTTCGATTCGCCACAATTTAAGAATTATCGATTTTACTTTTAGTTAAAGTATTAAATCCCTTTTCCTCCTTAGTAAATAATTTTCTAAATATTTTTCAACACATAAATCACCTTCCAATCTAAATCCATTAATTTCAATTTTTTTTTACATCTGCCTTAACCGGCAATATAACAATTACTATAAATCTCCCAAGTTCAATATCACTTACAATACCAATTCTAACACGACTGGTAAGTCATTTATATTTGTTTAAACATTAGTCTAGTTTTAACACCTACACAGTTATTAATGCTTTAAAAAAAAACTCAGTATTTTTATTTTTTAATCTTTATTTGTATAACAAACTAGTGAAGCATACGTGAAAACCCTTACAAATAAATAAATATATATATATGGTAGTTGATTTTTGGTAGATTTTTAAACTCATTTTTTTCATTTATGCCTGAAAAGTTTTAATGAAAATTTGGCATAGCTATTTCAAAGCTTATCGTAAAAAAAAAAAACCAAGCAAATCTTATTGCACAGTTCATAGCAGTAGAAGCTTATTTCAAATTGCAAGCTAGTATTTTCTTTCTTGTAGTGGTGCAGCGTTTTTCTTATTTGAAAAAAGAAAAATTTCTCCTTCTCTGTCCTTTTTATTCTTAAAACTTTCATGTCATTGTTGTACACTTAGTTACACATTGGTAGTGTTTTTTTTCTTATGCACTTATATATATATATATATATATATATATATATATAGGATTGGAATGAAAGCCTTGTCCATTACAAAGTAATATTTATTTAACCAATAAAGACAACATGTAAATTGAGAAATATAAACAAAACATGATTCGTCAGTGTCCCTAAAATGTTGAAGATGTCTCACTTATGGTCTACACACCCTTGCCAATGTTCTAGAAGTTGTTCTATGTTGTTTACATAGAATTCTACAGGTTTTGAAGCAAACCAGTTTTCCAAATCACTGTTAGCTTCTTCAGCGGACTGAAACGTTTTCCCATGAAGTGAGTTTTTCATAGGAGAAAACAGGTAATAGTCTGAAGGGGAAAGGTCTGGTGAGTACGGTGGATGTGGTAATCGTAAAACTTATCTCAGCAAGCTTATTTTGAATTAACCCTGCCATGTGTGGTCGAGCGTTATCTTGAAGGAAATGGACATTTTCAAAACTGTTTCCATGCAGCTGATGCCTCTTTTATTGAATTGCGTCTACGAGTTTGTCTCAATTTACATGTTGTCTTTGTTGATTAAATAAATGTTACTTTGTATCGGACAAGGCTTTCATTCTAATCCTATATATATATATATATATATATATATATATATATTATATATCACTTGCCCTTGCCTTGCCTCTGGTTTGTGAGCAGGTTGTCGTCATCGTCGTTATCTTTGTCGTAATGTCATCACCATCATTGTTGTCATTGTTATTACCATCCTCATTGTTATAATCTTGTGTGTGCGTAAATTTAAAAGTAATTTATTCAAAAGAAAGAAAAAGAAAAAAAAAGTCTCCTCTCTTGTCTCAACCACGGCCTACTTTTCTATTAATGCTACCTCTTCCCCCTGTGTTCGGATGTGCAGTGGACTTGGCCAAGCTGCGGCTAAAAGATGGTGCAAACATGGATGGTTCTGCCTACGGTGACCAGCTGATCTCCCCGGACAATGAGGAGTACCACGTGCTGCAGGGGCGCATGCTGCGTGGCTTCTGCTGTGCTAGTTTCCCCCTTGCCAAGGGATTAGCCCGGACAATTAAGAGGTTATAAATGAACAGCTGTCTCGGCAAAAAAGAGATATTTTAACAGTGTTTTTTTTTTTTTTGTTTAAAAAAAAAAAAAAAATTTTTTTTTTTATATAGATGATATTAATTAAAATTTAAAAAAATAAAATGAATTTAAAAAAAGAAAGAAAGAAAAAGAAACCAAAAAAAAAAAAGATAAAATTCTTGCCTAAAGTATATATATTTTAGGCTCTAGTTCTAATACATAAACAATGTCAATTATTTCTGTTTCTCGCTTTCCCACTTATGTCATAGACTTTTGGCGACATAGAACTCAATATTGACCAAGACTTATACAGGGCAAGGGATACTCACTTTTGAATCTCAAAATTAAAGAGTTGCTTCTTGCTCTTCAAGAGAGTTTAACCCTTTTGCATGCAGAGCAACATTTTTGTTGCCAACAGTACACAGGCACGAGCAACATTTTTGTTGTTTTATCTGTCTATAAAAGGGTTAACAGGTCCTCAACTTTAAAAAAGTTCAAACAATAACCATCTTTCCCTATGAATTTTTTTTTTTGAGATGATGTTTGATAATTAGTATTATTTGGATTATTCAGACTATTGTCCTCATCTTTATTGTTATCTGTACAACGTTTCGGTTGATGTGCCCTCCGGCCTTCTTCAGGTATTTCTTGTCAGACTCAGGAACCTTCTTTTTGTAATCGGGAGCCATCACGGAACCTCAAACCCAACCCTTTATTCAATCCACAGGGGTATCCTGTTCTCATTCCATAACAATAAAGATGAGGACAATAGTCTGAAAAATCCAAATAATACTAATAACCATCTTTATAGGTTGTCATTTACTAAGCTCAGCTTAGTTTGATCACTCGGTGAGAATCATACTCACTAACAATGGTCTGTTAGTCTACCTAGCGAATCATTATATCATATAAGGTGACCATGCTTTTGAGAGGTCAAGTGAGTATCAACATTTTTTTGAATAATTTGGTTTTTAAAGACGAGCTACTCAGTTGAAAATCTTGCATTTAAGATTTTCTTGTTAATTTGTTCTTTCTTGATTACCATGGCTAAACGGTATCCTCTGTCATTTTTGATGGAAACCGAAAGTAAATTCCGATTCTCAAATTGGTAGCTAAGGGTGACATTCCATCTTGGAGAAAGTCGAGCGTCACCTTCAGCTTCACTTTTTAGATCTCAAATGTCTGAGTTTTCTTTCTTTGAAATCTTTCAGGGATGGGAGAGTTCCATTAACCCCCCACCCCTTTCAGCCATGAAAGAATTTTGGAAATGGGCTGAAATTTTTGGCCATTTTTATTTTAAAATTTAAAAAAAATATGTTTTGAAATTCAAAAAGAAAGCAAAGAAAGCTGTATGCAACCAAATATTAAAGATTAAATTAAGATTAATTAATTTAAATGTTAATTTAATCTAAAAAAATATTTTCAAGTTTTGTGTCCCAAACAGGGGGTGGTGGTGAAAAAGGGGTGTAAAATATTGAGTTCTTTGTTTTGTCAAAAAAAAAAAAAATACCAATGAAATAGTTTTGACATTGATAAGAAAGTGAAACTAGAGACCCGGATTTTTTTGCCTTAGGATTGAAATGCATTCCAGGAGACACCCTTTTTTTTTTTTTTTGGAGGGGTGGGGGGAGTGGATATTAGTGAGAAGTTCCATGGGAATTTAAAAAATTCATTTTCCAACCAAATTTCATTTTTTTTTTCTCCTTCCCCTTCTCCACTTAATCGATCAAAATCTATAAATTTTGAAATGAATACTTTTCGGTTACATTTAGTTAGCATTCTCGTCTTTGTCGGTCTTAATGCTGTGCCGTGTCTTGAAGTGCCAATATTTGTTTCTCGTTCTATACTTGGCGGGGCAGGGGTTAAAAAAAGACAAGTTATATAGATTTTGCATTATTAACTAAGATATCAAATACAATGTCATCATCTTCATCGAGGTGTATCGACATCACAAATTCCTTTGACTCTCTCTCGCCAGCTTTCCCTATCAGCCATCATTATTGGTAGGTCCTCTAAACGGCACCCAGTGTCTGCAGAGAGCTGGTGAATGTAAATTTTCACTGATCGGCTAACACTGGTGTGTCCATATGTAGAAGTCCATAGTACGTTGCTTATGAGTTTGTCTTTACTTCTATTTAAAATATTGTGTAACATAATATATTTATGTGTCAGGCAATCTGGTCTCGCTACAGTAATAAAAGATTCTATTATGATAACATGAGGCATTATGTTAAGGCGATGTAAATAATATATTTTTCTAACGTTTTATTTGATAAATAAAATTACATATTTATTCAGTGTTGAATAGAATGTTATTTACTGAGAAGGACATTAATTATTTTAGATTTTCTCCCAGAAACCACCATATCTATTCACAAGGAATAGCATGTTGAATTACAACTTGCTTTGTAGATAAACTTTTAGAGTAAGGTATGTTTAAATCTAAGTATATTCACCTTATCCACCATTGTGTAATGAAAATGGAAGTAATGGTTTTGCCATTGTTATTTCTCAAGAAAAGGTGGTAGTACTCTCTCTCTCTCTCCCTCCCTCTCTTTCTTTCTCTCTCCCTCTCTTCTCTTTCTCTCTCCCTCTCTTCTCTCTCCCTCCCTCAGTAGTTAACATCTGATTGGTATATTGTTGAACTTATTACTGTTACCTTCATGAGCAGTTGTGACTGTGTGTATGTGTATAGATGTGTGTAGATATTTTATTTATTATAATTGTTTTTATTTATAGCAGAAGGACAACGGCCATGAGTTAAATATTGAACACACACACAAACACACATACATATGTATGTAATTAAAGGTTGAGGATCAACAGTAAATAAAATACAAAAAACTTTGTTCAATGAATATTTTGCCTTGAAATATAAATTGGATGAAGTTGTTTGTGTTTTATCCGCTTCTATTTCTCAACTTTTAATGACATTTTGTTGGATTTTACCCAATCTGTTATTTCCTCATATATAAAAACCATTATGCAAATTATTCACACCATATAGTATGTAAACATTTATTTCTTAATGATATATAACAACATTGCAGGATTTTAAACATATTAATACTTACAGGCCTTTGGGTCCGGTGGCTTCGGCCACTGGACTATTAATGTAAATTGACAGCGCAATCCCAGGGGGCTTTTCCCCCAGGCAGTACCTGCCCCCTTGATTTAGAGGGGCAGGGCTGGGTTTATTGCCCAGTGCCTGATGGGGAATGCTGACAGGATCAACACATTTTTGCACCGGCCAGCTCATGAGCCTTGGTTCTGGTGATCCCACATTAATGAGGCCTTGTGCCTGACCTGTGTATGTAGATGTGAGGTAAAGACATATTAATAACATGGACTGTTTTGAAGTAAATCTATCTCAGCTACACTTGATAGTGATATTATTAATAAATGAATTGCTATTTAAGATTAAATAAAGATATTAAGCCTCATCTCATAAATACACATAAAAATATGCTGTTGTATCTTATTCTCACTATTTGATATGAGTACTCTTCTGCACCCACCTCAAATAATTTTTATTTATATGAAAATGGTTACATAGGTACAAGACATATCTCTACATATAGCCGCTGTTGTATCTTATCTCTATTTAAAAAAATGTTTCTTAAGTTTTATTTAAAACAAAAACCAAATCCAACTTTTATTTCTTTGTGATTGTTCTCCTTTCTGTTTGTTCATTTTCTTTAGATATTATGAAATCTATTCTAATTGGCTTGTCATTTGGTAAATCTTTTGATTAGTTTGTAATTAAAATTCTAATTAGTTTCATTTGTATTCTTTTCAGTTTTTGAAAGTTAATTAATGGTTAATATTTTTATTATACAGATATAATAATAAAATAATTCAATAATAATAATAATAATAGATTTTAAAAAAGAAGATAAAAGAAATCATCACTTCCCTTTACTTAAAAAAAAAAAAAAAACTGTTAGAAATGCATAGCTTCCGTAGAGCATGAAAAAGACGTCTGATCAGATCGACTGTAGCGTTCGTCAAATCAAAAAAAGGAAAAAAAAAAAAAAAATTTTTTTTATGACATCTGTCCAAGCATTGTGCACATTTTTGTGTGACTAAAACTTCAAGGAAAAATACGGTTTCCATACAAATTTATACTCCAAGCAATTAGTATGTTTACAGATACTAATAATACAGATATAAAATGTCATGTATATCTATATATATCTTATATAGTCATCCTCATACAGTACTGTTTTGCCATATCATGGAACTTCAGTGTAGGTAGACTTTGCAAGCTGCCTCAGGTCGGGATCGAAATTAACCGATTTTTCATCAGTAAGAATCTCTAACAATTGGGCCATTAGCACAACCCTCATATAGAAAGGAATTTTTGCTGATATAAGTATATACATATATCCATAAAGGCTGCTAAGAGAGCTCTGTCCACCTTAAGGAGAGCCATATATATATATATATATATATATACATTGGCATTTCAGTCTCGGAAGACTATGATAAAGTTTTTATGTGCCCCTGAAGTTACAGCGCCTCCCGTGACTGTGAAGTCCGATGTTTGAAAAACATTCTCGACCACAGATGTCGCATTTGAAGGCTGTCCCTGAAGATGTTGACGTTCCGATGCTTTGTTGCCGCTATTTCTTCTGGACCTCTTAGCTTCATAGTGTTGTGTCAAGGTGACTTCTGACATGAACAGTCCTCTACGGATATTCTGCCTCCATATATAGTCTAGTTTATCTATAAATCTCAGTTATGCAATCTTGTATCGCTACAGAATAATGAAGCATTGTTGAAATTTAAATATGTAAATTTTTTTTAAAGGGCAATTACTAGGTAGGCAAGACCATGTAATCTTTCTATGTTTCTCTCTCACTTTTTATATATTAGTCCTCTCCCTTCTTGGGAAGGGGGGCAGTCCCTTGACGTGTAGTGGCTAACGTGCTAGACTGCAATATTGTAGTAAGCAAGTTCAGACTCCAGTTACACTATTACTTTTGGACTAATACCTTTGAGAAAGGTATAAAAAAAACCTTATGCCTCAGCTATGGGTTTAATCATACCACTACTATTCTTCTACAAGGATGGATTTGGCATTCAATAACCCATGAAAGTTGAAATACCATTAAATAAAGAAACCAAACCAAACTGTCTCCCTTCTTTACATACACTTTGTATTCTTTGTATCTTTTTATAATTTCTCTTTCTTTCTAACCTAGTCTCTCTTTGATCTCTTCTTCCTCATCCTTCTTTCTTCTCTCTCGTTTTCTTATATATGTGCTAGAAGGTGGTGGCTGAGGGTCTTCATGTCCTGTGTATGACGTTAAACTCTATCTAATGGTAAAGTTCCAATTTTGGAACTCTGGGGGATTGTGGTGTACCCCTTTTGCACCATTACTCCCAGGCCCACTCTGACTCTGGTTGGTAGTACCTGTTAGGGTCCCATCAATGGGTTAAATAGAAAAACTTGAGTTCTAAAAAATGTGTTTTAAAAAAAATTGAGTACCCATCAAGAATGAATAAAATAATGTCTTCAGCATAAAATGACCCAATGGGATTGGCATGCCATAAAAACCAACCAACGAACTAATCAACTCTCATTTTCTTTTTTCTTTGACTAAATAACTTCCTATTCTTCAGACTTCTTTCTCTGTGTCACTTTTTTTTTGTACAAATGCAGAATAGCACACAAGAGATAATTTCATTAGAATCAGATTTTACATATAAATAGTATTAAATTACAGAAACTCCTGAAGTATCCGAACCCTGACCCTAAAACTAACCCTAATCCTAGTGTCTCAAAGGTTTTGGGTATTTCTATGAAATGTAATGAAATGCAATCCATTTTATTGAAGGAAGTAAATCAGTCAGTCTACTATTGGTTTGAACAATGTGACTGGCCAAGCACAACTGAACCAGTGTCAAGACAACTGGTACTTATGGGAATTCATAATTCATGCATTTGGGTGATTCCATTCCCTGAGTCCTGATTGGCTGCTTGGTTTGTATGATCCTCTGAGGCTTCATAAATATCTTGCCATTTTGCAGTAGTCTTTGCAGCAAACCAGAATTGTATTGGGTTACGACTGCTTGCTGTCTTGTCTTGCCAATTCGACGGTAATTGGAATTAGTATGATTATTCTACACATTTTATATGTGATCTAATGATATTATCTCTTGTGCACTATTCTGCATTAGTACCATTTTTGATAAAAGACAATATCTCTTTCCTTCCAACATATTCTTTCCTTGTTTTCTTTTTCTTTTTTCACTTTTCTTTCTTTCTTTTGTTTTCTTAAAATATTTGAAAAGAATTTCCTTCATCTAATGTTCACTGTTCTCAACTCACCACCGACACATCCGATATTCTGCTTTTTACCTAATAATTAAGCTGTAACAGTGATAATATTTTAAAAGACTGAAATCTATTTCCCCAAACAAAGGCAAAATCTTGAAGAAAAATATTGTGTGTGGTAATTCTTTATGTTAATTTACAACTTTTGCCACATGGGAGATGTTACAGTTCCAAAATTGACCTACCCTACTGTTCATAGCTTTAAATGCCTTTAAGGTGTTTATACTTCTTCACAAATTGTGTTTCAATATCTGTAGATATTTCAGTTTTGACTCTCTTTTACCTTGATCATGGTGTTGATATTCATTGAACACTTAATGCAAGATGTTTCCCTTGCTCTTCAGTTAATACTGACAATAGGTCACTTTTATGGGATACAAGTAGTGAAAATTATTGTTGTTGTTTTGTTTAAAGAAGATTAGAAAATAGTTTAACACGTATAGCATCAAGAATCCTTTGCAAAGATGAGAATGCTAATATAAATTCTAAAGCTGTAAAGTGTTTTATTTACGCATATATATATATATATATATATAGGATTGGAACAAAAGTCTTGTCCGATACAAAGTAACATTTATTTAACCAATAGACAACATGTAAATTGAGAAATATATAAATGAAACATCATTCGTCTCTAAAATGTTTCAATGTTTTATTAAATACTTTGTTTAAATGTTTAATTTATATATTTATATGAATTTTGTATTGGACAAGGCTTTTGTTCCAATCCTCTCTATATATATATAAATAAAATTACCTTCATCCTTTTTACCTGGGTTGTTAAAATTACTCTTGAATCAATTTGTAATATATAAGTATTTTGTTTATTTATCCTCAGGTGCCATAAAGAGGTCTAAGGTTGTGAAATAAGTTTATTTATTGGCACTTCATTCTATCTATCTATCCATTTGTTTTGAGTTCATAAAGTTCTTGATTGTTGTCAGGATTGAGAGAGAGTGAGTGCTTTGCTCCAAAACATTCCAGTAGCCTTTACCTTTGCCTCCTGGGGTCCATTCCGACACCCGCTCTCTCTCTCTACCTAACAATGATCACAGGAACCTTGGAAGATGGGAATTTAAAACTTGAAATTAACTCTTAAATCTTTTGTTGTACTTTTACGTTTCTATGGTGACAGAGTATGAATGAAAAATCATTCAAGTTGTATCTGTAATTGGAGCAAGAGGAAACTGTTGAATAATGAATTTTTAAGTGTCTATTTAGATAATGGTATAGGCTACACTACCCATTAAAAAATGGACTACTCTAAAGATTTCTCTCTTAAATAGACCAGGTTTTTTGGTTGCAGATTATTCTATACCGTTCTCTAAAAAGATACTTTGATGTTCATTATTTAACAGAAATAACACAAGTTGCTACCTTTGCACTCCTCTTTTTGAGTATGATAAAAAAAAAAATAACGATTTTAAGGGTGTTTTTTTTTCTCTCTGTCAGTTATTCTGGTTAATTAATGGTTGTTTTAGATCAATTCACTTTCAACAAAATAATTACTTTTTAAAATAATCCTGATGAGTGAAGAGGATGAATCAAGCTTTGCATTGAAATGTTATTTCCTCTTCTTTTTTTTTTTTTTTTTTTTTAAGGGGTGGGGGTTATTCCAGTCTCTTTATGAAACAATTGACATTATCAAATCCTTACTCTGTATATTAGTTTTAAAAAAATTCAATTATTAACGTTGTAAAAAAAAAAAAACCCAAGAAAAATAAGCCATTTTCCTGTTTCTCTGAATTTATGAGGCTTGATAATGTGTATCATTTGGATTATTCTGACTATTGTTCTCATCTTTATTGTTATATACACAACATTTTGGCCGATGTGCTCTCTGGCCTTCTTCAGGTGTTTCTTGTTTGACTCTGGAACCTTCTTGTCGCAATCAGGAACCTGAAAAAGGCAGGAGGGCACATCATTTGAAACATTGTGTAGATAACAATAAAGATGAGGACAATACCCCAAATAAAATAATACCAAGCCATTTTCCTTATTTTACTTAAATATATTATTTTTTTTTATACCTAAGATTCTGTTACTGTCTTTAAAATTTAATTTCAAAAATTTTTTTTTTTTTACACCGGTAAACTTGTGCTACAGTGTAGGGGGAAAATAAAAGTACCACTGGTATACCAGTGTAACGGCTCTAAGGGTTAAAGAATCTCTGTCTCTGATAGTTGTTATGATTTATTCACTAAAATTTATGATATGCAAATATGACAGCTATCAAGAGACAAGTACAGAATTTTTAGATGAGAAATTATCAAAATTTAGAATTGATTTTTATTACTATTAAAAAAAAAAAAAAATATATATATTTTTCTGAGAATTTAGCCAAACCAGTGAATTAGATGTTTATCCTTAGAAAACTTGGCCTATTGGAAAATGTCTTTTTTTTTTCTAAATGAATAAGAGATACTATTTTGAGTTATTAATGTATTCAGAGTAACATGAAAAAATTGAAACAATAATGTCATATCATTTACATAAAGGAGAAAATGAAACTCATTATAGAAACATTCTTTATATATATATATATATATATATAAATGACATATTTGGTTGAATAGTATAGAAATATAGATATCTTTTGTTTACATATCCTGGTCTCAATCCTTTCAAGTCGTTGATTGAATATTACTGTATCCAGCCAGAATTGGGAACAAATTAGTTTTGAACAAATTTATTAGCCCAAGTACTTTTGGTCCCATCATCGGGGGGGGGGTATGTAAGTTGCAAAAACAATACAACCTTGTAAGTATTCTATTTATACTGGTGTTATTGTAGTAGTGTTTTTTTTTGTTTTCTTTTAAACGTAGTTCTATCAATAGCAGCAGTACCTAAGGGTATTGTAACATCAATGATTTGAATGAATTGAAATTCAAATATGTAGATAAAAGATGTCTGTAGTATTTAATCATATGGTTAAATAGTATAGACATCTTTTTGTCTACATAATCGGATTTCAATCGTCATCGAATGGATGATGGTTTATGATGGGACCGAAAGTACTTGGGAACAAATTAGTTATTCCAGCCAGATATTGCATTGTCCATTCAATGACTTGATAGCATTGAAACCAGAATATGCAGACAAAAGAAGACTACAAGGTGTGTCAAAAAGTATCAAGATTTTTTGTACTTTTTGACACACCTTGTATTCAAAAAAATAAAAATAATGTTCCATTCATTCTTCATTTCTATCTTGGTAAATACAGCTTTAAAATTGGTACTTTTTTGACACACCTTATATTCTGAAAAAATTAATGAATGGAACGTTTTTTTTTTTCTTTTTTTTTCTCAGAATATAAGGTGTGTCAAAAAGTACAAAAAATCTCGATACTTTTTGACACACCTTGTGTACTATTTAACCAAATATATCTGAATGAATAAATACAGCCCAATTACACACACACACACACACACACACACACACACACACACACATTTTATCTTTTTCTTCTTTTTCTTTTTTAAATTTCAAATTATAATTCCTACCAATGCCCTTTTAATGGTTGTGACATTTGTATATATATTTTATATATTAAATGGAACAATCATTATGGGACAGAGGTAGTATTCATTTTTATAAAAGATTTTTTTTCATTTTTTAGATTGACTGCTTTGTAAATGATTATTGTTTTAAACAATAATTCTTATAATTTTTCTAATTTCAACAAACTTTTTATTTTCTTATGTTCATTCCATTTCTGCTTTTAAAATGTTTTCTTTACTTTTTTTTTTGTTCTATATTTTTGTTTATTGCTTATTATTTTGTGTTTGACACCCCCTCCCCACACACACCTTGTAAATTGTCTAATAGACAGAAGGCTTAACAGTGTCTCTCTCTCTCTCTCCACCCCCACCTGTTTTTTTTTTGTTTACAAAGTGGGGGTGGATTTATATTTATTTATTTATCTACTGCTGTTATTTTTGTGTATTATTATTTTTTTGTTGTTGTTGTATTGATTTCATGTTTTGACTCAGTTCTCTATACTTTGTATGTATGGGAAAATTAACACAAAAAAATCATGTATGTATGTATGTATGTGTGTGTGTGTGTGTACTCTGATGAAAGATAAAATTGCAACACCAAGAATATATATCAATTTATTTGCGATTAATTTACATGTAATATTGGCTGGATTACATTATATGATTGAATATACAAATCAATATGTGCACAGGTTCCAAAATAAGGGGTGTATCATCAACGCCCAGAAATTATATGCATACTGTATTCCGGTCAAATCAACATTGTATTTAAGGCAATTGCAATTTTGTTTTCTGTGTGTATGTGTGTCTATATATATATATATATATATATATATATATATATATATGTATATATATATATATAGGAGAATGAATGTGAAAGGTTTTAGCATATGAAGGTGCTCAATGCTAAAACAGCAGAGCAGATTTAAAATAAGAGATGAAATATTATGGTGTTAATTTTTCATAAATATAGTTACAGATAATTAACACCATGATATTTCATCTCTGATTTTATAAATATATATATGAAGAAATAGTCATTTAGCAGACTGAAACTGCTTTCCTTCTGTGCCAATTTCGGCATTGCTGTTCATCAGGTCTTTTTACATTCATCTGATATTTTTTTAATGATAGTAGATTTCATTTTTTTTCCCCATCAGGAAGACAAAAAAAAAATGAGTTTCCTTTAAAATAAATAAATAAAAAAGGAAAGCTCTTTTTTTTTTTTTTTTTTGTCATAAATGAAATTAAAATGGTTTTTCTTTATGGATTTTTAATTCAACTGAAAGAGAATTTCATGTTTTGTAGACTCTTTCATTGTTAAATAATAAAGGATGCAATATTCTCATTATTAATCTATTATAGAAACACACACATTATTGATCTACTATTTATTACAATTCCCTATTATTTATTTATTTTTTTAGAAAGATGGCCATTCTATATTGGCTCTCGTTGTTGTTGTTTGAGGTAGACATGTTTATTTTTTACAGCAGACTAGAATAATTATGCATCTATTTTTACATATTGTCTAAAATTACAGGTAACAATTGATTTCCTTTGATTTTAAAATTTAGACATTAGTCAAATAAAACAAACTTCTTAATTGATAATGAAGAAATTAATTTAATTTAATCTTTCTTTTAAATATTAATTTAAAAATAAGAATTTTTTTTTTTTCAAATTTTTTCATTTCTTTTTTTAATTAAATTTTTAAAATCATCAATTATTATAATTTATTTAATATTAAAGGTAGATTTTTTCAGTTATATTATTCTTAGTTTTTGCATGATACCTTAGACAGAAGAAACAAAAGCAGTTGTGCCCCCCACCCCCTTTAAATTAAAGAAACAAAACAAAAAAACAAACTAAACCATGATTGTTTTATATTGAATATCTTTTTTAAACGAGAGAGTAAACAGCCAACCAAAGTTTAGAATTTTTTCATTGTTACCTCATTTTCATTATTTTTCAAATGTGAACCCTTGAATACCCACGTGCCTGTGTTATCTGTCTGATGTTGTATTTATTTTATTTAATTTTTAATAATAACTGGTTTATATTGTCAATGAGAGAACTTAAACTATCTCTGCAAAACCAATTTTGTTTCATTTTGGAGAAGATTATGAGGAAAATTGGGATGGGTGGAAATGAATAATAATCCAAGTTTAAAATGATACTGGTATCGGAAAAATAAATTCTTAAAACGTTTGGCTTCAGGTTACTTTTACCACCCTGCATGCTGCGGGGTTTAGGGACTCCTTGTGAATATCTTATTCCCTTGTTACTCCTTCCATGAATTCACCATGGGTGAATTAGTTGGGTGGAGCTGGCCCCACATTTTTAACTTAGACTATAACTTTAAAGAAAAAAGCCCCCCCCCCCGACCCAGACCCAGAACTCAACCCTTTGATCATTATACTATGCAGCATCTTTTTATATAATTCATCTTTAACCTCCCCCTCCACCCCCACACTCTTTGTCGTTACATAATTAAAGAACAGCTAAAAATATGGCCACAAAATTTTCTGTGATTACTAATAGCACCCCCAGAACATTTTTTTTTTTTTTTTGAAAGCATAGTCATCATGATAATGTTGTGCCAACGGCACAGATATCCATACCAATCTCTCACCAACTGTCCTGCATTCATTGCCCCTGGGAGGTCCTCTGTGCAGCATCCAGTATCCATGCAGAGCTGGTCAATGTACATCTTTGCTTGACGGCCCACACTGGCGTGCCCATGTGCTAGCTTTCACAGATGAACTCATAAACAACGTTGTGAACGTCACTTATGAGTTCATCTCTGCTTCTCCAGCATTGTCCAGTGTATCTTGTTTGCCTTACACGGATGGTTTGTGTGATATGGGTAGGTGGCTCTATGGCTGTTTTCTCATGGGGTGTTGTTTCCACGTCTTATTTAAGATTGCATGCAGCATTTTTGTGCAGCTCCCATCTAGTTTATTCTCTAGTTGCTTCATTAGGATCCAGGTGGTGCAGCTGTACAGTAGCACTAATACAACTACGACTTGTAAGAACTGTCGCTTAACTTGTCAGTGAGATCAGATTTCCATACGGCTGACAGTCTGTTTATAGCAGACCCTACCTTTCCTATACGTGCATTAGCTTTTTTTGAAAATTTCAAAATTTCGGTTTTTAGTGATATTTAATGTTAAACTTTGATTTTTTGCTGCTCATCCTCTTTGGGGACCATTTGGTCACATTAAGGGCACATTGGTGACAGTGCTGCAAGTAATTTTTTTTATAGGGCTATGTTGTATACTGGATCATACAGTATTCAGTATACTAATACATTCAACTACATTGCGCCAGTCAGTCACAACAGAATGATTAAACCTTGAGGTAGACGGTTCGCATAATGGTTCTGTAATCCTTGCAGTCTCAGTAATCACTACAATGTTCTTGGACAGCTGTGTATAAATAGTCCTGGACCAACGCATTCACTCTCTACGCAAGGTACACTAGGCTAGTCCACAACAATTGGGGACAATTGTGAAAAAATAGGATCATTATGATAAAGTTGAACATGGTCTTCTGTGCAGAATTTTAGGCATTGAATAATTTTTATTTTTTAAAATGAGGCAATTTAAGATTATTTTTGTTAGAAAACAGATCGATGCACAAAAGCAAATTCTCAACGGGATGTTAAGAGTTAACTCTTAACATATTATCGTTAAGAATTTTCTAAGTCCAGAGCCCAATTCCTATAACCATTTAATAAAAAATGGCCTTTTCATTTAAAGTTACCTGTTATTTCCCTTAAATCAAAGACTTCTAAATATGTTTAATATTACATTTAAACAAAGGCTATCATTTCGGATAGATTAGGAAAATGAATGTGACTTCTGGCCAGGTGGAATGAGGTGGTATAGGGCTTTAAGATTTAAAAAAGAAAAATGATTTTGTTGGTAACAGTTGATTTTACTTAGAGAATATCAGTAATCACTCCAATGTTCTCAGACAGCCATGTATAAATAGTCCTGGACCAGTGCATTCACTCTCTACGCAAGGTACACTAGGCTAGTTAACAACAATAACATTAAAATAAGGAAATATCCTTTATTTTCATTCTTTTCTAGTTTCATTTTCTAAAGGCTAAATTTTGCGCAAACGAGGATTTTTAGTGCATTTTAGTAGATGATCTTTGCTATTTCCTCAAAGTATGGTGCAAAAACAAGATCTAATTTTTGGTATCAGTATGGGCCGGGTTAGCTCAGTCGGTAGAGCGTTCATCTAGAAACCGCAAGGTTCCTAGTTTGATACCAGCCCTCACCAACTCAGCGTATGAGTAGCACAGGAATCTGTGCGGTAAAGTAAGAAGGTGATGGTAGGTGTGGCACTCCAATCTCCTTGGTCTAGTGCTAGTGAAAAGGGGGATAGACTCCCTCGCTGATTGGCTGATACCAACTTTAGGCCACCCCGACGACTCTTTTATTCAGTATACTAACACAACTTTCGCATAGATGGACAATTAGATATTTTAAAAGAGTGAAAAATCGACCTACCCTAATGCACAAACTGAAGCTCATGCATGGCTAGTGAAAATATTGCTTGGATACCTTTGGCATTCCTCTTTTGAGGTGCCTCAGGCACTGGGCAATGAACCCAGCCCTGCCCCTTTAAATCAAGAAGGTAGGTGTTGCTTGGGGGATTGGCCCCCTATGATCATGCTATTATTAATATCTTACCGGTCCAATGGCCAAAGCCACTGGACACAGGACTTGAATATGAGTAATGGCAAGTTTGATTTACATTCTAAATCTTATGATCCTTTCCTTTGTAATACCTCCCCCTAGTTAGCTAAACCAAATCTATATCTGTTTGTTTCACTATAGATATCTATCTAGAAATCATTTACCAGAAACCAAAGTTCGGGATATTTTTTCTTACTATGATGGGGGGGGGCAAAAATTCAGGTTTATTTACATATAGTGTATTAGCCATGGATCTAAGAAAGCCATAAAAATAAACCCTCAAAGATATTTACTAACTTATAAGTCTTCTCTACTATTTAGCCATAGGTGAGATGGAACAGATAGATTCAATCCTTTCCCAAGGGCATGAGTGCAAAGTGAAATTCAATCAGAGGCTTCATCCAGGATTTGGACTTTCCATTTCCTCTAAGGATAACCATTACACTATGCATCACCATCACTAATATTATGGACACATGTTACTGCTGCTGCAAATATATATATATATATATATATATATATATATATAAAAAGAGAAGAACAGCTATGGTGTGAACAATATAACCCTGAGGTCAGGTTTGGTTTTGTGGGCCAAAACATCATCTTCTTCAGTGTTCTCTTGCTTTCATACAGTTTTATAAGGAATTATTATTATTATTATTTTTTTTTTTTTTTTATTTTATTTCCAACCATTTCTTTTCCTTCTCGGAGACAAAATGGTGAGAAAAACACAAAATCTGGTTCTGCAGAGATGGGAAGTTTCAGTTTTGAGTTACTAAGTTGAAACTTTTATCCAAAGAAAAAAACAAAACAAAAAACAAACAAAACTATTTTTTTTTTTTTTTTTAAATGATCATCTTCATTTTTATTTTATTTAATCACTTTTTAAAAAATGTATTTCAAAAACATTGTTTGCAAAAAGAAAAAAAATGGAGAAAACAAAAACATTAAAAAGGAAGTAAAAATTAATTTCTCCTTTACACAGACACACACACATACTCGCAAGAAAATAGGAGGAAAAAAATCAAAAAAGCTTAACCAAAGAATAATAGCCAAAAATCAGGGGGCGGGTAGAAAGGTCTTAATGAGACACTGGGTTTCTGTATGAACGTTAACATTTTGGCTACTACTGGTGTGCCATATTAAGAAAGAGAAAATTGTGCGAGAGAGAGAGAATAAATGCTCTGTAAGAAAGATTGAAATGTCCGTAGGCCTTTTTGTGATGTGACCCTGGGTGCAGCTAGTCAAACCTATGAAGGTTATTTAAAAAAAAAAAAAAAAAAAAAAAAAACTAAAACAAAAAGTGAAAGTACACACGTGTGAGAAGCCGGTTATTTATTAAATCTATTCTTTTACTCTCGTATGTTAATGCAAAAAAAAAAAAAAAATTCCCATATATTGCAAAACTCCTTGTATTTAAGAATACTGAAGATCTTGTTAAATGTAGAAATTCCCTTCTGTTTTCATTAGAATTATGTATATGTTCCTTCAGACATGTATCTCTCTATCAATTTTATTTTGAAGTAGATTTTTTTTTAATAAGGTAGGATGATAATTTACAAAGATGTTTTAATATTTTTATTTATTGATCTGGTGTTCCCAAATTCAAGAGATTTGATGGGTTTAAAAAAAAATCATTTTTATCATCTCCAAATTAGTTCAATTTGACATACAAGAATCCTGATATTTTCCCAGAATCTATGCAAAAATTTGTATCATAATTGTTCTGTTAAAATTATCTAAACTTTTAATTAGCACCTTGTATCTGTTGTTATTCAATCTAAATATCTAATTTAAAAAATGCCTTGATTAAAAAAAAACTATCATATTTTCTCTTTTCTCATATTTTAACATTTTTCTTTCCTTATTGGGGGTGACTTTGTTTCACTTGATACAACCACAATGCACAAATGCACAGTCCTGAACTTATTTCTATACACATATGTCTGAATATAAGGACCTACATAAGTCAGACACTATCTACCCAATTAGATAGTGTCTGACTCATATACTTAGCATATTGAGCACTTTTTTCATATATAACATTAAAAACTCCTCTGGTGTTTTTTCTTTTGGCCACTACATACCATACTGATGATTATTTTCAGAAATTTCGGATGTGCTGGTATTTTCTTTTTTTTAAATTTTTTTCCCCAGTTGCCAGTTTGAAAACTTTTTTTTATTTTGAAAAACTGAGTTATCTGGGTTTTTTTTTTCCAAACCAGTAGAGTTTAGAAGTAGAAATATATATGGGTTAAAATATGGATATGAATGACAATATATAGAAATAGGAAATTCCAAAAAAGATGAATTTATTATGTTTATGTCGACGTTTAAACATTTCAGTTTAAATAAAACCTTCTTCAGGTCATTTATGATAAAAAGAATAGAAAAAGATTTTTTTGTTGTTCAAAAGTGATGGATGTTATTGAAACATTTGAATACTTATCAATGAACGGTTATGAGCTTTTTTCTACATATCTTTAACTCAAGACATTCCAAAACAGCCATCACCTTTTGAACAACAAAAAATCTTTTTCTCTTCTTTTTATCATAATGTCCTGAAGAAGGTTTTTATTCAAACTCAAATGTTTAAATGTCTTCATCTTTTTTGGAACATTCTGTTTTTCATATATATAATATATATATATATATATATATATATAAACAGTGAAGATTATTTTTCTTAATATTTATCTTAAACACATAATAATAGATCATAATATTCATGCATCCTAAAAGATTTGCACTGTTTTCAATATTTTCTCTCTATTTTTCTCTTGATACATTCTGTGTGTGTGTGTGTATAAGAAATTTTTTTACCAACCTTTTTTTCTCTTTGCACTGAAATATACAACATGTCTTAAAGCCTATACTCTCCTCATGTATATGTACTAATGATATATATATAACTTTCAAAGAACTAAAACAAATTTTTTATTTTTTAGTTCTAGCCTTATCAGATATAATTATAATATATTATATATATTATATATATATATATATATATATATATATATATATATAATGTGTGTGTGTATATATCTACAGACACATATTTATATATATATATATATATATATATATATATATATATATATATATGTAAAGTTAAGAGAAAGGAAATGAATCCGACAGTATAAGTATAGATAAAAGGAGATGAAAACAACACAATATGCTGTTAAAGTGAAAACACTTTATATCACATTCATAGCTAATATTGAACAATATTTCGATTTTCTCTGAGGATGATTTTTATAAATCGAAATATTGTTCAATATTAGCTATGAATGTGATATAAAAGTTTTTCACTTTAACAGCATATTGTGTGTTTTCATATCCTTTTATCTATTCTTATATATATAATGTATAAAACGTTAGTTCAAGTTATCCCCCTTTCTGATTTTCTTTCTTATTTGTTTTAGATATGACTTATAGAATAGAATTTTAAGGTTTCTCCAAATCTTTTGTCAAAATATTGTGCAATATTAAATGAATTGTGATTATGTAACATTGGTCAGTCAGGTAAAATTTAATTTTGTTTTCAGGGTTTTAGAAACATTTTAAAACACTGTTAGTCATCATTTAGTCAAATGAAATTATATAATTTTCTTATATATATATATATATATAATATTAATAGAGGAAAATAGTTAAGGGTCTGGCATGGTTTCAATCCAAATGATTTCATCAGGACCCTACCCTACGTTTAACTAAGTTGATGTAATTCCTTAGTTAAACTATAATTAATTAATTGAGATTGAAACCATGGTTGAGCCTTAACTTTTTTTTCTCTACTACCATAACTAATATTATTAATATTATTGCTCTGTTTTTAATATATTGAGCACTTTTGGATAATTTACTGATGCCATTGCAATGGAAAGGTTAAAGTGGCGATTAGATACTATATATATATATATATATATATATATATGCAAATCTGTTTTTTCAAAAAATGTCTTTTTAAAATTAGTAAAATTTTTTTTTTTAAACTGCAATTTTGTGTAAAATGAATAAATCAAATAACCGTGTGTACATAAAACATAAAAACGGTTGCATTGGTTATTTTTATTAGTTGTATTTTGAAAGATTTAAAAAAAATGTTTCTATTCTTTTGTGTGTGTGTTGGGCAAGTGTATGTAAAATATCTTTCCGTTTCGCTGAAAAATTCTTGATAGTTAAAAGTGCTGTAAAAGTAATGTGAAGCCAAACATTGGCTTCAGGATACTCTTATACTTTTAAAAGAAATGCTGAAAAATCTGGACTGATGTATGTGTGACATTTCTAAGAAAAAAAGGGGGAAGGGTACTTTATCCCAACCCAGGTTACATTTGTGTGTGTCTCTCTCTCTCTCTCTATCTATATATCTATATCTATCTATCTATATATATATATTCAAAGCCTGAAGAAGATATCTGAAGATCTGAAACATGTGTCGCTCATATAAGATTTTAAAAAATATTTAAAAGAAAATAAAATCCATTTGCGGACCTTCTTTTTTATAAAATATTTAATTTTCTCCTGTTGGACCCATAGTAACACTTATATATAATCATGATTTATTTTTTTGAATTAAAAACAATCAGATAAATTCTTTTCAAATTAAATTTATTAGATTAAATTAAAATTGATTTTTTTCTTCACAATTTTTTTTTTAAATAAGAGGTTGGGGAATAAAAAGAAACACAAAAAAATTAAAAAAAAAAAAACAACAACAAAAAAAATCACATTTTTTTAATGTTTTTTTCTCTCCATTTTTTAAAAAGAATTATTTATTTTAAAATCCTAACATTTGTGGTGTTGGGTAGAGCTGTTTGTTATTTTATCAAACCCAACTATTTGCTCAGCTTACTGGGCTTTCTCTCCTCTCACTCATTAAAAAGAAAAAAACAAAAACAAAAACATTTTGTGGGAAAAAAAAAGAAAAGAAATTGTTATTCTTTGGCTACACTTAGAGAGAAATTAAATGGTAAACTCCATTAAACATTTTCAAATGCAGTTTCCATATTTTCCGTGTGGTCACATGTTGCATGTGAAAACCCGGAAGCATGCTCATTTATGGAATTTTCTTTACTGTCTGGTATGGTCACCAGTTAAAGGGCAGAGTCGAG
>CM042153.1:16871798-16894298 GCA_023376005.1 Doryteuthis pealeii | reverse complement strand
AGAACCTATATGATTATTATACCGACCGTATTGCTCTGGCAAACTACCATTCCTTTTTATCTTAGATGTGCTAAAAGGCAGTGGCTGAGGGTCTTAATGTATTGGGTATGACGTTGAACTGCCTCTTGTTGTGAGGGTCCCATTCTGGAGTTTTTAGAAGAGTGGATTACCCCTGTATTGCCATTACTTCCTGGTCTGCTTTGAGCCGGAGTAGTAGCACCTGTTAGAGTCCCACCTATGGGGTAAATGAATAAAAAATGAGCTTAAAAAAACCCACTAATAATGAATAAAATAAAACATCATCAAATAATAATAATTCAGCATTAAATCACTCAAGGGTTAACATGTTTAAAATCCATGTGTCTTTATTTGTAGAAAGATTACTTGTAACATTCTCATTCATTCGACAGTGTTCGTTTGACGATAAACAAAGCTATCTTTTTGTTGTTTACATGTTTGAAACAATGATAGAAAAGGTATTTGTTTAATGTAACAATAAATGCTAAGAATAAAATATTTATAATTTTCCATATTACATTTTTTTGGGTTATAATAGTGTTTTATTTATTTATTTATTTATTCTAAAACTCTTTTGTACATACGACAAATTCAGTTCTTAATTCCTTGTTGGAGAATTTAGCAGTTTAATTCATTTCCTTCTTTAAACCCCGAAAAGTAACAAAGCTAATAACTAAACATTCCATATTTGTAGTTAGAATATTTTGTGTATTCATATAATAATGTTTATTTCATGAATAGTTTCTTTCAAAAAAAGATTTAGTTATACTTATTATTCGAAAATGAAAGTAGTAATTTAAAAAAGTTGTTATCGTTAAAGACGTTACTTTACCGCACAGATCCCTGTGCTACTCATACGCTGAGTTGGCGAGTGCCGGTATTGAACTAGGAACCTTGTGGTTTCTAGCCGAATGCTCTACTGACTGAGGTTACCCTTATATATAAATGTTCTGTCCAATATTAATATATATATAAACACACATATATACATAACTATATATATATATATAAAACACAGATACACACCCTCTCACTTATTGTTATTGCAATTGTTTTGTCATATTTGTTTTTCTCAAAGAAGTATAGTTAAAAATTAATTTTCACCAATTGCACATTAAGATTTCAGTATATTATTTAAAAAAAAACTTAAATAATTTTGCCTAAAGTCAGAGAACAAATTTGAAAAGAAGTTTTGTCAATTAAGGATGAGATTGAAATAATTATTAATACACTTTCTATAAAATCCAATTGTTCTAATGGCATTCTTAAATCTCTTAGGGAGCAAAAACAATGGATTTCTACTTTGTGCGTATAAAATGTGTATGCACATATATAAAATATGTATGTCTATATAATATATATATATATATATACACACACACACACACACTGTGTGTCTGTATATATATTTGTGTATATGTGTGTGTATATATATATATATATATATATATATATATATATAATATAATTTGTATATTCATGTATATATATATGTATTGTATATGTGTGTGTATGTATTTGTATATTTGTGGTGTGTGTAGTATTTGTATATTTGTGTGTGTATGTTTGTATATTTTATGTGTGTGTTGTGTGTGTGTGTGTGTGTATTTTGTTTTATGTGTGTGTCTGTGTGTGTGTGTGTGTGTGTTTTGTATTTTTTATGTGTATTTTGTATTTTTATGTGTGTGGGTGTATGTATTTGTGTGTGTGTGTGTGTGTGTATTTTTATTTTTGTGTGTGTATGTTTTTGTTATATTTATGTGTATGTATATATGTGTGTGTTGTGTCTATATATGTGTATGTATATATGTGTGTGTGTGTGTCTATATATGTGTATGTATATATGTGTGTGTGTGTTCTATATATGTGTATGTATTTATGTATGTATATATGACTGTGTTTCTATATATGTGTATGTATTTATATATGTATATATGACTGTGTGTGTGTATGTGTGTATATATGTATATATGACTGTGTATGTATGCATGCATATATATATATATATATATATATATATATGTGTGTGTGTGTGTGTGATGTCTTTTTCTTTGCCACATTTTGTTTTCACTTCAATTTCATTTGGTTTGTTCCTTTTATGGCTGAATTGTGGATGTCTTTAAAAAAGAGATTAATTGAAACGCTGACTTTAGATAAATTTTTGTTTTGCATTTGATTATCTATCAAACTGTTATATTTGTTTGTAAGGGAAATGATTCTTTTGATTCCTATTGAAAAAAAAACAATAAAAAAATCTTTTGAGTTTGTATTTGCTTGGGTTGTCCAATATATAAATATTGAACTGGAATAGGCCCCTGAAGATTTCAAATGTTTGCAAAAGATTAAGGTGAGTAAGTAACATGTGACAAAATAAGCTGGCCAAAATTTACATTTAAAAAAAATAATTCTTTTTTATATCTTAATAAGATATCTCGATCAATATGCTACTGTATGTGTGACACTTATTTTGTATATTTGAATGATTTCTCTCTTTCTCTCTCTCTTTCTCTTACTCTCTTTTCTTTCTTTTCTTTTTTCTTTTTTCTTTTTTTAATCTTTTTTTTTCTGTTTTTAAATTAAAAAAAAAAATTAATTTAGCAATGTACAAACTAATTCTTGTGTCTTCCTCTTTTTATTTATTTTTCTATTTCGGCTTAAAATAATAATAATAATGAAATTTATTACGTACATTGCTCAGGTGCACCACAACTCATCAAAGTCTCATGTATAGTATATAGAATAATGTATTAGTGTAAGGAACATGAATAGCATACAGTAATAATATATATGTATGTGTACAGTGCTCAGGTGCACCACAGCTCATCAAAGTCTCATGTATAGTATATAGAATAATGTATTAGTGTAAGGAACATGAATAGCATACAGTAATAATATATATGTATGTGTACAGTGCTCAGGTGCACCACAGCTCATCAAAGTCTCATGTATAGTATATAGAATAATGTACTAATGTCAGGAACATGAATAGTGTACAGTAATAATATACACGTATGTGTGCATGTGCACACAAGGGTAAATCAGGTATAGTTTTGTTGATTTACAGGAAGCGTGGAGGTTTTGAAAGATGTAGTGTTTCAGCAGCCAACAATGGGTTTTCTCTCACTATATTAACCCTTTTGAGGCAGAGAGCAACTCGAGTTACCCAAATAAACTTAATGCGTGAGGGTGAGTTGTAACTTTGGTTCACATTACTTTTTAAAAAATTGGGTCTTGTGATATACAGTGCTTAGCTTAGATGTGGCATAAGGCCAGGAATAAGTAGTGCCCAGTGAGAATTGAACTCACTAACAATGGTCTGCAAATCTAGCTTGCTAACCATTACACTAAATGAGGTACCCTCTTATTTGATATACCCCAGCCCTAATATTTAACCCTCCCCCCCAAAAAACCCCTAAAAAGAACAAAAAACAAAAACAAACTTTATTGCTTCTAAAACAGTCATTCTTAAAAGTTTCAGTGAATAAAAAAAAATCCCTTTTTAAACACACGCAAAAACTAAAAGGTTGCAGTAAAATTGTTTCCATGCATTCCATTGTTTTTCTTTTCTTTCCCTCACCATTTTCAAACTAACTGTAAATACATTTCAATAGTTTCTTAGAAATGAATTACACAGGATAGGTTACAAAGTAGGAGTTAGACGGCTTTAGTTGTTTCCCTAGATCATAAATAAAGACCCTACAATTTATTAAGAAAGTTTAGTTGGGACCCATAAATTTTCTCAGGGACTATTTCAAAGCAAATGTGTGCGTCCCAGGAAAAAAGCTATCAGCATCACTGTACCTCCTAACGCCAATAATGTTTTTCAGTATTTGAATTGTCATCATTATCATCATCATGTCGTGCCTGCAGCACGGATATCCATGACAACCTCTTGCCAATCGTCCCTATCAGGTCCTCCATGCAGCATCCAGTATCTGCACAGAGCTGGTCTATGTAAGTTCTTGCTGGACGACCCACACTAGCCATGTCCATGTGCTGGTTTCCACAGGAGGATGTCACTTATGAGTTCATCTTTACCTTTCCAGCTTCAATATTTTTTTATTTGCAAGTTTAAAAAATTTTATTCAATGGTCAAAATTGCATTCCCGCCATTAATTGTGTAGCCAAATGCGCCATACCAAAATGGTTTTAAAAAAATAAAAAATTCATACTGAATTGTCCAATTGGACACATAGCATAGTGGATAAAGGCATTGGGTTAAGACAGTTCTAAGTGAAAGTTATCTCTAGGCTGCAGGTTCAATCCTGGTCAAGGGCAACTGTAACATAGAATATAATTAACACAGCTTAACACCTGCATCCAGCTATGGTTAGCGGAATGAGAACAGTATACCCCTGTAGATTGAATAAAGGGTTGGTTTCAAAGTTCTGTGATGGCTCCCGATTACAACAAAAAGGTTCCAAGAAATACCTGAAGAAGGCCGGAGGGCACATTGGCTGAAATGTTGTATAGATGACAATAAAGATGAGGACAATAGTCCGAATAATCTTAATAATCCTAAAAAAAAAAAGAGATGCCTTATTTAAATTTTGTGTCTGTTTCTAAAGTTTATAGAAAACAAAAGATGTGAGAATGACCAAGTTAAAAACTTTTTTGTATTTTTTTAATTAGTTTAGTTTTAATCAGATTTTTAAAGTGTTTACTCCTAAAATATTATGCGAAGTTTCAGTATAATCACATTCATTATTAAGAACTGTCTGAGTCTTTGTGTTCCTCTAATTTTATAAAATGTTCAATGTTGTAATCTTGGTTGCAATTAAAAATCTTTTCTTTTTTTCCCAGAGAAAAACTGATTATTCTATTTGAAAATTTCTTAAAGTCTTGCATGAATGATTTGCTGTGGGAGGATGAAGATGAAGAGGATAAGGATTTAAGAGGAATCTCTTTTTCTCTTATTGAAAAGTTTTTCTCATCTTCTTTATATAAAGACAGGAAGGAAATTAACTTTTTATTTAAAAAAAAATTGTTAGGGATGTATTTATTTATTGTACTAGAAAGAATATGCGTCTTCCAGGCATAAGTATTTAAGTTTTAATGTAATGAAATATATTAAATGAGAAAGACTAACGAAATTAAATAAGAACGCATACAAAAAGATTACTTATTTTGATTGGTTTCTATATAAAATCATTCATAGGATTGATTTTAATGTTGGAGAATTAAAAAAATAATATTAGAGATCAATAACATGAAGTAATTATTTATTAAAACCAGTTTTGTTAAAGCCAGTATGCAAATTAACCACACCATATATGTAAATCTTTATTTCTTTGTAATATACAAGACTCATTGCAGGATTTTAAATACACTAATAACATGTTCTGTTTAGGCAAATCTAACTCAGATTTTCATAGAGGTGTTGTTAATAAATAAGATTTATTCTATGCATTAATGATTTTAACTATAAATTAAATACTCATTGATAAATTTACGCAATTCCTGAGGGTATTGTCATGTAGTTTCAGTGACAGACAGACACCAAATTTCCATTATAATAACATATTTACAAAAATTTAACTTACATTTATTTTTATATCCTCTCTGGTAAGACATAATTTCTTTCCAAACACCCTTTATATAATATATATATATATATATATATATATATATATATATCTGCTAAGTCTAGCCACACTGAGGAAATGTGATATGTGAAAACATGGTGTCTGTGGATGACTGAATATATGCTCTCAAACTCTGGTCGGTTGAGCTCTGAGGGGAAATTTAGCTGACAGCTGCAAATTATGCTTAAATGGCAAGGCTCTCCTATAAAACGAATGTGGGCTCTCTGGAAGCTGACATATATACCTATGTATATATTTATCAATTAAATTTACCCCCTTTTTGTAGTTGGCTGACGGCTCAATGGTTAAGAACTATTACTGATAAAAAATCAGTAGGGTTTCGATCTCGGCTAGAGGTAGCCTGCTAAGTCTAGTTACACTGTGAACACGTGCAGTTGTCAAGTGGTATTCAAGTGACCAGATACCAAGCGGTCAGAAGATCTCCCTCCGATGATGGGAAGATGAAAATGTCAAGTGATTAAGGCCAATTTGGAGGAGAAGAAGAGCAAGATCATTAATGGAATGGAAACAGATTGTGACCAGTCAACACACACACACACACACACACACACACATATATATATATATACACACACACATACTCAAACCTTTGGAGACTTTTATTACATGTGGTAACAGACACTGGCTTTGTATATGTATATATATATATATATATATATATATATTAAGCTTGTGTGTGTGTGTGTATATAGTGTATGTATATATAATATATAAAGTCTGTATATATGTATATAAAGTCTATGTACATATACGTATATATGAAGTCTGTGTATGTACATATACGTATATATGTATGGTCTGTGTATGTACATATACGTATATATGAATATGTAACATATACATATGAAGTCTGTGTATGTACATATACGTATATATGAAGTCTGTGATGTACATATACGTATATATGAAGTCTGTATGTACATATACGTATAATATGAAGTCTGTGTATGTGTATGTATACGTATATATGTCTGTATATATAAGTCTGTGTATGTGTATGTATACGTATATATGAAGTCTGTGTATGTGTATGTGTATATATACGTATATATGAAGTCTGTGTATGTGTATATATACGTATATATAAGTCTGTGTATGTATATATACAATAAATGCTAGTGTTTGTTATCACATGTGATAAGTCTGCAAAGTTTAGAATCATTCATAGTACAAATGAGGTATAAATGTCAAAAAATGACAAAAACCTGATATTACATCCAATAGCATTTTAGTCTAAAAACACCATAATGTCTTGTGTGTGTGAAAAAAATAACGTTTATTCTTTTTTATTTATTTATTTTTTTTAAATGTCCTGGGGACAAAAAAAATTTACTTTTTTTCAAAGCAATTCTATTTAAAAAATTTTTTTTTTTTACTTTTCTCAGAAACTCTGTAGGGGGAAAGAATCCTTATTTAAAATTGTGACTCTTTATGCCAGTGTTAGGACTTCAGAATTTTAGCCATGAGAAATAAGATCATTAAATTCCCTCTAGGTCATGTCTGTTCCTTCTGCCCACTCTTATCACCCAGGTGTTGAAAATTAAGCAGTGGGGAAGAGGGAGAAATAGATAATACCTAAAAATGGATTTTTTTTTTAACAATCATACATTGATTATTAGCAAAGAAATATGGAAAATCTATTCACTCTTAATAAATTAATAAATATGTAAAGTCATCGTCGTCTGGGTGGCCTAAAGTCGGTATCAGCCTATTCATCTAGGAGTCTATCCCCTTTTCCCTAGCACTAGACCAAGGGAGAGTTTTTTGCGTCTGAGGTGGATGCCACACCTACCATCAGCTCCTTACTTTATTGCATAGATCCCTGTGCTACACATATGCTAAGTTGGCGAAGGCCGCTATTGTACTAGGAACCTCGTGGTTTCTAGTTGAACGCTCTACCGACTGAGCTAACCCGGCACTTTTTAAAATTTCTTTGAATTATTGAACTCTTATTCAATCATTTATCAAGTTTTTTCCAATTTCCAGGAATAGTCTGAATTTATGGGATGAGGCTTGAAGTGTATAATTTTGATTTTAGTTGACCAATTTACATGTCTAGGTAGTAATATCTCATTTACAGAAAGGGATGTCAATATATACATAGGAAAGTATTGGTCTACTATAGACAGATTATTGATCATATATTAATCTGATCTCTCTGATAAGACAAAACTGTAGCCATTTTAGTGCTACTGTATGGCTGAACCACTTATAAAGTAAAGTCGACGGGGCGACCTAAAGTCGGTATCAGCCAGTCAACGAGGGACTCCATCCCCTTTTCAATAGCGCTGACCAAGGATTGTTTTTAGCATCTGAGGTGGAGCGCCACACCTACCATCAGCTCCTTACTTTACCACACAGATCCCTGTGCTACTCATACGCTGAGTTGGCGAGGACCGGTATCGAACTAGGAACTCGTGGTTTCTAGTTGACGCTCTACCACTGAGCTAACCCGGGACTTTTTAAAATTTCTTTGAATTATTGAACTCTTATTCAATCATTTATCAAGTTTTTTCCAATTTCCAGGAATAGTCTGAATTAGGATGAGGCTTGAAGTGTATAATTTTGATTTTAGTTGACCAATTTACATGTCTAGGTAGTAATATCTCATTTACAGAAAGGGATTCAATATATACATAGGAAGTCTTGGTCTACTATAGACAGATTATTGATCTGATCTCTCGCCCTTATGGCAAGCCCCAACCCCTTTTTATCATATGGGTGCTAGAAGACGGTGGCTGCGGGTCTACATGTCCTGGGAATGACGTTAAACTCTATCTGATGGTGAGGTTCCAGTTTTGGAGGTTTGGGGAATGTGGAGCACCCCTTCATCACCATTGCTCCTGGTCCATCTGACCCGGAGTGGTAGTACCTGTTAGGGTCTCATCTATGGGTTAAATAGAAAAATGTATTTATAAAAAAATCGTATTATCCATTAAGAATTGATTTATTTCAAAACTTTATCGGCATTAAATGACCCACTGAGGTTGATATGCCGTAAAACAAACCAAACCAAATGATCTCTCTGATAAGACAAAACTGTAGCCATGTTAGTGCTACTGTATGGCTGAACCACTTTTAATAGTTATAAAATAAGGAAGATTTACCATTCATCAGCTCAGGAAGTTCTATGAAATATTCCTGGAAATGATGAGGCTTGATGTGTATAATTTTGATTTTAGTTGACCAGTTTACATACAGAGGTTTAATATCCAGTGTGGAGATGCCTTCATCTTGTTTAAAACAAATGAACTCTGGGTAATTTATGAGGAAGTGCGTCCTGGTTTCTTGCCTCAAGAGTTGCTGCCCGGTGACTATTAGAATAACGACCCAGCTCAGTCTATTCAAAACTATCCATTTATTATCTATCTCAATTTGTTCATATTTATCTATATTACTTTAAATACTAAGATTTTTTTTATTCATGTTTGTTTAAAAGTTTAATGTCTTGTTTAGGGACCCCCCCCAATACATTTACTTGTCGAAATATCTATCTCCATTTGTTCATATCTATCTATATTATTTGTTATCTATCTATCTATCTCAGTCTATTCAAAACTATATTATCGATCTCATATCTAAACAAGAATTACGACAAATTATGATAAATAAACAAGAATTATTACAGCGATGGGGTTGTATTTTGATAGTCCCGGGTAGCGGTTTTGAGGCGGGAGACCAGACGCACTTCCTCATAAATTAACCGAACTCTGTTTTATCTGTGTTCATATAGAGGCCAATGCGTCCTTGCTATCCTGGCAGAGTGATTTGGTTATGCAGGTCTATTTGTGTGAAGCACTAGATAATCTGTGTAGTAAGCTTCTGTAGTTTTTTGCAGGATATTGACGGCTTCTTGCCTTTGTTAGCATGAAACCTTTCCCTTCCTAGTACATAATCTACTCATCTAAATAGAAATGATTCTAATGTATCTCTTAGTTGGACACCAGCTACAATGTCAAAGAATCTGTGTCACCCATCAAGTGAATGAACCATTGCTTTGTGTTCTATGTAGAGAATTCATTATAGCCGTTAACAATTCTATGGGGAGATCATATACTTAGATATATTTACCTCTTTTCTCTGTTGTATAGATTCAAATCTACAAACAAAAGTATTGCCTGGGGTTTTTGCCTCTAAGATTTGATGAATAGTCAGAATCATAAAAAGTTGTGGATTAGTTTCTGTGAAACCCATTCTAATTTTTCCTAAGAATTTTCTCTTCTCTAGTCAGCTTTGTTAACGTATTGGACTTTACCGTGTCTCACAGTGGCTTCAAAATGCACGCACTATTAATCGACACAGTGATGTCGCTGATCTTACAAGGCATGTAACTTCAACACTCACAAATAATAAATTATATCTTGGTAGGCTGCAGACCAACTTTAAGGAAGTCTAGAAAGGAAGCAAGTCATTATGTCCCGATTATGCATTGGTCTTACAAACTAACACACTCTTAAATACTCAACAAAGAAGCAACAACCACAATGTGAAACATGTCAAACACCCCTGACAGTCAAAACACTTATTGATGGAATGCAGATTTTTTTGCTCCCATCAGAAACCAATTATTTTAAAGCAAACAATATGAGGGATCTGTTTGAAAATGTTGACATTGGGGATATTTTCTCCTTTTAAGGGAAATAAAATTATCCATAGAATATAGACATGAAACAAATCAATGCCATAACAATATAATTCCCAATAATGCTAAACTTGTTAAAAACCAATTACTAAAAGTATATATATGAATGCACAATATGTAAACACCCCAACCGCTAGGCATGATATATGACCCTGGACGGGTTGAATATGCCGTTAAAATTAATAAACCAACCAACCATCTTCTTGTCAGCTTTGTGTAATGTATTGGACTTTTACCGTGTCTCACAGTGCCTCAAAATGCATGGCACTATTAAATTCACACAAGTCGCTGGAAACTTACAAGGCATGTAAACTTCAAACACTCTCACAGAATATAGTGGTCAGCCTTCAAGTCCACGAAGGAAACCTTCCTCTTTACTAAATAATTTTAATTTGGTCAGGGAAAGGATATCACCTTACAGACAAGTGGTTTCTCGTACGGTCAATTAACTTTATCTCCACTGGTAATTGTTTCATTCATAACATTCGAGTATTTTTTGTAGTAGGATTTTTTGACAACAACTTTTTTAATATAATTTCTGTCATTCTGCAGTAGACTTTGTGACATTCGGGTGTATTTTCAGTTACAACCGTTGTTGCTTGTCTTCCCAGTTGGACGGTAATTGGAAACTTTAATTATCTTCATATATATGAAAATTTCTTTTTTTTCTCTTCAATATTTTGTAGTTCAAATTTAATGGTGCATGCTATACACAGATAATTACAGTAATTTCAGATTATTTTTTGATATGATATAACTAGATACGAGAGAAAAAAATGGATATAAATCCGACAGTGTAATTAAGTATAAATTATTGAAAAAAAAAAAAATTAAGTCAAAGATTGACTTACAGAAAGCCAACAGCTAAAGCATTTCGGTTTTAATCAAACCATCAACAGGGCTCAACTTAGTTGATAATTATAAATCATGTGAAAAGAAATTGGTATAAAACAAAACAAAAAAGCGTGTGTGTCTTAGTTTACGATGTTAGAAGGCTCAGCTCTGCAACCAAAAATTAAAAGTAAATGCATATATACACAGATATATACATAGATATAGGCATTTACTTTTGAAAGAAAACACTGGCCTGTGATATTTTCAAGGTCAAATATATAATAGAGGATCTTAAGGCAGTTTTTTTTAAGCTGAACACCAAAATCATACTCATTTTTTTCTAATCAGATCAAATTTTTAATATATAAGCTTTTACATGAAATGTATAGAAGCAGTAGATTATAGCTGTGACAAGTAAAGTCCACATGCTTTTGAATAAGTGTTTATCATCTTAAAAACCAGACCTAACTAACGTTTCAGTTGACGATAAACACAATGAAATGCTCATTTTTTGAAAAATTCAACATAATGGCAATCATATATCGACGGTGATAAACCTTTGAACTTTGGAAAAAAATTTTCTTATGAAGGCCCAATTAATTGGGAGTAATTTCATGTTTTTTTTAGATGCAGTTTTTTTTTTTTTCAGCACACTATATTTATTACTCTTTCTATTCATTTCTTAAAACATATTAAACTGATATTCTGTGTGAGAAAAACATTATGTATATTATTTTTAATACACTTTTGTTTTTTCCACAACTATATTAACTTACTCTAGTCTATTCATTCTATAAACATATTAATACTTACATTAGTTCTGTTGTGAAAAACATATAGTATATTACTTTTTTTTTTATAATCTGATTTTATCTCATCCTGAATAATTTTTCTTTCTTTCTTTTCTTTCTTTCTTCTCTTGATGAACATAATCTTTTTTTTTTTTTTTTTCTCTCTTTTATGCAACCAAAAATCCAAAGATGGTTGTAATTTGCTCAACAGCTTCTTCACCCGATCTCATGTCACACTTTAAAGACATTTCATTCTTAAATCATCCATTTTTTTTCTTTTTCTCTCTCTTTCTCTCTCTTGTCAACACTTCTTGTGGGCAGGTCTGAAGAAAAATATCCAAGAAATGTTGCTCCCATTACGTAAATAACAAATTCAGACCGTCTCTCAAGTCAGCTGGTAAGTGTTGATCAGAATTTTCTTTTTTGCAGGTCTGATTTTGTTCTCTTCTATGCAAGTAGTTATTGTGATTCTTTTTTTTCTTTCTTTATTTCTTTTTTTTGCATATTATCATTAATACAATTTTTCATTTCCTGTAATCATTTCGGTAATATTTGAATAGTTTAGTCTAGTCATTCCATTAACGCTTTCCCCTTCTCATTTTTTTTTTTTTTTGTTCAAATTTCAGAGGTTCATTCAAATTTTTACCGTTGCTTTAATTTTCCATTATTCAAATTAAAACAATTCTGAATTTAAATTGACTTGGTCCAATTTTTACATGGCTAGCCATATTGTTCTGGTTTGCTTTACGCTATTCGGTTGTCCTCCATTTTTCAATATTTATAATATAATTCCTTATTTTAAATAGAAATAAATTGGCTATTAAATGTGCTCCAGTGGTTTTGGAAATCAGCTTTTATGGATTCTTTTGTCCGCAGATTGATTTTTGATGGATTTTTTTTTGTTTTGTTTTGTTTTATAACTGAGAATAATGATTGTATACAAGGTTGGTTAGAAATTATTGTAGTTATTTAATTTTAATCAAATTTTATAAGGATTTCATTTCAGTGGACCCTTGAACAAAAACTATCAAAAATAATTGTTTTTGTTCTTCCCCTAAATTGCAAATCATTTTTTTTTTTAAAAATATCCAAATTCATTCCTCTTCATTGCGTTGCTATCTTATATTCGATATGAAATATTTTCTAATATTGCTTTATTCAAATATTGGTCAATTGTTCAAAGAAAAGTGTTCAATAAATTTATAACTTAATTTTCCTTGTCCATCAGAATTGATGTTTTTTTTTTTATAAAGGGTGCAAGACTGGGAAATTATTTTAATTACATTCTTTCATATATCTTGTATCTTGCTTGATTTTATGATATCTCATATCACTACACCTGTTATGTAATGAGGAATGTGCTGAAAAGTTCTTGCCTCACTATGAAGGGAATGATATGGACATGTTATTTTATATTTACCCACCCTAGAGTTGATGATGCTCAGTAACATTGTTTTCACATTTCTTCTAACGCCCTTGGGTGGAAGAAAAAACAAACAATTCCCCTCCCTCAAAAAATATAATTCGCATTATCTTGTTGGGCCCTAAAAACATCTCGTTTCCCCCATTTATATCTGAAAGTAGTGTCCCTATGAAACTTTTTATAGCTGAAAATCCTTCTAAACAGAAAGTCTACAAAGTATGTCAGAACAGTATGCGAGATTTTTTTGTAGCTGTTTTGACAGCACCTTGTATTTTTTTGGGGAAAAAAAAGTTCCATTCATTTTATCTGGTAAATAAACTTTTAATCTTGGTACTTTTTTGAAAAAATTAATTATTGGAACTTATTATTAATTATTTATTATTTTTTTTTTCCAGAATACAGGTGTGTCAAAAGTAAAAAATCTGAATACTTTTTTAACACCTTGTATTTGAAAAATTCCTTTTTCTGGAAGTGAATTGTGATGTACAGTCCTCGTCACAATAGTGGTACCCATAAAATGTCAGGGTAAGAATACCCCAATGGGACCACCTGTTGGCCTGGAATAATGACCTTGTGATTGCTTAGGACGGAATCCTGGTGGATGAGGCAGTCATGACCTGCAACACTCCATTAGGCCCTTATTAGTTGTACAGGTGGTTGGAGAGGCCCCCACCGATTAATTGTGCTGATCACATTAAGCCTAAGCAACGTTTTATGATTGTAACCAACTTATTTGCCTTATGGCAGCCCCAACGCCTTTTGTATAATATAGGTTGCTAGAAGGTGGTGGCTAAGGATCTTCATGTCCTGGGAATGACTTTAAACTCTATTGATGGTGAGGTTCCAGTTCCTGGAAATCTGGGGAATGTAGAGCACTGCCCTTCATCACCATTGCTCCCTGGTCTACTCTGACCTGGAGTGGTTTACCTTTTAGGATCCCATCTATTGTTAATAAAAAAAATGTGTTTATAAAAAGAAATTAGGTATGTCCATTTAAAGAATGAATTTATTTCAAACAACTTTGTCGGCATTAAATAACCCACAGAGATTGGGATGCCGTAAAACAAAATGAACAAACAACTCAGGTGATATAAAAGGCAGAATGATAAAACAAGTTTATATAAATTTATCTTGTTTCTTTATTTCTGAAGATATATCAAAAAATAAATGGGTGCCTGTAATAATGAACCACTACTGTACATTGTTTGTCCCAAATTTCTTTACCCCTTAATAAATAAATAAAAAAAAAAATCTAATTCCCTTGATTAGTTAGGCGCAAGAATTTTTCAAGCACCCTCAATGTGTGAAAGTAGTGATCCAAATAAAACAAAAAATTCATAATGAAAATCTATTTCAATAAATTCTTTTTATGGACTGAATTGTGATGTATGAGGAGGACAGCCTACATGCTAAACTTGAACCCTGAGTCAAATTTAAAAAAATAAAATTTTATAAACTTTGAACTCCCTGGGGGGGGAAATACACAATATTTTTTTGGTCCTGATTTTGTCAAATATTGACCGCTCTTTTTTTATTGATAATTTGTAATTTTTTCTTTTTTTCTTCTTTTTTGTGTGTCTGCATTTTATATATATATATATAATATATATTATTTGCATCTCTGCTTGGTATTTTAATAGTTTGTGTGACTTTTGTTATTTGTAAACTTTTCATATAAATGTGACGAAAAGTCTGTTGTTAATTGCTGATGAATTTTATAAAAAAACAAAAAAACTTTACTATTAAAGGAATGCATGGTTATAAGTAGTCAGGTGGTCTACAAATATAATAAACACATTTCAAAAAGAAAGAAAAAATTTTTCAAAAAGAAGAAAAAGAAAATTTCAAAAGAAAAAAACCCAACAAAAACATGTTATATATTATTATATATAAACAACAAACAATTTAAATAATAATAATATAATAAATAACAATTCCCCCCAAATAATATTTAAAAAATAAAATATTTCGATTATACACTGTTTTTGTAAGAAACACTTGAAGATTATTTTAAAGGCTTTCAGAATTTGATTTATATCAGGTATCCCAATCAGATACTTTTCTCTTCGCTTTTGATGTCAACTGTGAATGATAAAATATTACAATTGTTGATGGAACACCCTAATCTCCCAGTATTTAGAAGATTTTAAAGATCCAATTTTCTTGCTGCGCACATCCCACTTTTCTATAAATAACTTTATGGTGAACTCGGCAGAATGGCAAACAGGAAGGACAGGTGGCCCCGGCAAAAGTGTTTCAAGACCATATTAAGACAACGCTGAAGAAATGTACCATGCATCTTCAAGGCCTGGAGGATGCTGTCCTCCACAGACAGGGTTGGCAAGACACGTGCCGTCTGTGAGCTGTGTGGCTCAATATTGAGGAACCAGGGCTGCAGAGCGGCAATGTCTTTGTTGTCATGAACCTGCAAATGCAGATGGGAATTTCCGCTGCAATGTGTGTGACCACATCTTTCAAGTCCATAATTGAACTAACTAGCCACCAGAGGGTCCACACTGTTGAAGACATGGAATGACATCATCGTCGTCTGTGACGTGACTTCTGAGAAGGTAAGAACCACATGCTTCCATCTGACAATTTTCGCCAAGCATTATCACCCACACCCAGCATGTTTTGGCACTAAATACCACTGTTAACAATTGTCCTCCAAAATGAGCATGCCAAGACTTCGTTTGTTGTTTCGCTGACAATTGTTAAACAGTGGTATTTTAGTGCAACATGCTGGGTGGGGGTGATAATGTTGGGAAATTGTCGCAGATGGAAGCATGTGGTTCTTATCCTTTCAGAACGTCCGTACGACGACGATGATGTCATTCCATGTCTTCAACAGTTGTGGACCCTCTGGTGGCAGTTCGTTCAATATGGACTTGCAGAAATGTGGTCACCACATTGCACAGGGAATTCCCATCTGCATTTGGTGGTTCATGACAACAAAGCCATTGCGTCTGCAGCCCTGTTCAACTCAATATTGAGCCAACACCAGGCTCCAGAGCGGCACGTGTCTTGCAACCCTGTCTGTTGGAGGACAGATCCTCCAGGCTTGAGATGCGATGGTCCATTTGCTTCAGCGTCTGTCTTAATATTGGTCTTTGAAACACTTTTGGGGGCCACTGTCCTTCCTGTGCCATCTGCGAGTTTCAACATAAGTAATTTATAGAAATGGGGATGTTGGCCAGCAGAAAATTGGACTTTAATCTTCTAAATACTGGGAAGTTAGGGTGTTCCATCAACAATGTGATATTTTATCTTCAACAGTTTGACATCAAAAGCGAAGAGAAAGTATTGATTGGGGATACTGATATAAATCAAAATTCTGAAGCCTTTAAAATAATCTGTCAAGTGTTTCTCTAGCAACAGTGTAAATCGAAAATATTTATTTTTTTTAAATATTTATGGGGGGAATTGTTTATTTATTATTATTATTTTAATTTTTAAATTGTTTTGTTTTTGTTTTTTTAAATTGTTTTTGTTGGGTTTTTTTTCTTTTGAAATTTTCTTTTTTTTTCTTTTGAAAAATTTTTTTTTTCTTTTTCTTTTTTGAAAATTTGTTTATTATATTTTGTAGAGCACCTGACTATTATAACCATGATTCCTTTATAGTAAAGTTTTTTTTTGTTTTTTTTTTATAAATAGTCAGCAATTACACAGACTTTTTGCGTCACATTTATATGAAAAGTTTACAAAATAATAAAAGTCACAGCAAACTATTAAAATACAAGCAGAGATGCCAATATTATATATATATATATATATATATATTAAAATGGCAGACACACAAGAAAAGAGACAAAAAAGAAAAAATTTACAAAATTATCAATAAAAAAAGAGGGTTCATATTGACAAACATCATGACAAAAAAATATTGTTATTTCCCCCCAGGGAGTTCAAAGTGTTATAATTTTATTTTTTTTAAATTTGAACTTCAGGGTTCAGTTTAGATGTAGGCTGTCCTCCTTCATACATCACAATTCATTTTTTCTCATAAAAAGATTTATTGAAATAGACTTTATTATATTTTTTTTTTTATGATCACTACTTTACACATGAGGGTGTTGAAAATTCTTGGCCTAACTAATCAGGGAATAGATTTTTTTTTTATTATTTATTTTAAGGGTTAAAGAATTTGACAACAATGTACAGTAGTGGTCATTATTACAGGACCCATTTATTTTTTGATATATCTTCAGAAATAAAAGAAACAGATAATTTATATAAACTTGTTTTATCATTTTCTGTTATATCAACCATGAGTTGTTTGTTCATTTTGTTTTATCGGCATCCCAATCTCTTCGTGGGTTATTTAATGCCGACAAAGTTGTGAAATAAATTCATTCCTTAATGGATAACCTAATTTCGCTTTTTATAAACACATTTTTTTTTATTTAACCAATAGATGGGATCCTAACAGGTACAACACTCAGGTCAGAGTAGACCAGGAGCAATGGTGATGAAACAGGGTGCTCTAACATCCCCAGATTTCCAGAACTGGACTCACCATCAGATAGAGTTTAAGTCATTCCAGGACAATGAAAGATCCTTAGCCACCACTCTAGCACCTATTTATAAAGGTTTTGGGGCTTGCCATAAAGGCATAAGTTGGACATCATTAAAAAACGTGCTGGCTTTAATGTGGATCAGCCAATTAATCGGTGGGGGCCTCTCCAACCAACCTTGTCTAGCCTAAAGTAAGGGCTAATGGAGTGTTGCAGGTCATGGACTGCTCTATCCACCAGGATCCGTCCTTAAGCATACAGGATCCATTTCCAGGCCAACAGGTGGTCCATTGGGGTATTCTTACCCTGACATTTTATGGTACATCTAATTGTGACGAGGACTGTACATCACATTCCACTTGCCCAGAAAAGAATTTATTCAAATACAAGGTGTTAAAAAGTATCAGATTTTTGTACTTTTTGACAACACCTTGTATTCTGGAAAAAAAATAATAATATAATTAATAATGTTCCATAATTAATTTTTTTCAAAAAAGACCAAGATTAAGTTGTATTTACCAAGATAGAATGAATGGAACTTTTTTCCCCAAAAAAATACAAGGTGTGTAAAGAAAGTACAAAAAAATCTCGATACTTTTCTGACATACTTTGTAGACTTTCTGTTAGAAGAATTTCAGCTTATAAAAAGTTTCATAGGGACACTACTTTCAGATATAAATGGGGAAACCGAGATGTTTTTAGGCCCAACAAATAATGGAATTATATTTTTGAGGGGAGGGGAATTGTTTTGTTTTTTTGCTTCCCACCCAAGGGGTTAGAAGAAATTTGAAAAACAATGTACTGAGCATATCAAACTCTAGGGTGGGTAATATATAAATAATCATGTCCATATCATTCCCTTCATAGTGAGGCTAAGAACTTTTCAGCACATCCTTTACATACAACAGGTGTATGATATGAGATATCATAAATCAAGCAAGATACAAGATATATGAAGAATGTAATTAAAATAATTTCGCAGTCTGCACCCTTTATAAAAAAACATCAATTTTGATGGACAAGGAAAATATGTTTAGTTATAACTTTTTGAACACTTTTCTTTGAACATTACCAATTTTGAATAAAGCATATTAGTAAAATATTTCATATGCGAATTATAAGATGCAACGCATGAAGAGGAATGAATTTGGATATTTAAAAAAAAAAATGATTGCAATTTAGGGAAACAAAAACAATTATTTTTGATAGTTTTTGTTCAACGGTCACACGAAATGAAATGCCTATATAAATTTGATTAAAATAAATACACTACATAATTTCTAAGCCAACCTTGTTTATTCTCAGTTATAAAACAAAACAAAGAAAAATCCTTCAAAATGCAACTCTGGGCGGGACAAAAGATCCATAAAGTGGATTTCCAAACCACGGGCACATTTTAATAGATTTATTTCTTTTAAAAAAGAATTTATATTATAAAATATTGAAATGGAGGACAACCGAATAGCTGTAAGCAAACCAGCAATATGGCTGCCATGTAATTGACAAGTCATTTAAATTCAGAATGTTTTAATTTGAATAATGGAAAATTAAAGCAACTTCAAATTGAATGAAACCTCCTGGAAATTTGAACAAAAAAAAAAAAAATGAAAGGGGAAGGTTAATGGGAATGACTAGACTAAACTTTCATATTGACCGAAATGATTCAGGAAAGAAAAAATTGTATTAATGATAAATATGCAAAAAGAATAAAGAAAGAAAAGAAAAGATCACAATAACTACTTGCATAGAAGAGAAAAATCAGACCTGCAAAAGAAAATTCTATCAACACTTACGCAGTGACTTGAGAGAGGTCTGAATTTTGTTATTAACGTTGATTGGGAGCAACCATTTCTTGGATATTTTCTTCAGACCTGCCAAGAAGTGTTGGGACAAGAGAGAGAAAGAGAGAGAAAAAGAAAAAATGGATGACTTAAAGATGAAATGTCTTTAAAGTGTGAATGAGAGTCGGGTGAAGAAGCTGTTGAGCAATTACAACCATTTTGGATTTTTGGTTGATAAAAAGAGAAGAAAAAAAAAAAAAAAAAAGATTATGTTCATCCAGAGAAGAAAGAAAGAAAAGAAAGAGAAATTATTCAGAGATGAGATCAAATCAGATTGAAAAAAAAAGTAATATACTAATTGTTTTCTCACCAACAGAACTAATGATAAGTATTAATATGTTTTATAGAAATGAATGACTAGAGTTGTTAAATATAGTGTGTGGAAAAAACAAAAAGTGTATCTAAAAAGTAATTATACTAATGTTTTTCTCACCCAATTCAGTATTAATAATTTTATAGAAATGAATAGCCCCAGAGTTATAAAATATAGGTGTGAAAAAAAAAAAAAAACTGGCATCTAAAAAACATGAAAATTTACTCCAATTACATTGGCCTTCATTAAGAAAATTTTTTTCCAAAGTTCAAGGTTTTATCACGCGATATATGATTGCCATTTTATGTTGAATTCAATGCATTCTTGTGTTTAGTTTAGGTCTTTGGTTTTTAAATGATATAACACTTATTCAAGCATGTGACTTTACTTGTCACAGCTATAGTCTGTTCTATAATTTCATGTTAAAAGCTTATTATTAAAAATTTGATCTGAATTAGATAAAAAATAGTATGAATTTGGTGTTCAGCTTAAAAACTGCCTTAAGATCCACTATTATATATTTGACCCTTGAAGATATCACGGCCAGTGGTTTCTTTCAAAAGTAAATGCCTATACTTTATGTATATAAATCCTTGGGTTTTTTTGGTTTTTAAAATTAATATTGCCCCAATTTTAACCTTTTTTTAAAATTTTTTGGTTGCAGAGCTGAGCTTCTAACAATCGTAAACTAAGAACACCGCTTTTTTGTTTTGTTTATACAATTTCTTTTCACATGATTTATATTATGCAACTAAGTTGAGCCCTGTTATGGTTTGATTTAAAACGAAAATGAGCTTTAGCTGTTGGCTTTCTGTAAGTCAATCTTTGACTTAATTTTTTTTTTCAATAATTTATACTTAATTACTGTCGGATTTTATATCCATTTTTTTCTCTCGTATCTATGTTATATCATATCATATCTGAATTAACTGTAATTATCTGTGTATAGCATGCCCCTTAAATTTGAACTACAAAATATTGAAGAAAAAAAAGAATTTTCATATATTAATGAAGAATAATTAAAGTTCCAATTACCGTCGACTGGGAAGACAAGGCAACAAACGGTTGTAAACTGAAATACAAACCCGAATGGTCACAAAGTCTACTGCAGAATGACAACGGATATATATAAAAAGTTTGTTGCTCAAAAATACTACTACAAAAAATACTAGCGAATGTTATTAATGAACAGATACCGTGGAGATAAAAGTTAATTGACCATAACGAGAACCTACTTTGTCTTGTAAGGTGAATATCTTTTCCTGACCAATCAATTCATTTAGTAAAAGGAAGGGTTCCTTCGTGGGTTTTGAGGCTGACCACTAATATTCTGTGAGTGTTGAAGTTTACATGCCTGTAAGCGTCCAGGACTTGTGTGAATTTAATAGTGCCGTGCATTTTGAGGCACTGTGAGACACGGTAAAAGTCCAATACGTTCACACAAAGCTTGACTAGAAGAAGATGGTTGGTTTGGTTTATTAATTTTAACGGCATATCAACCGTCCAGGGTTATATCATGGCCTAGTCGGTTGGGGTGTTTACATATTGTGCATTCATATATATACTTTTAGTATTGGTTTACAATGTGGTAGCATTATTGGAAATTATATTGTATGGGCATTGATTTGGTTTCATGTCTATATTCTATGGTTATAATTTTATTTCCCTAAAAAAGGAGAAATCCCCAATGTCAAACATTTTTCAAAAACAAGATTCCTCATATTGTTTGCTTTAAAATAAATGGTTTTCTGATGGAGCAAAAAATCTGCACTTCCATCAATAAGTGTTTGACTGTCAGGGGTGTTTGACATGTTTCACATTGTGGTTGTTGTTCTTGTTTGAGTAATATAAGAGGTGTGTTAGTTTTGTATGCCATATGCTAATCGGACATAAGACTTGTTCCTTTCTAGACTTCCTTAAAAGTTGGTCTGCAGCCTCCCAAAGTTACTAATATTTCTGTGAGTGTTTGAAGTTTACATGGCCTTGTAAGGCATCAGTGACTTGTGTGAATTTAAATAGTGAACGTGCATTTTGAGGCATGTGGAGACACGGTAAAAGTCCGCAATACGTTACACAAAACGACTGAAGAAGGAAATTCTTAAGGAAAAATTAGAATGGGTTTCACAGAAACTAACCAACTTTTTAGATTCTGACTATTCATCAAATCTTTAGAGAAACCCCAAGGCATACTTTTAGTTTGTAGATCTTGAATTCTATACAAGAGAAAGAGAGTAAATATACTAGTTATGATCTCCCCCTAGAAATTGTTACACGCTATAATGAATTTCTAACATAGAACAAAACGCAATGGTTCTTCACTTGATGGTGAACATGATTTCTTTGATTTGTAGCTGGTGTCCAACTAAAGAGTACATTGAATCATTTCTATTTAGATTGAGTAGATTTCTGTATTAGGAAGGGAAAAGGTTTTCATGCTAACGAAGGCAAGAAGGCTGTCAATATCCTGCAAAAACTACAGAGGGGGCTTAGCTACACAGATTATCTAGTGCTTCAACAT
>CM042153.1:16850006-16871698 GCA_023376005.1 Doryteuthis pealeii | reverse complement strand
TGAAAAAAAACAAAGAGAGAGATCAGACTTACCTGGTACTATATAACAGGTTTTAATTACTGATCAATGACGCTCAAAAAAGTATTTCTAAATAATAAACACATCCTATTTATTCATGCCTATCCATAATTTATGTAAAACTAGTAGATTACTGTAAATACGTAGGGTTTTTAACACCATTAGTCCATATGACGCTCATAAAAGTATTTTCCTATAAAAATCTATTATATTAATTTCATGCCTATCCATAATTTATGTACACACTAGTTAGAGTTACCTGTACTACATAGGGTTTTAAACATAGTCCATTGGATGCTCATAAGTATTTTCTATAAAAATCTATTTATTTTCATGCCTATCATAATTTATGATTTTGATACACTAGTAAGAGTTAACCTGTACTAAACATAGGGCTTTTAAAAAAAACCATAATAGTCAATGACGCGCTCATAAGTAATTTCTATAAAATCTATTTTATTTCATGCTATCCATAATTTAATGTACACTAGTAGGAGTTACCTTGTACTACATAGGGTTTTTAAAGCATAGTCAAATGATGCTCAAAGGAGTATTTCTATAAAAATCCTATTTATTACATTTTGCCTAATCCATAATTTTATGTACACCTAAGTTAGAGTTACATGCTACTACATAGGGTTTTACCATAGTCAATGATGCTCATAAAAAGTATTTCTATAAAAATCTATTTATTCATGCCCTAGACCATAATTTATGTACACTAGTGAGTTACCTGTAACTAATAGGGCTTTAAAATAAACCATAAAGTCAATGAAGCTCATAAAAAGTTATTCTATAAAAATCTATTATTTTCCATGCCTATCCATACTTTTAATGTACACTAGTAGGTTTACCTGTACTACAATAGGGTTTTAAAGCATAGGTCAATGGATGCCTCAGGAGGTAATTTCTTAAATAAAAATCTATTTATTCATGCTATCCATAATTTTGTACAGCTAGTAGAGTTACCTGTACTACATAGGGTTTTTAAATAATGATCATGATGTCATAAGAATTTCTATTAAAATCTTCTTTTTATTTCATGCCTATCCATAATTAATGTACAACCTAGTAGAGTTACCTGTACTACATAGGGTTTATATATCAATGATGTTCATAAAAGAATTTCTATAAAAAATCTTCTATTTTTTATATTCATGCACTATCCATAATTCTATTGTACACTAGTAGAGTTACCCTGTACTACATAGGTTTTAACATAGTCAATGACCGCTCCATAAAGTTAATTTCTATAAAAATCTATTTATTCATGCCTATCCATAATTTATGTACACTAGTAGAGTTACTGTACTACATAGGTTTTAACCATAGCAATGACGCCATCGAATAGTATTTTCTATAAAAAATCTATATTTATTTTTTCATGCCTATCCATAATGTATGTACACTAGTAGAGGTTAACTGTAACTCATAGGGTTTTAACAACATAGTCAATGACGCTCATAAAGTATTTCTATAAAAATTCTTATTTATTATATGGCCTATGCCCATAATTTATTGTAACTTAAGTAGAAGTTACCTGTTACTAACATAGCGGTTTTAAAGCATAGTCAATTGAATGGGCTCAAAGTATTTCTATAAAATCTATTTATTCATCCTATCCATAATTTTATGTACACTTAGTAGAGTTACCCTGTAACTACAATAGGGTTTTAAAAATATGATCAATGATGTTCCATAAAGAATTTCTATAAAAAATCTTCTATTTTTATTCATGCTATCCCATAATTTTATGTACACTAGGTAGAGTTACCCCTGTAACTAACAAATAAGGGTTTTAAAATAATGATCAATGAGTTTCATAAAAGAATTTTTCTCTAATAACAAAAATCTTCTATTTATTCATGCTATCCATATTTATGTACGCAACTAGTAGAGTTAACCTGTATAACATAGGTTTTTAACATAGTTCAATGACGCTCATGAAAGTATTTCTAATAAAAAGTCTATTTTAATTCATGCCTATCCAATAATTTAATTGTACACTAAGTAAAAAGGTTACCTGTACTAACATAGGGTTTTAAACATAGTCAAATGGACGCTCATAAAGTATTTCTATAAAATTCTATTTAATTTTCAATGCCTAATTCCATAATTTTAATGTACAAACTAGTAGAGGTTACCTGTAACTAAACACCAATAGGGTTTTGTAACAATAGTCAATGACGCTCATAAAAGTATTTTTCTATAAAATCTATTTATTCATGCCTATCCATAATTTTTTTTAATGTACACTAGTTAGAGTTACCCTGTACTACAATAGTTTTAAACTATAGGTCAATGACGCTCATAAAAGTATTTTCTTAATAAAAATCTATTTATTTCATGCCTATCCATAACTTTATGTACACTAGTAGCGTTACTGTTACTAAACATAGGGGTTTTAACATAGGTCAATGAGCTCATAAAGTATTTCATAAAAATCCTATTTATTTTTTCATACTTATCCATAATTTATGTCACTAGTAGAGTTACCTGTACTACATAGCGGGTTTTACAAATTAAAACATAGGTCCAACTGACGGCTCATAAAAGCTATTTTTCCACATAAAATTCTATATTATCATGCCCTATCCATAATTTATGTTGTACAACTAGTAGAGTTACCCTGTACTACATAGGTTTTAACATAGTCAATGAACGGTACTCCATAAAGTAATTTCTCATAAAGAATCGTTCTATTTATTCATGCCTTATCCATATTTATTTGTACACTACTAGTAGAGTTACCTGTACTACATAGGGTTTTAACATAGTCCAATGACGCTCATAAGTATTTCTATAAAACATCTATTTATTTATTCCATGGCCTATCCATAATTTATGTACAACTAGTAAGAGTTAACCTGTACTACATAGGGTTTTAAAGACATATCATGGGACGCTCCATCAAAAGTATTTTCTTAATAAAAATCTATTTTACTTTCATGGCCCTATCCATAACTTATTGTAAACACTAGTAGAGTTACCTGTACTACATAGGGTTTTAAACAACATATCATGACGCTCATAAAGTATTTCTATAAAATCTAATTTTATTTTATGACTATCTCATAATTTTATTAACACTTAGTAGAGTTACCTTCTACATAGGGGATTTTAAAAAAAACCCAACAATAGGTCTAAATTGACGCTCATAAAAAGTATTTTCTAATTAAAACGTAAGCCATATCATCATCTATATGCCTAATGTCCGGACATAATTATGTACACATAGTAGAGATTTACCTGTAACTACATAGGGTTTTAACATAGTCAATGACGCTCATTAAAAAGTAATTTCTATAAAAATCTATTTATTCAATGCCTATCCATAAATTTATGTACACTCACGTAGAGTTACCTGTACCTACAATAGGGTTTTAAAACATAGTCAAATAGACGCTCATAAAGTATTTCTATAAAATCTATTTATTTCAATGCCTATCATAATTTCATGGTACACAACTAGTAAGAGTTACCTGTAGCTACATAGGTTGTTTTTAAAACATGTCAATGAACAGCTCATAAAGTAATTTCTATAAAAAATCTATTTTATTTCATGCCTATCCATCCATTTATATGTAGCAACTAGTAGAAGTTAACCCTGTACTACATAGGGTTTTTAACAATAGTCCATGGAAGGTGAAAAAAAAATTGGAAACGCTCATAGTATTTCTATAAAATCTATTTTATTTTTATGCTAATCCATAATTTAATTACACTAAGTAGAGTTACCTGTAATACAATAGGGGTTCTTAACATAAGTCAATGACGCTCCATAAAGATTTCATAAAAAATTACTTTATTTTTTATGCCTATCCATAATTTATGTATCAACAGTAGAGTTACTGTATCTACATAGGGTAACATAGTTCAATGACGCTCATAAAGTATTTCTAAATATAAAATTCTATTTATTTTAATTGCTATCCATCAATTTATTACACTAGTAGAGTTACCTGTACTACATAGGGTTTTAAACATAGTCACATGGACGCTCATATTAAAGGTATTTGCTAATAAAAATCCTTGTTTATTCATGCGATGCGGGCCTATCCCCATAATTTTTATGTACACTAGTAGAGTTACCTGTACTACAATACGGGTTTTAAAAACATAGTCAATGATATTTAATATAAATATGTTCTAAATTAAAGATCATTCATTTATTTCTCATAGTCTATCCATATTTATTGTACACTAGCAAGATCTTAAACCCATGCTACATATAGGTTTTAATTTATAGAGTCAGTGGGTGTTTAATATAAGTATTTTTCTTATTAAAAATCATTTAAACAATTTTTGATGCTTAACTGGAATCTCCCCCATCAGATTAGAGTAACCTTCAATATACCCAGGACATGAAAGACCCTCGGCTAACACATACTAGCAGCCATATGATAAAGGGTTTTGGTGGGTTCCATAAGCCTTTGGTTTGTTTGTTTTGTTTTAAAAAAAAAAAAACGGCATAATTCAACCACCAGTGGGTCATTTAAATGATCGATAAAAAGTTTTGAAATAAATCCATTCTAATGGATAATACAATTTTTTTAATAAATAACATTCTAATTTAACCCATAGGATGGGACGCCTATAACAAGGTACTACACACTTCCCGGTCAGAGTGGACCCAAGGGAGCAATGGTGATGAATGGGGAGTGCTCCACATTATAAACCTCCAAAAAACTGGAAAACCTTAACCCATCAAGATTAGAGTTTTTAAAACGCGTCATTCCCAGGGACATGTAGACCCCAGCCAGCCACAGCCTTCTAGGCAACACCCATAATGATATAAAAGGTTGGGGCTTGCCATAAGGGCAATAAGGGGTATTCTAAGGGTAATAGTGTAGGGACCCATCAATATTAGGTGCTAGGACTTGACATGACCAGCCAATTGATTGGAGGGGGGCATAGCAGTAACTTTAAAACGCAGTAAGATGCTAAATCGCAGGATAGGTTGGTCACTTTGTTTTATAAGAAGTCATTTTTAAAACAAACTTCAAAAAGAATCGACACTTGGGTTAAGTTTCTGACCGCCATCCGTTGGCCAGTTTTGAAACAGGACTTTAAAGAGTAAGCTTTCTGAACTATTGAAATCCTTTGGTAGGTTTGAATAAAGATCCCTAGTTTATAATGGAAGATCCTAACCGTAGGTGTCAAAAGGAGCCAAGTGATATAATCCACTATGGGTTCCGCCGTCGACACGAAGGTCTGAGCATTGAGTGGCATAAGATAGAAACAGCCGATACTCAAATAACAATCTCAAAGCAGGCAGAGTCACTTGCAGTGATTCGGCCAAGAATATGGTCACCATGAACATATAACCAATCCGGCGCCTGACAGTGCTATCAATAATGTGGGTTGTCTAGACACAGAGCACACCTTATATTATAAGCAGAATAATGGAACGTGGTAATTTGCATTTCAGACATAGCGCTATAATCACCGCTTAGGAAGGTATGACACCTACTCTACAACCATCCCAAGCTATGGGGGTAAATGTGAAAGGGCAGGAAACTGCGGACTCTTTTAAAAAACCTTACGGTTTAGGCCAAAACCGTGTCTAAAGAGGAAGGAAAAACCTCTGAAATTAAAACCCCTGCTAGAACCTCATACCGGTTAATAAATTGACCTTGGGTTGTCACATCTGCTCCGTCGCGGAGGGGTTGGTGTGTGTGGTGTGTGTGTGTGTGTATATATATATATAATATTATGGATAGTTTACAGAATAATCTCAACAAAACTGTCTCCATTGCAAGCCAAAGGCAACAGATCTGACGATGGGAATACCGTGCAAAAGAGCACACTTTTAGAATTGAGGAAGAACAGATTAGGAGTGAAAGATATCTTGCCTAAGAAACCAGGTAGGAATCCAGATCTCAAATATAGATTAAAAAAAACTCCATGTCCAGAGATGAACTGTAACCATTGTTCTGAAAGATTTTTGTTGTAAACAACCGAGCAATATAGGAGAGATTGATGAGGGACAGACATTTAGGTGAATTACAACAAAGAAAAAAGAAATGGCTTTAGATGTCTGTATCTCTCTCTACAATTATAATATTTTTAATTTATGACTAACAAACAAAAAGAAGCTGACGTATCAGAAAAAAGATTTTAACCATTTCCAGACAGAAGTTGTTTTTTTTTTTTATGATAAACATTAAAATTAAGTACCCCCAGTGGTTCGAGTGGTTTTGCGGGCATATTCAATCTCAGTGGGTTATTTAATGCCATCAAAGTGTTGAAATAAAATTAATCTTAATGGACCCTCAAATTTTTTTTTTTATAAAAGACATTTTTTCTCTATTTAAAAACTATAGATGGGCGACGCAACAGGTACTGAACCACTCCTGGTCAAGTGGGAGCGCAGCAGGGAAGAATGGTGATGAAAGGGTGCTCCCATTCCCCAAACCTCCAGAACTGGAACCTCACATAAATGAGGTTTTTAACAATCATTCCAGAGGCACATGAAACCCTCAGCTATTTTCTTCTTAGCACTATATGATAAAAAGGGTTCGGACTTGCCATAAGGGCAATAGGGGTTGGGAAGCGGACACATCTATAGTGCTAGGGCTTTCACATGACCAGCCGATTGATCCGAGCGGGGCCTTTCTGACCGCCTTGTCTAGCTTAAGTTAAGGGTTGAAGTGGAGTGTTGCATGTCATGGACTGCTCAGCCCCGGGGTTGAGAGAGGAAGAATGATAGAAACATTCAATTGAGCTTTAGCTAAAAATCTTTCTTTCTACCTTCTCTCATTTTGACAACTCCTGGCTTACTGGCCAAACATGATATTCTTAATGTTTGTTTGTTTAAATTGATTTAAATAGCATAATATCAACCCGTCTAGGGTTATGTCATTGCATGCCCAACGGTTAGGAAGTGTTATACATAGTGTATTATATTGATATACTTTTTAGTACTGGGTTTTAAAAATGTAATAGCATAGTTTGGGATTATGTTTGTATGGTATTAGATTTTTTGTTTCATGTCTATATTTATATGAGTATAAATTTTATTTTCCCTCAAAAAAAGAGAGAATATCCTTCATGTTGACGTTTTCAAACAGATCTTTCATATAGTTTTGCTTTAAAAATAAACGGTTTCCGATGTGAACAAGAAACATGTATTTCCATGAATAAGGTTTTGACATGTTCCACATTGTGGTGGTTGTTCTTCTTTGAGTATATAGGAGTGCGTTAGTCTTGTATGACAATGTGTAATCAGGATACAATGAGTTGTTCCTTTCTAGACTTCCTTAAAGTTGGTATCCCAGCCTCCCAAAGTGGGAGCAGCTACCTATCTCTCTCTGTGTCGTTCACTACTTAGGTGATCAACACAACACAAATACAATTATTGACAAAGAACAAACTGACTTCACCCAAGTTGTTTTAAAATCCAAAATAGGTTACCTGGGATCTTAATTTAAGGGATGTTGTTTTCCAAATGAGCCCATATATAAGAAGCTAAGATCCAGTATATTACCTTAGTAGTTTTCAGCATGCTAGGTTCTCGTTTGGTTTTGTTTTACGGCATATCAACCTCGTGGGTCATTTAATGCCGACAAAGTTGTGAAATAAATTCATTCTTAATGCATAATACAATTTGTTTATCAACTTCATGTTTTTTCTATTCAACCCATAGATGGGCCCTAACAGGTACTACCCCGTCCGGGTCAGAGTGGACCAGGGGAGCAATGGTGAGTGAAAGGGTGCTCCACATTCCCCAAACCTCTAGAAACTGGAACCTCACCATCAAATAGAGTTTAACGTCATTCCCAGGGCATTTAGACCCTCAGCCACCGCCTTCTAGCACCTATATGATACGGGCGGCTTACCATAAAGGCAATAGGGTTGAGAAAAATCATATAGGGTGCTAGGGTTTGACGTGGCTAGCCGATTGATCGGAGGGGGCTCTCTGACGCCGGGCTAGCCCCAGAAAAGCCTAAAGTGGAATATTGCAAGTCATGACTGCCCTCGCACCTGGGTTCTATCCTTAAGCATCACGGGTCGACACCCACGGCTAACAGGGGCGGTTCAACAAGCTAATCTATTTTCCCATTAGTAGCATTTTGGTTGTGATGTCTAGACTTACCTTCCAGAAATTTCTAAACAATATAACTTTTTTGCTCACCTCTATAAGATTTTTTGTTTTAATGGTTAGAGTCATAGGAAATGGATTCGTCGACCTGAATTCAAATTCTGGACATGGCTGTTTGCATTTCACATAGTGGTAATACCCTTGGGAAAGGAATGCATCCAACTACCTCTCCGTCAGCTATGGGTAAATAGTAGGGCAGACTGGGCTCTTTAACCGTGGCTAGGTAAAACAGTCTAGGAGGAGGAAAACTCTGATTCAAACCTGTTAAATTCTGCTTAAGAAATTGACCTGGTGTCACATCTTGCTCATGCAGACGTGTTGTTAAATTTTACATAAGACATTTTGTTCAGTCACGATTAGATTTCCTGGAGAAGTTGTTTTAAAAGATAAAAAATGAAAATAAAAAATACTCAAACCACACATCTCAGCATTCATCTATTCAGTTTTCATATGTAATCTTAAATCTGTTTATTGAAAAAAAGAAAGCATTCCATTCACGAACCAAGACAATGCAAATGTCAAAATGTACTAAACTACATATTAAAAAGACGATGACAAAAGTTGATCTCTGGCAACTCAGAAAACTCAAAAATTCTGATCCATCTTAATCAGCTTTCTACCCATGCAACATCTTTTCACTTCTTACACTTCTTTTTTTTCTTTTTTTTTTTTTTTTTTTTTGGGGGGGGAGGGGGGCAAGGTTTATTATCTGTATATATGGATGTGTGTGTTTCTTAATCTTCGGTCCGTTATCATCCTGCAACACCCTCGTATTTAAAAGAAAGAGACTGTCCAAATAGTTCAAGATGCAATGCAAAAAATGTAAATCAGATTATCTGGTGTTGCTTAATCACAGATTTCATATTTGTCCATTTATTACACCCAATTTTTAAAATGAAACATTCCAAAAAGGTCTTGCGTCTCTTAAATGCCCAACATAAAATTAAATGAATTTTTTTTTTTTTTAAGTCTGTGTTTGTTTTATTTGTAATATTGAAATTATGAATTATGGAAGACATTCTGGTAATTTTGATCTGATGTTTTGTCAGGCCTCCTGCTCTAATTTTATGCCTGTTTTAGTGAGCCAGTGTCAGGCAAATTTTCCAGCCCATCATTTTTGTCACTTTTAATTTTGTATTATTTATTGCAAAGAAACAGTATGATTTTATATGTAATGAAAATTGCAAATCATCGTTTCTGGCTTAAATATCTCTTCTTGATTTTTATTTTGTTTCATGGAAATTCCACGGGTCTCACTAATCTTGAATAAATGTAATAGATCAACAACAATGTATATAAAGCTAAATATTGAAAAGATAATGACAAAGATTTTCGCTTTAAAAAGATATTTAAGGTGGATGTGCACAAATGTAATAGACTGTGGCATCATAGCAAGCAAACTCCAGGCCATCTATTATATTTACTTTCAGACTAATACTCTTGGGAAAGGGTACGAACTACCTCATCACTCTCAGCTATGGGTTAAATAGTACCACTACTGTTCTTCTACCAAGAATGCCTGGGTCTATAAACATTTTGTCGTCCCGGATTCTTATTTTACGCTATGTTTTTTTTCACTGACAGTGACAGGTGTAAAAACGGCTAAACTTAGATATTTACTGTGTGTTCTTTCTGGCTGTTGGCAAATTAATTTAGTTCTTTTATAATGCCCCTCCACTGGATAAAATACAAAACATGGATTTCAAATTCAATTGAAAAAATTGAATGTGTTCTTATTGGTATTTATACAGGGTGGGGATTGTAAGTAAGTAAAGTCGTTGCGGAGGCCTAAAGTCAGTATCAGCCAATCAGCAATAATAGGCCCTCGTCGACTTTACTTACTTACTTAGCTTAGACACGTAGAGAATCTGTCCAGACATTGCAAGGTTCTGGGGTCAATACTGGTCTTCCTGCCAACCAGTGCAATGAGTGCACAACTTGGTAACCTTAGTAAACAATCAAGTAACTATTCTCAATATAAATAATTTACTATTCTATGGCATCAAATATTACTTCACATAATTAAGTATTCTTAATATAATTTATACACAGTTAAATGGTATCATTTTCCTATCTAATACTAAAAAATTTCAAACATCTATTTGACCCATAAATGTTAGGTCCTCTTCACAGCATCTAGTATCCAATATGCACTATACACTGGGGCAGAATGGACCTGTGAGTGGTTATTTACCGCACATCCCACATATGCAGGTGTGACACAGGGATGGTGGGTGCAAAAAATGTGTTGATCACATCGGCATTACCCCTCAAGGAGGGGGGCGGAGCAGGAACTGGGCAATAAACCCACCCCAGCCCCTTTAAATGAAGGGGAGTAGGTGTTGCCTGGGGAGGATAGTGCCCCTGGGATCTATGCATTAATTACTTAACCAATCCAGGGCCGAAGCCACTGGACCACCGCCCCGAGGGACTGTGAGTAATGGCAATGAAAGAGGTATTCCACATGCCACAGATCTAGAAATAGAGATGCAGTTTAATAACATACCAGGATACCACTTTTTTGGGGGGTGGGGAGCTCTAACCCCTCCGCAGGGGATACAGTCAACATATTCTATGCCCCATCAACAGGGCATTCTACAACAATGTGGTTAGACATGCTTTCCACTCATGTAATCTATGGTAAAAATATTAACAAGCCTATTTCTCAGAATTTTGAAATGAGGTTTGATAATTAGTATTATTTGGATTATTCGACTATTGTCCTCATCTTCATTGTTATCTGTACAATGTTTTAGCCGATGTACCCTTTGGCCTTCTTCAGGTATGTTCCAATTTGAACACATAGCCTAGTGGATAAAAGAATTAGGTTAAGACAGTTCTCCAGTGACAGTTATCTCTAGACTGCAGGTTCAATCCTGGTCAGGGGCAGCAGTAACATAGAATAATAATTAACACAGCTTAAACACCTGTACCCTAGCTATGGTTAGTGGAATAAGAACAGGATACCCTCGTGGACATAATAAAGGGTTAGGTTTAAAGTTCTATGATGGCTCCCAATTATAAAAGAAGTTCCTGAAGGCCGGAGGGTACATCAGCTGAAGCGTTGTACAGATAACAATGAAGATGAAGACAATAGTCCAAATAATTTTTAAAAATACTAATTAACAAGACTTTTTGGACTTCCTGCTAGTTCAACAACAAACCATGCACAACAACAAAATAACACTATTGTAAACACACACAAACACACAGAGAAGAATCAATTCCAAGCATTTAACTAAACACATGCAAAAAAATAAATAAAACCCACAAAACAAGAGAAAACAACAAATCCACAAAAACTTTGTTATGCTCCAAAAACACAAAAGTCCACACTTTGGAGAGAAACATAACTTTCTCAAAAAGACAAATTCATTGCTCACTTAATACTAACCATTTATCTACCACTGTTTAGAATTGAATTTTCTACAAAATGAAAGGAAATAACTTGTGTAATTAATCAAAAGCTGCCTCCCTCAAAGTAGTTTTTTTAATATGGTAGGATGATAATTTACAAAGATTTTTAAATACTTTTATTAGTTGATCTCAAAAGAGAATCTTTTTTTAATAAGGTAGGATGATAATTTACAAAGATGTTTAAATACTTTTATTTGTTGATCTCAAAAGAGAATTTTTTTTTAATAAGGTAGGATGATAATTTACTAAGATGTTTTAATACTTTTTATTTATTGATCTCAGATTTTTTTCAGGCAGTCTGGCATTTTAATCGTTAAGCGGTTTCAGACACTCTGGTAGATAAAGGATTAAAAGGTAGATGGGAACTACACAAGGATGCTATATAGTGTCTTGAACAAATCTTGGAAGCAGCGCTCCACAAGAAAGTAGCAGTACAGCCACTCACATCCTATCATACAAGCCATCAGATAAGAAAAACAAGGCACTGCTGAAGAAGTAAGAACGAGATCATGAGTGACATTCTCCTACATACCAGTGTAGGACAGCCAGTAAAAAAAAAAATAAATCAGTTCTGTGTGAATACTGGATGCTGTGAAGAGGACCTTCCAGGAATGATGGCTGATAGGGACAGGTGGTGAGGAGGAATCATGTAGTTTACTGACCTGATATACATTTCCCCCTCCCACTGCAATGTCAGCATATCTCTCTGACCATTAATAGGTAAATAGTAGGGCAGACTGGGTTCTTTAACCTTGGCTAGGTAACCAGTCTAGGAGAAGAAAAACTCTGAATTCAAACCTGTTAAACTCTGCTTAAGAAATTGACTTTGTGTCACATCCTACTCGTGCAGAAAGACTGGTATATATATATATGTCTTTATTCTGAGACAAGTGAGCAATGCAAAAGAAAGAAACAAAAAAAAAACCCATCTTGTAAATCCAATGCAGATGAGCTGGGACACAAACAGAAACACACACACACACACATAAGCATGCTTTGGTTCTTATCTAGTAGATCATTTTTATCAGGATGTGCCGATGGTTCAAAGAGGTTTCAATCAGAGATGATTGGATCACAATACGGAACAACATAGTAAAATAAATAAATGAAGGAATAAATAAATAAATAGGTGAGGGGGGGAACAAAAAACAACATCAAAAAACAATCATGACAGACAACAGTTCTGCATCTATGCACACAGACTATATATATACATATACACACACACACATGTATATATGTATAGATATATATACATATATATGTATATGTATGCACACACACACATGTATATATGTATAGATATATATACATATATATGTATATGTATGCACACACACACATATATATATGTATAGATATATATACATATATATGTATTGTATGCACACACACACATATATATATGTAATAGATATATATACATATATATGTATATGTATATGTACACACACACACATATATATATGTATAGATTATATATACATATATATGTATATGTATTGTATGCACCACACACACATATATATATGTATAGATATATATACATATATATGTATATGTATATGTATGCAACACACATACATATATATGTATAAGATATATATACATATATATGTATATGTATATATTAATGCACACACACACATATGTATAGATATATATACATATATATGTATTATATATGCACACACACACATGTACATATGTATAGATATATATACATATATATGTACATATATATATATATATGCACACACACATGTACATATATATATACATACACACACACATGTACATATATATATACATACATATATATGTACATATATATATATATATGCACACACACATCTACATATATATATACATACATATATGTACAATATATATATATATGCACACACACATCTACATATATATATATATATATATATATATATATATATGCACACACACACACACACACACACACACAACACACACACACGTACATATATATATGTATATATGTGTGTGTGTGTGTATACATATACCAAGTTTCACTACAATGTTTTATGAATGGCAAGAGAAAGAAAGAAAAAACTACAGCAAACAACACACAACACTGGCAAGACCAACAAGAATAAAATCACAAAAATAGTCACACTAGTAAAACTTGTACAAAACTGGGGATAAAACAAATCACCCACCTGCAGGGACCTTGATATCTGATGAAAAGATAAGCAGAGAAAAAAGTTGTAAAAAAAAAAAACAAGAAAAATTATGGAAAGAGAACAAAGATACAATAAGGATAAAAGAGGAGGAGGAGGAAGGAGCAATGGCAAGATTTCAATTGAATGAGGTAATTAATTCTGACAAGAATTTTTTTTCTTTTTTATAAAAGAAAAAAGAAAAAGCAAAAACATTTTCAATTACTGAAAGAGACTGGAAAAGAAAAAAAATATTACAAAAAAAAAAAAAAAACATTTTATTAAAATAGTTCTCTCTAAATTAAAAAAAAAATATCAAATATTCGTTTTACTGAAAAGAAGAAAATAAAACAACAGAGAAGAAAAACAATTGCAATGCAAAAAGATTTGCCAATTAAAAATATGTTATCATATTGAATAGGCCATTGAGAAAAACGGTTTATGCTGACTTGGAATTGGAATGGTTATCAATTTAGGTCTGCTTAGCAACAGTTCAATTTAAGACAAAGTCACAATAAACAACTGAGATAGGGTTTACTAAATATTCACCAAGTCTTACACACAAACACACAGACGGACGGATGGACGCAGACACACACACACACACATTATATATATATATATATATATACAGACACACACAGACGGACATATATATATACACACATATATACACATACACATATACACACACAGACATATATACACATACACATATACACACACGGACATATATACACATACACACACACATATATATACACATATATAACACACAAAAATAAATGTATTAAAATAAACAACATGTTTTGCTTCCAATACTATATTTGTCCCTTATCCATAAATCTTCTTTTCAGCTAAGGGCTAGAACATAGAAAGGGTCAGCAGGTACCGGATTAAAGTTACTACCACATTTAGAAAATGGTAAAACCGATCTGCCGCTGTCACAGTTAAAGAGTTAAAGAATAAGCCTCACATTTTCTTTTTTTCATCTTTTATTTGATGCAATCTGAATCCTGATAAAAATGGCTGAGAAGTTACTGAAGTAAATGGTTTTCTAAAATATTTATAAACGGGGAGAAAAGACTGATAAAATGTACTCAAATACTAAGACTCATGGTAGACTAGTGAAGACAGACATTAATACTGTAATTTATAAAGAGGAATTGAATGGGTTTGTGCATATCTGTAGATAAAGGGTTTGTAAAAATTAAAGTGCCCAACTACTGTAACCTTATGTCAGACTAAGATAAGTAAATAACTTATTAGAAATGATAACAATATACAAATAAAACATTTGTTTACCTACTAAATGTATTTACAGAGGTTTCAAAGTTTAAAATCCAGTATTGATCACATCTTATATTTATACAAACACAATGAGAATTTTAGTAATGAGTAATTCCATGTCAAATCATCCAGCAAAATAAAAATTGTCACTCATATCAGCCATTGAATAAGGTTTATATGAAGCAAAATAACTATCAGAATGCAATAGAAATAATTGAATTTTTTTTCTCTGAATGTTTGAGATGAGACTTGAAGATTAGTATTATCTGCGTTATTCGGACTATTGTCCCCATCTTCATTGTTATTTGTACAACGTTTCGGCCGATATGCCCTCCGGCCTTCTTCAGGTTCGAGAAGGTTCCCGAGTCCGACAAGAAATACCTGAAGAAGGCCGGAGGGCATATCGGCCGAAACGTTGTACAAATAACAATGAAGATGGGGACAATAGTCCGAATAATGCAGATAATACTAATTGAATTTTTGTCTGAATTTTTTAAATGAGTCTTAATAATTTGTATCATTTACATTTTTCAGATTATTGTCCTCATCTTTATTCTTATATACACAACATTTCAGCCAATGTGCTCTCTATTGGACACATGGCGCAACAGATATAAGGGTTGAGTTAATACAGTTCTAAGTGACAATCATGTGTAGGTTACAGGTTCAATCCTGACTACGGGTGATAATAACCTAGAATACTTAACATAGCATAACACTTGTACCATGATTAATGGAATGAATCAAGAGTTTCATTCGAAGTTACAAGAAGGCTAGAGTTTACTGTAGAATGAATATCATAATCACCTTCATCGGAAGGCTGTGACTAGCATCCAGTCACCGGACACAAAAACGTAACTGAATACACTCTGTAACAACAGATAGAACACGGTCAAGTTTTGTGTATATTATGGACTCTCTCGTCGATTTTCGACGCATGAGGGTTCATACACACAATGAACACCCACACAGTGATTTGTTTATAGTGGTGAAGGCTTGTATTGGACCACCCACACTTTTTGGCACAGTCGATAGGAAAGAATTGGTACATCAAGGGTTGCCACAAACCCAATCAACGACCGACCTCAGGAATTTTGAATTCAGAGTTATCCCTCTCCTAGACTGCTTCGTCTAGGAATTGAACTCGAATCAATGAGCCCATTTTCCACGACTCTAACCACTAGCCCACACGCCTCCATAATATTTGTGTATATACAGATAAAAATATCCACACTAAAACCACCAGCCAATCAAAATCTTGGAAATAGACTTGACCATGCCACATAGTAGAATAGTCCCAACCTGCTTTTCGAACTACTCACCAAGTTTGGATTCTCAGAAGCAGATTAAACTTGCAACACAGTTGAATACTCATCAGTCTACATAAATCTCTATAGGTACATCGGACGAAACGTCGTGTATATACCAATAAAGATGAGGGCAACAGTTAAAAAATCTCAATAATACAAACACAGACATTTACATAATTGACATGTACACAAAATTTACATGTATAGTCATGTATAGGTGGAGCATCACATTGTAGTGAAACGGTTAACAAATTAGACTTGCACATTAATTACAACTGAATAGTGAGTCAAAAAAATATATATATATATATATATATATATATATATATATCGCACACGGGGCGGTCTTTGTATCTATAGCTCTGCTGATGAGGCCTAATAGGCCGAAATGTACATACAGAGATTGATTTTTCTCGATTTGTTTAGCCTTAAATTTAATAGGTAATCCCGCCTAATTAATTAATTATTAATTAATTAACTTTCATAAAATTAGGTTCGACTTCAATTAAGCACATATTCTCCCAAATATTGTCGGCTGAAAATAGCCATATCACAAACATCGTCTGTTTGTTTACTTCTCGTAAGTTTGTAGAGGTCACTTAAGAGGAATATAAATACCTACTCCTTAACAAAACGAAGAAATCTGCTAAGTCCGTTTGGGTGGTGGTAAGACGCTTGACAGTCAGCTTGACAATCAGGTTTCGAATCGCACACGGGGCGGTCTTGTATCTATAGCTCTGCTGATGAGGCTAATAGGCCGAAATGTACATACAGAGATTGATTTTTCTCGATTTGTTTAGCCTTAAATTTAATAGGTAATCCCGCCTAATTAATTAATTATTAATTAATTAACTTTCAGAAAAAATTGTTCGACTTCAATTAAGCACATATTCTCCCAAATATATATATATATATATATATATATACACACACACACACAACACACACACACAGATGCTGATAGGTACACGTCCTGTGTCACTGACGCATAAAAATCTAACATTACATAATTACAGCTAACTGTAGATACATTTCCATATTTTCTTGGAAATAAATTTCACTGTATGGGGTACAAGGTAGGGATTCGATGGTTTTAGTTGTTTATAGATAAAAACTTATTAACAATTTATTAAGAAACTTTAATTGGGACCCATCAAATCTCCTGGGGACCCATTCAAATCAAATCCGTGTATCTCAGAACGAACTAAATCAAAAAGCTATCAGCATCGCTTTAATATTAAAAATATATATTGAAATAACCAAAGCATAAGAATAATCTGAATTTTATGAATTTAATATTAATATATCCTTTTGCTGGATGCCCTATACTTGCTATCTTGTGTAACATCCTACCCGTGGCAAAACTGGTTAGAATTGTCAGAGCACTTTTGTTGTAAAGTCAGTTAAATCATATCATTCATTTTTTTCTTTTCATTTTTAATGTATCTTCCCTTGTTTTGGTTATTGTTGTAAATATGTATGTATTTATTATTATTTATATTTTGCTTGAAGGCAATTATAATGCATGTATCGCATAAAATTCGATAATTATAGAAAATAATCTTGACAAGTGAATCCCGGCAAAGGATGGCTCACTATGCAGAACACCGTACAGACTGTTTCGACTTTATTAAGTCTCTTCAGCGATGTATACTAACGACTCCCCTCCGACAGGAATCGAAACCAGAACTTCACAGGCATAGTCAGAGACCATATCCGTTCGGCCGCCGGTACATAGCGAACAATCCCTGCGAAATTAACCTTGTCAAATGATACTACATGCCTCTACCATAGTAGGTAAGTGGACGTTTATTGAGTTGTAAACAAACCCGGCCGTAAGCTCTTCGGCAAAGTGAATAAGATTTTTGGATGTTTGTTTTTTATAGAAGCATTGTTGAATAAATTATTATTTATATTTTGCTTGAAGGCAATTAACACCTTTGCTGCAATCAGGATGTGACACAAGGTCAATTTTTAAGCAGGGTAAAGTTGTTTAAAGAGTTTTCCCTTCTCCTACACTGGTTGTCTAACCAAAGCTAAATAAGCCATTTTGTCCTACTATTTACTCATCTGCAAAGGGAACAAATGGATTCATGCCTTTCTCAAGAACATTTCGTTGGTTTGTTGGTTGGATTTTATGGCATGTCAACCATTGGGTTATTTTATGCTGAAGATGCTTTTGGTTAATTCATTCTTGTTGGGTTTTAAATTTTTCTTAACATTAAAAAAAAAAACAACACATTCTTAATTTTTTCATCTACTTAAATCAATTGAAGCTGTCTTTAAATTATTTTTTTTTTAAATTATAAATGAATTAACGTATTATGTTTTCCTTAGAGTTTCATTTTTATTAAAAATATTAATCCCAATTGAGAAATTAAAAATATATACATTGGATTTCATTTCATATTTCACTAACATCTGTCCAGTAGACTATGGTAAAAATTTACGCCCCTGAATTCACAGTCTACCCATAAAAAAAAATCTAGTCAATTAGTGTGAAAATTCTCACACTGATTATTGTCTTAATTTATTTTTTATTGTTATTTATTAATTTATTTTACTTTTTACCAATGTCCTTAAATATAGTGCGCTCCTAGTCTTACTCGCAAAAAATTTACTTTTACTTTCTTCATAACAGAGTCTACGGCAATATTATCAGAAATCGTTGTAGTAAGAAAAACAACATATGCTTTCGTTTTTAATAGATAATGGGAGTAATGGCAATAAAGGGGTACTTCACACTCCCCAGAGCTCCAGAATTGGAACCTCACTACCAGATGCAGTTTAACATCATACCCACAATACCAAGGGCATTAGTGCAAACTAAAATACAAACAGCCTCATCCAGGATTTGAACTCGGGTCACCTATTCCATTTCCTGTGGCAATAACGTTATGCTAAGCACAACTCTTTCTCTCTCTCTCTCTATATATTATATATATATATATATATATATATATATATATATATAATTCGCATCTCTCTATATATATCTATATAAGAAATTTGAAAAAAACAAATGTTTCGAAAATAGGATGAATTTAATTATTGATGTTTAAACATTTTGGTTTCTTTAAACCTTCATCAGGATGAATCTTGTGGTGAAGAAAATGATGGATGTTTTATAGATGAGAGGAGATGAAAATCTTTATAAAAGATTTTATAAAGATTTTCATCTCCTCTCATCTATAAAACATCCATCATTTTCTTCACCACAAGATTCATCCTGATGAAGGTTTAAAGAAACCAAAATGTTTAAACATCAATAATTAAATTCATCCTATTTTCGGAACATTTGTTTTTTTTCAAATTTCTTAATATTGTCGGATTTATTTTCCATATTTACTCCCATATATATATATAATATATATATATATATATAATAATATCATCTCTCTCTCTCTCTCTCATATAATTAATATATATATATATATATATAATTCGCATCTGATAAGTCGGAGAGTTAGACACTTTGTCTAAGCTCCTGAAATAGACTATAATGCTAATCCTCTAAGTCTTTTGTTATTTCTTTTTATACTATAATATATATATATATATATATATATATATATATATATATATTGTTATATTTGTTATTTCTTTACTATATAATATATATTATTTGTTATATTGTTTTTCTTTACTATATATATATATATTATATTGTTATTTCTTTACTATATATATTTCGGCAAAAATAATAAATAATAATTTATTCAACATTGCTTCTATAAAAACAAACATCCAAAAATCTTATTCACTTCGCCGAAGAGCTTACGGCCGGGTTTGTTTACTAAATAAACGTCCACTTGCCTACTATGGCAGGGGCGTGTAATAGTATCATTGACAAGGTTAATTTCGCAGGGATTGTTCGCTATGTACCGGCGGTCGGAGGGGAGTCGTTAGTATACATCGCTGAAGAGACTTAATAAAGTCGAAACAGTCTGTACGGTGTTCTGCATAGCGAGCCATCCTTTGCGAGATTTACTTGTCAAGATTATTTTCTATAATTATCAAATTTTATGCGATACATGCATTTATAATTGCCTTCAAGCAAAAATATAAATAATATTGAAAGATAAAAGGATAGAAAATATATGAATAAAAATTATTTATTGGAATGCTGACATGTGTTTTAACCAAGATTTTGTCCTTGTAAAAATTGTATTCTATTTTTAAATACAAAAATAATAATAATAATAATAATAATAATAATAAAATAGAGAAAAAGATTTTTTTAAATAAGTATTCAAAAGGTGGTCATCATCAGGACAAGATATTTTGATATTATCAATATCAAAATATCTTGCCCTGATGATGACCACCTTTTTTAATACTTATTTAAAAAAAATCTTTTCTCTATTATTATTATTATTATTATTTTATTTAAAATAATAATGAATAAAATACAACGTTTACAAGGACAAGCACTTGATCTAAACATGTGTTAGCATTCCAATAAATAATTTTTATCCTTAAACATAATTGTCAGATTCACTTCCATTTTTCAACTTATATATATATATATATAAGATGTTTGGATGTTTGTTTGTTTATAGAAGCATTGTTGAATAAATTATTATTTATATTTTGCTTGAAGGCAATTATAATGCATGTATCGCATAAAATGCGATACATGCATTATAATTGCCTTCAAGCAAAATATAAATATATATATATATTATTAAAGAAATGGATACAATAGAAACCTACTTTAGTTTCATCGTTAGAATCATCAGGGTTAAATGATTCTAACGATGAAACTCGAGTAGGTTTCTATTGTATCCATTTCTTTAATGAATTTGCTCTACTTTGTATTGAGCACTTTGTATTTGTTTTATCATGGACTTAACCCCTGGATCCTGTGCACCTCCAATGATCATGCCATATTCACGGTAAGCCACCCTTTAATATATATATATATATATATATATATATATTATATATAACACAATCATGTTCAAAAAATGATTGGAAGAAAAAATTTATATATACTTTGGTATGGACAAAACTTATTACTGTTATTTGTCAAAACACGCATTTCGGCCAAATTTTGTCCAAATGTACAGAATATTCTATTTAAAATTATTCTAAATGTAAACAAAATAAGAATAAAATAATAAACAAAAATATATACACATGTATATAAACACACACATATGCACGTATACGTTCCCTAATGTAAAAATGTGTGTATGTAGATATATATATATAATATATAATTCATTTCCATGCTTTCATATATGCGTTAAAAAAAATGATTAATGTGAAGGTGCAAGGGTTATTTATATTTCAAAATAAAGATTTTTCTTTTTGAAGTGAAGAAACATTACCATTTTAGTCTTCTGAAAGCTTCTT
>CM042153.1:16804182-16849906 GCA_023376005.1 Doryteuthis pealeii | reverse complement strand
CCCCACCACAAAGAGAGAGATCACCATTTTACTTACTTACTTATGGGCAAACTATATAAGTATGGCTGTATGCTGTCTTGATAAAGTTGTCCGCTGATACCGACATAGGCCATTTTGCACTTTACTTACTTACTTAACATGATTTTCCAAACTGTATTCTTTACCATACCAATTCACCATTTCAAATTTTACTCAATGGTATATACATACACACATAGAAAGGGCATAAGTAATAGGGCAGTAAATATCAAATATTTTTTAAGATGTTGATTTGTATAATCTATTAATAATGGAGATTCGCTTCCGGTTTTTGTCTGTAACAAAAACTACGTCCCTGCTTACGTCACACTGCCTAAAATCGTCATAAGTAGAATACATTCAAAATTTGAGCATGCAATGTTAGACAGTCCTCATTGGTTTTTTTTAAACAAGTTTTAATAAATACATACCTGGTACTATCTATCTGTATATAGTTTGTTTTATTTTTATATACATTTAAAGTTATCAGAACTAAGTTTCCATTTCAATTTTTTTATTTTTTACTTCTTTAATACATTTGATGATTTTACTTTACTCATGGTACAAACTCTCTGATATTGAATTTTCAACTCCCATCCCCTCAGGCAATATTTATTTTACGTTGCCCAGAGGGCGTTTTTTTTTTTGCTAGTAATAATAATAATAATAATAATAAACACCTTATTACTTTTTCCCTACTATGTCAATGTAACTCATGCCGATATACAAAATGCTTTTCAAAAGTAATCTGATCATGCATACTAGAAATACATACACTTGAATATAGACAGACATCTACACACATTACAAACAACTATTTAACCTTTATCTACCAGAGCGCCCGACAATCATAATGCCGGTCCGCCCCAAAATGCCGAGATCAACAAATAAAAGAATAAAACATCTTTGTAAATTATCATCCTACCTTATTAAAAAAAAAAAAATCTACTTCAAGGGAGGCAACATTTTAATCAAATACATTAGTTACTTCCCTTTCTTTTTTCCAGAAAATTAAATTCTAAACAGTGGTAGATAAAGGGTTAATACTGAAACTAATAAAGAAAAGTATATATATATAATAATATAATATATATATATGCATATACATATAGGAGTGTCGACAAAATAAACAATTTCAAAAATTAATCTTAATTTCAATGACAAGTTTTAAGATGCTGCACACAATTTTAAAGTGAAACACTGGAAGTTTATAACTGCCAACTTTCATTAAAATTTGTAACAATAATAAAAAACTTTTTTTTTTGGGGGGGGGGGTTCTTTTCACTGTATTGTGTATTTTTTTGGGTTCTTTTTGTTCAAGACTGTATCTACAATTACAATAGTGACAGATGTTTGCAATACATTGTTTCTGATCATCTAAATTAAGGATCCCCAACCTTTCCAGTTTGAGGACCATAAAGTTTAACTAGGTAGGAGGAGGGGGTGATCTTAAAAGAACAGAAAAAAAATAGCTAAATTCACAAGGTGACAATGATGATTCATTAATAAACCATTTAATTTTTATGTGTTTTTTATGAGATGAGGCTTGATATGAATAATTATGTTATATTTGACTGTTGTCCTTTCCATTTCCAATGCATTTCTATAGTAAAATATCATTTTTACTTATACTTGTCTGTAATTATGAGATGAAACTTGATATGAATAATTATAATATTTCAGACTGTTGTCCTCATCTTTATTGTGTATAAACACAATGTTCAGGCCACTGTAAACTCGTGCTCTGTTTTAGGTGTTTTTTTTTTTAAATCTATTATTTTAATTACCTTCAAATAAGTCATCTTCAGACGATTACTCATGAATTTAAACGCAGAAGATGACTTATTTTAAAGTAATTAAAATAATAGATTTAAAAAAAAAAACAACTAAAACAGAGAACGAGGTTACAGTGGCCTGAATGTTGTCCAAAATATCATAATTATTCAAAACATCAGATGTTGTTTGCAATCAGAAAAAAAAAGAAGCTGTAATATCAGGGTTAAACGAAGAGTTTGAGAGAAGGAGAACATCAGCCAAGTAAATATTTGTCAGTTGCAAACACAAACGTACTCTTGGCATGCTTCATTTTGGAGGACAATTGTTAACAGTGGTATTTAGTGCCAAACATGCTGGGTGTGGGCGATAATGTTGGGAAATTGTCCAGATGGAAGCATGTGGTTCTTATCCTTTCAGAAGTCCGTCACAGACGACGATGATGTCATTCCATGTCTTCAACAGTTGTGGACCCTCTGGTGGCTAGTTAGTTCAATTATGGACTTGCAGATGGGGTCACACACATTGGAAGGGAAATTCCCATCTGCATTTGGTGGTTCATGACAACAAAGACATTGCCGCTCTGCAGCCCTGTTCAACTCAATATTGAGCCACACAGCTCCAGAGCGGCACGTGTCTTGCCAACCCTGTCTGTTGGAGGACAGATCCTCCAGGCTTGAAGATGCGATGGTACATTTCTTCAGCGTTGTCTTAATATGGTCTTTGAAACACTTTTGGGGGCCACCTGTCCTTCCTGTGCCATCTGCGAGTTCACCATAAAGTATTTTATAGAAAGTGGGGATGTGGCAAGCAAGAAATTGGACTTTAAATCTTCTAAATACTGGAGATTAGGGTGTTCCATCAACAATTGTAATATTTTATCTTCACAGTTGACATCAAAAGCGAAGAGAAAAGTATCTGATTGGGGATACCTGATATAAATCAAATTCTGAAAGCCTTTAAAATAATCTTCAAGTGTTTCTCTACAAAACAGTGTATAATCAGTAGCCGAAATAATTTTTTTTAAATTTTGGGGGGGGGGGGTTATTAATGATTAATTTTTTGAAATTGTTTTGTTTTTTGTTTTTTTTTACATTGTTTTTGTTGTGTTTCTTTTTCTTTCTTCTTCCTCTTTTGTATTTTTTTTTTTTTTTCTGTTGAAAAAAAAAAAAAATTTTTTCTTTTTCTTTTTGAAAATTGTTATTATATTTGTAGACACTTGACTATTAAGAATCAGCATTCTTTAATAGTAAAGTTTGTTTTTTTTTTTTTTTTTAATAAATCAGTCAGCAACTAACAACAGACTTTTTTCATCAACATTTATATGAAAAGTTTACAAATAACTAAAAAGTCACACAAACTATTAAAAATACCAAGCAGAGATGCAGTATATATATATAATATATATATATATATATAAAAATGCAGAACAAAAGAAAAGAAGAAAAAAGAAAAAATTTCAAATTATCAATTAAAAAAAGAGGGTCAATATTTGACAAATCAGACCAAAATATTGTGTATTTCCCCCCAGGGAGTTCAAAGTTTATAAATTTTTTTTTTTTAAATTTGAACTTCAAGGTTCAAGTTTAGATGTAGGCTGTCCTCCTTCATACATCACAATTCAGTTCCATAAAAGAATTTATTGAAATAGACTTTTCATTATGAATTTTGTTTTTATTGGATCACTACTTTCACACATTAAAGGGTGTTTGAAAAAATTCTTGGCCTAACTAATCAGGGAATTAGTTGTTTTTTTTGTTTTTTTTGTTTTTTTTAATTAAGGGGTTAAAGAAATTTGACAAACAATGTACAGTACTGGTCATTATTACAGGCCCCCATTATTTTTTTATATATCTTCAAGAAATAAACAGAAAACAAGATAAATTTATATAAACTTGTTTTATCATTTTCTGTTTTATTTAACCACGAGTTGTTTGTTCTCATTTGTTTTACGGCATCCCAATCTCGGTGGGTCATTTAATGCCGACAAAAGTTGTGAAATAAATTCATTCTTAATGGATACCTAATTTCTTTTTATAAACACATTTTTTTTAATTTAACCAATAGATGGGATCCTAACAGGTACAACCACTCCAGGTCAGAGTAGACCAGGGAGCAATGGTGATGAGTGTGCTCTACATTCCCAGATCTCCAGAACTGGAACCTCAACCATCAGATAGAGTTTAACATCATTACCAGGACATTAGACCCTTAGCACTGCCTTCTAGCACCATATAATAAAAGGGTTGGGGCTTGCCATAAAGGCAATATGTTGGGACCAATCAATATACGAGCTAGGGCTTAATGTGACCAGCCAACTAATCTGAGGGGGCCTCTCCAACCATCTGTCTAACCTAAGTAAGGCCTAAGTGGAGTGTTGCAGGTCATGGACTGCTCAATCCACCTGGATTAATCCTTAAGCATCACCGGGTCATTACTCCATGGCCAAACAAGTGGCCCATCGGGGTATTCTACCCTGAATTTTAAATGGGTACCACTAATGTGACTAGAGCCTGTACATCACATTCACATTCTCAGAAAAAGAATTTATTGAAATACAAGGTGTTTAAAAAAGTATTGAGATTTTTGGTACTTTTTGACACACCTTGTATTCTAAAAAAAAAATTTTTTTTTAAAAAATAATATGTTCCATAAATTAATTTTTTTCAGATACCATATGTGTAAAAAAAAGTACCAAGTTTAAAGTTGTATTTACCAAGATAGAAATGAATGGAACTTCTTTTCTTTCTTTTTTCAGAATACAAAAGTTGTGTCAAAAAGTACAAAAAAACTCAAATACTTTTCTGACATACTTTGTAGAAGAATTTCAGCTTTATAAAGTTTCATAGGGACACTACTTTCAGATATAAATGGGGAAACCGAAATGTTTTTAGGCCAAAAAATAATGGAATTATATTTTTGGGGGAGGGGAATTTATTTTTGTTTTTTTTTTTTTGCTTGCCACCAAGGGGTTAGAAGAAATTTGAAAAACAATGTACTAAGCATATCAAACTCTAGGATGGGTAATATATAGAATAGCATGTCCATATCATGGTCTTATGTCATTCCCTTCATAGTGGAGGCTAAGAACTTTTTTCAGCACAATCCTATTACATAACAGGTGTATGATATGAGATATCATTAAATCAGCAAGCTACAAGATATTGAAAGAATGTAATTAAAATGTTTCCAGTCTCCCCCTTTATAAAAAAAAATCATCAATTTTGATGGACAAAGGAAAATTGTTAGTCAGTTATAAATTTTTGAACACTTTTCCTTTGAACATTACCAATATTTGAATAAAGCAATATTAGAAATATTTCATATCGAATTATAAGATAGCAACGCAATGAAGAGGAATGAATTTGGATATTTAAAAAAAAAAAAAATGATTTGCAATTTAGGGGAAAACAGAAACAATTATTTTGATAGTTTTTGTTCAAGGTCACACTGAAATGAAAATCCTATATAAAATTTGATTAAAAATAAATAAACTACATAATTTCTAAACCCCTTGTTATTCTCAGTTTATAAAAACAAAACAAAACAAAAAAATCCATCAAAATCAACTCTGCGGCGACAAAAGAATCCATAAAGTGGATTTCCAAACCACGGGCACATTTAATAGCATTTATTTCTATTTAAAATAAGAATTTATATATAAAATATTGAAAAATGGAGGACAACCGAATAGCTGTAAGCAAACCAGACAATATGGCTGCCATGTAAAAAATTGACAAGTCATTTAAATTCAGAATGTTTTAATTTGAATAATGGAAAATTAAAGCAACTTAAAAATTGAATCAACCTCCTGGAAATTTGAACAAAAAATAAATGAAAGGGAAAGGTTAATGGGAATGACTAGACTAAACTTTCAAATATTGACCGAAATGATTACAGGAAATGAAAAATTGTATTAATGAAATAATGCAAAAAAAGAAAATAAAGAAAGAAAAGAAAGAATCACAATAACTACTGCATAGAAGAGAACAAAATAGACCCTGCAAAAAAGAAAATTCTATCAACACTTACCAGTGACTTGAGAGAGTCTGAATTTGTTATTACGTTGAATTGGCAAACCATTTTTGGATATTTTTTTCAGACCTGCACAAGAAGTGTTGGGACAAGAGAGAGAAAGAGAGAGAAAAGAAAAAAATGGATGATTTAAGATGAAATGTCTTTAAAGTGTTGACATGAGAGTCGGGTGAAGAAAGCTGTTGAGCAAATTACAACCATTTTGGATTTTTGGTTGATAAAAAGAGAAGAAAAAAAAAAAAAAAAGATTATGTTCATCAGAGAAGAAAGAAAGAAAAGAAAGAAAAATTATTCAGAGATGAGATAAAATCAGATTAGAAAAAAAAAAAAGTAATATACTAATATGTTTTTTCTTCACCAACAGAACTAATGAAAGTATTAATATGTTTTATAGAAATGATAGACTAGAGTTAGATAAATATAGTTGTGGAAAAAACAAAAGTGTATCTAAAAAGTAATATCTAATGTTTTTCTCACCAACAGAATATCAGTATTAATATGTCTTATAGAAATGAATAGACTAGAGTTAAATAAAATATAGGTGTGAAAAAAAAAAAACTGATCTAAAAAAAACATGAAAATTTACTCCAATTACATTGGCCTGCATTAAGAAAATTTTTTTTCCAAAAGTTCAAAGGTTTATCAAGTGATATATGATCGCCATTTTATGTTGAATTCAAAATAGCAATTCATTGTGTTTAGTCAGGTCTGGTTTTAAGATAATATAACACTATTCAAAAGCATGTGGACTTTACTTGTCACAAGATATAAACTTGTTCTATATATTTCATGTAAAAGCTTTATATTAAAAATTTGATCTGATTAGAAAAAAATGAGTAATGATTTTTGGTGTTCAGCTTAAAAAAAAAAAACAGCCTTAAGATCTCTATTATATATTTGACCTTGAAATATCACAGGCCAGTGTTTTCTTTTCAAAAGTAAATGCCTATATCTATGTATATATCTATGTATATATGCATTTACTTTTAATTTTTGGTTGCAGAGCTGAGCCTTCTAACATCGTAAACTAAGACACACACGCTTTTTGTTTTGTTTTATACCAATTTCTTTTCACATGATTTATAATTATCAATTAAGTTGAGCCCTGTTGATGGTTTGATTAAAACCGAAATGCTTTTGCTGTTGGCTTTCTGTAAGGTCAATCTTTGACTTAATTTTTTTTTTTTTCAAATAATTTATACTTAATTACACTGTCGGATTTTCTATCCATTTTTTTCTCTCGTATCTATGTATATATCATATCAATAATCTGAAATTACTGTAATTATCTGTGTATAGCATGCACCCTTAATTTGAACTACAAAATATTGAAGAAAAAAAAGAATTTTCATATATATGAAGATAATTAAAGTTCCAATTACCGTCAAACTGGGAAGACAAGGCAACAAACGGTTGTAACTGAAATACAAACCCGAATGTCACAAAGTCTACTGCAGAGATGACAGGATATATATAAAAAGTTTGTTGTCAAAAAATCTACTACAAAAATACTACGAATGTTATGAATGAAACGAATACCAGTGGAGATAAAGTTAATTGACCGTAACGAAGAACCACTTGTCTGTAAGGTGATATCTTTCCTGCCAATAAAATTCATTTAGTAAAGAGGAAGGGTTCCTTCGTGGGCTTGAAGGCTGACCACTATATTCTGTGAGTGTTGAAGTTTACATGCCTTGTAAGCGTCCAGCGACTTGTGTGAATTTAATAGTGCATGCATTTTGAGGGCACTGTGAGACACGGTAAAAGTCCAATACATTACACAAAGCTGACTAGAAGAAGAATGGTTGGTTGGTTTATTAATTTAACGGCATATCAACCCGTCCAGGGTTATATCATGCCTAGCGGTTGGGGTGTTTTACATTATTGTGCATTCATATATATACTTTTAGTAATTGGTTTAACAATGTGTTAGCATTATTGGGAATTATATTGTATGGCATTGATTTGTTTCATGTCTATATTCTATGGTATATTTTAATTTCCCTTAAAAAGGAGAAAATATCCCCAATGTCAAATTTTCAAACAGATCCCTCATATTGTTTGCTTTAAAATAATGGTTTCTGATGGGAGCAAAAAATCTGCATTCCATCAATAAGTGTTTTGACTGTCAGGGGTGTTTGACATGTTTCACATTGTGGTTGTTTTCTTGTTTGAGTATATAAGAGTGTGTTTAGTTTTGTATGACAATGCATAATCGGGACATACTGACTTGTTCCTTTCTAGACTTCCTTAAAGTTGGTCTGCAGCCTCCCAAAGTTACTATATTCTGTGAGTGTTGAAGTTTTACATGCTTGTAAGCATCCAGCGACTTGTGTGAATTTAATAGTGCCGTGCATTTTGAGGCACTGTGAGACACGGTAAAAGTCAATACGTTACACAAAGCTGACTAGAAGAAGAGAAAATTCTTAGGAAAAATTAGAATGGGTTTCACAGAAACTAATCCACAACTTTTTAGATTCTGACTATTCATCAATCTTAGAGGCAAAAACCCAAGGCAATACTTTTAGTTTGTAGATTTGAATCTATACAAAGAGAAAAGAGAGTAAATAATATCTAGTATATGATCTCCCCATAGAAATTGTTACGGCTATAATGAATTCTCTACATAGACACAAAAGCAATGGTTCATTCACTTGATGGTGACACAGATTTCTTTGACATTGTAGCTGGTGTCCAACTAAGAGATACATTAGAATCATTTCTATTTAGATTGAGTAGATTATGTACTAGGAAGGGAAAAGGTTTCATGCTAACAAAGGCAAGAAGCTGTCAATATCCTGCAAAAACTACAGAAGCTTACTACACAGATTATCTAGTGCTTCACACAAATAGACCTGCTAAGCCAAATCACTGCTGCAAGGATAGCAAGACGCATTGGCCTCTATATGAACACAGATAAAACAGAGTTCGGTAATTTATGAGGAAGTGCGTCCTGGTGTCTCCGCCTCAAAAACCGCTACCCGGTGACTATCAAAATAACAACCCAGCTCGTTGTAATTCTTGTTTATTTATCATAATTTGTCGTAATCTTGTTTTAGATATGAAGATCGATATATAGTTTTGAATGACTGAGAAGATAGATAGATAAACAAATAATATAGATAGATATGAACAAATGGAGATAGAAATTTTTCGACAAGTAAATGTATTGGGGGGGGGGGGTCCACTAAAACAAGACATTAAACTTTTAAACAAACATGAATAAAAAAATCTTAGTATTTAAAGTAATATAGATAAATATGAACAAATGAGATAGATAGATAAATGGATAGTTTTGAATAGACTGAGCTGGGTCGTTATTCTAATAGTCACCGGGCCAGCAACTCTTGAGGCAAGAAACCAGGACGCACTTCTCATAAATTACCCAGAGTTCATTTGTTTTAAACAAGATGAAGGCATCTCCACACTGGATATTAAACCTCTGTATGTAAACTGGTCAACTAAAATCAAATTATACACATCAAGCCTCATCATTTCCAGGAATATTTCATAGAACTTCCTGAGCTGATGAATGGTAAATCTTCCTTATTTTATAACTATTAAAGTGGTTCAGCCATACAGTAGCACTAACATGGCTACAGTTTTGTCTTATCAGAGAGATCATTTGGTTTGGTTGTTTTTACGGCATATCAACCTCAGTGGGTCATTTAATGCCGATAAAGTTTTGAAATAAATCAATTCTTAATGGATAATACGATTTTTTTTATAAAATACATTTTTTCTATTTAACCATAGATGAGACTAACAGGTACTACACTCCGGGTCAGAGTGGACCAGGGGAGCAATGGTGATGAAGGGGTGCTCCACATTCCCCAAACCTCCAAAACTGGAACCTCACCATCAGATAGAGTTTAACGTCATTCCCAGGACATGTAGACCCGCAGCCACCGTCTTCTAGCACCCATATGATAAAAAGGGGTTGGGGCTTGCCATAAGGGGCAGAGAGATCAGATCAATAATCTGTCTATAGTAGACCAAGACTTTCCTATGTATATATTGACATCCCTTTCTGTAAATGAGATATTACTACCTAGACATGTAAATTGGTCAACTAAAATCAAAATTATACACTTCAAGCCTCATCCCATAAATTCAGACTATTCCTGGAAATTGGAAAAAACTTGATAAATGATTGAATAAGAGTTCAATAATTCAAAGAAATTTTAAAAAGTCCCGGGTTAGCTCAGTGGGTAGAGCGTTCAACTAGAAACCACGAGGTTCCTAGTTCGATACCGGTCCTCGCCAACTCAGCGTATGAGTAGCACAGGGATCTGTGTGGTAAAGTAAGGAGCTGATGGTAGGTGTGGCGCTCCACCTCAGATGCTAAAAAACAATCTCCTTGGTCTAGCGCTATTGAAAAGGGGATGGAGTCCCTCGTTGACTGGCTGATACCGACTTTAGGTCGCCCCGTCGACTTTACTTTATAAGTGGTTCAGCCATACAGTAGCACTAAAATGGCTACAGTTTTGTCTTATCAGAGAGATCAGATTAATATATGATCAATAATCTGTCTTAGTAGACCAATACTTTCCTATGTATATATTGACATCCCTTTCTGTAAATGAGATATTACACCTAGACATGTAAATTGGTCAACTAAAATCAAAATTATACACTTCAAGCCTCATCCATAAATTCAGACTATTCCTGGAAATTGGAAAAAAACTTGATAAATGATTGAATAAGAGTTCAATAATTCAAAGAAATTTTAAAAGTGCCGGGTTAGCTCAGTCGGTAGAGCGTTCACTAGACCACGAGGTTCCTAGTACAATAGCGGCCTTCGCCAACTTAGCATATGTTGTAGCACAGGGATCTATGCAATAAGTAAGGAGCTGATGGTAGGTGTGGCACTCCACCTCAGACGCAAAAACAATCTCCTTGGTCTAGTGCTAGGGAAAAAAGGGGATAGACTCCCTAGATGATAGGCTGATACGACTTTAGGCCACCCAGACGACGATGACTTTACATATTTATTAATTTATTAAGAGTGAATAGATTTTCCATATTTCTTTGCTAATAATCAATGTATGATTGTTAAAAAAAAAAAATCCATTTTTAGGTATTATCTATTTCTCCCTCTTCCCCACTGCTTAATTTTTCAACACCTGGGTGATAAGAGTGGGCAGAAAGGAAAGACATGACCTAGAGGAATTTTAATGATCTTATTTCTCATGGCTAAAATTCTGAAGTCCTAACACTGGCATAAAGAGTCACAATCATTTATAAGGATTCTTCCCCTACAGAGTTTCTGAGAAAAGTAAAAAAAAAAAAAAAATTTTTAAATAGAATTGCTTTGAAAAAAAGTAAATTTTTTTTGTCCCCAGGACATTTAAAAAAAATAAATAAATAAAAAAGAAAAAACGTTATTTTTTCACACACACAAGACATTATGGTGTTTTAGACTAAAATGCTATTGGATGTAATCAGGTTTTTGTCATTTTTTGACATTTATACCTCATTTTGTACTATGAATGATTCTAAACTTTTGCAGACTTATCCATGTGATAACAAACACTAGCATTTTTAATATGTATATATACACATACACAGAACTTTTCATATATACGTATATATACACATACACAGACTTCATATATACGTATATATACACATACACATACCAGATTCATATATACCGTATACATACACAATACAACTTCATATATACGTATACATACACATACACAGACTTATATATAGGTATACATACACTACCAGACTTTCATATATACGTATATGTACATACACAGACTTCATATATACTATATACACAGACTTCACACGACTATATACGTATATACATATTCATATATACGTATATGTATACCACAGACTTCATATATACGTATATGTACATACACAGACTTCATATATACGTATATGTACATACACAGACTTCATAATACGTATATGTACATACACAGACTTCATAATCGTATATGTTACATACACAACTTCATATATACGTATATGTACATACACAGACTTTATATACGTATATATACATTACACATACACACACACAAGCTTAATATATATATATATATATATATATATATACATATCAAAGCCAGTGTCTGTTACCACATGTAATAAGTCTCCAAAGGTTTGGTATGGTGTGTGTTATATATATATATATGTGTGTGTGTGTGGTGGTGTGTGTGTGTGTTGATGGTCACAATCTGTTTCCATCCATTAATGATCTTGCTCTTCTTCTCCTCCAAAATTGGCCTTAATCACTTGACATTTTCATTTCCCCATCATCGGAGGGAGATCTTCTGACCGCTTGGTATCTGGTCATTGAATACCACTTGACAACTGCATACGTGTTCACAGTGTAACTAGACTTAGCAGGCTACCTCTAGCGAGATCGAACCCTACTGATTTTTTATCAGTAATAGTTCTTAACCATTGAGCCGTCAGCCAACTACAAAAAGGGGTAAAATTTAATTGATAAATATATACATAGGTAATATGTCAGCTTCCAGAGAGCCACATTCGTTTTATAGGAGAGCCTTGCATTTAAGCATAATTTGCAGCTGTCAGCTAAATTCCTCAGAGCTCAACCGACCAGAGTTTGAGAGCATATATTCAGTCATCCAAGACACCATGTTTTTCACATAGTCACATTTCTCAGTGTGGCTAGACTTAGCAGATATATATATATATATATATATATTATATATATATATATATATAAAGGGTGTTTGGAAAAGAAATTATGTCTTACCAGAGAGGATATAAAAATAATGTAAGTTAAATTTTTGTAAATATGTTTTATAATGGAAATTTGGTGTCTGTCTGTCACTGAAACTACATGACAATACCCTCAGGAATTGCGTAAATTTCAATGAGTATTTAATTTATAGTTAAAATCATTAATGCATAGAATAAATCTTATTTATTAACAACACCTCTATGAAAATCTGAGTTAGATTTGCCTAAACAGAACATGTTTATTAGTGGTATTTAAAATCCTGCAATGAGTCTTGTATATTACAAAGAAATAAAGATTTACATATATGGTGTGGTTAATTTTGCATACTGGCTTTAAACAAAACTGGTTTTAATAAATAATTACTTCATGTTATTGATCTCTAATATTATTTTTTTTTTAATTCTCAACATTAAAATCAATCCTATGAATGATTTTATATAGAAACCAATCAAAATAAGTAATCTTTTGTATGTGTTCTTATTTAATTTCGTTAGTCTTTCTCATTTAATATATTTCATTACATTAAAACTTAAATACTTATGCCTGGAAGACGCATATTCTTCTAGTACAATAAATAAATACATCCTAACATTTTTTTTTTAAATAAAAAGTTAATTTCCTTCCTGTCTTTATATAAAGAAGATGAGAAAAAAACTTTTCATAAGAGAAAAAAGAGATTCCTCTTAATCCTTTATCCTCTTCATCCTCATCCTCCCACAGCAATCATTCATGCCAAGACTTTAAGAAATTTTCAAATAGAATAATCAGTTTTTCTCTGGGAAAAAAAGAAAAGATTTTTAATTGCAACCAAGATTACAAATTGAACATTTTATAAAATTAGAGGAACACAAAAGACTCAGACAGTTTCTTAATAATGAATGTGATTATACTGAAACTTCGCATAATATTTTAGGAGTAAAACACTTTAAAAATCTGATTAAAACTAAACTAATTAAAAAAATACAAAAAAGTTTTAACTTGGTCATTCTCACATCTTTTGTTTTCTATAAACTTTAGAAACAGACACACAAATTTAAATAAGGCATCTCTTTTTTTTTTTTAGGATTATTAAGATTATTCGGACTATTGTCTCATCTTTTATTGTCATCTATACAACATTTCAGCAATGTGCCCTCCGGCCTTCTTCAGGTATTTCTTGGGAACCTTTTTGTTGTAATCGGAGCCATCAAGAACTTTGAAACCAACCCTTTATTCAATCTACAGGGGTATACTGTTCTCATTCGCTAACCATAGCTGGATGCAGGTGTTAAGCTGTGTTAATTATATTCTATGTTACAGTTGCCCTTGACCAGGATTGAACCTGCAGCCTAGAGATAACTTTCACTTAGAACTGTCTTTAACCCAATGCCTTTATCCACTATGCTATGTGTCCAATTGGACAATTCAGTATGAATTTTTTTATTTTTTTAAAACCATTTTGGTATGGCGCATTTGGCTACACAATTAATGGCGGGAATGCAATTTTGACCATTTGAATAAAATTTTTTTTTAAAACTTGCAAATAAAAAAAATATTGAAGCTGGAAAGGTAAAGATGAACTCATAAGTGACATCCTCCTGTGGAAACCAGCACATGGACATGGCTAGTGGTGGGATCGTCCAGCAAAGAACTTACATAGACAGCTTGTGCAGATACTGGGATGCTGCATGGAGGACCTGATAGGACGATTTTGGCAAGAGGTTGTCATGGTATCCGTGCTGCAGGCACGACAAAATGATGACTGATAATGCTGACAATTAAATAACTCGAAAAACATTATTGGCGTTAGGAGGTACAGTGATGCTGATAGCCTTTTTTTCTGGGACGCACACATTTGCTTTGAAATAGTCCCTGAGAAAGATTTATGGGTCCCAACTAAACTTTTAATAAATTGTAGGGTTTTTATTTATGATCTAGGGAAAACAACAAAGCCGTCTAACTCCTACTTTGTAACTATCCTTGTAATTCATTTCTAAGAACTATTGAAATGTATTTACAGTTAGTTTGAAAATGGTGAGGGAAAGAAAAGAAAAAACAATGAATGCATGGAAACAACTTTTACTGCAACCTTTTAGTTTTGCGTGTGTTTAAAAAGGGATTTTTTTTTTTATTCACTGAAACTTTTAGAATGACTGTTTTCATGCATTCCATTGTTTTCTTTTCTTTCCTCACCATTTTCAAACTAACTGTAAATACATTTCAATAGTTTCTTAGAAATGAATTACACAGGATAGGTACAAAGTAGGAGTTAGACGGCTTTAGTTGTTTCCCTAGATCATAAATAAAGACCCTACAATTTATTAAGAAAGTTTAGTTGGGACCCATAAATTTTCTCAGGACTATTTCAAAGCAAATTGTGTGCGTCCCAGGAAAAAAGCTATCAGCATCACTGTACCTCCTAACGCCAATAATGTTTTTCAGTATTTGAATTGTCATCATTATAATCATGCATGTGTCCTGCAGCACGGATATCCATGACAACCTCTTGCCAATCGTCCCTATCAGGTCCTCCATGCAGCATCCAGTATCTGCACAGAGCTGGTCTATGTAAGTTCTTGCTGGACGACCACACTAGCCATGTCCATGTGCTGGTTTCCCACAGGAGGATGTCACTTATGAGTTCATCTTTACCTTTTCAGCTTCAATATTTTTTTATTTGCAAGTTTAAAAAAAAATTTTATTCAATGGTCAAAAATTGCATTCCCGCCTTAATTGTGTAGCCAAATGCGCCATACCAAAATGGTTTTTAAAAAAAAAAAATTCATACTGAATTGTCCAATTGGACACATAGCATAGTGGATAAAGGCATTGGGTTAAGACAGTTCTAAGTGAAAGTTATCTCTAGGCTGCAGGTTCAATCCTGGTCAAGGGCAACTGTAACATAGAATATAATTAACACAGCTTAACACCTGCATCCAGCTATGGTTAGCGGAATGAGAACAGTATACCCCTGTAGATTGAATAAAGGGTTGGTTTCAAAGTTCTGTGATGGCTCCCGATTACAACAAAAAGGTTCCAAGAAATACCTGAAGAAGGCCGGAGGGCACATTGGCTGAAATGTTGTATAGATGACAATAAAGATGAGGACAATAGTCCGAATAATCTTAATAATCCTAAAAAAAAAAAGAGATGCCTTATTTAAATTTTGTGTCTGTTTCTAAAGTTTATAGAAAACAAAAGATGTGAGAATGACCAAGTTAAAAACTTTTTGTATTTTTTTAATTAGTTTAGTTTTAATCAGATTTTTTAAAGTGTTTTACTCTAAAATATTATGCGAAGTTTCAGTATAATCACATTCATTATTAAGAACTGTCTGAGTCTTTGTGTTCCTCTAATTTTATAAAATGTTCAATGTTGTAATCTTGGTTGCAATTAAAAATCTTTTCTTTTTTTCCCAGAGAAAAACTGATTTATTCTATTTGAAAATTTCTTAAAGTCTTGCATGAATGATTTGCTGTGGGGGGATGAGGATGAAGAGGTAAGGATTTAAGAGGAATCTCTTTTTCTCTTTGAAAAGTTTTTCTCATCTTCTTTATATAAAGACAGGAAGGAAATTAACTTTTTATTTAAAAAAAAAATTGTTAGGGATGTATTTATTTATTGTACTAGAAAGAATATGCGTCTTCCAGGCATAAGTATTTAAGTTTTAATGTAATGAAATATATTAAATGAGAAGACTAACGAAATAAATAAGAACACATACAAAAAGATTACTTATTTTGATTGGTTTCTATATAAAATCATTCATAGGATTGATTTTAATGTTGGAGAATTAAAAAAATAATATTAGAGATCAATAACATGAAGTAATTATTTATTAAAACCAGTTTTGTTAAAGCCAGTATGCAAATTAACCACACCATATATGTAAATCTTTATTTCTTTGTAATATCAAAGACTCAATTGCAGGATTTTAAATACACTAATAACATGTTCTGTTTAGGCAAATCTAACTCAGATTTTCATAGAGGTGTTGTTAATAATAAGATTTATTCTATGCATTAATGATTTTAACTATAAATTAAATACTCATTGATAAATTTACGCAATTCCTGAGGGTATTGTCATGTAGTTTCAGTGACAGACAGACACCAAATTTCCATTATAATAACATATTTACAAAAATTTAAACTTACATTTATTTTTATATCCTCTCTGGTAAGACATAATTTCTTTCCAAAACACCCTTTATATATATATATATATATATATAATATATATATATATATATATCTGCTAAGTCTAGCCACACTGAGGAAATGTGATATGTGAAAACATGGTGTCTGTGGATGACTGAATATATGCTCTCAAACTCTGGTCGGTTGAGCTCTGAGGGGAAATTTAGCTGACAGCTGCAAATTATGCTTAAATGGCAAGGCTCTCCTATAAAACGAATGTGGGCTCTCTGGAAGCTGACATATATACCTATGTATATATTTATCAATTAAATTTACCCTTTTTGTAGTTGGCTGACGGCTCAATGGTTAGAACTTTACTGATAAAAAATCAGTAGGGTTTCGATTCGGCTAGAGTAGCCTGCTAAGTCTAGTTACACTGTGAACACGTGCAGTTGTCAAGTGGTATTCAAGTGACCAGATACCAAGCGGTCAGAAGATCTCCCTCCGATGATGGGAAGATGAAAATGTCAAGTGATTAAGGCCAATTTGGAGGAGAAGAAGAGCAAGATCATTAATGGAATGGAAACAGATTGTGACAGTCAACCACACACACACACACACACACACACATATATATATATATACACACACACTACTCAAACCTTTGGAGAATTTTATTACATGGGTAACAGACACTGGCTCTTTTGTATATGTATATATTTATATATTATATATATAATATTATAAGCTTGTGTGTGTGTGTGTATGTTATATATACGTATATAAAGTCTGTGTATGTACATATCGTATATAATAAAGGTCGTGTATGTACATATACGTATATATGAATCATGTGGTCTGTGGTATACTGTATGTACATATACGTATATATGAAGTCTGTGTATGTACTATACGTATATATGAAGTCTGTGTTGTACATATACGTATTATAAGTTCTGTGTATGTACATATACGTATATATGAAGTCTGTGTATGTACATTACGTATATATGAAGTCTGTGTATGTAACATATACGTATTATGAAGTCTGTGTATGTGTATGTATACGTATATATGAAGTCTGGTGTATGTGTATGTATACGTATATATGAAGTCTGTGTATGTTGTATACGTATATATGAAGTCTGTGTATGTGTATGTGTATATATACGTATATATGAAGTCTGTGTATGTGTATATATACGTATATATGAAGTCTGTGTATGTGTATATATACATATATAAATAAATGCTAGTGTTTGTTATCACATGTGATAAGTCTGCAAAAGTTTAGAATCATTCATAGTACAAATGAGGTATAAATGTCAAAAAATGACAAAAACCTGATATTACATCCAATAGCATTTTAGTCTAAAACACCATAATGTCTTGTGTGTGTGAAAAAAATAACGTTTATTCTTTTTTATTTATTTATTTTTTTTAAATGTCCTGGGGACAAAAAAAAAATTTACTTTTTTTCAAAGCAATTCTATTTAAAAATTTTTTTTTTTTTTTTACTTTTCTCAGAAACTCTGTAGGGGAAAGAATCCTTATTTAAATGATTGTGACTCTTTATGCCAGTGTTAGGACTTCAGAATTTTAGCCATGAGAAATAAGATCATTAAAATTCCCTCTAGGTCATGTCTGTTCCTTCTGCCCACTCTTATCACCCAGGTGTTGAAAATTAAGCAGTGGGGAAGAGGGAGAAATAGATAATACCTAAAAATGGATTTTTTTTTTAACAATCATACATTGATTATTAGCAAAGAAATATGGAAAATCTATTCCCTCTTAATAAATTAATAAATATGTAAAGTCATCGTCGTCTGGGTGGCCTAAAGTCGGTATCAGCCTATCATCTAGGGAGTCTATCCCCTTTTCCCTAGCACTAGACCAAGGAGATTGTTTTTGCGTCTGAGGTGGAGTGCCACACCTACCATCAGCTCCTTACTTTATTGCATAGATCCCTGTGCTACACATATGCTAAGTTGGCGAAGGCCGCTATTGTACTAGGAACCTCGTGGTTTCTAGTTGAACGCTCTACCGACTGAGCTAACCCGGCACTTTTTAAAATTTTCTTTGAATTATTGAACTCTTATTCAATCATTTATCAAGTTTTTTCAATTTCCAGGAATAGTCTGAATTTATGGGATGAGGCTTGAAGTGTATAATTTTGATTTTAGTTGACCAATTTACATGTCTAGGTAGTAATATCTCATTTACAGAAAGGGATGTCAATATATACATAGGAAGTATTGGTCTACTATAGACAGATTATTGATCATATATTAATCTGATTCTCTGATAAGACAAAACTGTAGCCATTTTAGTGCTACTGTATGGCTGAACCACTTATAAAGTAAAGTCGACGGGGGACTAAGTCGGTATCAGCCAGTCAACGAGGGACTCCATCCCCTTTCAATAGCGCTAGACCAAGGAGATTGTTTTTTAGCATCTGAGGTGGAGCGCCACACTACCATCAGCTCCTTACTTTACCACACAGATCCCTGTGCTACTCATACGCTGAGTTGGCGAGGCCGGTATCGAACTAGGAACCTCGTGGTTTCTAGTTGAACGCTCTACCCACTGAGCTAACCGGGACTTTTTAAAATTTCTTTGAATTATTGAACCTTTTCAAATCATTTATCAAGTTTTTTCCAATTTCCAGGAATAGTCTGAATTTATGGGATGAGGCTTGAAGTGTATAATTTTGATTTTAGTTGACCAATTTACATGTCTAGGTAGTAATATCTCATTTACAGAAAGGATGTCAATATATACATAGGAAAGTCTTGGTCTACTATAGACAGATTATTGATCTGATCTCTCTGCCCTTATGGCAAGCCCCAACCCCTTTTTATCATATGGGTGCTAGAGACGGTGGCTGCGGGTCTACATGTCCTGGGAATGACGTTAAACTCTATCTGATGGTGAGGTTCCAGTTTGGAGGTTTGGGGGAATGTGGAGCACCCCTTCATCACCATTGCTCCCTGGTCCACTCTGACCGGAGTGGTAGTACCTGTTAGGGTCTCATCTATGGGTTAAATAGAAAAATGTATTATAAAAAAATCGTATTATCCATTAAGAATTGATTTATTTCAAAACTTTATCGGCATTAAATGACCCACTGAGGTTGATATGCCGTAAAACAAACCAAACCAAATGATCTCTCTGATAAGACAAAACTGTAGCCATGTTAGTGCTACTGTATGGCTGAAACCACTTTTAATAGTTATAAAATAAGGAAGATTTACCATTCATCAGCTCAGGAAGTTCTATGAAATATTCCTGGAAATGATGAGGCTTGATGTGTATAATTTTGATTTTAGTTGACCAGTTTACATACAGAGGTTTAATATCCAGTGTGGAGATGCCTTCATCTTGTTTAAAACAAATGAACTCTGGGTAATTTATGAGGAAGTGCGTCCTGGTTTCTTGCCTCAAGAGTTGCTGCCCGGTGACTATTAGAATAACGACCCAGCTCAGTCTATTCAAAACTATCCATTTATCTATCTATCTCAATTTGTTCATATTTATCTATATTACTTTAAATACTAAGATTTTTTTTATTCATGTTTGTTTAAAAGTTTAATGTCTTGTTTTAGTGGACCCCCCCCCCAATACATTTACTTGTCGAAAATATCTATCTCCATTTGTTCATATCTATCTATATTATTTTGTTTATCTATCTATCTATCTCAGTCTATTCAAAACTATATATCGATCTTCATATCTAAACAAGAATTACGACAAATTATGATAAATAAACAAGAATTACAACGAGCTGGGGTTGTTATTTTGATAGTCACCGGGTAGCGGTTTTTGAGGCGGGAGACCAGGACGCACTTCCTCATAAATTACCGAACTCTGTTTTATCTGTGTTCATATAGAGGCCAATGCGTCTTGCTATCCTGCAGCAGTGATTTGGCTTATGCAGGTCTATTTGTGTGAAGCACTAGATAATCTGTGTAGTAAGCTTCTGTAGTTTTTGCAGGATATTGACAGCTTCTTGCCTTTGTTAGCATGAAACCTTTTCCCTTCCTAGTACATAATCTACTCAATCTAAATAGAAATGATTCTAATGTATCTCTTAGTTGGACACCAGCTACAATGTCAAAGAAATCTGTGTCACCATCAAGTGAATGAACCATTGCTTTTGTGTCTATGTAGAGAATTCATTATAGCCGTAACAATTTCTATGGGGAGATCATATACTAGATATATTTACTCTCTTTTCTCTTTGTATAGATTCAAATCTACAAACTAAAAGTATTGCCTTGGGGTTTTTGCCTCTAAGATTTGATGAATAGTCAGAATCTAAAAAGTTGTGGATTAGTTTCTGTGAAACCCATTCTAATTTTTCCTAAGAATTTTCTCTTCTTCTAGTCAGCTTTGTGTAACGTATTGGACTTTTACCGTGTCTCACAGTGCCTCAAAATGCACGGCACTATTAAATTCACACAAGTCGCTGGATGCTTACAAGGCATGTAAACTTCAACACTCACAGAATATAGTAACTTTGGGAGGCTGCAGACCAACTTTAAGGAAGTCTAGAAAGGAACAAGTCATTATGTCCCGATTATGCATTGGTCATACAAAACTAACACACTCTTATATACTCAAACAAGAACAACAACCACAATGTGAAACATGTCAAACACCCCTGACAGTCAAACACTTATTGATGGAATGCAGATTTTTTGCTCCCATCAGAAACCATTATTTTAAAGCAAACAATATGAGGGATCTGTTTGAAAATGTTGACATTGGGGATATTTTCTCCTTTTTAAGGGAAATAAAATTATACCATAGAATATAGACATGAAACAAATCAATGCCATACAATATAATTCCCAATAATGCTAACACATTGTTAAAACCAATTACTAAAAGTATATATATGAATGCACAATATGTAAACACCCCAACCGCTAGGCATGATATAACCCTGGACGGGTTGATATGCCGTTAAAATTAATAAACCAACCAACCATCTTCTTCTAGTCAGCTTTGTGTAATGTATTGGACTTTTACCGTGTCTCACAGTGCCTCAAAATGCATGGCACTATTAAATTCACACAAGTCGCTGGACGCTTACAAGGCATGTAAACTTCAACACTCACAGAATATAGTGGTCAGCCTTCAAGCCCACGAAGGAACCCTTCCTCTTTACTAAATGAATTTTATTGGTCAGGGAAAGATATCACCTTACAAGACAAGTGGTTCTTCGTTACGGTCAATTAACTTTATCTCCACTGGTATCTGTTTCATTCATAACATTCGTAGTATTTTTTGTAGTAGTATTTTTTGACAACAAACTTTTTTATATATATCCTGTCATTCTGCAGTAGACTTTGTGACATTCGGGTTTGTATTTCAGTTACAACCGTTTGTTGCCTTGTCTTCCCAGTTTGACGGTAATTGGAACTTTAATTATTCTTCATATATATGAAAATTCTTTTTTTTTCTTCAATATTTTGTAGTTCAAATTTAAGGGTGCATGCTATACACAGATAATTACAGTAATTTCAGATTATTGATATGATATATACATAGATACGAGAGAAAAAAATGGATATAAAATCCGACAGTGTAATTAAGTATAAATTATTGAAAAAAAAAAAAATTAAGTCAAAGATTGACTTACAGAAAGCCAACAGCTAAAGCATTTCGGTTTTAATCAAACCATCAACAGGGCTCAACTTAATTGATAATTATAAATCATGTGAAAAGAAATTGGTATAAACAAAACAAAAAAGCGTGTGTGTCTTAGTTTACGATGTTAGAAGGCTCAGCTCTGCAACCAAAAATTAAAAGTAAATGCATATATACATAGATATATACATAGATATAGGCATTTACTTTTGAAAGAAAACACTGGCCTGTGATATTTTCAAGGTCAAATATATAATAGAGGATCTTAAGGCTGTTTTTTTTTAAGCTGAACACCAAAATCATACTCATTTTTTTCTAATCAGATCAAATTTTTAATATATAAGCTTTTACATGAAATATATAGAACAGTATTATAGCTGTGACAAGTAAAGTCCACATGCTTTTGAATAAGTGTTATATTATCTTAAAAACCAGACCTGACTAAACACAATGAATGCTATTTTTGAATTCAACATAAAATGGCGATCATATATCACTTGATAAACCTTTGAACTTTGGAAAAAAATTTTCTTAATGCAGGCCAATGTAATTGGAGTAAATTTTCATGTTTTTTTAGATGCAGTTTTTTTTTTTTCACACCTATATTTTATTAACTCTAGTCTATTCATTTCTATAAGACATATTAATACTGATATTCTGTTGGTGAGAAAAACATTAGTATATTACTTTTTAGATACACTTTTGTTTTTTCCACAACTATATTTAACTAACTCTAGTCTATTCATTTCTATAAAACATATTAATACTTTCATTAGTTCTGTTGGTGAGAAAAACATATTAGTATATTACTTTTTTTTTTCTAATCTGATTTTATTCATCTCTGAATAATTTTTCTTTCTTTTCTTTCTTTCTTCTCTTGATGAACATAATCTTTTTTTTTTTTTTTTTCTTCTCTTTTATCAACCAAAAATCCAAAATGGTTGTAATTTGCTCAACAGCTTCTTCACCCGACTCTCATGTCAACACTTTAAAGACATTTCATCTTAAATCATCCATTTTTTTCTTTTTCTCTCTCTTTCTCTCTCTTGTCCCAACACTTCTTGTGCAGGTCTGAAGAAAAATATCCAAGAAATGGTTGCTCCAATTCAACGTAATAACAAATTCAGACTCTCTCAAGTCACTGGTAAGTGTTGATAGAATTTTCTTTTTTGCAGGTCTGATTTTGTTCTCTTCTATGCAAGTAGTTATTGTGATTCTTTTCTTTTCTTTCTTTATTTCTTTTTTTGCATTATTATCATTAATACAATTTTTCATTTCCTGTAATCATTTCGGTCAATATTTGAAAGTTTAGTCTAGTCATTCCCATTAACCTTTCCCCTTTCATTTTTTTTTTTTTTTTCAAATTTCCAGGAGGTTTGATTCAATTTTTAAGTTGCTTTAATTTTCCATTATTCAAATTAAAACATTCTGAATTTAAATGACTTGTCAATTTTTACATGGCAGCCATATTGTCTGGTTTGCTTACAGCTATTCGGTTGTCCTCCATTTTTCAATATTTATAATATAAATTCTTATTTTAAATAGAAATAAATGCTATTAAATGTGCCCGTGGTTTGGAAATCCACTTTATGGATTCTTTTGTCCCGCAGAGTTGATTTTGATGGATTTTTTTTGTTTTGTTTTGTTTTATAACTGAGAATAACAAGGTTGGTTAGAAATTATGTAGTTATTTATTTTTAATCAAATTTTATATAGGATTTCATTTCAGTGTGACCTTGAACAAAAACTATCAAAATAATTGTTTTGTTTTCCCCTAAATTGCAAATCATTTTTTTTTTTAAATATCCAAATTCATTCCTCTTCATTGCGTTGCTATCTTATAATTCGATATGAAATATTTTCTAATATTGCTTTATTCAAATATTGGTAATGTTCAAAGAAAAGTGTTCAAAAATTTATAACTAACAATTTTCCTTGTCCATCAAAATTGATGTTTTTTTTTTATAAGGGTGAGACTGGAAATTATTTTAATTACATTCTTCATATATCTTGTATCTTGCTTGATTTATGATATCTCATATCAATACACCTGTTATGTAATAGGATGTGCTGAAAAGTTCTTAGCCTCACTATGAAGGGAATGATATGGACATGTTATTCTATATATTACCCACCCTAGAGTTTGATATGCTTAGTACATTGTTTTTCAAATTTCTTCTAACCCCTTGGGTGGGAAGCAAAAAAACAAAACAATTCCCCTCCCCTCAAAAATATAATTCCATTATTTGTTGGGCCTAAAAACATTCGGTTTCCCCATTTATATCTGAAAGTAGTGTCCCTATGAAACTTTTTATAAGCTGAAATTCTTCTACAAAGTATGTCAGAAAAGTATTGAGGTTTTTTTGTACTTTTTGACACACTTTGTATTCTGAAAAAAGAAAGAAAAGAAGTTCCATTCATTTCTATCTTGGTAAATACAACTTTAAACTTGGTACTTTTTTTCACATATTGTATTCTGAAAAAAATTAATTATGGAACATTATTATTTTAAAAAATTTTTTTTTAGAATACAAGGTGTGTCAAAAAGTACAAAAATCTCAATACTTTTTTAACACCTTGTATTTCAATAAATTCTTTTTCTGGAAGTGAATTGTGATGTACAGTCCTCGTCACAATTAGTGGTACCCATAAAATGTCAGGGTAAGAATACCCCGATGGGACCACTTGTTGGCCATGGATAATGACCCGTGATGCTTAAGGATTGAATCCAGGTGGATGAGCAGTCCATGACCTGCAACACTCCACTTAGGCCCTTACTTAGGTTAGACAGATGGTTGGAGAGGCCCCTCAGATTAGTTGGCTGGTCACATTAAGCCCTAGCTCGTATATGATTGTCCCAACATTATTGCCTTTATGGCAAGCCCCAACCCTTTTTATTATATGGGTGCTAGAAGGCAGTGGCTAAGGTCTTAATGTCCTGGTAATGATGTTAAACTCTATCTGATGGTGAGGTTCCAGTTCTGGAGATCTGGGGAATGTAGAGCACACCTTCATCACCATTGCTCCCTGGTCTACTCTGACCTGGAGTGGTTGTACCTGTTAGGATCCCATCTATTGGTTAAATAAAAAAAATGTGTTTATAAAAAGAAATTAGGTATCCATTAAGAATGAATTTATTTCACAACTTTGTCGGCATTAAATGACCCACGAGATTGGGATGCCGTAAAACAAAATGAACAAACAACTCGTGGTTAATATAAAACAGAAAATGATAAAACAAGTTTATATAAATTTATCTTGTTTCTGTTTATTTCTGAAGATATATAAAAAAATAAATGGGTGCCTGTAATAATGACCACTACTGTACATTGTTTGTCAAATTTCTTTAACCCCTTAATAAAAAAAAAAAAAAAACAAAAAAAACAAACTAATTCCCTGATTAGTTAGGCCAAGAATTTTTCAACACCCTTAATGTGTGAAAGTAGTGATCCAATAAAAACAAATTCATAATGAAAAGTCTATTTCAATAAATTCTTTTTATGGAACTGAATTGTGATGTATGAAGGAGGACAGCCTACATCTAAACTTGAACCTTGAAGTTCAAATTTAAAAAAAATAAAATTTATAAACTTTGAACTCCCTGGGGGGGAAATACACAATATTTTTTTGGTCCTGATTTTGTCAAATATTGACCCTCTTTTTTTATTGATAATTTGTAAATTTTTTCTTTTTTTCTTCTTTTCTTGTGTGTCTGCATTTTATATATATATATATATATATATATATATACTGCATCTCTGCTTGGTATTTTAATAGTTTGTGTGACTTTTAGTTATTTGTAAACTTTTCATATAAATGTTGATGAAAAAGTCTGTTGTTAGTTGCTGACTGATTTATTAAAAAAAAAAAAAAAAAAAACAAACTTTACTATTAAAGGAATGCATGGTTATAATAGTCAAGGTGTCTACAAATATAATAAACAATTTCAAAAAAGAAAAAAAAAAAATTTTTTTTTTTCAACAGAAAAAAAAAAAAAAATTACAAAAGAAAAAAAAAAAAACACAACAAAAACAATTAAAAAAAAAAAAAAAAACAAAACAATTTCAAAAAAAATAATATAATAACCCCCCCCCCCCAATAATATTTAAAAAAAATTATTTCGGCTACTGATTATACACTGTTTTGTAGAGAAACACTTGAAGATTATTTTAAAGGCTTTCAGAATTTGATTTATATCAGGTATCCCCAATCAGATACTTTTCTCTTCGCTTTTGATGTCAACTGTGAAGATAAAATATTACAATTGTTGATGGAACACCCTAATCTCCAGTATTTAGAAGATTTAAAGTCCAATTTTCTTGCTTGCCACATCCCCACTTTCTATAAAATACTTTATGGTGAACTCGCAGATGGCACAGGAAGGACAGGTGGCCCCCAAAAGTGTTTCAAAGACCATATTAAGACAACGCTGAAGAAATGTACCATCGCATCTTCAAGCCTGGAGGATCTGTCCTCCAACAGACAGGGTTGGCAAGACACGTGCCGCTCTGGAGCTGTGTGGCTCAAATATGAGTTGAACAGGGCTGCAGAGCGGCAATGTCTTTGTTGTCATGAACCACCAAATGCAGATGGGAATTTCCCTTCCAATGTGTGTGACCCCATCTGCAAGTCCATAATTGAACTAACTAGCCACCAGAGGGTCCACAACTGTTGAAGACATGGAATGACATCATCGTCGTCTGTGACGGACTTCTGAAAGGATAAGAACCACATGCTTCCATCTGGACAATTTCCCAACATTATCGCCCACACCCAGCATGTTTGGCACTAAATACCACTGTTAACAATTGTCCTCCAAAATGAAGCATGCCAAGAGTACGTTTGTGTTTGCAACTGACAAATATTTACTTGGCTGATGTTCTCCTTCTCTCAAACTCTTCGTTTAACCCTGATATTACAGCTTCTTTTTTTTTCTGATTGCAAACAACATCTTGATGTTTTGAATAATTATGATATTTTGGACAACATTCAGGCCACTGTAACCTCGTTCTCTGTTTTAGTTGTTTTTTTTTAAATCTATTATTTTAATTACTTTAAAATAAGTCATCTTCTGCGTTTAATTTCATGAGTAATCGTCTGAAGATGACTTATTTGAAGGTAATTAAAATAATAGATTTAAAAAAAAACACCTAAAACAGAGCACGAGTTTACAGTGGCCTGAACATTGTGTTTATACACAATAAAGATGAGGACAACAGTCTGAAATATTATAATTATTCATATCAAGTTTCATCTCATAATTACAGACAAGTATAAGTAAAATGATATTTTACTATAGAAATGCATTGGAAATGGAAAGGACAACAGTCAAATATAACATAATTATTCATATCAAGCCTCATCTCATAAAAAACACATAAAATTAAATGGTTTATTAATGAATCATCATTGTCACCTTGTGAATTTAGCTATTTTTTTTCTGTTCTTTAAGATCACCCCCTCCTCCTACCTAGTTAAACTTTATGGTCCTCAAACTGGAAAGGTTGGGGATCCTTAATTTAGATGATCAGAAACAATGTATTGCAAACATCTGTCACTATTGTAATTGTAGATACAGTCTTGAACAAAAAGAACCCAAAAAATACACATACAGTGAAAAGACCCCCCCCCCAAAAAAAAAAGTTTTTTATTATTGTTACAAATTTTAATGAAAGTGGCAGTTATAAACTTCCAGTGTTTCACTTTAAAATTGTGTGCAGCATCTTAAAACTTGTCATTGAAATTAAGATTAATTTTTGAAATTGTTTATTTTGTCGACACTCCTATATGTATATGCATATATATATATATATATATATATATATACTTTTCTTTATTAGTTTCAGTATTAACCCTTTATCTACCACTGTTTAGAATTTAATTTTCTGGAAAAAAGAAAGGGAAGTAACTAATGTATTTGATTAAAATGTTGCCTCCCTTGAAGTAGATTTTTTTTTTTTTAATAAGGTAGGATGATAATTTACAAAGATGTTTTATTTCTTTTATTTGTTGATCTCGGCATTTTGGGGCGGACCGGCATTATGATTGTCGGGCGCTCTGGTAGATAAAGGGTTAAATAGTTGTTGTAATGTGTGTAGATGTCTGTCTATATTCAAGTGTATGTATTTCTAGTATGCATGATCAGATTACTTTGAAAAGCATTTTGTATATCGGCATGAGTTACATTGACATAGTAGGGAAAAAGTAATAAGGTGTTTATTATTATTATTATTATTATTACTAGCAAAATAAAAAAAACGCCCTCTGGGCAACGTAAAATAAATATTGCCTGAGGGGATGGGAGTTGAAAATTCAATATCAGAGAGTTTGTACCATGAGTAAAGTAAAATCATCAAATGTATTAAAGAAGTAAAAAAATAAAAAAATTGAAATGGAAACTTAGTTCTGATAACTTTAAATGTATATAAAAATAAAACAAACTATATACAGATAGATAGTACCAGGTATGTATTTATTAAAACTTGTTTAAAAAAAACCAATGAGGACTGTCTAACATTGCATGCTCAAATTTTGAATGTATTCTACTTATGACGATTTTAGGCAGTGTGACGTAAGCAGGGACGTAGTTTTTGTTACAGACAAAAACCGGAAGCGAATCTCCATTATTAATAGATTATACAAATCAACATCTTAAAAAATATTTGATATTTACTGCCCTATTACTTATGCCCTGTTCTATGTGTGTATGTATATACCAATTGAGTAAAATTTGAAATGGTGAATTGGTATGGTAAAGAATACAGTTTGGAAAATCATGTTTTAAAGTAAGTAAGTAAAGTTGGCAAAATGGCCTATTGTCGGTATCAGCCGGACAACTTTATTCAAGACAGCATACAGCATACTTATATAGTTGCCATCAAGTAAGTAAGTAAATGGGGTGGCTAATTGTCTGTATCTGCTGAACATTGTGGAGTCTAACCTCTTTTCACTAGCGCTTGATCAGGGAGATTGTTTTTGCTGAGGTGGAGCACCACCCCTACACCAGCTCCCTACTTTACAGCACAGATCAGCTTACCCAATCTGTGCCTCTCATATGCTGAGTTGGTGGGGACCGGTATCAAACCAGGAGCCATGCAATTCCTTGGTAGGTACTCTACCGACTGAGCTAAACTGGCCTCTCACCTGCATGTTTTAATAGTACTCTATTCTGAACCTTGTGAAATGGGTCAATTTGATTTTCCAAACTGTCTCTTTCTGATATGTATAATAATTTGGGTTATTTGGACTATTGTCCTCATCTTTATTGTTATCTACACAACGTTTCGACCAATGTACCCTCTGGCCTTCTTCAGGTGTTTCTTGTCGAACTTGGGAACCTTCTCTTCAGGCTTGGGGGGGCCTTCATGTTCAGGTTTCTAAGTTAGAAGAGAAGGTTCCAGAGTTTGACAAGAAACACCTGAAGAAGGCTGGAGAGCATATCAGCCAAAATGTTGTGTAGATAATAATAATAAAGATGAGGACAATAGTCCGAATAATCCAAATAAAGGACTGATGTTGGAGAATACTAACATGATTCACCTTGTGAATATATTGACTGTATCTCTTGCAAATGATTACAGATACACCCCCCCCCCAAAAAAAAGGGGTATCCTGGGTATGACACTAAACTGCATTCAGTGTTGAGGCTCCACTTCTTGAATTGTGGGTAGTACCTATCTATTACCATGGAATGTATAATGAATGCAATTCCCTAACCTCTAAACATTAAATAAGCCTAGATGGGTTGGTGTGCTATTAAAATCAATCAGTCAATCAATCTAGACAAGCGGTCGGAGAGGCCCCCTCCAATCAATCGGCTGGTCACGTCAAGCCCTAGCACCTATATGATTTTCCCAACCCTATTGCCCTTATGGCAAGCCCCAACCCTTTTTATCATATATGTGCTAGAAGGAAGTAGCTGAGGGTTTTCATGTTCTGGGAATGACGTTAAACTCTATCTGATGGTGAGGTTCCAGTTCTGGAGCTTTGGGGAATGTGGAGCACCCCTTCATCACCATTGCTCCCTGGTTCACTCTGACCCGGGGTGGTAGTACCTGTTAGGGTCCCATCTATGGGTTAAATAGAAAAACATGAGTTAATAAAAAAAATTGTATTATCCATTAAGAATTGATTTATTTCAAAACTTTATCGGCATTAAATGACCCACTGAGGTTGATATGCCGTAAAACAAACCAAACTCAATCAATCTAACATGGCTTTATTAAAGGATAGCATTACCCAGGAGATTTGAAAAGCATTTTTATCTGGCTGAACAAGATAATGAGATTTAGGCACATTAGGTTTTTAATAGAATTGAAAGCAATTTGTAAAGAACTTTTTAAATATTTCTTTAGGGGGAGTAACTTACCTTCCAATACCTGACTTACTTATCTTTAATAAAAGATGTGTGTATATGTTTATACTAGACAAAATGGGACACATTGGGTCACCCATTCAGCTCTGGGTAGATAATTGAGATTAGGGAAAAGGGAGTTAGCAAAGCAAATTAAAAAAAAAAAAAAAATGGCCGGATTAAACCATAAAATCATTTTGTTAGCTTTCAAGTTTTTTCCTTAATTTATTTAATATATCGCTCTGTCTGTCCATTTACTGGCACTAGGCACATCGTGCTCTCACTACAGTTTACCTACATGTGGAATGTTCCTCATTACCACAAACATATATATATATATATATATATATATATATATATATATATGTGTGAAGAAAAAATGGAAGTGAATTTGACAGTTTGTAATATTGTAAAAAAAAAAAGAAAAAAAGTTTCATAAATGAATGATTATTATGCCTACGCTGTAGTGTTTTGGTCTGTTTGGATAGACCTTCATCAGGGCTTTCATTGGTTTAAGGAAGAAATAAATTATTACTGAAAACAAAAAGTTTGCGAGCCTCTGTTTTTGGTGTTTTAGGCCTTTTGTTGATCTTCAAATGTGGGTATTTGTCTCATACCCTACTTGTATAGACTGGGCACAAGGCCTCGTTTTAACGTGGGCCCACCCACAAACCGAAGCTCATGGGTTGTTGATCTTCAATTGTGAGGAAGAAAAGATCTATTTAAAATTGTTGACAAACATCGGTGTCTATAATTTACATATATATATATATATATACACACACACACACACACACACACACACTATAGGCATGCTTATGTACTCATTGCTTTTGATATTGTGTCAAAAATTTACTTAAAATTAAGATGACCATTTCAAGCCTTCATTTCTGAATCCTTTATTGTGGCACCCAGTGAGAATTAAACTCACTACTAATTGTCTGTAAGCCAAGCTTGCTAACAATTACACTGTGAGGCACCTGAAATTTTTTTTTGCTTTGTTTAGACTTGGTGAAAGGACGAAAGTATGGGATGTCAAGTGAGGTTCAAACTCACTACTAAGTTTATATCAAGATACAAGACTTGTTTGCTAACCAATAAATCAGAATGAGGTGCTCACATTTAATATAGACTAGGCGTCATCAAACTACGGCCCGTGCAGACATTTTATCAGGCCCACCGACTATCTGCCAATGTTGCATTCTTTGATAATGCTTTGAAAATAAATATGTTGGTTAAATTTATTTTTGTGCATCTTACGCCACTCATTCATGAATAAAATATGGAAAGATAAATTTTGTTTTACATCTTTTTCTCAGAGCGTTCGTTTTGGCTAGTATTGTTATACGAACTCAATAATAATATGGCAGCACTCATTTTTTTTTTTTAATTATCCGGCCCACGGTGAAAAAAGTTTGGTGATCCCTGATGTAGAGTAAACTGAAATACATATCCAGAGTGTTACAATTTTATTCTTGGTCAGTGTGTACATGAGCACACACACACATATATGAAAAAACAAGGTGTTCAGAGGATGATTTTATTAAAATTGAAGTATATGTCAATGTTAAACTTTTAAAAAATTCAACCATCATCAGGACACTGTGAATATGTAATGTTGTATCTTCTGAATTATATTCAATTTTAAATATGAAAGAAAAATTAGACAAATCTTAGCATTCTATTGCCGTTAGTAGTGCTCTGTTTCAAAACTGTGACATAATTCATGTTTGAAATTATTTTAAAAAAAGTGTATGTATGTATATATTTATTTGTATAAAATATTGCTTATGTCATTTCTCTTACATTTTATTTGTGTAGTGTTCAAAATTTATTTTAAACGATAGATATTAAACATAACATTAATTTAAAATGTGTATTTATTCAAGTACTTTTTTTTTGTCATATCTTATATATTTACATACTGTTGGATTTATCTCAATTATATATATATATATATATATAAGAGAGTTTCATAATTTGCTTGAAGCATTGTGTATGTATTGGTTAGGAGGTTGATTTAGAAGGCTATCACAATGTAGTTTATTATTATTATTATTATAATTTATTTTTTAAATAATAATAAAAATACAGGTCAACACACAACACCATTGTTACCGTATTATTATTTTTTATTTATTCCAAACTACATTGTGATAGCCTTCTAAATCAACCTTCTAACCAATATATATATATATATATATATATATATATAATGTGTGTATTTAGCCAGCAGTTTTTTGTTAATGCCTGTTTGGTTAAAAAGAACACAAGAGGAAAGAATGTTTGAATTTGAAAGAAATCTTTTATTGTTTATGAACAAGAGAATGTAAATTTGGATCGAATGAATGTAGAAATAATCCATAATATTGAGAATTTCAAGTGCTTTTGGCTTTGTCTCTAGCTATTTTTAAGAATGTTTGTTTTTTTATCAAGTTTGAACAAAGTTAATTTTCATTGTCTCAACTAATACTTCATTTATAAATAAATAACTAAAAAATTAAAAAAAAAAGCCTGTTGTTATCTGTCTTTAAATGGCCTGAGACAAAAATGAAAATTAACCTCTTTTGAATTTTATTGAAACAAATAGTAAACCATTCTTGGAAATGGCTTCAGATACATAAAAGTGCCTCAAACTTTTAAAGAGTCTTTTAGAAGATTTCAACATTCCCTCCATCAAGATTTTACATTCCTTTGTTGGTAAACAAAACAAGAAAAAACTTTTTAAAAAATCACACACACACTTCATATATATATATATATATATATATATATATATATGTGTGTGTGTGTATAATGTAATAACTTAAAAAAATCATATATATATATATATATACGCATGCATGCATGCATGCACTGATATATATAAATAAAAACTTTGTCTTATGCGGAGTACAATAAAAAAAAAACAATAACAGAAAGAGAAGAAAATAGACTTTTAAAAAAAAATCTGAATAATTAATGATAGTTATTAATCTCTTAACTTTGTGTTCCAAGTAGATTTACTTTCATGTATTGGTGAAAAATCCTTTGCAAAGAATTCTGCTTTGTCTTTAATGCCCGAACATTAAAAACATGATACTTTAAATTATAATGCATTGTGGTCTTTTAATTGAAGATATGTACATTTTTGTCATACATTTTTGTCATGCATTTTCATTAATTCAGGAAATGATTGGAATTGGAAGATAAGAAATTAATAAAAGAAAATCACATTGAATTTTTCTCTTGGGTATTCATTGTATCCTGTTTATATAAAAGAAAAATGAAATAACATTGGCTGTTATTTTCCATTTTTTTGTTGTTTTTAGTAATATCTTTATAAGAAAAAACAAAACAAAAAAAAAAACAGTGGGGTTATTTTTATACTTTTATTTTCCTGTTTCATTTAATCATTTAAAACAAAATCCCCCAAAATTTGCATTTTTCTTCCAAAATATGAAAGAATTTTAGACATTTTCTTCCTCATTTTCACTTATAATTATTTCCATGTTTCTTCTTTCATCTTTTTTTCATCTATTTTTAAAAAAAAACTTTTTTCATTTTCCTTTTTTTTTTTCCTGTTTTTTAATTTTTCTTCATTTTTCATTTTTCCTTCCTTATCAATTTTTAATTTTCTTTTTAATTTTCCACTTTTTCCTTTTTCTTCCTTGTTTTTCATTTTTTCTTCACTCCCCTCCCTTTTATTTTTCATTCCTAATTTTTCCCTCTTTCTCATTTTTCATTTTTCTTCATCTTTTTCATCTTTTCTCCCTTTTCCATTTTTTCTTTTTTCTTCCACTTTTTTCATCTTCCTTCTGATTTTTCCTTCCCCTCCCTCTCATTTGTTCTTTTTCATTCCCTCGCATTTTTCCTTTTGTTCTCTCTCTCTCTCTCTCATGTTTCCTTCCTCTCTCTCTCTCTCTCGCTCTCTATTCTGTTCCTCCTCCCTCTCTCTCATATTCTGTTGTTTTATCCATCTCTCATATTCTGTTGTTTTATCCATCTCTCATATTCTGTCCATCCTCCCTCTCTCTCATATTCTGTCCATCCTCCCTCTCTCTCATATTCTGTCCATCCCCCCTCTCTCTCATATTCTGTCCATCCTCCGTCTCTCTCATATTCTGTCCATCCTCCTGTCTCTCTCATATTGTCCATCCTCCCTCTCATATTCTGTCTATCCCCCCTCTCACTCATATTCTGTCTATCCCCCCTCTCACTCATATTCTGTCTATCCCCCCTCTCACTCATATTCTGTCCATCCTCCCTCTCACTCATATTCTGTCTATCCCCCCTCTCTCTCTTCTGTCCATCCTCCCCTCTCACTCATATTCTGTCCATCCTCCCCTCTCACTCATGTCTATCCCCCCTCTCACTCATATTCTGTCTATCCCCCCTCTCACTCTCTCTCATCCTCCCCTCTCACTCATATTCTGTCTATCCCCCTCTCTCTCATATTCTGTCCATCCTCCCCTCTCTATATTCTGTCCATATCATATTCTGTCACCCATCTCTCCTGTCCATCATCCATATTCTGTCCATCCCCCCTCTCTCATATTCTGTCATCCCCCCTCTCTCCCATCTGTCCATCCCCCCTCTCTCCCATATTCTGTCCATCCCCCCTCTCTCGTCCATCGTCCATCCCTCCCATATTCTGTCCATCATATTCTGTCCATCCCCCTATCTCTGTCCATCTCTCTCTCATATTCTGTCCATCCCCCCTCTCTCTCATATTCTGTCCATCCCCCCATATTCTGTCCATGTCTCTCATATTCTGTCCATCCCCCTCTCTCTCATATTCTGTTCCCCCCTCTCTCTCATATTCTGTCCATCCCCCCTCTCTCTCATATTCTGTCCATCTCTCTCTCATATATTCTGTCCATCCCCCTCTCTCATATTCTGTCCATCCCCCCTCTCTCATATTCTGTCCATCCCCTCTCTCATATTCTGTCGGTCCATCCCCCTCTCTCTCATATTCTCCATCCCCCTCTCTCTCATATTCTGTCTATCCCCCCTCTCTCTCATATTCTGTCTATCCCCCTCTCTCTCATATTCTGTCTATCCCCCTCTCTCTCATATATATTCTGTCCATATTCTGTCCCTCTCTCCTTCAGTCCCTCCCTCCATCTCTCTCATATTCTGTCCCTCCCTCCCTCTCTCTCTCATATTCTGTCCGGTCCGCCTAATTCATTTTCTATTCAGCCATTTTTTCTTTGATGTTTATTAAGAATGCAAAGCAAATTAACACTTTTCATTGGTTCACAAAAATTTCAATGTTTTCTTTGAAAATACTTTCTTTCTTAATACTCTTTCTCTTCAAGTAGTAAATTAATGGAAAACAGTTTTTTTTTTCATGTTACAATTCCTTAGATATTTTCTATATATTTCTTTTATATAAACTGATTTTTATGCTGATCTTTTTCTTGATAATGTCTTGTATGTAATTTACTTTTGAAAACAAAACAAAAAACAGTTTGTTTCTTACTAATTTGTCTTGATTTGATTAGCATTCTCTTTGTAGTTTGTTATTTCATTAATTATTTCTTCCTTATTTAAACAAATGAAGTTAATCAAATACTAGACAAGACGTGAACCGTTGGGTAACCCATTGAGCTCTGGGTAGATAATTGGGATTAGGAAAAAGTGAGTTTGCAAAAGAAATTAAAAATTTTTAAAAAATAAATAAATACGTCCGGATAATTTAAAAACAAAAAAAATAATTAAATCATTTTGTGAGATTTTTAAGAAAGGGAATGTTTGACCTAATTTAAACTATGGACTAGCTGCTATGAAACTTAATATTTCCCACTCTCTAAATCACTCAGAGAGAAACTAACATATATAACGAGGAGGTGATCAAGATATCAATAGAGAGAGGGAAAGGGATAGGCAGAATGTGAAGTAAGAGATGGGTGAGTTTTAGACATAATTGCAAATTATGACTAATTAGAATCAATTAAAATGGAATTTTTTTTAAAACATAACTCAATCTTAAATGTATGGAATAATTTAATAATTTTGTGTCATTAAACTAAACGGTGAAAGTTCCTTTAGTATGAGGGTGAGTCAAAAAGTAATGCCATTTTCTTTATTTCACGTGAATTTTTAAAAAAAAAAAAGCCCCCATTGGGACCCTATCGAGACTCAGAGCAAAAATCCAACAAGTAAGACCCAAATTGCCAATTGACAATGTCCTCCTTCTGTATGACAATGCTCGACCACACACAAATATCAGGACAAGGGAGAAAATTGTCTCATTCAGGTGGACAACTTTACCGCATCTTCCATATTCACCAGATTTAGCACCTTCAGATTATCATCTCTTTGGGCCCTATGAAATTTGAGAGGTTTGAGGGCAAACATTATTCCAGTGACAAGGAAGTGAAATCTGTAGTGAAGAAGTGGCTCAAAGAACAGTTTAACAGAATTTTATGGGGGCAGGGATACATGCTCTCATTCAAAAGTGGAACATTGCTATTGAGAGAAAAAGTGACTATGTGGAGAAATAAGGATCTGATCCATAGAGGACCAGCTTCATTTTGATGTATGATTCCTGTGTTGGTAATTATACCTGTCCTAAGCAAAATGGCATTACTTTTTGACTAACCCTTTTATATATATATATATATATATATATATATATATATATATATTCTTAGGTAAAGGGGTATATCAAGAGTACTCAAAACCTTTTTTGTAAATTGTATATCTTCCTTAGAATTAACACCCCAGGCTTTTACTTTTGCTGTATGTTGCACTGGTATACATATTTCGGTTGAATTGAACTTAACGGACCTAAATTCCACCATCGTATGTCACCTCACCAAAAGAAAAAAAAAAAAATCAGGGAATTAACCGAATTTAATGAAATTTTCAGTTTTGATATATTAATGAATAAAAGATATAATGCACCAGTTATTTTATTTAAAAACGTTTACATTTTTTCAGGTCAGTTAACTTTGAGCCACATATCTTTGAGGCGTAACACAGATTCTCAGAGATACGTGTTTCAAAGTTAACTGACCTGAAAAAATGTAAAAAACTTTGAAATGAAATAACTAGTGCATTATATCTTTTATTCATTAATATATCAACACTGAACATTTCATTAAATTCAGTTAATTCCCTGATTTTTGGATTTTTTTTTCTTTCGGCCGGGTGACTTACGATGATGGAATTTAGGTCCATTAAGTTCGATTTAACCCATATTTCTATGTGACAAGACGGTTGAGAATTTTGGAAATTTCATCAGCCTATTCACTGGCCTTTAGGGTATTGCAATATTATTTACCATCAGTGTATAATTTCTATATGATTGATCTGTAATAACTTGAGTCCTTAAGCAACTTATTCTATTAAATTTGACTAAAACTTAATGAAAATATGTACTGTATATTAAGTTGCTTTCAGAGTTCAGGAAATTTGACTGAGAAAAAGGAGGAAAAATTTTCTACTATTTAATTTGGATCAATTCTTTGTGTACTCTATGCATATTGGCTCATCTAATAAAACTGCTCATAAAAGATAGTTTCTAAACCTAAATCCATACTACTTATGTAGCATTTGGATTATTTGGACTATTGTCCTCATCTTGACTGTTATATACAAGGTGTGTCAAAAAAGTATAGTTTTTTTGTACTTTTTGACCCACCTTGTGCTCTGAAAAAAAAAAAAAAAACGTTCCATTCATTCTTCATTTCTATCTTGGTAAATACAGCTTTAAACTTGGTACTTTTTTGACACACCTTGTATTCTGAAAAACATTAATGAATGTAATATCTTTTTTTTTTTTTCCAGAATACAAGGTGTCAAAAATTATAAAAAATCTCAATACTTTTTTGACACACCTTGTATTCTGAAAAACATTAATGAATAGAATATCTTTTTTTTCTTCAGAATACAAGGTGTGTCAAAAATTATAAAAAATCTCAATACTTTTTTGACACACCTTGTATTCTGAAAAACATTAATGAATGGAATATCTTTTTTTCTTTTTTCTTCTTCTCCAGAATACAAGGTGTGTCAAAAATTATTAAAAAAAATCTCAATACTTTTTTGACACACCTTGTACACAACTTTTTGGCTGATATGTCATCTGACCTTCATCAGGTGTTTTCTTGTTGAGCTTGAGAAGCTTCTCTTTGAACTAGGGAGCCTTCACAGAACTTCAAACCGAACCCTTTATTCAATCCATGGAGGTAGACTGTTCTCATTCTGTTAATCATGACTGGGTACAAGTGTTGAGCTATGTTAAGTATTCTATGTTGTTATCGCCCTTGGCCGGGATTGAACCTGCAACCTACAGTTGATTGTCAATTAGAACTATACTAACTCAACCCTTATATCTGTTGTGCCATGTGTTCCAGAGTTTAACAAGAAACACCTGAAGAAGGTCGGAGGGCACATTGGCCGAAATATTGTGTATATGTATATAACAATAAAGATGAGGACAACAGTCTGAAAAATAAGAATAAAAAAAAGTTTAGTTAATAAATGTTTGCCATTGTTATTCAAGTTAGAAAACATTTTTCAATATGAAAAATAGATTTGTATTTTTAAACCTACTTAAATGCTGCCTTTGGTGGGGTTGCCATCACTAAAATAGTTTAAGAAATAGTCAGAGTAAATTATTGGTGTGAGACTAATAGGCCTTCACACCTTTACTCCCTTTTTTTTTAGATGTCCTGTTGGCAGGGCTCAGAATACACTGACTGTAAGATACTGCACTAGTGTTAAAACAAAAATAATAATGCACTAATGTCAGAAAACTTGTAGCAAGTTTGTCAGCTAACAGTTGCCATAGTAACTTTGCTATGGTCTTCTACTAGTAATCAAAATGCAACATACATAAATAATCTTTTTGTCTAAAGGATAATTATATGTATATATATATATATATTATATATATGTATATATATATATATAATATATGTGTGTGTGAGTGTATATATATATATATTATATATATATATATGTGTGTGTATGTGAGTGTGTGTGTATGTGAGTATATATGTGAGTGTGTGTGTGTATGTGAGTATATATGTATGTGTGTGTGTGTGTATGAGTATATGTGTGTGTATGAGTATGTGTGTGTGTGAGTATGTATGTGTGTTGAGTATATATGTGTGTGTGTGTGTGTGTGTAAGTATATGTGTGTGTGTGTGTAAGTATGTGTGTGTGTAAGTATATGTGTGTGTGGTGAGTGTGTAAGTAATGTGTGTGTGTGTGAGTGTGTAAGTATATTGTGTGTGTGTGTGAGTGTGTAGTATATGTGTGTGTGTGTGTGTGTGTGTAGTATATGTGTGTGTGTGTGAGTATATATATGTGTGTGAGTATGTGTGTGTGAGTATATATATGTGTGTATATATATATATGTGTGTGTATATATATATATATATATATATATATATATATAAATAAATTATGATTTTAGCATGGTATGTATGTGTCTTGCACAGCTGTTCATGCATATAAATGATATTTTAATAAATAATCATGTTAAAAGTACCTGGTTAGGATTGTATATTTCTATTTATTGTCTTTTTCTAACGTTATAATTTCAATTCTACTTTTATGAACTGTAAAAAAAGTAAAAGTAAAATCGGTATCAGCCAGACAGTGTGGGAGTCTCTTCTTTTTCAATAGACCATTTGCCAATGTCTCTAGTTTAATTCTCAATCTCTGTCCCTGTATCAGACTAAATTGAGCTTAGTGATGCCCATGAGTAGTAAAGTTTGCGTAGTGGCCTATAGTCAGTATCAGCCAACAGCGAGGGAGTCTATCCATTGGCTCCTCACTTTACTGCACAGATCCCTGTGCTACTCATACGCTGAGTTGTCGAGGGCTGGTATTGAATCAGGAACCTCGTGGTTCCGAGGCAAAACAATCTACCAACTTCTGAGGTAATACCTCTTAAGTATTACAAATTTCTATCATAATAAAATTGCACACACATTTAACCCTTTGATTACAGTAAAGTCACACTGAAAGCACTTGTTCCCACTAGATCACCAAAGTTAAGCAATGATAAACCTGTTCAATACTCAATTGGGTGACCACATAAGGAACAGAAAATACTGTAAGCAACCTTAGTCCTTTGTTTATGAAAATGAATTGATTTCGCATTAAATGACCTGAAACGGTTGATATTCTGTGAAACAAAAAAAACAACATAACCCTTAACCTTCCATTGATCTTTGACTTATGGAGGCACTATCGTTTAAATTTGTTTGTTTTTTTGCTCTCAAAAAGCTTTCACTTGATTAATTTTTTGCTTTGTATTGAGAACTAAAATTTGAGCTATGAGCGAGCTTCAGATACGCTTATGTTAATAAGTTCATTTAAAACATTTAAGTTTCCAAATTTATTACACACACAAAAAAAAAAAAAAAGAATTATCAAAAAGTAAACATTAAAACATTCAATTCATTACATCCTATTTTATAATGTTTTTATACAAAATAGTGCTATTTTTCTTATTTAAAAAATGTAACAAAAAAAAAAATTAGGGTGTTTTTTTTTTTTTTTTTTTTTTTTTCATTTTTGTTTTTTGTTTTTTTTGTGATGAGAGGGTGGAACAGATTAATGTCATTTCAGTTTATTTTAATGGCTAAAATTGATTGGATATACGAGTAAATTGAGTTTTGATAAAGAAAAAAATGTTTATTTTCACACATTACAATTTTTACAAAAAATGCCAAAAATAATTAATGTATTAATGTGTGGAGCATGATCACTAATTATGACTGAGCCTATTCTCATAGTGACCACAGCTTTGTGATTTCATAGGTTTTCCAGATTTAAAGTTGAAGAGATTGAAAGCAGTTTTAAAATGTTTTAAAAGAACTGAATGTCTTGAAAAAAATAAAATTTTATGTAGTATTTTTTTATTTTTATAGATCCATTTTAAATTTGTTCTGTTTAAGGTACCACTCTACATCAATTGTGTTATTGGTTTATAATGTACATCTATGTTGACTGTAAAAAAAAAAAAAGAAAAAAAAAAAGACCTTTGCTGAAATCAGATTCTTTTAAAGTGCACAAGATCTTTTCCTCCTTTCAAAAGTTATTCATGGTACTGTTTTAATTTTTAATTTTTTTTTTTTGTGTGTGTGTATATGTGTGTAGCGCCATGAGGCCTATAGCGCGGGGGGTGGTAGTGGTGGGTTAGAATGTTACTGTAAGGTTTGAAAGCTTAAGTGTTGTATATTTATATCTAAATGTTTTTTTTTTCTTGTAAATGTTGATAATGTGAATTGTTTTTGTAAAGGAGCCAACATACATAACAATTATTGCATCTTGAAATATAATCTTTGTATTTCTTTTTTCTATCGTCTTAACTTATTGTTTGTTTGCATTTCATTCAGCTATGCAATGGAAACCGAGTAGGTTTAACATTTATATCTTCATATTGCACATTTATTTTTTATTTATTTATTTATTTTTTTGCATGTTATATAATTGCACTTTTATGTAGATAATAAAATTATTCTTAGCTTTCAGCCTTATTTTTTATCAGGTATGACCATGCACTTGTCAAAAAATTGACTGACACACACCATTAAAAATCTTTTTTAAAAAGACACCTCTCCACCTGCACTTACAACCCCCCCTCTCTACAAAAAGCAACCAAAAAAGTTCTTCAATCACTTAAATCAATTTTCATATATATATATATATATATATATATATATATATATATATATATATAGCACGGGCATGTTTATAACACCTAAGATTAATCGTAAACTCGATTAATTTAAAGTAACCCTGAAGAATCAATCGATGAAACTCGAGTAGGTTACTCCTTTCCATTCTTAAAATAAATATATATATATATATATATATATATTAATATGGGCATGCACTTGTCAAGAAATTGACACACACACACATACACACACTCTCAAAAAGAGCCCCAAGCTGCACTAGCAAACCCCCCCCCAAAAAAAAAAAAAAATCCTAAATCACTTTGATCAATTTTCATAAAATTTGTGAAATAATTAGGCTTTTTAAAATTTTTTATTCCTTTAGTTGAATATCACTTTTTTTTTTTTTTTTTTTTTTTTTTTTCAACAAGTGCATAGTCATTGGCTAGTATTACATTTATTTTGCAACAAAAATGACAGAGGGTCTTTTTGTTTTGTTTTTAAATTTTCTTTGCTCTTGTCTTTTTTATGCTAATTTATTGTTTTTTAGTTAGATATTTCTTGTTTCATTTATTTCATTTGTTGAACAAAAAATGTGTTTACATTTTTTTTTCTGTATTTTTTTATGCATTTTAAATATTAATCTTAAGCACAATATTGATTTTAATTTTTGTAGAAGTTATCCCCCCTGATATTGTAGATGCAATAAGATACTCACTGTCGCAATGGGATTCCAACTACCATTGAGTTGACAGACAAGGAAGCAAGCTGTAACTCAATACAGTCCCTGCATTGTATTGGAATCCCACTTCTTCTACAATATCAGTGGGAATAACTTTTTAAAAAATCTAATTTGGCAATTTTTTTTTTTTTTTTTTAATTTTTTATTTTAAATTTTTGAATTGTCATTTTATATTATGTGATATTTAGTATGCTGGGCCATTATCACTGATATATTATTATGAATTGTTGATATTTGTTATTTTTTCTTTCTATGTTGACTACATTATAAACACTATTCTCAGAGATTCTCAAAGGGGTCCATATAGACCCCTGGGAGTGAATGAAATTTCAGCAAGGTGATTAAAACTATAGGGGTTCACAGTTTGTATTTATCAATCATATAAGCATAGGGGTCTCGGGTTTGTATTCATAAATCCCCCTTTTATATATATATATATATATATATATATATATATATATATAAACCCCTTTGCATGAGCAGGTGAATTTCTTAAGTGGGGTTTAACAGGTTTTCCTTCTCCAAGACCGGTTGCCTAACCAAGGTTAAAGAGCCCAGTCTGTCTTACTATTTACCCATAGTTGGAGGGAGAATAGTTGGATGCATACCTCTCCCAAGCGTATTAGTGAAATGTGAAATGACCTCGCCCAGGATTTTCAGTAAGCTATATTACCGTGATACATTCGTAAGCTATATTACCGTGATACATTCGGTAAGCTATATTACCGTGATACATTCGGTAAGCTATATCCTTGAAGATAAGAACATAGTTGGGGGGAGATGAACAGAAACTACACTATAATCATAACTCAAAGGCAGGGAAAGTTGGTTTCATGTCTGAATCTTGGAAATGCTAAAACATTTGGAAAGTAATTGTGAAGATGTATTCACTCTCAAGTAGGAAGTTTTTTTTTCCAATTCTTTGTAAAAATTTTTCTCTTTTTTTCTTTTCTTTTTTGTTTTTTCTTTTTCTTCTCTTTTTTTTCTTTCTTTTTTTTGTGTGTGTAGTGAGAGTTTGTGATTTCAATAAAGTCTTCTTTCAAGTGACATTCAATGTGACTGACATTGTCTTCCTGGAAAGAAGGAATTCTTTTGTGATCCGTGGCTATTGAATTCGGATAGCAAATATATCGTACAGGAAGTTAACTCTTTGATTTGGGGAAGCACAACTCGTATCTGTCTTTATTGACTTACATTTCCTGATTTTGGTGCCAGAAATATAAAGTGCTTAATGGTATTCTTGTGTGATGCACACCATTGACTTTAAGAAAGGTTATATATTTGTGGTATCATCATTTCAATGTTTAACTATCTTCCCCTGGTGGGTAATATGTGACACATGTTCTGTTTAGTGAGAGGGGTGTGCATCTGTACATGTTGGCAAGGACAAAAGACTACTCTGGTCTCTTTGATGTAATGGGGAGGTTCTACAACAGTCAGAATCCCCAGGACTCACTATGGATCTCTGCCTGGATTTGAACACAGGCCTAGCCAGGGTCATATAATATATAAAAGTAAAGTCATCGAGGTGGCCTTAAGTTGCTATCAGCCAGACAGCGAGGGAGTCTATCCCCTTTTCACTAGTGCTAGACCAAGAAGGTTGTTTTAGCATCTGCAGCGGAGTGCCACATCTACCATCAGCTCCTTACTTTACCGCAAAGCTGCCTGCGCTACTCATTACACTGAGTTGGCAAGGACCGGTATCAAACCAGAAACCTTGTGGTTCCCAGGGGGATGCTCTACCGACTGAGCTAAACCAGCCCTTATATATATATATACACACACACACACACACACACACACACATAGTGTTCGGGATAAATTTGACATATTTATATTTGGTTATTTTTCTCCGTAGGCTGGAGGTATTGATGCACATTATGCATCATTTAAAAGCTTGGACCCTTCTTCATTCATATACGTGGTGGCAGATAGCATGGATGACTGGAACCCACCTGAATCATGGAACAGAATAACTTGTATCATGTTGATCAGCGCCGGCCATCAAAATAAGATTATGGTTGCTGCCCAATGCTCCCTGAACACTGTAAAAACAATCAGGCATGAACTGGAAAATTGTACTGGAGACTACGAGGCTGTGGCTAGAAGAAAGCAACATAACAGACGATCTGATTGCATTCGTACAGCAGAATTCCTCAAAAATCTGCAAAAAAAGTGTGTTGGAGGACCTTCAGATGCCTACGTGGATTTGCTAAACACTGTAGTCGAGCCTTGGATAATAAGGATAGCCAATGGTAGGCCATATGTATGGCAACAGGATTCGGCCCCCTACCACACCTCTGGGAAAAATCAAAAATGGTTGTCGGCGAATTTTTACGACTACACCAGTCCCAATGTTTGGCCTCCGAACTCCCCAGATCTTAACCCCTTGGATTATTATGTATGTGGCGCTGTTGAGAAAGACACCAATCGCCGTACCAGTACTAAAAAAGCCCAGTTAATCGACATAATTAAGGTAGTTTTTGAGACCCTTTCCAGGGAAACTGTAATATCAGCTTGTTCCGGGGCATATTGAGGCTGTGATCGATGCTAATGGTGGTTATTTTGAGTGAAACTTGTTGACAGTAGTGTAATTTCCGTGTCTGTTGAATTTCATTATGATCCATTAAATTTTGTAGTTACCAAGAACTTTTTATTTTTCCT
>CM042153.1:16774182-16796682 GCA_023376005.1 Doryteuthis pealeii | reverse complement strand
TTCAGCTGATGTACCCTCCGGCCTTCAGGAACTTTCTTGTTATAATTGGGAGCCATCATAGAACTTTAAACCTAACCCTTTATTCTGTCCACGAGGGTATCCTGTTCTTATTCCACTAACCATAGCTAGGGTACAGGTGTTAAGCTGTGTTAATTATTATTCTATGTTACTGCTGCCCCTGACCAGGATTGAACCTGCAGTCTAGAGATAACTGTCACTTAGAACTGTCTTAACCTAATTCTTTTATCCACTAGGCTATGTGTTCAATTGGACAATACCTGAAGAAGGCCAAAGGGTACATCGGCTAAAACATTGTACAGATAACAATGAAGATGAGGACAATAGTCCGAATAATCCAAATAATACTAATTATCAAACCTCATTTCAAAAATTCTGAGAAATAGGCTTGTTAATATTTTTACCATAGATTACATGACTGGAAAGCATGTCTAACCACATTGTTGTAGAATGCCCTGTTGATGGGGCATAGAATATGTTGACTGTATCCCCTGCGGAGGGGTTAGAGCCCCCCCCCCCCAAAAAAGTGGTATCCTGGGTATGTTATTAAACTGCATCTCTATTTCTAGATCTGTGGCATGTGGAATACCTCTTCATTGCCATTACTCACAGGTCCCTCGGGGCGGTGGTCCAGTGGCTTCGGCCCTGGATTGGTTAAGTAATTAATGGCATAGATCCCAGGGGCACTATCCTCCCCAGGCAACACCTACTCCCCTTCATTTAAAGGGGCTGGGGTGGGTTTATTGCCCAGTTCCTGCTCCGCCCCCCTCCTTGAGGGGTAATGCCGATGTGATCAACACATTTTTTGCACCCACCATCCCATGTGTCACACCTGCATATGTGGGATGTGCGGTAAATAACCACTCACAGGTCCATTCTGCCCCAGTGTGATAGTGCATATTGGATACTAGATGCTGTGAAGAGGACCTAACATTTATGGGTCAAATAGATGTTTGAAATTTTTTAGTATTAGATAGGAAAAATGATACCATTTAACTGTGTATAAATTATATTAAGAATACTTAATTATGTGAAAGTAATATTTGATGCCAGTAAATTATTTATATTGAGAATAGTTACTTGAATTGTTTACTAAGGATTACCAAGTTGTGCTACTCATGCACTGGGTTGGCAGGAAGACCAGTATTGACCCCAGAACCTTGCAATGTCTGGACAGATTCTCTACTGTCTAAGCTAAGTAAGTAAGTAAAATCGACGGAGTGGCCTATTATTGCTGATTGGCTGATACTGACTTTAGGCCTCCACAACGACTTTACTTACTTACAATCCCCACCCTGTATAAAATACCAATAAGAACACATTCAATTTTTTTCAATTGAATTTGAAATCCGTGTTTTGTATTTTATCCAGTGGAGGGGCATTATAAAAGAGCTAAATTAATTTGCCAACAGCCAGAAAGAACACACAGTAAATATCTAAGTTTAGCCGTTTTTACACCTGTAACTGTCAGTGAAAAACATAGCGTAAATAAGAATCCGGGACGACAAAATGTTTATAGACCCAGGCATTCTTGTAGAAGAACAGTAGTGGTACTATTTAACCCATAGCTGGAGTGATGAGGGAGTTCGTACCTTTCCCAAGAGTATTAGTCCGAAAGTAAATATAATAGATGGCCTGGAGTTTGCTTGCTATGATGCCACAGTCTATTACATTTGTGCACATCCCACCTTAAATATCTTTAAAGCGGAAAATTTTGTCATTATCTTTTCAATATTTAGCTTTATACATTGTTGTTGATCTGTTACATTTATTCAGATTAGTGTGACCCGTGGAATTTCCATGAAACAAAATAAAAATCGAGGAGATATTTAAGCCAGAAACGAGGATTTGAAATTTCATTACATATAAATCATACTGTTTTCTTTGCAATAAATAATACAAAAATAAAAGTGACAAAAATGATGGGCTGGAAATTCGCCTGACACTGGCTCACTAAAACTTAGCATAAATTGGAGCAGGAGGCCTGGACAACATCAGATCAAAATTACCAGAATGTCTTCCATAATTCATAATTTCAATATTACAAATAAAACAAACACAGACTTAAAAAAAAAAAAAAATTCATTTTAATTTTATGTTGGGCATTTAAGAGACGCAAGACCTTTTTGGAATGTTTCATTTTTAAAATTGGGTGTAATAAAATGGGACAAATATGAAATCTGTGATTAAGCAACACCAGATAATCTGAATTTACATTTTTGCATTGCATCTTGAACTATTTGGACAGTCTCTTCTTTTAAATACGAGGGTGTTGCAGGATGATAACGGACAGAAGATTTAGAACACACACATCCATATATACAGATAATAAACCTTGCCCCCCCCCCCCCAAAAAAAAAAAAAAAAAAAAGGTGTAAGAAAGTGAAAGATGTTGCATGGGTAGAAGCTGGATTAAGATGGATCAGAATTTTTGAGTTTTCTGAGTTGCCAGAGAATAAAGTTTTTGTCATCATCTTTTTAATATGTAGTTTAGTACATTTTGACATTTGCATTGTCTTGGTTCGTGTGAATGCTTCTTTTTTTCATAAACAGATTAAGATTACAATGAAAACTGAATAGATGAATGCTGAGATGTGGTGGTTGAGTATTTTTATTTTCATTTTTTATCTTTTAAACAACTTTCCAGGAAATCTAATCGTGACTGAACAAAATGTCTTATATAAATTCAACAACACGTCTCCATGAGCAAGATGTGACACCAGGTCAATTTCTTAAGCAGAATTTAACAGGTTTGAATTTAGAGTTTTCCTCCTCCTAGACTGGTTACCTAGCCACGGTTAAAGAGCCCAGTCTGCCCTACTATTTACCCATAGCTGACGGAGAGTAGTTGGATGCATTCCTTTCCCAAGGGTATTACCACTATGTGAAATGCAAACAACCTTGTCCAGAATTTGAATTCAGGTCGACGAATCCATTTCCTATGACTCTAACCATTAAAACAAAAAATCTTATAGAGGTGAGCAAAAAAGTTATATTCTTAGAAATTTCTGGAAGGTAAGTCTAGACATCACAACCAAAATGCTACTAATGGGGGAAATAGATTAGCATGTTGAACCGCCCCTGTTAGCCGTGGGTGTCGACCCGTGATGCTTAAGGATAGAACCCAGGTGGCTGAGCAGTCCATGACTTGCAATATTCCACTTTAGGCTTTTCTTGGGCTAGATGGGCGGTCAGAGAGGCCCCCTCCGATCAATCGGCTAGCCACGTCAACCCTAGCACCTATATGATTTTCCCAACCCTATTGCCTTTATGGTAAGCCCGAACCCGTATCATATAGGTGCTAGAAGGCGGTGGCTGAGGGTCTAAATGCCCTGGGAATGACGTTAAACTCTATTTGATGGTGAGGTTCCAGTTCTAGAGGTTTGGGGAATGTGGAGCACCCTTTCATCACCATTGCTCCCTGGTCCACTCTGACCCGGAGTGGTAGTACCTGTTAGGGTCCCATCTATGGGTTGAATAGAAAAACATGAGTTGATAAACAAAATTGTATTATGCATTAAGAATGAATTTATTTCACAACTTTGTCGGCATTAAATGACCCACCGAGGTTGATATGCCGTAAAACAAAACAAACCAGAACCTAGCATGCTGAAAACTACTAATGTAATATACTGGATCTTAGCTTCTTATATATGGGCTCATTTGGAAAACACATCCCTTAAATTAAGATCCCAGGTAACCCTATTTTGGATTTTAAAAACAACTTGGGTGCAAGTCAGTTTGTTTCTTTGTCAATAATTGTATTTTGTTGTTTGATCACCTAAGTAGTGAACGACACAGAGAGAGATAGGTAGCTGCTCCACTTTGGGAGGCTGGATACCAACTTTAAGGAAGTCTAGAAAGGAACAACTCATTGTATCCTGATTACACATTGGTCATACAAGACTAACGCACTCCTATATACTCAAACAAGAACAACCACCACAATTGGAACATGTCAAACACTTATTCATGGAATACATGTTTCTTGTTCACATCGGAAACCGTTATTTTTAAAGCAAACTATATGAAAGATCTGTTTGAAAACGTCAACATGAAGGATATTCTCTCTTTTTTGAGGGAAATAAAATTATACCATAGAATATAGACATGAAACAAATCAATACCATACAACATAATCCCAAATAATGCTATAACATTTTTAAAACCAGTTACTAAAAAGTATAAATATAAATACACTATGTATAACTTCCTAACCGTTGGGCATGACATAACCCTAGACGGGTTGATATGCTATTAAAATCAATAAACAAACAAACATAAGAATATCATGTTTGGCCAGTAAGCCAGGTTGTCAAAATGAGAGAAGGTAGAAAGAAAGATTTTTAGCTAAGCTCAATTGATGTTCTATCATTCTTCCTCTTCTTGAACCCCCGGGGCTGAGCAGTCCATGACATGCAACACTCCACTTCAACCCTTACTTAAGCTAGACAGGCGGTCAGAAAGGCCCCCTCAGATCAATCGGCTGGTCATGTGAAGCCCTAGCACCTATATGATTGTCCCAACCCTATTGCCCTTATGGCAAGTCCGAACCCTTTTTATCATATATGTGCTAGAAGGAAATAGCCGAGGGTTTTCATGTCCTGGGAATGATGTTAAACTCTATTTTATGGTGAGGTTCCAGTTCTGGAGGTTTGGGGAATGTGGAGCACCCTTTCATCACCATTCTTCCCTGGTCCACTCTGACCAGGAGTGGTAGTACCTGTTGGGGTCCCATCTATAGTTTAAATAGAAAAATGTCTTTATAAAAAAAAATTTGAGGGTCCATTAAGAATTAATTTATTTCAACACTTTGACGGCATTAAATAACCCACTGAGATTGATATGCCGCAAAACACTCGAACACTGGGTACTTTATTTAATGTTTATCATTAAAAAAAAAAAACAACTTCTGTCTGGAAATGGTTAAATCTTTTTTTTTTTGTGCTAATCCCTCAGCTTTTGTTATTTGTTAGTCATAAAATATTTATAATTGTAGAGAAAATACAGAACATCTAAAGCCATTTCTTTTTCCTTTTGTTGTAATTCACTAAATGTCTGTCCCTCCATCAATCTCTTATATTTTGCTCTTTGTTCAACAAAATCTTTCAGAAAATGGTTACAGTCATCTCTGGACATGGAGTTTTTAAACTATATTTTGAGATCTGATTCCTACTGGTTCTTAGGCAAGATCTTTCACTCCTAATCTGTCTCCTCAATCTAAAAGTGTGTCTCTTGCACTTATTCCCATCGTCAGATCTGTTTGCCTTTGGCTTGCAATGGAGACAGTTTTGTTGAGATTATTCTGTAAATATATATATATATAATATATACACACACACACACACACACACACCAACCCCTCCGCACGAGCAGGATGCGACACAAGGTCAATTTATTAACCGGAGTTCAGCAGGTTTTAATTCAGAGTTTTCCTTCTCCTAGACCGGTTGCCTAACCAAGGTTAAAGAGCCCAGTCTGCCCTACTATTTACCCATAGCTGGAGGGAGAGTAGGTTTCATACCTTTCCTAAGGGTATTAGCGCTATGTGAAATGCAATTACCACGTCCATTATTCTGTATATAAGGTGTGTGCTAGACACCCACACTTATTTATAGACTGGGTGATAGTCATGTGACCATATTCTTGGCCAATCACTGGCAGTACTCTGCTGCTGATATTGTTATTTATATCGGCTGTTCTGATCTTAGCCACTCAATTGCCTTCAACCTTCGTGGACGGCGGAACATAGGATTATATCACTGGACCTTTTGACACTACGTAGGATTCCATAACTCAGGACTTATTCACCTACCAAAGGATTTCATAGTTCAGAACTTACTTACTTTAAGTCCTGTTCAACTGGCCAAGGATGGCGGTCAGAAACTTAACAAGTTTCGATTTTGAGTTTGTTTAAAATGACTATAAACAAAGTGACCAACTCTATCCTGGATTAGCATCTACTTTAAAAGTGTGAGGCCCCCTCCAATCAATTGGCTGGTCATGTCAAGTCCTAGCACCTATATGATTGTCCCTACACTATTACCCTTATGAATACCCCTATTGCCCTTATGGCAAGCCCCAACCCTTTTTATCATATGGGTGCTAGAAGGCTGTGGCTGCGGGTCTACATGTCCTGGGAATGACGTTAAACTCTATCTGATGGTAAGGTTCCAGTTTTGGAGGTTTAGGGAATGTGGAGCACCCCATTCATCACCATTGCTCCCTGGTCCACTCTGACCCGGAGTGGTAGTACCTGTTAGGGTCCCATCTATGGGTTAAATAGAAAAATGTATTTATAAAAAATTGTATTATCCATTAAGAATTGATTTATTTCAAAACTTTATCGACATTAAATGACCCACTGGGGTTGATATGCCGTAAAACAAAACAAACCAAACCAAAGCTTATGAACCCCACCAACCCTTTTTATCATATGGCTGCTAGTATGTTGTAGCCGAGGGTCTTCATGTCCTGGGTATGAGTTAAACTCTATCTGATGGTGAGATTCCAGTTAAGCATCAATAAATGATTTTAATAGAAATACATTATAAACACCACTGACTATATTAAAACCTATATGTAGCATGGGTAAGTCTGCTAGTGTACATAAATTATGGATAGGCATGAATAAATGAATGATTTTAATAGAAATATTTTATAAATATCATTGACTATGTTAAAACCCTATGTAGTACAGGTAACTCTACTAGTGTACATAAATTATGGATAGGCATGAATAAATAGATTTTTATAGAAATACTTTATGAGCGTCATTGACTATGTTAAAACCCTATGTAGTACAGGTAACTCTACTAGTGTACATAAATTATGGATAGGCATAAATAAATAGATTTTTATAGAAATACTTTATGAGCGTCATTGACTATGTTAAAACCCTATGTAGTACAGGTAACTCTACTAGTGTACATAAATTATGGATAGGCATAAATAAATAGATTTTTATAGAAATACTTTATGAGCGTCATTGACTATGTTAAAACCCTATGTAGTACAGGTAACTCTACTAGTGTACATAAATTATGGATAGGCATAAATAAATAGATTTTTATAGAAATACTTTATGAGCGTCATTGACTATGTTAAAACCCTATGTAGTACAGGTAACTCTACTAGTGTACATAAATTATGGATAGGCATGAATAAATAGATTTTTATAGAAATACTTTATGAGCGTCATTGACTATGTTAAACCCTATGTAGTACAGGTAACTCTACTAGTGTACATAAATTATGGATAGGCATGAATAAATAGATTTTTATAGAAATACTTTATGAGCGTCATTGACTATGTTAAAACCCTATGTAGTACAGGTAACTCTACTAGTGTACATAAATTATGGATAGGCATGAATAAATAGATTTTTATAGAAATACTTTATGAGCGTCATTGACTATGTTAAAACCCTATGTAGTACAGGTAACTCTACTAGTGTACATAAATTATGGATAGGCATAAATAAATAGTTTTTTTATAGAAATACTTTTATGAGCGTCATTGACTATGTTAAAACCCTATGTAGTACAGGTAACTCTACTAGTGTACATAAATTATGGATAGGCATAAATAAATAGATTTTTATAGAAATACTTTATGAGCGTCATTGACTATGTTAAAACCCTATGTAGTACAGGTAACTCTACTAGTGTACATAAATTATGGATAGGCATGAATAAATAGATTTTTATAGAAATACTTTATGAGCGTCATTGACTATGTTAAAACCCTATGTAGTACAGGTAACTCTACTAGTGTACATAAATTATGGATAGGCATGAATAAATAGATTTTTATAGAAATACTTTATGAGCGTCATTGACTATGTTAAAACCCTATGTAGTACAGGTAAACTCTACTAGTGTACATAAATTATGGATAGGCATGAATAAATAGATTTTTATAGAAATACTTTATGAGCGTCATTGACTATGTAAAACCCTATGTAGTACAGGTAACTCTACTAGTGTACATAAATTATGGATAGGCATGAATAAATAGATTTTTATAGAAATACTTTATGAGCGTCATTGACTATGTTAAAACCCTATGTAGTACAGGTAACTCTACTAGTGTACATAAATTATGGATAAGTATGAATAAATAGATTTTTATAGAAATACTTTATGAGCGTCATTGACTATGTTAAAACCCTATGTAGTACAGGTAACTCTACTAGTGTACATAATTATGGATAGGCATAAATAAATAGATTTTTATAGAAATACTTTATGAGCGTCATTGACTATGTTAAAACCCTATGTAGTACAGGTAACTCTACTAGTGTACATAAATTATGGATAGGCATGAATAAATAGATTTTTATAGAAATACTTTATGAGCGTCATTGACTATGTTAAAACCCTATGTAGTACAGGTAACTCTACTAGTGTACATAAATTATGGATAGGCATGAATAAATAGATTTTTATAGAAATACTTTATGAGCGTCATTGACTATGTTAAAACCCTATGTAGTACAGGTAACTCTACTAGTGTACATAAATTATGGATAGGCATGAATAAATAGATTTTTATAGAAATACTTTATGAGCGTCATTGACTATGTTAAAACCCTATGTAGTACAGGTAACTCTACTAGTGTACATAAATTATGGATAGGCATGAATAAATAGAAGATTTTTTATAGAAATTCTTTATGAACATCATTGATCATATTAAAACCCTATGTAGTACAGGTAACTCTACTAGTGTACATAAATTATGGATAGGCATGAATAAATAGAAGATTTTTATAGAAATTCTTTATGAACATCATTGATCATATTAAAACCCTATGTAGTACAGGTAACTCTACTAGTGTACATGGATAGGCATGAATAAATAGATTTTTATAGAAATACTTTGAGCATCATTGACTATGCTAAAACCCTATGTAGTACAGGTAACTCTACTAGTGTACATAAATTATGGATAGGCATGAATAAATAGATTTTTATAGAAATACTTTATGAGCGTCATTGACTATGTAAAACCCTATGTAGTACAGGTAACTCTACTAGTGTACATAAATTATGGATAGGCATGAATAAATAGATTTTATAGAAATACTTTATGAGCGTCATTGACTATGTTAAAACCCTATGTAGTACAGGTAACTCTACTAGTGTACATAAATTATGGATAGGCATGAATAAATAGATTTTTATAGAAAATACTTATGAGCGTCATTGACTATGTTAAAACCCTATGTAGTACAGGTAACTCTACTAGTGTACATAAATTATGGATAGGCATGAATAAATAGAAGATTTTTATAGAAATTCTTTATGAACATCATTGATCATATTAAAACCCTATGTAGTACAGGTAACTCTACTAGTGTACATAAATTATGGATAGGCATGAATAAATAGAAGATTTTTATAGAAATTCTTTATGAACATCATTGATCATATTAAAACCCTATGTAGTACAGGTAACTCTACTAGTGTACATAAATTATGGATAGGCATGAATAAATAGATTTTTATAGAAATACTTTGAGCATCATTGACTATGCTAAAACCCTATGTAGTACAGGTAACTCTACTAGTGTACATAAATTATGGATAGGCATGAATAAATAGATTTTTATAGAAATACTTTATGAGCGTCATTGACTATGTTAAAGCCCTATGTAGTACAGGTAACTCTACTAGTGTACATAAATTATGGATAGGCATGAATAAATAGATTTTTATAGAAATACTTTATGAGCATCATTGACTATGTTAAAACCCTATGTAGTACAGGTAACTCTACTAGTGTACATAAATTATGGATAGGCATGAATAAATAGATTTTTATAGAAATACTTTGAGCATCATTGACTATGCTAAAACCCTATGTAGTACAGGTAACTCTACTAGTGTACATAAATTATGGATAGGCATGAATAAATAGATTTTTATAGAAATACTTTATGAGCGTCATTGACTATGTTAAAGCCCTATGTAGTACAGGTAACTCTACTAGTGTACATAAATTATGGATAGGCATGAATAAATAGATTTTTATAGAAATACTTTATGAGCATCATTGACTATGTTAAAACCCTATGTAGTACAGGTAACTCTACTAGTGTACATAAATTATGGATAGGCATGAATAAATAGATTTTTATAGAAATACTTTATGAGCGTCATTGACTATGTTAAAACCCTACGTAGTACAGGTAACTCTACTAGTGTACATAAATTATGGATAGGCATGAATAAATAGATTTTTATAGAAATACTTTATGAGCGTCATTGATCATATTAAAACCTGTATATAGTACAGGTAAGTCTGCTAATTTACATATGAATAGAATTTCAGCTTTAAATAACCCATAAAGTCTTGGTATGCCATTAAACAAATAGATCAAACCAAAGCAGAATCACTGCTAAAATAAGAAAACCAACACCAAAGAAATTTCTTGTAAGATATGTTGTTAGCCTCTCCAAGACAATCAAGTGTGTCTTGGAATTTTCTTAGCTTATTGATTCGGCGCTTGGATAAAGAAAACGCAGACTAAAGGAATTTCTTTGAAGATGTTTCCATCAGATGTTCTATGACAATCATTGCTTTCACTAACTTGATCATCAATCTATGAGTTGTCTTATCATTATTCAATCCACAGCTAAAATAGGAAGACCTCGAAGAAAATTCCTGCCGGCCTATTTCGTCGGACCTTTAATAACCATCTTTTCAATTTTCTTTTGAGTAACAATTTGTTGCCAGAATAGAAAACCCCAAGCAAAGGAAATTTCTTTCCAGATATCTCATGAGTCGCTTCATTAATTTCCACAGAGCTTAGGGCCGCATCCACCATTTCGGTAACAACATCTGTTTTTATGGAGTGGCGTTGCAAGAGCGTGCTCACTTGGGGCTGCATCCGCCATTTCAGTGACAAGGTCTGTTTTTATGGACTGGCATTGCTAGCATACACCCCCAGCATTCAAACTGAGGACCACATCCACCATTTCAGTAACAAGGTCTGTTTTTATAGTGTGACAATCTACCCCCTCCCTTCATGCTTACCGAGAGCCACATCTCCCCTTTCAGTAATGAGGTCTATTTTTATGGGGTGGTGTTTCTACTCTCCCCATCCTCACACTTCCTTTGTTAAGTCGACTTGGCATCCCAGATTATTATTATTTTTTTTTTTTTCAATCAGATTAACCCTCTCTTACCTGGATTAGCTTTACATGGCTAAAAAGGCTTCAGCTCCCCTTCTATTTACTCATAGCTAAGGAATAGTGGATTCATGCCTTTCTCAAGAGCATTAGTTCAGAGTGAATAAAACCAGTCTTAACCCTTTATTTAAAGGGGTTGTTTATTTCTTTCTAGGCTAATGGGTTCTTTTTCATCGAGAGAGAGAGAAAAAGGTCAAGCTGTTCTATCAACTCACATTCATATTCACTGTTTGTTGCTACCCTAGACATGTCACAACGGAGCCCCAACAAAAACATTTGACCCTTCTTGGGTCCGCCGAAAGAGAGATAAAATTTTCTTTACTTCCATTTGTGGTCCTGGGGGTGAGGGGGTCACATCCACTTTCACTCCTCTGCAGAAAAACCTGGAACTTCGTTTTTATTTTTAAATTTAGTTCCGGGGTCATTGGTCAGTCAGTGGCTGGCACCCGTTGAGTGTTTACCAATTCAAACCCCTGCTTCCCCTGTTCTTATTTCTCACTCTTCTTCTTCTCCAGAAATCTGATTATTTCTTTTCAATCCCCATGTTCTCTGTATACCATAATAATTACACTACACAATTCAGCATTTGGTAATTTCATATTTTTATCACATGAGAGAGAGAGAGAGAGAGAGAGAGGGGGGGGGGAAAGAAAGAAAGAGGGGAAGATGAACAGACTTTGATAGATGTGAACAGGACTAGATAGATATGGAATCATTCAGAATCAGGCTGATATGAACATAGGTAGATTGGTAGATAAATTTATAGATGTATATTTGTGATATAAATGAGCTATATATATATATATTCGTTCTTATTAATTTCTTAACATTCTGACTTTTAATTGTCACCGGTGTATATACTTGAAAAAGAACCGGTCGAAATGGCCTTCGTATCCCCTTTATTTTATATTTTATTTCATAATAAAATATCACCTCCCTATTTACATATGATTCCTCTACTTTTAGTAGTTATATATATATATATATATATATATATTTGTGTTCTCTGTAGACCATAATAATTACGCTACACAAATCAGCAGTTGGTAATTTCATAGCACTCTGGAATATTCCATATTTGCATCTGGGTTATCCCATTCCTTGTGGATTGATTCACTGCTGGATTCAGTGTGGATAGGGTGGTGAATAAATATAAAATGCTCCCAGCAATGCAGGGACTGTATTGAGTTACAGTTTGCTTCCTTGTTTGCCAACTTGATGGTAGTTGGAATTGTGCTGTAATGGTGAGAGAACTGTTCTCCTGTGGAACACCAAAACCGTGGTGGAGGGAAAAAATTTTTCTACAACTATAAATGCTCTATATTTTACAAAATATATTGAGCACTTTTGGATTAACTACTAATGCTGCTACAATGAAAACACTGTGGCAACTTTTGAGGAATATACACACACACACACACATATATATATATATATATATATAAGAAATGTATACAATAGAAACCTACTCGAGTTTCACCATTAGGATCTTCAGGGTTAAATCCACTGAATTAATCGAGGTACCGATTAATTGCAGCCAATTACATGTGTGTTCTATTGAATAACTTAACCCCTGGATTCTGTGCACCTCCAATGATCGTGCCCATATTCACCGGTAAGCCACCTTTATCTATACTAGCAAATATATGCACCCTCCGGGTGCAAGTATTTAAGTTTTGATATAATAAAATATCATATTAAATTAGAAAGGCTAATGAAACTGACTAAGAATGCAGATAAAAAGATCTGCAACAGAGGGGGTATAATCGAAAAATAGAACAACTTTGAAACTAACTATTCCATCATTTTCCATTACTCCCCTCTTTCATTGGTAAATTTTCCTAATTTAACTATTTAGTTAAAATAGGAAGTAAAGGATAATATTGCAGTTATTTCTTCTTGTAAATAAATTTCTTTTAAGATTTATCCACAAGATTTTTGTTTATATTTCTTAAGATAAAACCAAACAATTAGAAATCAATAATACCAAGCACATATTTATTAAAATAAAATTTTAAATATCAATATGCAAATTAGCCTTCTCGTTCAAACTGTAAACCGCTATTTTGTTGTATATATAAATACAATTGCATGTTATTAGTACGTAGATATGGTCAACAGTATTAATAATGTAAAACAATTTTTATTAATAACTGAAGGTTTAAAAGAATGAAATCATGGAGAATTTGACGTAAATAATTAAGGGAATTGGGACTTGAGTAGTAATATAGTTTCAGTTACAGACAGAAAAACACACAATCTCCATTATAATAAGATATATATATATATGAAAATGCAAAAAGCATGTGTTTATTTACACATGGCTTGTTGTATATTAATCAAAGAGAGAGAATTATGATTTTTTTGTTATGTAGTATGTGAATATGTATATAGAAACATGTCTGAATATATTTGTTTCTAAGATTTTGCATATAATATTATTCAGAAGAGAGAATGTGAAGTTGAAAAAATATGCTCTCTCTCTCTCTCTCTCTCACATATATATATATGTATATATAAGATTGTGTTCACCAAGTGTGTGTAATTGCATATCTGTACATGTTTATTTTTTACATTTTTTTTTTGTAAATGATTGATCTTGAAAGGTGGGAAAGATTTGTTAGTTTTTTCTTCCTCCTCCTCTTTATTCTCCCCTCTTCTTTTCTTAGTCTCTTTGTTTTCCCCTTCTTTTTCTTTCTTTTGTATAATATTGGTTTACTAATTCTGCCATTGAATTTTTCAACAATTCTGCTAATGAGTTGGATGGAAGAAAAAAAACCCCAAAAAACAAAAAAAAAGCAAAAAAAACCCAAAATACAAAAAAAAAAAAAAAGCAAAAACAAAAAAAACAATCAGACGATTAAATGAACGCACCATGTTTCATTTGGGATGCCCAGCTGTGTTAGGTGAACACATTACACAGGATGAGAAGAATCACAAATGACTTCTCTCTCTCCCTCTTTCTCCCTCTCTTCCCCTCCTCTTTCTCTCTCTTTCTCTTCACCCTCTTTCTCCTCCTCTCTCTCCCTACCTCTTTCTCCTCCCTCCCTACCACTTTCTCCTCCCCTCCCTTCTCCCTCCCCTCCCTACCTCTTTCTCCTCCCTCCCTACTCTTTCTCCTCCCTCCCTCCTCTTTCTCCTCCCCCTCCCTACCCTCTTCTCCTCCCCTCCCTCTCTTTCTCCTCCCCTCTCTCTCTTTCTCTCCTCTCCTCTCTCTCTCTCCTCCCCTCTCTCTCTTTCTCCTCCCCTCTCTCTCTTTCTCTCTCTCTCCTCCTCTCTCTCTTTCTCCTCTCCCCCTCTCCTCTTTCTCCTCTCTCTCTCTCCTCTCTCTCCTCTTTCTCCTCCCTCTCTCTCTCCTCTCCCTCTCTCTCTTTCTCCTCTCTCTCTCTCTTTCTCCTTCGCCTCTCCTCTCATTTCCTTACTCTTTAGTCTTCCCTCAATTCAAATTCTACATGCAATCCAAACTATTCAAATCTAATCCAGTGTGTTTTCTCTCATAGTTTGGATTTTATTCATGTTGTTTAAAAGAAAGAAAGAAAGAAAAAAAGTTGGAAGGATAGAATTTCCATGGAAAAACGGATTTTATTTTTTCTCTCCCGTTGAAGATGAACTTTCTGTGTTTCACCCTTACCCCACACACCACCACCCCCAACTTTTTTTCCATATTTATTAAGCAAGGTAGTCATCTTAGATTTGGTCTTTAGTAAGCAAACACTTTTAGATTAATCTTAAAATTGAATGTTTGCTTTTCTTTTTTCTATCATCATTAACAATACATTAAGAGGTCAAAACAGAAAGTAAATAGTTGATACATTTCATTCATTTAGTATTCAATATTCTATCATTTTTTGTCTTAATGTTTTTTATTCAGGATTTGTTTCCCTCTGACCCTAGTGTTATTTTGACAACCTCTGTTTTCTCTGACCCTAGTGTTATTTTGACAACCTCTGTTTTCTGACCCTAGTGTTATTTGGTCAGCCTGTGACCCTGGTTTCGTTTGGCCAGCCTCTGTTTTCTATGATCCTGGTTTCATTTGGTTAGCCTTTGGGTTCTTTGACCCTAATGTTAATTGTTCAGCCTCTGTTTTCTTTGACACTGGTTTCATTTGGCCATCCTGTTTTCTTTGGCCATGGTGTTATTTGGACAACCTCTGTTTTTTGAATCTTGGTTTCACTTCTCTGGTTTCACTTCAGCCTCTCATCCTGGTTTTATTTGGTCAGCCTTTCTCTTTTTTTTTTTTTTTTTTACCCATTTCTTTTTTTTTTTTTTTTTTTTTTTTCATTTGGTCAGCCTCTGTTCAATTTGAACCTAGTGTTATTTGGTCAGCCTATAACTCTGGTATTATCTGTTCAATTTGAACCTAGTGTTATTTGGTCAGCTTCCATCATTTTTGACCCTGGTGTTTTTGGGGTCTACGTCTTTCCATTCCATCCTGAAAATTGTTTGTGTGAAGTGATGACCGAAAGCAACCACTTTAATCAATTTCCACAACTACAAAAGTCCCCTGACACAGTCTTTTGCCTGCAACGCTATCACAGTATTCCTTGTTCAATCTGTCAAAAATTCACTTGTTCAATGTACGTCTACCATCACATTAAGAAGATCAAAGCACGACTGTCCATAGTGTGGGAAGGTAGGCCTTAAATAATAAGTAACTGCCCTCCCTAAGATCTTACATCCAAGCTAATCACACTCAGCACTGCCCGACCCGTTCAAAATTTTCATATTCAAAAGGGGTGACAGTTCTCATGATGAGGATGCTGTGAGTTCAATATCTGTAGTCACCTGCTACCCCCCCCCCCATCGTGCAGGCCAGACATATACAGACACGCTTAGTTCTTGGAGGTAGGGAATCTTCTAATCCACAATGTCTAATGTTATTCAGTCAGTCTATCTTTGTCTCCCTTCCTTCCCTCTGCTTATGGTCAAGTCATGTTGAAAGCACCAGTTCCGCTAGATCACCGAAGTTAAGCAATGATGAGCAGGTTCAATACTTAGTTCTTGGAGGTAGGGAATCTTCTAATCCACAATGTCTAATGTTATTCAGTCAGTCTATCTTTGTCTCCCTTCCTTCCCTCTGCTTATGGTCAAGTCATGTTGAAAGCACCGGTTCCGCTAGATCACCGAAGTTAAGCAATGATGAGCAGGTTCAATACTTAGTTCTTGGAGGTAGGGAATCTTCTAATCCACAATGTCTAATGTTATTCAGTCAGTCTATCTTTGTCTCCCCTTCTTCCCTCTGTTTACGGTCAAGTCATGTTGAAAGCACCGGTTCCTGCTAGATCACCGAAGTTAAGCAATGATGAGCAGGTTCAATACTTAGTTCTTGGAGGTAGGGAATCTTCTAATCCACAATGTCTAATGTTATTCAGTCAGTCTATCTTTTGTCTCCCTTCCTTCCCTCTGCTTATGGTCAAGTCATGTTGAAAGCACCGGTTCCCGCTAGATCACCGAAGTTAAGCAATGATGAGCAGGTTCAATACTTAGTTCTTGGAGGTAGGGAATCTTCTAATCCACAATGTCTAATGTTATTCAGTCAGTCTTGTCTATCTTTGTCTCCCTTCCTTCCCTCTGTTTACGGTCAAGTCATGTTGAAAGCACCGGTTCCTGCTAGATCACCGAAGTTAAGCAATGATGAGCAGGTTCAATACTTAGTTCTTGGAGGTAGGGAATCTTCTAATCCACAATGTCTAATGTTATTCAGTCAGTCTATCTTTGTCTCCCTTCCTTCCCTCTGCTTATGGTCAAGTCATGTTGAAAGCACCGGTTCCCGCTAGATCACCGAAATTAAGCAATGATGAGCAGGTTCAATATTTAGATTTAAGCAACAGCAGGTACTGTAAGTAATCCGAAATCAGAATGGCTTGATTCAGCATTAAATGACCCGAAAAGGTTTGATATGCTGTAAAACTAAACGATCAACCACCCTTACCCTCTAAATCATTATTTAATCAGTTACTGGTATTTACATGTGTCCCACTTTCACACGATATGGCACAAGGCCGTTTTATGTGGGGACCACCCACAATTCGGGTGGTAGGTAGAAAAATTGCGTCGATCCCTTCGGCATTCCCCCTCAAGGGGGGGCGCCTCAGGCGCTGGGCAATAAACCCAGCCCTGCCCCTTTAAGTACAATGAGGCAGGTATTGCCTGGAGGGACGGCCCTCTGGGATCGACGCTATTAATTTAGCATCACACCGGTCCAGAGGCCGAAGCTCACTGGACCCCCGTCCCGAAGGACGGGTGGGTGGCAGCTGTAGTACCTCCCTTGCCACCAACTTGGTGTTATTAGTCACTCAAGCTCTGGTCTATGTTTTAGTTTCATACATTTTTGTAATCACCTGTAATATATTGAACAGTAATGCAATTCTTTAACTTTTTCTTTTTGTACTGATTTTCACTATTTCATGCTAATGGACTCCTTTTCATTTTATCAAAGCTAAACACAGCCAGTAGTTTCTTTTCATGTTAAATTTTCTGTTCTTGTTCTTTTAATACTTGTAGTATTTTGAATCAGTTCTTTTTTTTTTTTTTTCTTTTTTTTTTTTTTTTTTTTTTTAAGGCTGAATTGCGATCAATGATCATGGCTGATTTGCTCACAGAACACCACATCGCCTTGTCAGTGATTTTTGATTCTGATTCTTTGAGCAGAATAGAATTGCATGTAGAATTAGATTCTAACGATTCAGATAAGAATTGTCCGTCTCTCTTAGAACTTCATCTGGATCTCGTCCTTATTTAGTTAATGATATTCGAGTAAGTGAAAAATCTTGCAGCCTCAGCAAGAAACCACCGGCAATGATACTTTCTTTTCACAATAAGGAGACCCGGGTTCAACGCGAGGGAGGGTGGTGGTAATTCTTTTCCCTGGCCTTAATTGCAAGTTGCATTTCTACTGACAAGCCTCATTACGGTGAAGGCACCTCTTTCCCAGATGCCTTGAATGTTCTTTCTAATGGACCCTACATTTCCAAGAATCAATAAGGTTTTGATGTTAGATGAAAAAGGTTACCTGCGCTTACTTCATGTATTTACCCAACCCCTCACCCACCAGCAGAAGCGGGGGGGGCGGTCCCTGTGGCATAGTAGTTAAAGTATTGGACTATATATCATTGTAGTGAGTGTTAGAACACCAATCTGGTTGTTATGTTCACTTTCAGACTAATAAGAAGTTGTCAGGGTGGGACTAAAGTTGGTATCTGCCAGATAGTGAGGAAGTCTATCCTCCTTTTATTAGCGCTAGACCAAGGAGGTAAGTCTTCCTTGAGAAATACTGCTTCTCATTAGTATCATCACTATCATTGTCTACTATGAACAAAGAATATAATTCACATAGAAAAGATTTAATTTCTTTTTGTGATATAACCTGAGATCATAGATAAATTGTTGGTGTCTTTGTTTTATATAATTGCATAATTTTTTAAAAACTATTTTCTTTGTTAGTTTGTTTACAATCTTTTATTATTACATTTCTGAAGAAAAAAAAGACAAACAGTTTGTATATTTTTGCATAGTTTTAAAACAAAAAACAAAAAAGGCTTGAGAGTACCATGGGCCAATAACATATACAGCCCCACATGTCACATAAGCAGGTAGAATTCTAACAGGCCAATTCATTTTATAGTCAATTTTTGTCTGTTTCAGAAAATGTTAAAGCACAAACATTTGGTAAGATGGAATCATAAGTCCTCCTCAAGAAATACTGTTTCTCTATAGTATCATTACTATCATTGCCTACCATGACCAGGAATACATTTCTCATAGAAAATATTTAATTTCTTTTTGTGATATAACCTGAGATCATAGATAAATTGTTGGTGTCTTTGTTTTGTATAATTGCATAATTTTTTTAAAACTATTTTTTTTTTTGTTAGTTTGTTTACAATCTTTTATTATTTTCTTCTTTCTGAAGAAAAAAAAAAGAAGACTATCAGTTTGTATATTTTTTTAGAGTTTTAAATTTTTTTTCGAAAAACAGACATAAATTGACTATAAAACAAATCGGTCTATTAGAAATCTGCCTGCTTAGTGACATGTGGGGTCATTGGACCCTTATGTTTTTATTCAACCCCCAGGGTTTGCTATGGATTGCTTTGAGAAGCTTTGATTTAGAGGATAAAGCATTTGATTATAAAGATCAACTTATTTTGTTTTATTTTGCAAGTGACACTTAATATTCTATTAAAAAAATCTTCTTTAATTAATTTCCTGTCAGAAACCATCATCGTCGTTTTAAAAGAAGTAAAGGAGATTTGGGAAATTTTAATTCCTTGTCGTTTTTTAATTCTTCAAAAAATTAGAAATTACACTATTTCTCGGAAATTTTGAGATGAGGCTTGATAATTAGGATTATTTGGACTATTGTCCTCATCTTTATTGCTATCTGTACAATGTTTTAGCCAATGTGCTCTCCAACCTTCTTCAGGTATTTCTTGTCAAACTTGGGGAACCTTCTTGAACTTAGGAATCTTCTTTTCATAATCGGTAGCCATCACAGAACTTTGAACCCAACCCTTTATTCAATCCATGGGGGTATGCTGTTATCATTCCACTAACCATAGCTGGAGTACAGGTGTTAATTATTATTTTATGTTACTGCTGCCACTGACCAGGATTGAACCTGGTTGAAAAATTCTTCCATTGGTTTTTGTGGACAAGTCTAAGATTTTTTAGTAAACACATTTATAGTCGAGAGATTTACTGAGGAATTGATGATACTGAGGTTTCTTTTTAAGGAGTTAAAACAGCAGTCCATAATGATATTAATGCTTCTATTCTGGAAGGAGTGAAGGATCCTTATTAGCATTTCATTGTTAAAAGCAGTCCATAATGATATTGATGCTTCTATTCTTAACAGCAAACTGGTATCAATAAAATAACACTGAAATGGCTTCATCTTAAAAAAAAAAATTATAAAAAAAGAAAGAAAAAGTTTACATAAAAATATTTTGTCTTTTATTTTACATCTTTTCTTTAAATCTACTTTAGATAAAGATGTGTTTATTTTAAATCATAAAAAAAGAAGAAAAAAGAAAAATTGCTCATATATTCTGGAAGTTATTCAAAGGAAAGAGAAAAATAAAGATATTTGTAAATGATAAAAAAATCAGTAGTTTTCTTTTTACAAAGATGAGAGAGAGAGAGAGAGAGAGAGAGAGAGAGAGAGAGAGAGAGAGAGAGAGAGAGAGAGAGAGAGAGAGAGAGAGATTGTCATCTCATTCTGCCCCTCACCCCTCTGTCAATCTGCCTTTGTCCCTCTTTCTCTCTCTCTCTGCCTTCGTCCCTCTTTCTCTCTCTCTCTCCTCTCTCTCTGCCTTCGTCCCTCTTTCTCTCTGCCTTCGTCCCTCTTTCTCTCTCTCTCTCTGCCTTCGTCCCTCTCTCTCTCTGCCTTCGTCCCTCTTTCTCTCTCTCTCTCTCTCTCTCTGCCTTCGTCCTCTTTCTCTCTCTCTCTCTCTCTGCCTTCGTCCTCTTTCTCTCTCTCTCTCTCTCTGCCCTTCGTCCCTCTTTCTCTCTCTCTCTCTCTCTGCCTTCGTCCCTCTTTCTCTCTCTCTCTCTGCCTTCGTCCTCTTTCTCTCTCTCTTCTCTGCCTTCGTCCCTCTTTCTCTCTCTCTCTCTCTCTTCGTCCTCTTTCTCTCTCTCTCTCTCTCTGCCTTCGTCCTCTTTCTCTCTCTCTCTCTCTGCCTTCGTCCCTCTTTCTCTCTCTCTCTCTCTGCCTCGTCCTCTTCTCTCTCTCTCTTGCCTGCCTTCGTCCCTCTTTCTCTCTCTCTCTCTCTCTCTGCCTTCGTCCCTCTTTCTCTCTCTCTCTCTCTCTCTCTCTCTCGCCTTCGTCCCTTTCTCTCTCTCTCTGCCTTCGTCCCTCTTTCTCTCTCTCTCTCTCTCTCTCTGCCTTCGTCCCTCTTCTCTCTCTCTCTCTCTCTCTCTCTGTCTTTCTCTCTCTCTCCTTCGTCCCTCTTTCTCTCTCTCTCTCTCTGCCTTCGTCCCTCTTTTCTCTCATCTCTCTCTCTCTCTCTCTCTGCCTCGTCCTCTTTCTCTCTCTCTCTCTCTGCCTTCTCCCTCTTTCTCTCTCTCTCTCTCTGCCTTCGTCCCTCTTTCTCTCTCTCTCTCTCTGCCTTCGTCCCTCTTTCTCTCTCTCTCTCTCTGCTCCTCTTTCTCTCCTCTCTCTCTCTCTCCTGTCTCTCTCTCTCTCTCTCTCTGCCTTCGTCCCTCTTTCTCTCTCTCTCTCCTCTCTCCCTCTCTCTCTTCTCTCTCTCTCCTCTCTCTCTCTCTCTCTCTCTCTGCCTTCTCTCTCTCTCTCTGCTTCTCTCCTCTTTCTCCTTCTCTCTCTCTTTCTCTCCTTCTCTCTCTCTGCCTTCTCTCTCTTTCTGCCTTCTCTCTCCTCTTCTCCTCTTTCTCTCTCTCTCTCTGCTTTCTCTCCTCTTTCTCTCTCTCTCTGGTCCTCATGTCACTCTGTACCTCTCTCTGTCTCCCAATCTGCCTTTCTCACTGCCCTTCAACCTCTGCCTTCTCTCCTCTCTCTCTCTGCCTTCTCTCCTCTTTCTCTCTGCCTTCTCTCCTCTTTCTCTCTCTCTCTGGTCCTCCTGTCACTCTCTGCCCCTCTCCATTACAAAACACAAAAAAAAAAAACAAACAAAAAAACAATTTCTGTTAAGGAATTTCTGAAATAGAAGAATTTCAAAGATAAAAACAAAAATATGTGGTTTGTTTAAAACTGTATAATGCTACCATTATTATTATTATGATGAGGTTTTCACACCTGTTGTAGCTGGTGGTTACTGGAGCTGAGTCACTGCAAGTCTCCTCAGGTCTCCAGGACTCTTCTGAGTATTCTAGCTGATCCCAACAGTGCTGTAATTTGGATGATCTCGATTCTTCCTCTGATTTCAATTCACCCAGATTATTTTCCAGAGCTTTGAGGAGCGTTCCAAGGGCACCAATTACAATTGGTACAACCTTCACGTTCTGCAGTTTTCACAGTTCTCTGGCAAGCTCTAAGTATTTGTCTATCTTTTTGCTTTCTTTCCTTTTCACTCAGTGGACGGCTGGGACGGCAAAATCAACGAGATGGCAGGTCATCTTCTTCTTGTCAATCAATACTAGGTCTGGTCTCCTGGCCGGGATTATGTGATCCGTCTGTACCTTGAAATACCAGAGAATTTTATGCGTCTCTTTCTCCAGGATAGGTTCAGGCTTGTGCATATACCATTTAGTTGTATAGTGAAAATTTAATTTCTTGCATAATTCCCATTGGATTACCTTTCCCACAGACTTGTATTCTCTTTATGC
>CM042153.1:16721682-16769182 GCA_023376005.1 Doryteuthis pealeii | reverse complement strand
TAGAAAAAAATGAGTTTTAAAAAAAATGTGTTGAAAATAATTTTGAATACCCATTAAGCATGAATAAAACAAAACATCTTTGCCATAAAATAACCCAACAAGGGTTGACATGCCGTAAAATCCAACAATCCAAAATATTGCAAAACCTTTGACTCACCCAAGTATTGATCCTACAGATTTATCTTTTAAGTTAGCTGTAACTGAAAATGAAGTGTTGCCTCATCAAAGGAAGTTAAGAGTTAATAGTGCTACTTGATTAGAAAGTTGTATCTGCTCAAGATATTATTTTGCAAATATTTCTCTCTTTAGCTGCAATGCTTATTTATTTGTATAGAGGTCATTTGTAATACTGAACAAGTTTTTAAAAAAAATATATCTTTTTTTCTGCTGGATCTATTAAGTCATCATTGTTGTCACATGTATTTTCTATATCATTTCTCTGAATTTATGAGATGAGGCTTGATAATTTGTATTATTTGGTTTATTCAGACTATTGTCCTCTTTTTTTATTGATATCTATATAATGTTTCAGCTGATGTGCCCTGTGGCCTTCTTCAGGTGTTTCTTGTCAAACTCAGTAACGTTCTCGGACTCGGGTACCTTCTTGTCGAACTTGGGAGCCTTCATGTTGTTTTTGGGAGCCTTCATGGAATTCTAACCAAACTCTTTATTCAATCCTTGGGGATATAATTTTCTCATTCCGTTAACCATGACCGGGTATAACCCTTATATCCGTAGTGCCATGTGTTTAGTTGGACACATGCTGCAATGGATCAGTTCTAAGTGACAATCATCTCTAGGTTGCAGGTTCAATCCTGGCCTAAGGCGATAATAACATTGAATACTTAACATAGCTTAACACTTGTATCCGGTCATGGTTAACAGAATGAGAACAATCTACACCCGTGGATTGAATAAAGGGTTCGGTTTGAGTTCCATGAAGGCCCCTGTGTTCAACAAGAAGGTTCCCGAGTTCAATGAGCTTGAAGAAGGCTAGAGTGCATATTGTCCAAAACGTTGTGTAGATAACAATAGAGATAAAGACAATAGTCCGAATGAATCAAATCCATATTTTCTATATATATTTTGAAGTAATAGTTGCATTTCTGTTGAGTATTTATAATCATCCCATACTTTATCCAACCTAAAGTTTAATGAGGTGGTATTTATTACCGCTGGTGGTGGTTTGTTTAAAAAAATCAACCACCTTCATCATCATCATCATCATCATGGCGTGCCAACAGCATGAATTCTTCACTCTCTTTCAATCCATCCCTGTCAGTCATTGCACTTGGTATGTTTTCTAGACACCAATCAGTGTCCATACAGCGCTGATGAATGTAAGTCTTTGCTGGGTGGCCAACACTGGTGTGCCCATGTGTAGGAGTCCATAGACAATATTGTTAGGAAATGTCTTGTGATGATGATGGTAATTCAATGAAGAATTAGCTTCTTTAGGAAATGGTTTTAGAATATTTTACCAGAAAGTTGCTTCTTGGCGCCATGAAAGTATTTTTTTTTTCTCAAATTAATTATTATTTAAAGTTTTGATTGAAAAGGTAGACAGTTTAAGAGACTTAGAGTAGTTTAAAAAAAGCTTGATTTTTTTTTACTTCCCTCCAATCAGGACTCAAGGAATGTAATCACCAAACAAATCACTACATAGCGCTGCAGACAGGATTGCAACAACGTTAGATCCGTATCAAGTTACGGCTCCTTGTTGCCTTGTTTTACCAATTTGATAGTAATTGGAACTTAGTATGATTATTCTACACCCTCTATGCTATTTTTAGATAAACAGCTTCATATTAGTTTGGTTGACAATTCTGCAAGAATTTTCAGTCTCTATTTTTTGTATTCCGCACAGTTTTAGTTTCATTATTTATCAAATCTAAACTTGTAGAAATCTAAAGTTGAAAAGTTTTCAGTTTTCTCAAAAAATGTGAAATCTAATGGAACTAAATTGAAATTTAATTTAGAAAAAAAATTTAATATTGAAATTGTGAATTACAGAATATATTTTATTAATTTTGATCTTATATTGTCACAGCCTCCTGCCTTGATTTAGGCTATGTTTTAACGAACTAATTTCTGGCCCAACTTATGTATTTTCTGAGTCGTGATTTTGTCACTATTTTGTCGGCAAATTAATGTAGATATTTTAAATGTCTCCCCACATATTCTTATCGGCAAATCAATGTAAATATTTTACAATCCCTCTTTTAAGAAAGAGTGAGAGAGGGTTAAATGAAGATTATTATACTTTTTACATATTGAAGTATCTTGCAAAAGTAAACACATCAAATGTAATAATTAAATTATCATACTGTGGTATATCCACAGGTCCTGCTAATCAATCATTAATAGTAAAAAAAAGAAAAACTGTTTGTTTTTTTGGTTGGTTTGAGAACTTTTCAGTACCTTCTGGTAAAAATACCAGTGGAATTCATTTTTTTTTCTTTTTTTAATGTTTGTCTAAGAACAAATTTGGCAGTTTTTTTTATGTTGAAAAATCTAATGAATTTTCTTTTTTCAGATCAATTTTATTTGTGTGTTTCTAAATGAACCCTTTTTAAGGTTACCTTTGAGGTTAGAAATCTTGAGTGAGGGTTGTTTAATTAAATATTATCAAAATCTAATTTTGACCCTCTTATGTTACTTTTTTTTTTTGGTGGGGGTGGGAGGTTTTTTTTTCTTTTTCTATAACTTCATGGTCAAAGCTCCTTGGAATGATGTCTACTAAGTTTATATGGACTTTATTCTGACATGTCTGCAAGTCAGATGCCATTCCCAGTCAGAGTTGGTAAACTATTAAAAAAAAAATTTTTTTTTTTTTTACTAAATTTGACTTAGACTTTGCACTCTCCCACTGGGACACAACTGTGTTCCAATTGAATTTTATTTTAACCCTTAAAACATCATCCTCAAAGCATAATTTTGCATATTCAAAGCTACAAAAACCAGCACTTTCATTTTTATATTAATTGTATATGTTCGGCAAATGGAATATTAGGGATTCTTATTGCAGAACTCCCCATTGAAAAGATATTCCTGGCCCCAGTCGTAACATAAACAAAAAACAGATACTTGGCAGTTAAAGGGTTAAAAATGGAGTTTATCTGTAAAAGGCTAGCAGCACAAAGTTTTTATTTTTTTATTCTTAATTTTTTTTAAAAAGAATTATTGCTAAACAATTTAAGTCTAACTTGGTCAAGAAAGGGTTAAAATGAAAAATAACAATAGACATTAAATATAATTATTTGTACAGAAAGTAAGGACCAATGTGCTTTACAACCAAGTCACTGGTTCCCTCTAGATCGCCTAAGTTAAGCAGCGATGAGCCTGTTCAACACTTGGGTGACCATTTAAGCAATAGCTTGTACTGTAAGCAACCTGGTATCAAAATTACTTGATTTGGCATTAAATGACCCGAAAAGGGTTGATATGCCATAGAACACAACAACCAAACTAAGGACCAATGTATATCAAAAGGGCACCTCATGTGGTACAATGGTTAGCTAGCCAGATTTTCAGACCATTGTTAGTGAGTTCGATTCTCATTGGGTGCCCCATACTTCTGGCCTTGTGCCACATCTAAGCTAAGCTTAGTAAATAACTTGGGCACCTCATGTGTAATGGTTAACTAGCCAGATTTTCAGACCATTGTTAGTGAGTTCGATTCTCATTGGGTGCCCCATACTTCTGGCCTTGTGCCATAGCTAAGCTTAGTAAATAACTATATCAAATGGTCTTTAAATTAAGTAGTAGATGAATTGAAGTTTTAGAATGTAAGTATTAATATTCAAGTATTAATGCAATATTTAAATGCTGTGATCAATTTGAGTTCTTCTATAATTTATTGTTTCCTACCACAAGAGCTAGCTTAATTGCCGCTTGGTAGGGCGGCTTTTAAGCTAGTATTTGATATATTTTAAAGAAATATTTGTAATTTAGATTGGCAGAATTTTAGAAAAAGAACGGCTCTTTTGAGAGATAAGATAAATAATTGTTTTCGAATTTTGGTGACGTTGTTAACTCTTCGCCGACCAAATTTTCCTGGTCTTTTTTACATATATGATGGGATAATTAAAAGTTTGCTATTCATTCCCCTCAGAACTCATTCTATTCTAACAAAAGATGGCAAGGGTGTTTACATAATTTTTCAGTGTGAACAAGTGACATCTGCAAGAGATTTTGCCAGTGGCCTACTGTTGTGTCCTTAAAAGGGATACAATCAGACAAGGTTGATTTAAGATAGAGGGTTTTATTGCAGAGAGATACAATAAGACAGGCAAAGAATAGTGAAGCATGCTTCAAATCCTCGAAGCCAGCCCAGTATAATGCCGTGCTCACTATATAAATAGTCATACCATATGGGTGAGAGAGAGAAAGTGGAATATTCCATTACAATACATGGGTGAGAGAGAGAGTGGAATATTCCATTACAACACTTACAATAGGAACGCAATGGTGGGAGAGCTGCTGTGAGTTGGGGGGGGGGGCTTAAAGTGGACAAAGACTTAAAAGTGCAAAATAAATTTTCCTGATTAAAAGATAAGAATTCTTTTTGTCTTCATGCCTCAAAGGTAAACTTTAAAGGGAAAAAAAAATGTCTTTTTTGTTTAATGTTTTTTTTCGTTTTTTTTTTTTTTTTCTGTCAATTTTCTTTTGTGAATGATTTTGAAAGGCAAATACCTTTTTTTTAAAATTTTTAAATTTTATTTTATTTTTTTTCCCCAAAAAATGCTGGCTGTTATTTTTTGCCTCTGCCCTTTTTGTCTTGTTCCATATTTTCTAACCATGGAATTTATACTTAAATATCTTACCTGTCTTCCTATATGACCACTGTATTTACCCCCTCCCCCATTTGTAAATATGAAATAAATATATATAAGGTGCAGCAGAAATACCTCTCATATTTTAAACTGTCATCTGTGTGGTGCAAGTGAGCTTATGCAAGAGGACAATGGTAGCTCCATCTAGCAAATGTATTAACTTTAAAAAAAAAAAATTTTTTTATACAATCAATTATGATCATGGCTTGGACTGGTGCACTATGCATTTTTTTTATGTCTGGTGAATCTGTAATTGCTACTCGGAGAGCTTTTTGTGCTCATTTCATGTTATGTCAGAATGATGCCATTCTGAATAGAAAATCAATACTGCTATGGGTTAAAAATCATACCCGGAACAGCTTTATTCCAATTTGACATGAAATTAAGCTTGAAAAGCCGTTTCTGTTGCAATTGCAGATTTACTCGTCTTTAACCCTTTATCTACCACTGCCATCCACAATAGGCATGTCCCAAATGGTTGATAAGCTAGTATCATATCGCTCGCTAAACCTTTATTACTGAATAGAAATGTATTCATTTCATTCATTACTCTCCTTTTTTTTATTTATTTATTTATTTTTTTTTTTAAATATAAAAAATTTTTTTTTTTTTTTTAACTCTAAACTGTTTTCTAAGAGCTGACGATCTTGGGTGTTTTTGGGTGGTCCAGGATTTTTGATTGTCTGGTATTTTGGGGTGCTCTGGTAGATAAAGGGTTAAAAGAAAAAAAGTTTCAACACCAAATACATGGTGCGCACCAAATGGTAATTATTCAGGTAGACAAAAAAAAAAAAAAAAAAAAAAAAAAAAACAGAACCCAAATTCTATTTTTTTTTTGGGGGGGTGTCACCCTGTATCAGGTGGAGGGAGAATAGTAAGACATTAGCTAGATCTAGCTATCATTGCCACTTGCCTAATTTCACTTGTACCACACAGGTAATAGTTTAGAATGTGGAAGGTATTTCTGCTCCACCCTGTATATATTAAAACCTGCTTTAGTCCTCACTCTCTCTTATCCTTTGTATTATTTGAAAGCCTTGCCAAAAATCTTGCTGCATGTTTCTAGGGCTGCTGAGTAAAAAAAAAACCCCACACACACCCTCATACATTTTGGCTTTTTTTTTTTTTTTTTTTTAGATTGGGGCTTTAGGTTTGTTTTGATGTGTTTTGAGATTTTTCCTGAAAATATTTTTATTATTCTATACCTGTTTTAGTCTATCTTTATCTAAATCAATGGTTCCCAACATTTTTTTCATACTCCACCTAAAATCCTGAGCCTTCCACTTCTGTGTGATATATAATTCTTAAATTATGTATATATATATATATATATATATATAAAGCCGGCAGAGCACTTGCCTTGGAATCGCAAGGTTACTGGTTCGATACCGGCCCTCGTCTGCTCAGCATATGAGTAGCACAGGGATCTTTGCAGTAAAGTGAAGATTTGATGGTAGGTGTGTCAGTCCACCTCATTCACAAAAACAATCTCCTTGGTCTAGCACTAATGAAAAGAGGATAGACTCCCTCGCCGTCTGGCTAATACCAACATTAGGCCACCCCATCGACTTACATACATACACACACACACACACACACAGAGGATACATACGTACACAAAAAATATTTTTTATGTATGCATATTGTATATCCAACATCTGTATTAACTTGCACACACACTCTTACACAAACTCTCTAAGATTTAAAATAAAATCAGTGTTAATAACTCATTCATTTTTTTTTATAAGGTTGATGTGAGGGCATACACATGTATATGTATATATATATATATATATATATATATGCATATACAGGTGTGTATGTGTGTATATGTGTATATGTGTGTATATGTGTATATGTGTGTATATATATGTGTATATATGTGTGTGTGTGTGTGTATATATGTATGTGTATATATACGTCTATATATGTGTATATGTATGTGTATATATGTATGTGTATATATACGTCTATATATGTGTATATGTATGTGTATATATGTACGTCTATATATGTGTATATATATGTGTGTATGTATATGTATGTATGTACGTCTATATATGTGTATATATATGTGTGTATATATATGTGTGTATGTATATGTATGTATATATATGTGTGTATGTATATGTATGTGTATATATGTGTGTATGTATATGTATGTGTATATATGTGTGTGTGTATATGTACGTGTATATATCTGTATATGTGTGTATGTATATATCTGTATATGTGTATATGTGTATGTATCTGTGTGTGTGTATATATATATGCATATACGTGTGTATATCTGTATGTGTGTGTGTGTGTATATATATGCATATATATACGTGTGTATATCTGTATGTGTGTGTGTGTATATATATATATGTATATCTGTATGTGTGTATATATATATGTATATCTGTATGTGTATATATATATGCATATACGTGTGTATATCTGTATGTGTGTGTGTATATATGCATATACGTGTGTATATCTGTATGTGTATGTGTATATATATGCATATACGTGTGTATATCTGTATGTATTTATATGCATATACGTGTGTATATCTGTATGTGTGTATGTGTGTGTATATATATGCATATACATGTATATATATGCATGCGTGTGTGTGTATGTATGTATGTATATATGTAATAGTAAAGCCTAATTAGTAAGACTACTACTTCTTAGGTTTCTCCTAATGGATCATCAGGATAATTCTGATGAATTGCATACACATTCTGATAAGCATTTGTTTTATCATTCATTTAATTGTTAGATAAATGTTATTTGAAATCCTAATATCAACTTGTGTTGATTCTCTTCTGATAGTAACATGATGTATTCAGATTTATTCAGATATTAATTTCTCGCACATTTAGAATTGTGTCGGCACTCAACTTTACCCAACATTGTCCAAAGTGCATTTCTGTTGACTGTATCAAAAGCTTTTGTCAAATCGACAAAAACCTGATACAGGGGCACCCGTTGCTTAATACACTTCTCCTGCACTTGCCTAGCCGAAAATATCATGTTGTTTGTTCCTCTGCCAGACTTAAAACCACTTTGTGATTCAGGAATGACTACCGGGCAAATGTAAAAAAAGCAATCGATTCAACAAGATTCTTGAGAGAACCTTGCTAACAGCACCCAGAAGTGTGCCTCCACGGTAGTTATCACAACTACCTTTATCTCCTTTGCCCTTGTATAAACACACCAAAGCACCATGAATCCATTCATTTGGTAGAGGGCGGATTTTCAAAGGGTGGATATATATATATATATATATATATATATATATATATATGATTCGGTGGACAAGAATGATTCATCTTTCCATTTCTTTTATTAGAAAATAGAAATGATTTACCAAATTCAAATAATCGGTTTCGAAAATATTTCTGTTCTTAATTCCCATAAACCGAAATCCTTTTGTCTTCAAGTCGAACATAGACCTGGACAGGTTCCATCAAGATATTTTTGTTTCTGAAAGATTTTTCTTTCTGGCCCTTAACCTCTTCTCGGTAATAATATGAAAAATTTGGCACCTGACTAAACGGATATCTACCTTTTATGGTGAAATTACGTTCGGAACATTTCATGTGTATGTTTCCTCCATTAATTTATTGAAAAGAAGTAAGTGATGTGTTAGTTGGTAAATAGCGGTCTATTATGTTGGGTGAATTTCTTTTATGTTGATGAAAGCATTTCACACGGTTTGATGGTGTAGGTTTTTTTTTTTTTTTTTTTTTTGACATTTAGTTTGTATTCTTTTTGAAAGAAATATACTCCTCCCCTATAATAATTAAAGAAGAAAAAAACAAAATCAGACAGTTACTATCTACATAAGTCAGTTTAGTACACTCCCCTACAATAATTATAATAATAAAACCCCCACCCAAAAAAACAAAACAAAAAAAAACTTCAGTTAGTTACTATCTACATATGTCAGTTTAGTGCACTCGCATTTGTTAACGTGATAGATTAAATACTAAATTAAAAAAAAAAAAAAAAAAAAAGAAAAAAAAAAGGCCCCTGTGTTATTTTTCAGTAATCGATTTCCTCCCTACTTTTTGTTTGCTACTTTGAAACAAAAAAAAAAAAAAAAGGTTGTTAGTTTTTTTTTTTTTTTTTTTTTTTGACATTTAGTTTGTATTCTTTTTGAAATAAATATACTCCTCCCTATAATAATTAAAAGAAGAAAAAAAAAACAGACAGTTACTATCCACATAAGTCAGTTTAGTACACTCCCCTACAATAATTATAATAATACCCCCCCCCAAAAAAAAAAAACAAACATTCAGTTAGTTACTATCTACATACCTCAGTTTAGTACACTCGCATTTGTTAATGTGATAGATTAAATACTAAATTAAAAAAAAAAGAAGGGCCTTCTTTTTTTTAATTTTAAAATTTTATTTAGTATTTAATCTATCACATTATTATTTTTCAGTAATTGATTTCCTTCCTGCTTTTTGTTTGCTACTCTGAAACAAAAAAAAAAAAAAATGTTGTTGTGGCATAATGGTTAGCATCATAGGAATTGGACCCAGAAAATGGAGTTCAAGACCTGGACAAGGCTGTTTGAGGTTCACTTTGAGCTAATGACCTTAGAAAAGGCATGAATCCATTTCTTTCCTCCCTCCAGCTATGGGTAAATAGTAAGGCAGAATGAGTTCTTTACCCTTCGTATAACAACTGGTCCATGAGACTGAAAATTCTTAATTCAAACTATCTGCACTCTACTTAAAAAGTGTGTGTGTGTGGACGGGGTAGCATGGTGTGGTGACTCATGTGCTGCACTGCAACAATTTAGTAAGCGAATATTCTGCAAATAGTTATAGGCCAAAGATCAAAAGACAAGTTTCAGAAAGTAAATCTTGATAAACTGGAGAAAATGCAAACTGTAAATATTGATTTTATATCTATTAATCATCATCATCATGTTGCGCAATTAGCACAGATATCCATAACAATCTCTCGCCAACCTTCTCTTATCATTCATTGCCCCAGGGAGTTTCTCTGCGCAGCATCCAGTATCCGTGCAGAGTTGGTCAATGTAGGTCCTTGCTGGTCGGCACACATTAGCATGTCCATGTGCTGGCTTCTACAGGAAAACATCGCTTATGAGTTCATCCTTGCTTTTCCAGCAGTGTCCATGTTATATCCCGAGATGTAGGATATACAGAAATGATAATAAAAACAGGGAATATGTTAACAATAACAATATTTGTTTTATTTATTCTCACTGACAGGGAATACAGTGGGATGGTTTTGAATTAGAGTTCGGCTGATGATAGGATACGCGTGTGCGTTGTACCGTGGTCCGGTTCTTGTCTGCTGATAGTCAGTATTTTTGTCCCCCTCCTCTTTAGAGAGCCCAGTTCGAATCGTCAGGGGGAGATAACTCTCCCTAACAGTCCAGCATGTCTTTTCCGTCTCACTCGGATAGTTTGTGAGATAGGGGGTAGGTGGCCGGACAGCTGCTTCCTTGTGGGGTGCTGTTTCCACGACTTGTTCAAGACCGCACGTAGCAATCTTGTGCAGCCCCCATATTAATAATAGAGATTGTCTCTCTGTCTGTAACCAAAACTATGTCACTGCTTACATCACAAACCCTCATGAATTGTGTAAGTTTATCAATGAGTACTACATCTCTATTCAAAACCCTTAATATGTAGAATTTGAGTATACAATATTAAATGGTCCACATTATTTTTTAAAACAAGTTTTAATAAAAACATGTCTGTAACAGGTAACTAAACTATGGCCCTTTATCATAAGACATTTTATCAGGCCTGCCGACTAAACTATGGCTCTTTATCATAAGACATTTTATCAGGCCTGCCGACTAAACTATGGCCCTTTATCATAAGACATTTTATCAGGCCTCCCGACGCTACTTGAATTTGTTTAAGATGTACAGAATGCAAAAGGTTCTGATACCATTTAGATTTAAATATCATTAAGCTTACTAAATCCTCATGGACTTGACTATGGAATCAACCCATTGAATGAAATTGACTGATAAACGTTTGAAAGCAATTCTCTTGATTGGAAGTAGCAATTCCAAACCAAACATTGACGATATCTTGAAAGGCAACCTTCAGTTTCATAAATCTCACTAAACCTTTCTGCTAATGCTGCATTCTTTGATAATATTTTGAAAATAAATATGTAGGTTAAATTTGTTTTTGTGCATCTTACGCCACTCATCTATGAATATAACATGGTAAGATAAATTTTGTTTTACGTCTTTTTCTCAGATCTTTCGTTCTGGCTAGCAAGTATTGAACACAATAATAATGTGCCTGTACTCATTATTTTTTCAATTATCCAGCCCACCGTGAAAAAAGTTTGGTGATCCCTGGGTTAGAGTGCCTGAAAGTTTTTATCTAAATAGTCTTTGAATCCTTAAATGAAACGGCTCTTATTATTCAAGCATCCTGCACGGTCCTCCCCCAGACCTTGGCCTTGTAGAGCAGTTTTTGAATGAATTACTTACAGCATGAATATGCCACCATTTTTCTACAACAGCATGCTGCTGTTGCAGAAATTTGGTCAGAAAAGATAATAGAAATAAGGTTTAAGGAAATTCTAAAAAAAAAAAAAAGAAAAGGAAAGAAGAGGTTGTCTTGTTCCAACTGGATATCGGACACTCAAGGATCGTTCACTCTTCCTTACTCAAACAAATAGTGCAGCTAAAGTAGAAAAAGCATCTTCTGATCAAATGCTTTTGTTCTTGCAAAACAAAAATACTACAACATAAGCAGCATGAAGGAACTATTTAAAAAAAATTAAAATAATTTGCATATATATGCACCCTCCGGGTGCAAGTATTTTAGTTAAATTTTATAATAAAATATCATATTAAATTAGAAAGGCTAATGAAACTGAATAAGAATGTAGATAAAAAGATTTTGAACAGAGGGGGTATGATCGAAAAATAGAACAACTTTGAAACTAACTCTTCCATCATTTTCCGTTACTCCCGTCTTTCATTGGTAAATTTTCCTAATTAAACTATTTAGTTAAAATAGGAAGTAAAGAATAATATTACAGTTATTTCTTCTTGTTAAGGGATTTCTTTTAAGATTTATTGAAGAGATTTTTGCTCATATTCAATAAGATAAAACCAAACAATTAGAAATCAATAATACTAAGCATATATTTATTAAAATCAATTTTTTTAAGATCAATATGCAAATTATCCTTCCCATTCCTACTGTAAACCTCTATTTTGTTGTATATATAAATACAATTGCATGTTATTAGCATGTGGATATGGTCAACAGTGTAAGTAATGTAAAACAATTTTATTAATAATTGAGGTTTAAATAAAAATAAAATCATGCAGAATATGATGTAAATAACTAAAGGAATTGTGTCTTGCATAGTAATATAGTTTCGGTTACAGACAGACAAACCCACAATCTCCATTATAATAAGATGTTGCAAAGGTTACATTTCTTCAGCATTACCATATTAAGACAATGATGTTGAAATGTAACCTTTGCAATGCATCCTAGAAGTCTCTTAAAAGGGTGTGTGCTAGATATGACACTAAACTGCATCTGATCATTTGCCTTTTTAAAATTATTTGGTCTTTTGAAATAAAAACAGATCCTCCTGATTACATTCAAGTCACACTGAAAGAACTGGTTCCCACTAGATCCCCAAAGTTAAGAAGCAGTGATGAGCCTGTTCAATACTTAATTGGGTGACCACTTAAGTAACTGTAAGCAACTTGGGTCCTTTGTTTATCAAAATGACTTGATTCGGCATTAGGTGACCCAAAAGTGGGGTGGGTTGATATGCTGTGAAACAAAACAACCAACCAATGCACACTCTCTTTTTCACACACACACAAACACACCCTTTTTCAACCCCTCCATATACACACACTCACATATGCACACTCTCTTTTTCAAACACACACTCTTTTTCAACCCCCCTTCCCAGACATATACACACTGATATAGACATATATTTAATTAGGTGACTGCTGTAAGCAACATTCTATGACATGAGTGAAGTGAATGAATCTGTGAAATTTTTTGTGTGTATAATTTGGAATGAATTGAGTCAGTTAGAAAACATAATTAAAAAAAAAAAAAAGAAAAGAAATAAACTGTTTCAATTTCAACCATGACTTTCTAATTTTTGCATTAAGACATTTGGTAGAAAGCTTAATAAACTAGACAAGTTTGATTCTCACTGGGTGCCCCATACTTCTGTCCTTGTACTAAATTAAGCTAAACATAATAAATGACTACTATGAGGCATCTTGCATGGTGTAATCGTTAGTAAGCTAGACTAGCAGATCATTGTGAGTTAGTTTCTCACTGGGTGCCTCATACTTTTGATCCTGTGCTAAATTGAGCTAAGCTTAATGAATGGCTGCTTTGGGGCACCTTGCATGTTATAATGCTTAGTAAACTAGACTAGAAGACCATAGTTAGTGAGTTAACTCTACTCCTTATCTGTTCATTAAAATCTTAGTCCTTAGCATTAATGTTGAATGAAATACTTTTATGTATATCTCTCTTCTCTCTCTCTCTCTCTCAGTCTTCCTGTATTACAGATACAAAAATGTAGTATTGTCAATGAAATCTACTACTATGTTGAGCAGAGGTATTGTCAATGAAAACTACTACTATGTTGAGCAGAAGTATTGTCAATGAAAACTACTACTATGTTGAGCAGAAGTATTGTCAATGAAAACTACTACTATGTTGAGCAGAGGTATTGTCAATGAAATCTACTACTATGTTGAGCAGAGGTATTGTCAATGAAAACTACTACTATGTTGAGCAGAAGTATCGTCAATGAAAACTACTACTATGTTGAGCAGAGGTATTATCAATGAAAACTACTACTATGGTGATCAGAGGCAAGCGAACAGTCCTCGAGGGATTGCTGCTGCTGTTACTGATGATGATGATGCTAATGACAACTGATTTCCGTAGGGGTTGAGTGAAACAAACACAAAACCAACCACCACTTTGAATTCAGGATCTTCTATGTTTATTCCCTTTGTGTTCCACTCCAATCAATTGACTGCTCACATCAAGCCCTAGCATCTATATGATTGTCCCAACCCTATTGTCTTAATGGCACCCCCAACCCTTTTTATCATATATGTGCTAGAAGGTGGTGGCTGAGGGTGTTCATGTACTGGGAATGATGTTAAACTCTATCTGATGGTGAGGTTCCAGTTCTGGAGGTTTGGGGAATGTGGAGCACCCCTTCATCACCATTGCTCCCTGGTCCACTCTGATCCAGAGGGGTAGTACCCATTAGGGTCCCATCTATGGGTTGAATAGAAAAATGAGTTTATAAAAAAAATTGAGTATCCATCAAGAATGAATTCAAAACTTTGTTGGCATTAAATGACCCACTGAGGTTGATACGCTGTAAAACAAAACAAAATTAACCTTATGGAAAGCCCCCAAGCCTTTTTATCATATATGTGCTAGAAGGTGGTGGCTGAAGGTTTTATTTTCCTGGGTATGATGTTAAACTTTCTGATGGTGAAGTTCTAATTCTGGAGATCTGGGTAGTGTGGAGTACCCCTTCATCGCCATTACTTCCAGGTCCACTTTGACCCTGAGTGGTAGTACCTATTAGGATCCCATCTATGGGTTAAATAGAAAAAAAAAACATGAGTTTTAAAAAAAGTGCCTTAAAAAGATTGAGTACCCATCAAGAATGAATTTAAAAAAAAAATGTCTTTGGCAAAAAATGAGGTATTGTGTTGACATGCTATAAAATCCAACCAACCAACCAACCAACCAACACTTTGTGTTCAATTCACGGATGCTACAGAAAAAACAACTTATTTGATGTATTCAATACGTTTTTTTTTTTTGGGGGGGGGGCTTGTTTCATTCACCCTAAGGGCATCAAGTTACTTTGCTGAAATTTTCAGAGCTCTGAACTCATCTGATCTTCAGCAAACTAATATGCAATAATTTTGTGGAGCCTTGTTTCATTAGTCACCCTAGGGGCATTAAATTATTTTGCTGAAATGTTTCAGAGCTCGGAGCTCATCAGATCTTCAGCAAACTAATATGCAATGATTTACAACGCTAGTTAGTAAGGATTGATGAACTTAGCAAGAAAGGATGATTTGTAATTTTATTACACATATTCATCCTATTATTATCTTTGCAATTCTTTCTTTCTTTCTTTTCGAAGTCCATCGCAGACGACGATGACGTCACTCTAGGTCTTTATTTGTGGACCCTATGGTGGCTCATTAGTCCAATTCTGGACTTGCAGATGTGGTCACACACATTGCAGGGGAAATTCCCATCTACATTTGGTTGTTCATGATGACGAAAATGTTGCCGCTCTGCAGTCCTGTTTAACTCATTATTGAGCTGCTTAGCTCCTGTGTGGCAGGTGTCTCACCAACCCTGTGTATTGAAGGCCAGATCTTCCACGCTTGAAGGTGTGATGTTGCAAAGGTTACATTTCTTCAGCATTACCATATTAAGACAATGTTGTTGAAATGTAACCTTTGCAATTCATCCTAGAAGTCTCTTAAAAGGGTGTGTGCTAGATATGACACTAAACTGCATGTGATCATGAGGCTCCAGTTCTGGACATCTGTGGAGTGTAGTGTACTCCCTCATTGCCATTACTCACAGGTCCACTTTGACTTGGAGTGGTAGTACCTGTTAGGGTCCCATCTGTTTTGGTCAAATAGATCTGTTTAAAGATTATTCATATTTGATAAAACAAAAAATGGTAATTTTTTGGAGTTGTCGTCTCAGCCTCCTACCAGCTAGGTGGTGCATGCTGGAAAAGAGACCCATGCTAGTTATGAAGCGTATAGCTGAAGGCGTTTTTATAGACAAATTAATTTGATAAGAAAGCGATATTTTAACCTCCACCTCGTTTTTTTTATCGACAAGTGACATTTGTTTTAAATTAAAATAGAAATATCAAGGGGAGGTATTCTAGAGGGGGGGGGGGGGGGGCGGTTTAAAATATTTACATTTACTTGTAGATAAAAAACCTAGTAAACGGGATCCTGTAAAATATCACTATCTTATCGCATAAATTTATAAATAAAAACGCCTTCAAACTGCTAAAAAATGATATTTTAATATTTACTGGTGCATAAAAAACTTTAAAAAAGGCCTTTTCAGCAGGTGCTGCCTACCGTATTTTAGGGCAGGAAGCTGGGACGACAGCATTTTGAAAATTACCCAAAAATCTTCTGAAGAAATTCCTACACAAAAAATATAAATATGAACATACCTAATTCTCTAGGAATAAAATGACCCTAGATGGGTTGACAGGCCATTAAAATCAATAGAATTATTGAAAAGACTTCTGACAGATTGTGACAAGGCTAAACCTGAAATTAGGACAGCGATTATTCATTCTTTGTTGTCAAAGATTTCAAAAGAAAAAAAAAAAAGAAATCGAGAATATGAGACTAATCCAAAGTACTGATATAGAGAAGACAATCTTTAGATAATACTAGTGTGACTTTGCTTGGTTTTATCTCCACTCAAATATTTTGAGAGGGGGGGGGGAGATCTTTGTTTCGGAAACAGAAGACAAAGAAGTGTTTTTGAAGAAAGAAGTTTTTTTTTTTTGTAGCTTTTTCTTGTGATTTGAATGAAGGAGATTTTAGTATGAGATAAAAATGATGAATGTACATAGTGTTGTAGATTTCGAAAGTTGTTTTGATGCAATGAAAGAAAAAGAAATGGTTAAAAAAAAGTCAAGGACAAAAAAAAACCCCCAAAGAAATCAAATTAACTCCTGAAAGTTGGACGTATTTCTAAAAACATTACAAGAGAATTCTTGCTGAACCTAAAGACAAAAAAACCCCCCAAAACACAGGAACATCAATTACTGATGAGGGTTTAAAAAGAAAATAGTGTTGTCCTAAAGTATGAAGGTGCTTGTGGTGTAACGGTTATGATCATTGTAAAGGCTAGACGGGCGGTCGGAGAGGCCCTCTCTGATCATTCGGCTGGTCACGTCAAGTCCTAGCACCTATATGATTGTCCCAACCCTATTGCCCTTACGGCAAGCCTCAACCCCTTTTATCATATAAGGTGGTGGGTGAGGGTCTTCATGTCCTGGGAATGATGTTAAACTCTATCTGATGGTGAGGTTCCAGTTCTGGAGGTGTTGGGAATATGGAACATCCCTTCATCACCATTGCTTCCAGGTCCAATCTGACCTGGAGTGGTAGTACCTGTTAGGGTCCCATCAATGGGTTAAATAGAAAACATGAGTTTATAAACAAAATTGTATTATCCATTAAAAATGAAATTATTTCAGAACTTTGTCAGCATTAAACATTTTTTTTACCAATAGAAGTATTCAGCATAAAATGACCCTAGAGGTTGACATGCCATAAAATCCAACCAACCTTGGCAAAAGCAGTTTGCCATATACCCCTTTTACTGGCCTTGCAGCCCTGTTGGCTGGGTTTTTAGAATACATCGACTGCACCTCTGCAGAGGGATAGGGCCACCTGTTAGCTGTGGGTGGCAACCCATCATGCTTAAGGATGGAATTCGAGTGGATGAGCTGTCTATGACATGCAACACTCCATTTTAGCCCTTAGGCTAGACGGGTGATCGGAGGGCCCCCTCCAATTATTCGGCTTATCATGATCAAGCCCTAGCACCTATATGATTGTCCCAGCCCTATTGCTCTTATGGCAATTCCCAACCTTTTTTATCATATATATATATATATATATATATATATATATATATATGCTAGAAGGCAGTGGCTGAGGGTCTTATTTTCCTGGGTATGACAAACTCTATCTGATGGTGAGGTTCCAATTCTTGAGCTCTGGGGAATGTGGAGCACCCCTTCATCACCATTATTCCTCAGGCCCATTCTGACTCGGATTGGTAGTACCTGTTAGGGTCCCATCTATGGGTTAAATAAATAAAAAAAATGCGTTTCTGGGGTGGGGGGGTGATGTACCCATCAAGAATGAATATAACAAATAACGTGTTCAGCATAATATAACCTAATGTGTTGACATGCCGTAAAACCAAACCAAACAGATACTACACTCTAATCCCAGCCCCAAGGAATCTGGTTGTGTTGGCAAATACTTGACAAATCTATTTAACTCTTAACATCCTATACCACCTCATTCCACCCGGCTGGAAATCACATTTGTTTTCCTCATGCACCCCAAACGATAGCCTGTATAAATGTAATATTAAATATACTTAGAAGTCTTTGATTTAAGGGAAATAACAGGTAACTTTAAATGAAAAGGCCATTTTTAGCCATTTTTTTATAAATCCTTATAGGAATGAGGATCTGGACTTAGAAAATTCTCAACAGGATTTTAAGAGTTAAGGAGAGTTATTACTTTTATTCTTTCTTTTTAGTGACTTTTTATCATATGGGTGCTAGAAAGCGGTGATTGAGGGTCTACATGTCCTGGGAATGATGTTAAACTCTATCTGATGGTGAGGTTCGAGTTTTGGAGGTTTGGGGAATGTGGGGCACCCCTTCATCACCATTGCTCCCTGGTCCACTCTGACCCAGAGTGGTAGTAACTGTTAGGATCCCATCTATGGGTTAAATAGAAAAACAATAGTTGATAAACAATTTGTTATCCATTAAGAATGAATTTATTTCAAAACTTTGGCGGCATTGAATGACACACTGAGGTCGATATGCCGTAAAACAAACCAAACCAATCTTTTTAGTGAGCCTATGTTAATGAGCATTCCCAAACTTGATGGCGAGGTTAAGACATTTCAAATTCCATTACCAACATTTTCTTGATATTGAAAATAAATCTTGAGAACCTAATGTAGCAAAATAATGCTTTTAAGTTCTCATAGAATTTTAAGATTTTCCTATTCAGTGATTACCCAACTTAGCATACAATTCGTGATACAGAGCAAAGATTATATTATTCAAAATATAATACAAGAGAAATAAAGAAATATAAAAACTGATCCAAAGAAATCTATGAGTTATAGCAAAAATACATTAATCTTCGTTGTGTTTTTGGTTATCTTATTTTCATTCTTTATATTTTTATTACTTATTCAAGTGAAGTAATCTATTAATTCTTCAGTTAATAATATTCTCTTGAGAAAGGCAAGCCCCAACCCCTTTTTATCATATGGGTGCTAGAAGGCGGTGGCTGCGGGTCTACATGTCCTGGGAATGACGTTAAACTCTATCTGATGGTGAGGTTCCAGTTTTGGAGGTTTGGGGAATGTGGAGCACCCCTTCATCACCATTGCTCCCTGGTCCACTCTGACCAGGAGTGGTAGTACCTGTTAGGGTCCCATCTATTGGTTAAATAGAAAAATGTATTTATAAAAAAAATTGTATTATCCATTAAGAATTGATTTATTTCACAACTTTATCAGCATTAAATGACCCACTGAGGTTGATATGCTGTAAAACAAAACAAAAATCAAGTGAAGTAATCTATTAATTCTTCAGTTAATAATATTCTCTTGAGAAATTTGATTCACAATTTCTGATTTTTAAAATATTTTTACCAATACCTCCATACGAGCAGGATGTGACACAAGGTCAATTTCTCAAGCGGAGTTTTAACAGGCTTGAATTCAGAATTTTCCTTCTCCTAGACTGGTTACCTAGCCATGGTTAAAGAGCTCTGTCTGCCCTGCTATTTATCAATAGCTGGAGGGAGAATTGGATGTGTACCTTTACCAATGGTATTAGTGCCATGTGAAATGCAAACAACTTCGTCCAGGAATTGAACTCAGGATGATGAGACCATTTCCTACGACTCTAACCATTACATCACGCGCCTCCATATTTCTGATTTTTATAGCCTGGCAAATGATTTTTTTTTTTTTTCAATATGACTGGTGGAATATCTCTAACAGATTATTATTTCTATTTGATCTGTAGAATATCTATCTATTAATAATGGAGATTCGCTTCCGGTTTTTGTCTGTAACAAAAATTACGTCACTGCTTACGTCACATTACCCAAAATTGTCATAACAGAATAGATCATTAAATAACCTCATAATTTGAACATGCAACATTAGACAGTCGTCATTGTTTTTTAAAACAAGTTTTAATAAATACATGTCTGGTATTATATATCTATATGTAGTTTTATTTTAAAAGGACTGAGAATGCACAAAGAATGGTCTAATGAGTCATTTAAAATAAGGTTCAATGAATACATATATCACTTTGATATATATTTAAAGTTATCTAACATTTAGTTTTACAAGAAAATTATTTACAAAGCTTAAATTTTCATATATTCTCCTTTGACATTAAATTTGAAAAGTTTTGTGTATTTAACTGTATCCTGTTAGGTAACTGTATGTGCATGTATGACTCTAAGGTTTGTTTACATTTTGTTATGGGGGGAAAATATGTTGGCCAGGGGGGGGGGGGGCAACCCATCATGCTTAAAGATGGAATCCTGGTGGATGAGCAATCCATGACATGCAATACTCCACTTAGGACCTTATTTAGGCTAGACGGGCAGTCGGAGAGGCCCTCTCTGATCATTCGGCTGGTCATGTCAAGTACTAGCACCTATATGATTGTCCCAACCCTTTTGCCCTTATGGCAAGCCTCAACCCTTTTTATCATATAAGGTGGTGGGTGAGGGTCTTCATGTCCTGGGAATGGTGAGGTTCCAGTTCTGGAGGCCTTGGGAATATGGAACATCCCTTCATCACCATTGCTTCCAGGTCCAATCTGACCCGGAGTGGTAGTACCTGTTAGGGTCCCATCTATGGGTTAAATAGAAAAATGTGTTTATAAATTTAAAAAAAAATTGAGTATCCATCAAGAATGACTTTTTTCAAAACTGTGTCAGTATTAAATGACCCACCGAGGTTGATATGCCGTAAAATAAAACAAACTAACAAAAATCTTAAAATAACAAAAATTACTTTTGATGCATCCCAATATTTTGATGTGCTTGTGATGTGTGTGTGTGTGTGTGTGTGCGTGTGTGTGTGTGATTATTCAATAATTTAACAACTTTCCCCAGGGATTGGGGGTGGATATTTTAGTTGCTAATGTAATTCTGTTGTTCATGTGAAATATTCTGGGAGCCCCACTGATATACATGCAGCAAGAAGCAAGGAAACTTTAATGTTTTATTTTATTTTTTTAATCATTAAAGTATAAACTATAGTATCTGTTTCTAAGTAGGCAATGGCACATGAGATTGAGATATCTACATACCCCTCCCAACTTCTCTCTCTTTCTGTGTTTGCCTTTCTCTCTCTCTCTCTCTCTCTCTCTCTCTATGTATCTGCCTTTCTCTCTCTCTCTCTTTCATATATATGCACGTTTACTTTCTGTTTCACTTCTGAAACCTTTATATACCTTTTTATTTCTCTCCCTTTCTCAGTGTATCTTTTCTTACATGCTCCCCTCTCTCTTTCTGTATCAACCTCTTTATATATATATATATATATATATATATATATATATATAAAAGGGCCGGGTTAGCTCAGTAGGTAGAGCGTTTGGCTAGAAACCACAAGGTTCCTAGTTTGATACCCGCCCTCGTCAACTCAGCGTATGAGTAGCACAGGGATCTGTGCGGTAAAGTAAGGAGCTGATGGTAGGTGTGGCGCTCCAAGTTTGTATTCAAAAAGTAATAATTACTAAGATGTTTTAATTGATCAAACTTTTAGGTAGCACCTCCTGTGTGTGCGTGTGCATGTGATGAACGCTCCTGTTGATTCCTATATATTGAGGGCCTAGCAGTTCAATTGAAGATGTGAACCATTGGACAACTTACACAATAATTTGTTTACAATGATGAAGTCCTCTGTAGATCAGCCTTACTTTTTGAATTGTTGGAGTTAGTATACTGTTGGTTTGAACAACAGCAACTATCTAAGCACAACTGAACTGGTGCCCAAAGCAGCTGGTATTTATGCCATTTGGGAATATTCCATGTGTGCATTTGGGTGATTCCATTCCTTGAGTCCCGATTGACTGCTTGGTTTCAGTGGTGTTATGGTGCCAGATAAATAATCTACCATTCTGCACTAGGATTGCAACAATGCAAGATCTGTATTGAATTACAGCTTGCTTGTTGCCTTGTCTGCCAATTCGATGGTAATTGGAAGTTGATGACAGAAGAATGGTTCACCAATGTGCCACAGATTCTCCTAAACAGCACTTCTCAGGTTTTTAATTCAGAGTTTTACCATCTCCCAACTAAAGAGTTCTGTCTGCCCTACTATTTGCCCATAAATAAGTGGAGAAGATTTGGGTTGATGCCTTTCCAAGTGAAATGCAAATAGCCTCATATACAGGAAGCACATGGTGTAATGGTTAGAGTCGTGGTAAATGGACTCATCGACCTGAGTTCAATTCCTGGATGAAGCTGTTTGCATTTCACATGGTGCTGATACCCTTGGAAAAGGTATGAATCCAATACTTCCTCCAGCTATAGGTAAATAGCAGGGCAGACTGGGCTCTTTAACCATGGCTAGGTAACCAGTCTAGGAGAAGGAAAATTCTGAATTCAAAGCTATTAAACTCTGCTTAAGAAAGTGACCTTGTGTTGTATCCTGCCCATGTAGAGTGTTTGGTAAAATATATACTCATATACACAAATGTGCTCACATCCATAAGTCTACAGTTAAATCATAAGAAAAGCATCTATTTTGCTCAACACATACTGAATTTTCAACTGCATTTTCAACATAGTCTCCTTGTGTGTCAAAGCATTTAATTTATTAAGGGAATTAATAACAGAAACATTATACAGTGAAAATTTTGAATCAAAATTAAGTTGATTGTATCATGTCAGGCTATAGACTTCTTGATCCACCCTAATTTACATATATATTGATTGCAATGTCTTGTCAGGCGACTGCCACTCCTTCATTGATTGTCTGTTTGTGAGCTCGTTCATGACTTTTCAACCCTGCTAGCAACTTGCATAACTTAGAACCTATCTGGCACTCATAATGATCGGTGTTGACCGAGTCGACAGGCATGGTATACGCATCACTATGAACTCTCATGTGACACTTGGAATCACCAGCTGTTCAGCACACTTTAGTGCAGCAGGAACATAAAAAAGTCCTCATGCTAGGAATCATCCTGGGAATCAGTGTGGCATAGGAGAGACAACAATTGCAGTCGGATTGCTCTCATGTAATTTCATGTGATCCACCCTAATTTACATATACACACATGTATATAGACACATTTCCAGATGATTGGGATTCCTTGGTCCTCCAGCATTGTCTTGGTCATACACCATCTCTTTGACTGTGTCCTTGTAGATGACTTTTCAAACCAACAGCAGTCTTGCAAACCTCGACACAGAGATAACAGAGAAATGGAGTAATGACTGTAGACATTTCTTGATTCAATTTTTGCAGAAGGTTTTCTATTTGCATTGCTATGTGCCTCTTCAAGCCAGAAAAAGATTTTTGTGAACCTTTACTGCAGATGATGCAAGCCAAGCCTCAAATAAAATATCTCCTGCTCACATCTCCCATCGTTTCATGCAATGTATCCAGCTTTAGAGAGAAGAACATGATCATAAAAATCACACCTCCAAGCAGACTTCTGAACCTGAGAGTTCAACATTGTTCTCTTCCTCAGTTGCTTCAACCATTCATGACTTTTCAAAGGAAAATGTATACACATGGATACACACATGGGGGCATGCTGTAAAGTTCTTAGCTTAAACTAGAAGAGAATAGATTTTTTTTTTTTTCCCCCCTTTTTTTAGAGTTGGCAAACTTGATAAATGTTCCAAATATGAGGATTATTCAATAAATAATAGGGGGGGGGGAAGAGAAAAAAAATTTTTTTTCATCCCTATATGAGTCAACTCTGCATTGTTTTATAGTCCAAAGAAGCATGGCTTAGTCATTTATAATTTATATATATATATACATATATATATATATATGATTAAAATCCTGAAGTAAATAAGATTGTATACCTATTTACTTAATGGATTTAATGGTAACTGAAATATATATATATATATATATATATATATATGATTAAAATCCTGAAGTAAATAAGATTGTATACCTATTTGCTTAATGGATTTAATGGTAACTGAAATATATATATATATATATATATATATATATGATAAATAAGTAATCCACAGACACGTGTTTCAAGGTTTCACCTTTCATCAGTGTGGCTATACTGTAACAGCTACCCCTGGCCGGGTTTGAGACCCGAATGAACTTTCGTTCGCCAAGCCCTTTAATCCGTACGGCCAGAGGCAGCTGTCAAATATAGGAGAATATTTAATCGCTACATTTCTAAGCAGAAATGAATTCACCAGAGTCCTCAAACATATGTAAACAATGCGAGTGTTAGCTAGACGCCAGAACGGTGAATCTGCAATTAAATCCCTATTCAGAGAACTCAACCAAAGTGATATATATATATATGGAGGGGGAACACACTGAATCTGTAGTAAAGAAAAAGTTCCTTATGTAGCAGTCAGTAAAGAAGGTCATTCTGACACTCTTCTGGGACAAGAAAGTACCCATCATTATTGATTTTCCATGAAAAAGGTGCAACTGTAAACAGTGTTTCTTATTGCAAACACCTTAAGTAAGGTTCACCTTATTTATTAAATGACCCTCGTATATTGAACTGTGGTAGTAAATATGTGGAATAACGTATGTTTTATTGTTCTTTGTCCTTCCTTTCTTGGTTAGCCTGAGAACTTTTCTGTAACTACTTATATACATTTATTCTTTTCACCTTTCCTTTCTGTACTTGTGTCTTACATTTCTTTCCACTCATCTCTCTCGCTCTCTCGTCTCTCGCTCTCTCTATCTTTCCTTTCTTTCTCTCTCTCCTCTCTCTCCCCTCTCTCCCCCTCTCTCTCTCTCTCTCTCTTTCTCTCTCTTTCTCTCCCCATTTAAAAAAAAAAATACCTCTATCTGTCTAACAACGTTCTCACCTCTTGTATGTACACCTGCCCCTCTCTGTTTATTTTTTTTCTTCTTCCTTATTCTCAGATATCTCTTGTTATCGATCTCAATCTCAAGAACAGACAGAATTTTGTCTTCCCTCTTACAATCATCTGATGAATTTTTCCGATAGTATTTTTTTTCATACTCACCGCTCCACTTCACGAGCACTCCTCTAATTGGTTAAATCTTGTGTATCAAAACTGATATAAGCAAAGCCATTGTTTTATACCCAGGGCGAGACTCTTTCAGTCTCCCTACCCCCCCTCCATCCATCCACTGATTATTAAAAAGCAAAAGCTCAAAGATCATAGAATGACTGTAGGTATACACATAAAACTTTATAAAAATCTTATTATAATGGAGATGCAGTGTCTTTCTGTAACTGAAACTGCATCACTGCTTACGTCACAATGCCCTCATTAATACATGGAACAAATCTTATTTATTAACGATGTCTCTATGAAAAACTGAGTTTGCTTCAAAACAGCCCATGTTATTAGTGTATTTAAAATCCTGCAATGTGTGTTATATATCACTAAGAAATAAAGGTTTAAATAATATATGGTATTGTTAATTTGCACACTGGTTTTAACAAAACTGGATTTAATAAATAATTACTTTAATATTAAAATTTAAATAATTACTTTAGTATTAAAATCAATCCTATGAATGATTCTATATAGAATTATTATTAGAATAAGTGTTATCTTTTTATATACGTTCTTATTTAATTTCATTAGTCTTTCTAATTTGATATATTTCATTACATTAAAGCATAAATATTTACTTAGAATTTGAAATTTTACAAATGGTAAATATGAAATGGCACATTCTAAAAATTAAAAAAAATTTTTTTATTTTTAGGGAGAAGTTTCCATTCTCCATTTTGGAAAAAGAAAAAGACAAAAAAAGTTGTGATTATACTATGATTATTTTCACCATTCATTGAGGATTCTGTTCAAATGTTTAGGTGTTGATAATGTTTGTACATATTAAAGATAGGTTAATAGAAAATTAAATTCTGTATTATTTGGATTATTCAGACTATTGTCCTCATCTTCATCATTATCTGCACAATGTTTCGGTTGATGTGCCCTTCGGCCTTCTTCAGGTATTTCTTGTCGGGCTTGGGAGCCCCCTCATCAAACTTGGGAACCTTCTCTTCAAACTCGGGATCCTTCATGGAACTTTGATCCTAATCCTTTATTCAATCCACAGGAGTAGACTGTTCTCATTCCGCTAACCCTGACTGGGTAAAAATGTTAAACTGTGTTAATTATTATATGTTACTGTCGCCCTTGAACAGGATTGAACCTGCAGCTTAGAGATAACTGTCACTTAGAACTGTATCAACTCAATGCCTATATCCACTATGCTATGTAGAAATATGTGAAAGTGTATTTGTAATAGAAAGGTGAAGAAAGAAACTGAAACACTTTTGATAGAAACACAAAATAATTCCATAAGGACAAAATATATCGAAAGCAAAAATTGATGATATGCAACAAAATAGCAAGTGTAGGTTTTCATAAAACAGTTAATCACCTAAGAAGCAAATGCAGCAAACTAGCACAAAAGTAGTACAATATTAGGGATGACTGGGTGGGAAAGGTGATTCACTGGGAATTGTGCAAGAGACTTAAATTTGACCATACAACCAAATAGTATATGCACAAACCAGAATCCATCCAAAAAATAATTTTGCTCCAGAGGGCCTCCAGGCCTGTTTGTGACCCTGTAATCAGCCCTGGGTATAAATATTAGGATTAACTCGAACTTAACGGACCTAAATTCCACCATCGTATGTCACTCTGCCGAAAGAAAAGAAATACCAATAATCATGGAATTAACCGAATTTAATGAAATGTTCAGTGTTGATATATTAAGGAATAAAAGATATAATACACAAGTTATTTCATTTAAAAACTTTAACATTTTTTCAGGTCAATTAACTTTGAACCACGTATCTTTGAAAATCTGTGTTACGCTTCAAAGATACATGGTTCAAATTAACTGACCTGAAAAAATGAAGAAGTTTTTAAATAAAATAATTGGTGCATTATATCTCTTATTCATTAATATATCTACACTGAAATTTCATTAAATCTGGTTAATTCCCTGATTTTTGGTATTTTTTTTTTCTTTCGGCAGGGTGACATACGATGGTGGAATTTAGGTCTGTTAAGTTCGATTTAACCAATATTAGTTTATCAATACACATACAAACCCCCCTTTCTCTACTTTTTCTCTACCTTTTCTATCAAATTTTCTCTATTTTTGTTTACTTATTAGAAAAGAATAAAACATTCTTCAATTTTTTCTTTCCTTAATGTCTTTCATTAAGTCATTGTTAAAAAAAAAAAAAAAAACCTTTATATTTTCTTTATAATTTATTCTTATTTTTAGGGGGCTGGTCGACACAGTTTATGCCTTGAAAGATCACCTGAAAGAATTAAGTTTGGTGAGCAAATATATAAATGTGTATGTCTGTGTGTCTGTCTGAGCAGTTAGTTCACTTGCTGCAAGAGTGTGTGTGTCTGTCTGTGTGTATGTGATCTTAAGATCATCTGTATTGAATGCAAGGATTTATCTTTTTTAAATTTCATCATTTTCATTGAAAGTTTTTTTTTTTTTTTTTTAAATTTCTATCTCTCTCTTTTTTTTCTTTTTTTTTTGTTGTCTCTTCAAAAATGTTTAGGCAAAGATGTTTTTATTTTGCTCTTTTTCGTATTGCAGTTTTTAAAAAAATTCTAAATTGTTGCTTTTAACAGTTAACCTTTTTGCACCAAGCTTCACCTGCTTTGAATAATTCTATAGTAAATTATGAGAGAATGTTGCGTGTCTACTCACCCCATATTAACCTTTTATCTACCAGAACGTCTGATGATCAACCCCCCCCAAAAAAAAAAAATACTGAGATTTTCAGCTCTTAGAAAATGATTTTGAGTTTAAAAAAAGGGGAAATGAATTAGATTTGGGACAGGGGTATTGTGGATGTCAGTGGTAGATAAAGGGTTACATTAGGTGCTCTCGTGAGAACCTGTGCAAAAATATCTTCAACCCTAATGGGTCTTAACCCTTTATCTACCAGAACACCCCAAACCACCCAACGATCAAAATGCTAAACTCCCCAAAATCATCAGCGCTTAGAAAAATGGTTTAGAATTTAAAAAAAAAAAAAAAACCAAAAAAAAAAAACAGGAATGTATTAAATAAATACATTTCTATTCAGAAGTAAAGGATCAACGATACTATACTAGCTTGTCAGACATTTCATCACGCTATTGTGGATGGCTGTGGTAGATAAAGGGTTAATAATAATACTAATAATAAATTAACCTCTTCACAAAAAAAAAAAAACAATTGAAAAAAAAACCCTTTGAAACTGTTTCTTGTTTTGGCTGAAGCATGCATTACTTAAAGATAAAAATTGTTTTAGTATAGATTGAGTTATTTTATTGACATCTATATATGTATATATATTTTTTTTTTTGTGGGCGGGGGGGATTTTTTAAATTCTCTCAAACAGTAAAGTTGTGTATTATAATGAATACTGATACCAAAACTCTCTCTTGCACCATTGTTTGAGGAAATAGCATCAAAGATCATCTACTAAAATGCATAAAAAATTTCTTGTTTTCGCAATATTTAGCGATTTCAATATTTAAAACAGAAAAGCTTGTCATTTTAATCTAAAGGAATAATTGAAAATATGACACCATCACCATCACCATCAACACCTCCGATCTGCTGCTTTTTATCTAATAATTAAGCTGTAACAGTGATAACATTTTAAAAGATTGAAATCTATTTCCTCAAACAAAGGCAAAATCTTGAAGAAAAAATTTTTTTTTGGTAATTCTTTGTTAATTTGCAACTTTTGCCACATGGGAGATGTTACAGTTCCCAAATCGACCTACCCTATTGTATATTCATATAAGTCATAACAATAAGCAAAACAGAATTATTCCATGACAACTTGATTGTTTTAAAATATACATGCAACATACCAATGTTCTGAATATATAATCTAGCTATACTTTGGTGTGGTACCAAGTTTCTTGGTACAAGGTGATTCTAGGATGGTCCTATTCTCTACCAGTAGTTTGTTGTAGAGTTCAGGTTCCGTATGAGAGCTCAATGTTTAATTATTGTAAACAGAGCAAAGTTATTAGTGAATAAAAAGGCCTTAAATACCATGGGTATCGTGGTTATGGACCATTTCAACTATGTGGTCCGAAAAAGCTTGTGGGCCCTGGATACCCACGAGTGGAAATGGTCCATAACCATGATACCCATGGTATTTAAGGCCTTTTTATTCACTAATAAATCTAGCTATATGTATATAAAGGGCAGTTGTGTGTATATATGTATGTATGGGTGTATGTCCGGATGAAACTATGAAAATAAAGCAATTAATGACAGAGTAAATATATATACACATTAAATATCACTGGTTCTTGCTTTTTGTGCAAAAATTATGAAGTGGCTGAGGGTCTTATTGGCTTGGGTATGATGTTAAACTGCATCTAATGGTGAAGTTCCAATTTTGAGCTCTGGTGAATGTGGGGTATTCATCGCCATTACTCCAAGGTCTCACTCTGACCTGGAGTGGTAGCACCTGTTAGGGGGTGCCCATCTATGGGTTGAATTGAAAAAAAATGAGTGCAACAAATTTGGTTAAAATAATTGACAAATTTTGAATACTCATCAAGAATGAATAAAACAAAATGTCTTCAGCTTAGAATAACCCAACAAGGTTGACACACCATAAAATCCAACCAACCAATAGAACCACTTAAGCAATATCAATTATTGTAAGCAACCTGAATCAAAATGACTTGAAGAGGGTTGATATACCTTAAAACAAAACAGCTAAAAGATAAAATAGATACTTTACAATATAAGCACTTAACCCTTCATCTACCAGAGCATCCCAAACTGCCTGACGATCAAAATGCCAGACCGTCCGAAAACAATAAATAGAAATATTAAAACATCTTTGTAAATTATCTTGTTACCTTATTAAAAAAAAAAAAATTTTTTAAAATCTACTTCAAAGGAGGTAACTTTTAATTAGTTACTAGTAGAAAATTCAATGTCTATTGCAGGTAGCAGTGATAGATAAAGGGTTACAAAGGTCTTGGTTATTTTTTAAGTGCATGTATATGTGTTCACATACTAAAGCAATCATGTTGTCATAAAACAATTCTTTATGTTTGTATTCTTCATCAAAAATTCATTAAAGAAAATTTGTATATACATTTAACTCTTTGCCTACCAAATTCTATTGCTATTTTTTTACCTGTATGTAGTTCACTATCTATTCAGCTGAGAACTCATTCTAATCAAATAAAGTCATAGTATTATTGTAATCCGAGTCCTTTTGCTCAAGTTTCATGAACTAACCATCATTTGTTGTACTTTGCTTGGGTGTGGTGGGAAAGCTGCTGTGAGCGGCTTAAAGTAGGCAAAGAGTTAAAAAGTGTATAATATGCTTTTTTTTTTTTTTTTTTTCTTATTTATCTTGTTTTTATATTTTTTATTGAAATATGTATGTTACTTTTTTCTGTTTTTAATATTACAGGTTTATATAAACTTTAGATTCTGTAAAAATGTATACAAAATGCCTGTACGCTGTAATATGAGGGTGGACTTAAAAATTCATAGCATGTTAATCACCCGCTGCTGATTTTTTTTTTTCCCAATAGGATCCAGGTGCAGCAACACCAGGGGAAGAAGTGTGTGGACTGCGAAGGGGATAATGTTGAAAAATAAAACTCATTTGGTCACTTTCCATGAATATCTTGGTTGGCCTATGAACTTTTCAGCTGAACCTCATGTATATGTATACATGGGATGTGTATGCAATATGTGGATGTATAATGAATGTGTACATAATGTATATTATGTTTGTGTGTGCTCTTATAGGTGTATATTTGTATATCATATGCACATATATACATGTTTATATAATTATGTATATGCATGTATGTAATTATATAATGTGTATGTATATCCAGTATGTGTTACAAGTGTGTGTGTGTGTATATGTGCAAATTTGCATTGTGCATATATGTATATAATTTGTACATGTGTGTGTGTTTTTATATATATATAAAATTAAAAATTCTCAGTGTGTGTGTGTGTATAACGTTAGGGTAGTGTGGAAATGGAGTCAATGGTACTTGGTTACTGACAGTTTCTCACCTATACAATTGTTCAAACCAAGATAGGCACATACATACACACACACACACACACACGCATATATATATATATATATATATATATATATATTTACTGATCTTAGCTTATATGTGGCACAAGGCCAGAAGCATGGGGTACTCAGTGAGAATCAAACTCACTAACAATGGTTTGCAAGTCTAGCTTGATAACCATTACACCACGTGAGGTGCTCAACACCATACATTCAAGTGTGTGCGTGTGCGTGTATTTGTATATATATATATATATATATATTATCATGTGTGAATGTAATATGCTGTATTCTTTCTAAGTGTGCCATTGAAATATCCCCACAATAAGTCCATAGACCAATTATAAGAAAAAGACATACAATGTGTGTCAAAAAAGTATCGAGATTTTAAACTTTTTGACACACCTTGTATTCTGAAAAAAAAAGTTCCATTCATTCATTAATTTCTTTCAGAATACAAGGTCTGTCAAAAAGTACAAATAAATGATACTTTTTTGACACACCTTGTATATGTTAGAAACATTTTTTTAACGGTCTCCCTGGATTTCATGTGCAAATTTCCTGTCATAAGCCAATATAGAAACTTGACAATTTGTAAGCTTTTCCAATTGAAATGTCAGCTTTTTAATCTCTGTGTCACAACTTAAACGAAATGTTATTGAAATGATTGATCCACTTCTTAGAACCACATTTCTGCAGTTCAATTCTTTAACTGTTTGGAGAATGAAGATAATTTTGGCCAAAAGACTAAAGGAACATTTTTCTTTTGCATGGAGTATATACAAGGTGTGTCATAAAAGTATCGAGATTGAAGCTGTATTTACCAAGATAGAAATAAACAATGAATGGAACGTTAATTGTTTTTTAAATACAAGGTGTGTCAAAAAAGTATCAAGATTGAAGCTGAATTTACCAAGATAGAAATAAACAATGAATAGAACGTTAATTGTTTTAAAATACAAGGTGTGTTATAAAAGTATCAAGATTGAAGCTGTATTTACCAAGATAGAAATAAACAATGAATGGAATGTTAATTGTTTTTTAAATACAAGGTGTGTCATAAATGTATCAAGATTGAAGCTGTATTACCTAGATAGAAATGACAATGAATGGAACGTTAATTGTTTTTTAAATACAAGGTGTGTCATAAAAGTATCAAGATTGAAGCTGTATTTACCAAGATAGAAATGAACAATGAATGGAACATTTTTTTTAAAATACAAGGTGTGTCATAAAAGTATCAAGATTGAAGCTGTATTTACCTAGATAGAAATGAACAATGAATGGAACGTTAATTGTTTTTTAAATACAAGGTGTGTCATAAAAGTATCAAGATCGAAGCTGTATTTACCAAGATAGAAATGAACAATGAATGGAACATTAATTTTTTTTTAAATACAAGGTGTGTCAAAAAAGTATCAAGATTGAAGCTGTATTTACCAAGATAGAAATAAACAATGAATAGAACGTTAATTGTTTTAAAATACAAGGTGTGTTATAAAAGTATCAAGATTGAAGCTGTATTTACCAAGATAGAAATAAACAATGAATGGAACGTTAATTGTTTTTTAAATACAAGGTGTGTCATAAAAGTATGAAGATTGAAGCTGTATGTACCAAGATAGAAATGAACAATGAATGGAACGTTTTTTTTTTTTTTTTTTTTTTCAGAATACAAGGTGTGTCATAAAAGTGGCAACTTTGAAGCTGTATTTACTAAGATAGAAATGAACAATTAATGGAATGTTATTTTTTTCAGAATACAAGGTGTGTCATAAAATTACAAAAACGTTTTTGACAAACATTGTATATATTTACCAACCCCTCTGCACAGGCAGTAATTGACACAAGGTCCATTTTTAAGTGGAGTTTAACAGGTTTGAAATCAGATTTTCCTTCTCCTAGACTGGTTACATGGCCATGGTTAAAGAGCCCAGTCTGCCCTACTATTTACCCATACCTGGAGGGAAAATAGTTGGATGCATACCTTTCCCAAGAGTATTAGCAATATATGAAATGCAAACTGCCATGTCCAGATTTTGACTTTTATGTATATATAATAAAATGTTTATATATATTTCAAATTCAGAATTAAATACTGATGGTAATGTGATGTAAGCAGTGATATAGTTTTGGTTACAGTCAGATAGACACTGAATCTCTTTTATAATAAGTTTTATTAGCATTACTCGATAATGTTTAAAAAAGGATGCCAGCCATCTTTATCTTGATTTTAGAATGAATATGGATTCATGCAAATCTTTTCTATTGAGAGTTTAATACAGGTCAACTCGTAATGTTAACTCCTTATCTAAAAAACTTTACTTTTGTTCTTGATATTTATTGGCCTTTACGGATCAGTATTGAGGAGAGTAAGGCCTCTGATTAATTTTAAATGTCTTTGTGTATACGAGGTTAATCATTTAGAATACGTTGAAAGATGTCAGATTTATATCTCAGGTTTAAAAAAAAAAAGAAAACCAAAAGAAAAAATGCCCTACAAGTAAGACATTGAGTGAATGGCCATTTTCCTTGTTTAGTAGACTGAAGCAATTTGAATTTGATTTAGAGCTCATAGCACAATGGTGATGTACATTTTAGTGTAAGAGAAAAGAAAGAAAAAAAAATGAAGATATAATTACTTTAATTTTGACATTAAATGAAATATAGTTTGGTAAAGATATAATAATTGGTAAAAAAAATATGCTGTTAGGGCGATATCTAATGGTGTTAGTGAATTAATGCTTTCTCTTCTCAATGATTTTCTTCCGTCATTACACCCCAGACCCCCCACCCCCCAAGTTTTGCATGATGTATTTTATTCATAATTCTTTCCTAAATTTGAATATCTAAAAATCATTTTATTATAATTATTGGTTCTTTTCATTTCTCTCTGTGTATAAGTGTGTGTATATATATAATCTGTGTGTTTAGATGTATGTGTATATATACATTTACCCCCCTCCCTTCAAAAAATATTTAACTTATCCTACAAATGTAACATATATATATATATATATATATATATATGGATGGTTTAAAATGGACCAACTAGAGTTTTGCTCAGATTGCAAATCTTCTTACACACACACACACACACACACACACACACACACATATATATATATATATATATATATATATATATATAATACTAGAGTGAGTATCTGGTGGTACTTTGTGTTTGATAAGTAATCAAGACTTAATGATTGTTATTGATTTCCTGATAAAAAGCATTAAATAACACATGAAGGTTGATATGCCATTACAGAGATGCTGATAAGTAACGCGTCCTATATCTCTGACACACAAAAATCTAAAAGGACGCAGTAAAATCATATCCATGCATCCCAGTGTTTTTCTTTTTTCTTCCCTCACATTTCAAGCTAACTGTAAATACATTTCAATAGTTTCTTAGAACCAAATTACACAGAATAGGTTACAAGGTAGGAGTTAGACGGCTTTAGTTGGGACCCATAAATTTTCCCGGGGACTCCTTCAAAGCAAATATGTGCATCCCAGGATGCACTAAACCAAAAAGCTATCAGCATCACTGCCATTAAAACAAAAAAGTGGGTGGCGACCCGTGATGCTTAAGGATAGAGCCCAGATGGATGAGCAGTTCATGACATGCAATACTCCACTTTGGCCCTATCTTGGGCTAGACGGGCAGTTGGAGAGGCCCCGTCTGATCAATCGGCTGGTCACGCAACAAACAAACAAACATAAAACAAAAAAATCAAACTACTTTGGAATTAAGTGGCATCTTGGTAGCCCCCCCCCCTCCTAAAAAGACAAAAAAATTAGCATTATAAATAAAAACAGCAAAAAAAAAACCCTGAGCTTATTACATTTAATATTATTTTCTCAGCATTTCACATTTCCTTAAAATGTGTCTGTTTTCACTGTTTGCCAAACTTGTCCTTTCATGATTTTGGGTTTGACGTGTTGGAGAGTAGAGAATGCAACAATATCAGAATGAAAATCCTTTTAAATCACTTAGAGAAAAAGAAGAAAATAATGGTTTATTTTCACACATTACACAATATAAACAATGTCACATAAAACAAAACAAAAAACGTAATGTTGTTTGTTGTAGTAATGTGTGGAGGATGATCACTCATTAGGAGTGAGCCTATTCTAGTAGTGACCACCTAAGTTTTGTTTATTTTTACATAGTTTGAAAGTTGATTACCAGTTTACTTACTAAAAAAAAGGAAAGATAGAAGAAAGCAAAGAGAATAAATTCATTTTTAGAAGAAGAAGAAGGAAAATGACAAGAATACCAGAGTACATTGAAAAGCACAAAAAATACTTACTATTTGTATTTCCGATTTCAATTCCCTATTTGTTTTAGATGAGTAGGATGTAACACAAGGTCAACTTCGTAAGCGGAGTTAAACAGGTTCGAATTCAGAGTTTTCCGTCTCCTAGACCGGTTGCCATACCAACGTTAAAGAGCCTCGTCTTTTTTTATAGTTATCCATAGCTGAGGGAAGAATACTTGCAGACATACCTTTCCAAAAAGTATTAGCGCTATATGAAATGCAAACAGCCTCATCAAGAATTGAACTTGGACCACCGTATCTATTTCCCACGACGATAACCATTACACGACGCATCCACTAATTATATGATTACTAGCAGGACCTGTCGAAAAGCAAATAAAAAAGGTACAAACTATTTGTATTTCCGATCTCAGTCTGTTTTTGTAAATATAGCTTTAGTCTCAGTAAATTCTGAATTCACCTTTGACAAGACAAGACAGGACAATGATTTATTTTTACAGATTACGCAATACAAACAATGTCACATAAAACAATACAATGTGTGGATGATGATCACTCATTAAGAGTGAGCCTATTTATTAGTCACCATCTCAGTTAGTTTTGTTTTTGTTTATTTTTACATAGTTTGAAAGTTGATTTAAAGTTTACTTACTAAAAGAAAAAGAAAAGATAGACGAAAGCAAAGAGAATAAATTAAGAAATTTGAAAACGAGGAAGACAACAGTGACACAAAGGATAAAACTGAAGGAAAGTTATAGTGAGAATGTTAAAAATATTTAAGTGGTGTAGTTTATCTACTTATTACCTGTGGGGAAGGGGAGTCACAAATATATTTGAATTTCTAAAATGCAGAGTGTTCCTATTGTTGTTTTTATTCAAGGTGAGAACAAGAAGATGCCACCTATCAGCTGTCAATCTAAAAAATTGGACAGAGTTACAAAAAGTCCAACACATCTGAAACTTTGGCATTAAGTGAGGCAGCAGATGGGGTGGCCTAATGTCGGTATCAGCCAGTCAGCGAGGGAGTCTATCCCCTTTTCAATAGCGCTAGACCAAGGAGATTGTTTTAGAATCTGAGGTGGAGCGCCACACCTACCATCAGCTCCTTACTTTACCGCACAGATCCCTGTGCTACTCATACGCTGAGTTGACGAGGACCGGTATAGAACTAGGAACCTTGTGGTTTCTATCCGAATGCTCTACCGACTGAGCTAACCCGGCCCTAAAATGGTATGATTGTACTACCACCAGTATGATGCTATACAGACAATGTATCCCTAACTAGTGCTTTAGGCACCATAAATATTGTTAGTGATAGAAGATTGAGAGTGGACATGGCAAGATTGAGGGAAATGGGTCTTGTCTGCTACCAATTGTCGAAAAAGGCAGTTGAATGGCAGTTGCTCTAATGGTGGACGATTGTCGTATATGTAGTCTGTTGCCAACTAACTTTCTTCCTCTTTTGCTAAAGAGTTCCTTCAACTGAAACAGCCCAAGGGAGATAACTCATAGTCTACACCGATGACTGCAATTTTTCATCACAAGTTTTGTTAAAGTACATAGAGATTTATAGACAAGGATTTATAGAAAGAAAAATTTAAATAAAAAGGAAAGAAAAGAAGAATACAATGACAGTTATCTTCTAAGTTTAGATTCATCATTTTGTTGGCTTAATGGTCATTGCTGTCTAGCTATTCGATTGATCCGCAGATTATCGCCTTTGCTCCTGGCTTTTGAGTCTTTGGCTTAGTTCCAGCTCAAATGGCACCACCGTTTTGTCAACTTATTAATAATGGTCTTCTTTGGCGTTTTCCATTCCAAACTCTGCTGATATTTTGTCCATTTTTGTCTATTGATTTCACATCTGTCATTAACCTTCCCACCTCACCTCTTGTAACTTTGGCCTTCCTCCCTCCCCATATCACCCTCTTGTAACTTTGGCCTTCCTCCCTCTTCTTCCATCACTCCTCTTCCCCCCATCTCACCTCTTGTAACTTTGGACTTCCCCCCCCCCCCTCTTGTAACTTTGGCCTTCCTCCCTCTTCCCCCCATCACTCCTCTTCCAACTTTGGCCTTCCTCCCTCTTCTCCCATCACTCCTCTTCCCCCCATCCCACCTTGTAACTTTGGCCTTCCTCCCCCATCACCCCTCTTGTAACTTTGGCCTTCCTCCCTCCCCCCCCATCACTCCTCTCCAACTTGGCCTTCCTCCCTCTTCTCCCATCACTCCTCTTGTAACTTTGGCCTTCCTCCCCCTCCACCCATTCCTCCTTCTCCATTTTTATGTATTACTGGCACCGTTCCAAATCTGAGATTAATGCCATTTGATCAGACTGTGTGTTGTTAGTCCGTATCGGCTCTGTGAAGTGTGTCATGCATAAAATTTCTTATGAATTCCGCAATGATAAGGTTGGTTGGTTGGGTTTTACTGCATGTCAACGCATTGGGTCATTTTATGGTAAAGACGTTTTTGTTTTATTCATTCTTGATGGGTACTCAATATTTTTCTGTTCATGCAGAGGCGTTGTTAAATCTATATGTATAAAATCCTGCAACAGTTTTAGAATTAAAAAAATCCTATTGCACAAATAATAGAATCATTTAGTAAAAATCCCATGAAAGTTCAAAAGTGTTGAAGTTTATGTACTTTTTGACTTTCACACTTTAATATGGCTGACATTGCTGTTCATATATTTTATATTTGATGTATGACTTTATAAACCCCCCACCTCTCTTTTTTTTCTCTCTCCATATATATATATATATATATAAGATATATATATATATATAGATAATAGCTTGTCAAGTTATCCGATACATGCGTTGTAAGTGCCTTCAAGTAAAAATTTAATATACTTTATCCGCAACGTTTCTAAATAAACAAACATCCAAAAATCTTATTCACTTCGCTGAAGGGCAAAACGGTCTGTTTGTTGTTATTATTCTCTCAATAACGCCCCCTTACCTATTATGGTAGAGGCGTGAGTATCACTTGACAAGCTTAATTTGCTAGGATGGTCAGCTGTGTACTGTGGCCGAGGCGATAAGGTGTTTCACTAGTGTTTCACTGTGTCTGCTGAGGTCCCGGTTTCGATTTCTGTCGGAGGGAAATCGTTAGTATATACCGCTGATGAGACTTAATAAAGTCGAAACAGTCTGTACGGTATTCTACACATCGAACCATCCTTTGTTGGGATTACACTTGTCAAGTTCATTTTCTATAAGAAAAAGTATCGAATTTTATGCGATACATGCGTTGTAAGTGCCTTCAAGTAAAAATTTAATATATATATATATATATATATATATATTTAGTAAATGAAGAAAAACTCTAAACTTGCTTCATTACAATAATTTATTTCAACCATATTAATACGGCATCTTCAGGTAATCACAAGAACATGACTCATGGTCTACCTGCATCAGCTTGGTTAAACCAAACATGGAAAGACCATAACTACGGAAGAAAAACAAAAAAAAAAAAAAAAAACTATATATATATGAGAAGAAAATATTTAAAAAATATAACAAATACAGGATGTTATGATCAGGAAACAATTTTTTTGTGTCAATACTTAAGCATTCGATATATTGTACCATCTTCAGGACACTGTTAAGTGATGTTTATGTGAAGGACAAAATGAAAGATGTTAAGTGTATAGTGAATGTGGGAATATTATGTTATTAACCGTTAATTTTTATATGCGCATTTGTTTATGAAAATCAATGACGTGATCAATGCATGTGCAAAAATGGAAGGTGAAGATCATATATATATATATATATATATATATATATATATATATATATTCACTCACAATATGTGTCAAAGAAGTATCAAGATTTTTGTACTTTTTGACACATGTTGTATACTTGGGGGGGGGAAGTTCCATTCATTCTTCATTTCTATCTTGGAAATACAGCTTTAAACTTGGTACTTTTTTGACACACCTTGTATTCTGAAAAAAAAAATTAATCGATGGAACGTTATTTTTTTGTTTAGAATACAGGGTGTGTCAAAAAGTACAAAAAATTGATACTTTTTTGACACACTGTGTATGTATATAAATATAGACCTCTGTTTAAATAGTGTAGACACAGTCAGCTACACTTGATGATTGTAGGTTTATTGCCAATGGAAGAGTGAGTCTATATATTTGTGTGCGTGTATATATATATATATATATATATATATATATATATATAATTTTTTGCTACAACTAATTTTATACAAAAACTTGAACAATATCATACTTTTATTAAACTATGATTGGCTATTTAAAGTGAGGTTTAAAAGAAGTGAAAAAAAAAACAAAACGAAACAAACCCCCAAAAACTCTTTTACCCCCCCCCCATTTAAATAGTTGATCATGTTTAATAAAAGTATGATATTGTTCAAGTTTTTTTTTTGTGTGTGTGTGTGTGTGTGTGTGTGTATATATATATATAATATATATATATATATATCTGTGTGTGAGAGTATTTGTATATATATTGTGTGTGTATGAGTGTATTTACATATGTGTATATATGTGTGTGTGTACGAGTGTGTGTGTGTATATATATATATATATATATATATATATATAGACCAACTTTACAGTCAAACTCTTCTCTTGTGGGAGGAGACAAAACATGGAAAGTTTTTTGTTAAGAAATCACTTTTCTGATTCTATCTTTCTCTTTTTTATGAAATGCATTTCCAGAAGCCAAGAAAGTCAGCAAAATTTTGGATCTTTTATTCTATCAGATTGTTGACAAAGCAGCCAAAAACGGTTGTCATTATTATTATTATTATCTTTTATTCATTTATTCATTCATTCAGTGTTGAATTCTCAATAAATAAACCTGCCACCTATACTAAAATATCTGAAAAAAGAATTTTATACCAAATGATGAAGTAATTTTTGAGCCTTCAGCATTGGAGATGTTTCTCAGACAGTTCTGTCTGGAATTTTCCAGTAAGCTTCTCGAACACCTTCTGTCATAACTAAGATGTTTGGGTGGGTGGGTGAGCAGAAAACCTGGCTGGGATGAGGTTAGAGGGTGCAGCGTTATAAACAGACCAAAGAAAATTGATTTTCTTGACGGGGTCGACACAAAACCACACATTTTTTATAGGATCGCCTAAAGGCCGCTTCTGGTGGCCATTAACCCGTTCTTGAATCACATTCTACATAGAATTCATATTGTAATTGATTTATTTAGGAATAATGAATTTACCCATAGCTGATGGGAGTTCTGTCTATCTCAAAAGAAAACACAAGTAGCCACATCCAAAATTTGAACTTTACTAATCAAGTCCATTTACTTTGACAATATATATATATATATATATATATGTGTGTGTATATATATAATATATATATTATATATAATGTGTGTTTGTGTGCGCATATATATATAATGTGTGTGTGCGCATATATATATAATGTGTGTGTGTGTGCGCATATATATATAATGTGTGTGTGTGCGCTATATATATGTGTGTGTGTATGCGCATATATATGTGTGTGTGTGTGTATGCGCATATATATATATGTGTGTGTGCGCATATATATGTGTGTGTGTATGTGCGCATATATATATATATATATGTGTGTGTCCGCATATATGTGTGTGTGTGCGCGCGCGCATATATGTGTGTGTTCGCGTGTGTGTGTGTGTGCATATATATGTGTGTGTGTGCACGCGCACATATATATATGTGTGTGTGTGTGTGTGTGTGTTGATTGGGAATCTCCGTATGCTTTTAGTGAGTATATCTTTATTTTATATATATATATATATATATATATATATATATATATAATCTATTTGAGATATATGTTTTGTATCTGTGTCCATTTTCGGAAGTATATATGATATTTATTCCCAGATGAATACATTAGGATAACTACATTATTATAATATAGCACTTTAATGCTTCACACGAATGACCAAACTTCCGAAAAACAGACACAGATACAAAAATATATCTCAAATAGATTATATATATATATATATATATATATATATATATATATATATATAGTAAAAGTAAAGTTGATGGGTTGGCCTAATATAGTTATCAGCCAGACAGCGAGGGAGTCTATCCCCTTTTCACTAGCGCTAGACCAAGGAGATTGTTTTTCATACCTACCATCAGCTCTTATTTTACTGCACATATCCTTGTGCTCCTCATGTGCTGAGTTGGCGAGGGCTGGTATCAAATTAGAAACTTGCAATTTCTAGGCAAGTGGTCTACCGACTTAGCTAAACTGACCATATATATATATATATATAATGAAATAATAGTGTTAGTATAGAAAGAGTGCTCAATGCAATTATAGCAGCACTGGTATAAAACCTAAAATTATGGATACTATATTTCTGTTACTCAACTTTTATGTATTTCACACAATCTTCAGATAGATGTTGTAAATTAGTCAGTCAAGCATTTGTATATGTGAGGTACATTCACATGGTAAGATCTTTTTTGTGAGACATTTACTCAAAAAAATATATAAAATGCTTAGGTATTAATGTGTACAGCATTTTCTTTTTGCGGTTATAAAATATGGGATTAATTAGAGTCAGGTGGTAGATGATACAAGAGAAATTGTTAATATGTCTACACTTAGAAAGTAATTCACTTCTTTTGTTTAGCAATATAAATACATATACATAAGTATATTTTGGCAGCATTTATTCTTTTATGCATGTTTTGTTGAACTCTATGGACAATTTGTGTCTGACGAGCTTCTTTTCTATCCTTCCAATTGTCTGCCCATCTTTTTTATGTCAGGGTGGAATTGGTGAATGAATCCACCAAAGGTTCTTACACTAGTACTTTCTGCACTACAGAGTGCCATCATCAGGTGTGAAATGAGATGTTTCCATGGTTCTTTTTAAACAAACAGTGGCAGTAGGAATAAGTAGAGGAGGGATCACAAGTTTATAAGAATGTTACTGTTTGTTTAAAAAACAAAAACATGAAACATCTCACCAAGAAACCAATGGTAGCAAAATTGTTCCAATGCAAATAAATATAAACTAAAACACTTATTTATTTATCTATATTTTATCTATCTATATATATATATATATATATAAGGTCGAGTCAAAGTTTTTTTTCGTATTTCAAGTATTTCACATTTCAAGTATCTCAGCATCTGTTCACAAGGTCAAAACTTATGTAGGTATCAATTGATTGTTCTTTGTGAAGGACCAAGTTCTGCCAACGAGTGTTTGTGCTTGGCTGTGGTTTAACGATTTCAAGCAAGACTCCATCTTCCACAACAGAAGGTCTCCCTGACCTTCATTTGTCTTCACACTGTTGGACTGAGGTACACAAAATCCACACTTATCATATGGGTGCTAGAGGGCGGTGGCTGAGGGTCTACATGTCCTGGGAATGATTAAACTCTATCTGATGGTGAGGTTCCAGTTCTGGAGGTTTGGGGAATGTGGAGCATCCATTCATCACCATTGCTCCCTGGTCCACTCTGACCCGGAGTGGTAGTACCTGTTAGGGTCCCATCTATGGATTGAATAGAAAAACATGAGTTTATAAACAAAATTGTATTATGCATTAAGAATTAATTCATTTCACAACTTTGTCGGCATTAAATGACCCACTGAGGTTGATATGCCGTAAAACAAACCAAACCAAACCAAACCAAAAAATTCAAACTCATATTTATGAATTTTCCAAACGGTTGGAGGTCATGGTGTAATGGTTAGAGTCGTAGGAAATGGACTTGTGTTCAAATCCTGCAAGAAGCTACAGTTCACATGGCACTAATACCCTTGGGAAAGGTATGAATCCAACTACTCGCCCTCCAGCAATGGGTAAATAGTAGGGCAGACTGAGCTCTTTAACCATGGCTAGGTAACTAGTCTAGAATGAAAACTCTGAATTCAAACCTGTTAAATCCGTTTGGGGTGGTCACTTCTAGAATAGGCTCAGTCCTAATTAGTGACCTATTTCACTAACCTGACCTTCATTTGTCTTCACACTGTTGGACTATGTTGGTCTATGAGGTACACATAAATCACCACTCATATTTATGAACTTTCCCAACATCAAATGCATGCATTTCCGGTAAAATGGGCCAATCAGAAATGAGCCCATTTCAGGAAAGATCTTTTGCAACTGTCCTTGAATCAGTTGCTAACTGGATTCTCTGCCAGAAGAAACACTACAGGCAAGGAGATCTACAAGGAGCTACACTCTTGTACTCATTAGGATTTCAAAGAATACCACAGACTTTCTGCTACTGAGACTACTCCCTTTACTACCATTGGATTTACCAATGGGAGAACTAAATGACTAAAATTGTATTATTTGGATTATTCAGACTATTGTCCTCATCTTCATTGTTATCTGTGCAATGTTTCAGCCGATGTGCTCTCCGGCCTTCTTCAGGAATTTCTTGTTCGGAACTTTCTCGGACTTGGGAACCCGAGTCCGACAAGAAATACCTAAAGAAGGCCAGAGGGCACATCATCCGAAACGTTAATTAAAGTTCCAGTTACCGTCGAACTGGGAAGACAAGGCAACAAACGGTTGTAACTCAAATACAAACCCGAATGCTACAAAGTCCACTGCAAAATGACAAAGTATATATAAGACTCCACAATGTCATTTAAATCAAGCAGTCAAGCAGCCAATCAGAATTCAAGGAATGGAATCACCCAAATCACACAGATTCATGGATGGATCATTCTGGATTCCTATTTATACCAGCTGTTTTGGACACTGCTTGAGTTGTACTTAGTTAGCTGCTGTTATTAAAACCAACAGTAGACTAACTGACTTCAATAGTACAGATAACAATAAAGATGAGGACAATAGTCCGAATAATCCAAATTATCAAGCCTCATCTCAAAAATTCTGAGAAATAGACTAAAATGGTGACCAGAATTGTAACACAAGGTTGGTAACAATGTATGAATGCTCGTTCTTGGCTGTTGTTCAGCCATTTCAAACAAGGCTGGTTGTCAGAGAGGCCCCATCTGATCAATTTGGTCTAGCACAAGCAAAAAAAAAAGGATAGACTCTCTTGCTATTTGGCTGATACCGACAATAGGCCACCTTGCAAACTTTATTTACTCCTACTATATATAAGGTGTGTCAAAAAAAGTATTGAGATTTTTTGTACTTTTTGACACACCTTTTATTCTGAAAAAAATAATGTTCCATTCATTTTTCATTTCTATCTAGTTAAATACAGCTTTAAACTTGATACTTTTTTGACACACCTTGTATTCTGAAAAAAAATTAATGAATGTAATGTTATTTTTTTATTTATTTTTTTTTTCAGAATACAAGGTGTGTTAAAAAGTACAAAAAATCTCAATATTTTTTGACATACCTTGTGTGTATATGTATATATATATATATATATATATATATATAAAAGAATAAAGGAAAAACAATTCAGAAATGATTGGATGACAAATTAATAATATAACATGAACATAACCCCAACCCTTTTTATCATATGGATGCTAGAAGGGGCTTGGTGAGGGTCTTCATGTCTGGGAATGCCATTAAACTCTATCTGATGGTGAGTTTCCAGTTCTGGAGGTCTGGAGAATGTGAAGCACCCCTTCATCACCATTGCTCCCTGGTCCACTCTGATCTGGAGTAGTAGTACCTGTTATGGTCCCATCTATGGATTAAATAGAAAAATGTGTTCATAAAAAAAAATTGACTATCCATTAAGAATGAATTTATTTTAAAACTTTATCGGTATTAAATAACCTACAGAGGTTGATATGCCGTAAAAACAAGCAAATCAAACCAAACATACCACTGTTAACAATGAAGCATGCCAAGACTACGTTTGTGTTTGCAACTGACAAATATTTACTTGTCTGATTTTCTCCTTCTCTCAAACTCTTCATTAACCCTGATATTACAGCTTTTTTTTTTTTCTGATTGCAAACAACATCTTGATGTTTTGAATAATTATGATATTTTGGACAACATTCTGGCCACTGTAACCTCGTTCTCTGTTTTAGGTGTTTTTTTTTTAAATCTATTATTTTAATTACTTCAAAATAAGTCATCTTCTGCGTTTGAATTCATGAGTAATCGTCTGAAGATGACTTATTTTAAGTTAATTAAAATAATAGATAAAAAAAAAACACCTAAAACAGAGCACAAGTTTACAGTGGCCTGAATGTTGTGTTTATACACAATAAAGATGAGGACAACAGTCTGGAATATTATAATTATTCATATCAAGTTTCATCTCATAAATTCATCAAAAATTTCTTACTATAAAATGCATTGATGTTTTGAATAATTATATTTTGAACTGTTGTTCTCATCTTTATTGCATATAAACAAAACTTTCAGGCCACTGTAACCCAGACTCTGTTTTAGGTGTTTTTATTTATTATTTTAATTACCTTAAAAAATCGTCATCTGCATTTAAATTCAAGAGGAATTGTCTGAAGATGATTTATTTCAAAGTAATTAAAATTAATAATAAAAATACACCTAAAAAAGAGCCTGAGGTTTGTCGGCAGGAAATAACCTACCGAGGTTGATACGCCATAAAACAAAACAAATCAAGTTGCCTAAAATCATCTGTGAAAATGTGAAAAAAAAAAAAAAAAAAAATTTTTTTTACTCAACCTGCAAGATGTTCTGACATATGATTTTTTTTCATACTAAACTTTTTTTTTTTTTTTTTCTCATTTCAGGAACAGAAAAAGCTCCGGAAAGATTTGGAAGAGGAAGTAAAAGCCCGTAAAAGACTTGAAAACCTAATACCAAATACGCTGAAAAATATCCCCCACAATGCGACATGGGAAGAAAACATGACATAACGAAAACACAGAGCAAAATAAACTGCTGATGGGGTGGGTGTGAGAAGTGGGGGGGAGGGTCATTATAGCATTTTTTATAATTCAGGAAAAAAAAAAAGAAGAAAATATTGTCTTATGATTTTTATGATTTTGTCACTGTCAGCCTCATTACTACTTTTACTACTACTAGTACTACTACTACTACTACTCTTACTATTTCTACTGCTGTTAAAAATGGCTGCAACTATATTCTCTGTTTTTTTACAAGTATCGAGCCTTTGCGGTGGGTGTTGAACACAGCTTTTGAGTTTAAGAAAGCTGACCACCAATTTTTTTTTTTTTTTTTTCAAATCCTATCCCTAATGTTCAGGTCTGTAGCATATTTACAGAAGAGGGGAAAAAATTTAAGGAAGCGATTGGGGGGGGGGTAAAATGAATAAAAATACCAAACACTTATTTGAAATCTGGACCCTTCCCAAATAGTTGCCAGTCTTATACTTGTAAAATCTAACAGTACATAAATTTTTACTTTTACCACTTTTTCTTTTCTTTTTGTTTTTCATTTAGTTTTAGTTTTCTGAATTTTTCAGAAGAGACTTGATAATTTGTATTATTTGGATTATTCCGGCTATTGTCCTCATCTTTATTGTTAGGGGCCGGGTTAGCTCAGTCGCTAGAGCGTTCGGCTAGAAACCACAAGGTTCCTAGTTCGATACCGGCCCTTGCCAACTCAGCGTATGAGTAGCACAGGGATCTGTGCGGTAAAGTAAGGAGCTGATGGTATGGTGTGGCGCTCCACCTCAGACACAAAAACAATCTCCTTGGTCTAGCGCTATTGAAAAGGGGATAGACTCCCTCGCTGATTGGCTGATACTGACTCAAGGCCACCCCGGCGACTTTACTTACTTATTGTTATCTACACAACATTTCGGACGATGTGCCCTCCAGACTTCTTCAGGTATTTCTTGTTTAGACTTGGGAACCTTCTCTTCAAACTCTGGAACCTTCTTGGCAACCTTCACGGAATTCCAAACCTATAAATTTTAATAAAGGGTTAGTTTCAAAAGTCCGTGAAGGCTTCCAATTATGACAAGAAGGTTCCCGAGTTCAAAGAGAAGGTTCCCAAGTTTGAGGAGGGATTCCCAAATTCGAGAAGGTTCTCGAGTCTGACAAGAAATACCTGAAGAAGGCCAGAGAGCACATCATCCGAAACATTGTGCAGATAACAATAAAGGTGAGGACAATAGTCCAAATAATACAAATCATTCAGTTTTGTTTTTCTTTTTCTTTTTTCTTTTTTCTTTTTTTCGTTTTTCATGTCTTTTTCTTTTTTATTATATTTTTTGTTTCATCCATTCCAGTAGCAAAATATTAAGCATTAATTGATCTCTCTCTTTTT
>CM042153.1:16702239-16721582 GCA_023376005.1 Doryteuthis pealeii | reverse complement strand
AAAGAGAGATACACTGTATCTCCATTTATAATAAGATTTTTATAAAGTTTTTATGTGTATACTACAGCCATTCTATGATCTTTGATGCGCTTTTGCTTTTTAATAATTCAGTGGATGGATGGATGGAGGGGTAGGGAGACTGAAAGAGTCTCGCCCTGGGTATAAAACAATGGCTTTGCTTATATCAGTTTTGATACACAAGATTTAACCAATTAGAGGAGTGCTCGTGAAGTGGAGCGGTGAGTATGAAAAAAAATATATTATCTGAAAAATTCATCAGATGATTGTAAGAGGGAAGACAAAATTCTGTCTGTTCTTGAGATTGAGATCGATAACAAGAGATATCTGAGAATAAGGAAGAAGAAAAAAAATAAACAGAGAGGGGCAGGTGTACATACAAGAGGTGAGAACGTTGTTAGACAGATAAAGGTTGTTTTTTTAAATAGAGAGAGAGAGAGAGAGAGAGAGAGATGAGTGGAAAGAAATGTAAGACACAAGTACCGGAAGGAAAGGTGAAAAGAACAAATGTATATAAGTAGTTACAGAAAAGTTCTCGGGCTAACCAAGAAAGGAAGGACAAAGAACAATAAAACATACATGTTATTCCACATATTTACTACCACAGTTCAATATACGAGGGTCATTTAATAAATAAGGTGAACTTTACTTAATGTGTTTGCAATAAGAAACACTGTTTACAGTTGCACCTTTTTCATGGAAAATCAATAATGATGGGTACTTTCTTGCCCCAGAAGAGTGTCAGAATGACCTTCTTTACTGACTGCTACACAAGGAACTTTTTCTTTACTACAGATTCAGTGTGTTCCCCTTCCATATATATATATATATATATCACTTTGGTTGAGTTCTCTGAATAGGGATTTAATTGCAGATTCACCGTTCTGGCATCTAGCTAACCTCGCATTGTTTATATGTTTGAGGACTCTTGGTGAATTCATTTCTGCTTAGAAATGTAGCGATTAAATATTCTCCTATATTTGACAGCTGCCTCTGGCCGTACGGATTAAGGGCTTGGCGAACGAAAGTTCATTCGGGTCTCAAACCCGGCCAGGGGTAGCTGTTACAGTATAGCCACACTGATGAAAGTGAAACCTTGAAAACACGTGTCTGTGGATTACTTATTTATCATATATATATATAATTATATATATATATATATATATATATATTTCAGTTACCATTAAATCCATTAAGCAAATAGGTATACAATCTTATTTACTTCAGTTTAATCATATATATATATATTATATAATAAATTTTAAATGACTAAGCCATGCTTCTTTGGACTATTTATCATATATTATATATATATATATATATATATATTTCAGTTACCATTAATCCATTAAGCAAATAGGTATACAATCTTTATTTACTTCAGGATTTTAATCATATATATATAGTATAGTATATAATATATATATATATATATATATAAATTTTAAATGACTAAGCCATGCTTCTTTGGACTATTTATCATATATATATATATATATATATATATTTCAGTTACCATTAAATCCATTAAGCAAATAGGTATACAATCTTTATTTACTTCAGGATTTACATATATATATATATATATATATATATATATATAATATAAAAATGACTAAGCCATGCTTCTTTGGACTATAAAACAATGAGTTTACTCATATAGGGATGAAAAAAAGTTTTTTCTCTTTTTTTTCCCCCTCCTATTATTTATTGAATAATCCTCATATTTGGAACATTTATCAAGTTTGCCAACTCTAAAAAAAGGGGGGGAAAAAAATCTATTCTCTTCTAGTTTAAGCTAAGAACTTTTCAACATGCCCCCATGTGTGCATCCATGTGTATCCATTTTCCTTTGAAAAGTCATGAATGGTTGAAGCAACTGAGCAAGAGAACAATGTTGAACTCTCAGGTTCAGAAGTCTGCTTGGAGGTGCGATTTTTGTGATCATGTTCTTCTCTCTAAAGCTGGATACATTGCATGAAACCATGGGAGATGTGAGCAGGAGATATTTCATTTGAGGCTTGGCTTGCATCATCTGCTGTAAAGGTTCACAAAAATCATTTTTCTGGAAGAGGCACATAGCAATGCAAATAGAAAACCTTCTGCAAAAATTGAATCAAGAAATGTCTACAGTCATGACTCCATTTCTCTTATCTCTGTGTCGAGGTTTGTAAGACTGCTGTTGGTTTGAAAAGTCATCTACAAGGACACAGTCAAAGAGATGGTTTTGGACCAAGACAATGCTGGAGGACCAAGGAATCCCAATCATCTGAAAATGTGTCTATATACATGTGTGTATATGTAAATTAGGGTGGATCACATGAAATTACATGAGAGCAATCCGACTGCAATTGTTGTCTCTCCCATGCTACACTGATTCCCAGAATGATTCCTAGCATGAGGACTTTTTTATGTTCCTGCTGCACTAAAGTGTGCTGAACAGCTGGTGATTTCAAGCGTCACATGAGAGTTCACAGTGATGCGTATACCATGCCTGTCGACTCGGTCAACACCAATCATTATGAGTGCCAGATAGGTTCTAAGTTATGCAAGTTGCTAGCAGGGTTGAAAAGTCATGAACAAGCTCACAAACAGACAATGAATGAAGGAGTGGCAGTCGCCTGACAAGACATTGCAATCAATATATATGTAAATTAGGGTGGATCAAGAAGTCTATAGCCTGACATGATACAATCAACTTAATTTTGATTCAAAATTTTCACTGTATAATGTTTCTGTTATTAATTCCCTTAATAAATTAAATGCTTTGACACAGAAAGAGACTATGTTGAAAATGCAGTTGAAAATTCAGTACGTGTTGAGCAAAATAAATGCTTTTCTTATCATTTAACTGTAGACTTATGGATGTGAGCACATGTGTGTATATGAGTATATATTTTACCAACCACTCCACATGGGCAGGATACAACACAAGGTCACTTTCTTAAGCAGAGTTTAATAGCTTTGAATTCAGAATTTTCCTTCTCCTAGACTGGTTACCTAGCCATGGTTAAAGAGCCCAGTCTGCCCTGCTATTTACCTATAGCTGGAGGAAGTATTGGATTCATACCTTTCCCAAGGGTATCAGCACCATGTGAAATGCAAACAGCTTCATCCAGGAATTGAACTCAGGTCGATGAGTCCATTTCCCATGACTCTAACCATTACACCATGTGCTTCCTGTATATGAGGCTATTTGCATTTCACTTGGAAAGGCATCAACCCAAATCTTCTCCACTTATTTATGGGCAAACAGTAGGGCAGACAGAACTCTTTAGCTGGGAGATGGTAAAACTCTGAATTAAAAACCTGAGAAGTGCTGTTTAGGACAATCTGTGACACATTGGTGAACCATTCTTCTGTCATCAACTTCCAATTACCATCGAATTGGCAGACAAGGCAACAAGCAAGCTGTAATTCAATACAGATCTTGCACTGTTACAATCCTAGTGCAGAATGGTAGATTATTTATCTGGCACCATAACACCGCTGAAACCAAGCAGTCAATCGGGACTCAAGGAATGGAATCACCCAAATGCACACATGGAATATTCCCAAATGGCATAAATACCAGCTGCTTTGGGCACCAGTTCAGTTGTGCTTAATTGTTGCTGTTCAAACCAACAGTATACTAACTCCAACAATTTAAAAAGTAGGGCTGATCTACAGAGGACTTCATCATTGTAAACAAATTATTGTGTAAGTTGTCCAATGGTTCACATCTTCAATTGAACTGCTAGGCCCTCAATATACAGGGATCAACAGGAGCATTCATCACATGCACACGCACACACAGGAGGTGCTACCTAAAAGTTTGATCAATTTAAACATCTTAGTAATTATTACTTTTTGAATACAAACAAGATCCCTGTGCTACTCATACGCTGAGTTGGCGAGGGCAGGTATCGAACTAGGAACCTTGTGGTTTCTAGCCAAACACTCTACCGACTGAGCTAACCCGGCCATTTATATATATATATATATTCAGAGTTATCCTTCTCCTAGACTGGTTACCTACCCACGGCTGAAGGGCCCAGTCTGCCCTACTATTTAACCCATAGCTGGAGGGAGAATATATGGATTCATACCTTTCCCAAGGGTACTAGCGCTATGTGAAATGCCAACAGTTTCGTCTAGGAATTGAACTCGAGTCGACGAGTCCATTTTCCACGACTCTAACCACTAGCCCACGCGCCTCCATATATTCAAAATTCCTGAGGTCGGTCGTTGATTGGGTTTGTGGCAACCTTTGATGCACCAATTCTTTCTTATCGACTGTGCCAAAAAGTGTGGATGGTCCAACACAAGCCTTCACCACTATAAACAAATCATTGTGTGGATGTTCATTGTATGTATAACCCTCATGCGTCGAAAATCGACGAGAGTCCATAATATATGTATATATTATATATATATATATATATATATATATATATATATAAGAGGTTGATACAGAAAGAGAGAGGGGGGCATGTAAGAAAAGATACACTGAGAAAGGGAGAGAAATAAAAAGATATATAAAGGTTTCAGAAGTGAAACAGAAAGTAAACGTGCATATATATGAGAGAGAGAGAGAGAGAGAAAAAGGCAGATACATAGAGAGAGAGAGAGAGAGAGAAAGGCAAACACAGAAAGAGAGAGAAGTTGGGGGGGATGTAGATATCTCAATCTCATAAGTGCCATTGCCTACTTAGAAACAGATACTATAGTTTATACTTTAATGATTAAAAAATAAAATAAAACATTAAAGTTTCCTTGCTTCTTGCTGCATGTATATCAGTGGGGCTCCCAGAATATTTCACATGAACAACAGAATTACATTAGCAACTAAAATATCCACCCCCCAATCCCTGGGGAAACTTGTTAAATTATTGAATAATCACACACACAGAGACACACACACACATCACAAGCACATCAAAATATTGGGATGCATCAAAAGTAATTTTTGTTATTTTAAGATTTTTGTTAGTTTGTTTTATTTTACGGCATATCAACCTTGGTGGGTCATTTAATGCTGACACAGTTGTGAAAAAAATTCATTCTTGATGGATACTCAAATTTCTTTTTTAAATTTATAAACACATTTTTCTATTTCACCCATAGATGGGACCCTAACAGGTACTACCACTCCGGGTCAGATTAGACCTGGAAGCAATGGTGATGAAGGGATGTTCCATATTCCCAAAACCTCCAGAACTGGAACCTCACCATCAGATAGAGTTTAACATCATTCCCAGGACATGAAGACCCTCACCCACCACCTTATATGATAAAAAGGGTTGAGGCTTGCCATAAGGGCAATAGGGTTGGGACAATCATATAGGTGCTAGGACTTGACGTGACCAGCCGAATGATCAGACTGCCCATCTAGCCTAAGTAAGGTCCTAAGTGGAGTATTGCATGTCATGGACTGCTCATCCACCAGGATTCCATCTTTAAGCATGATGGGTTGCCACCCTTGGCCAACATATTTTTCCCCCATAACAAAATGTAAACAAACCTTAGAGTCATACATGCACATACAGTTACCTAACAGGATACAGTTAAATACACAAAACTTTTCAAATTTAATGTCAAAGGAGAATATATGAAAATTTAATGTTTGTAAATAATTTTCTTGTAAAACTCTAAATGTTAGATAACTTTAAATATATATCAAAGCGATATATGTATTCATTGAACCTTATTTTAAATGACTCATTAGACCATCTTTTGTGTATTCTCAGTCCTGAGTTTATATATAATTCAGTTGTTCTTACGTTTTTATGTAGTACTTGATGCTGACTATAAATTAAATACTCAGTGCTAACCTTGCTTAATTCTTGTGTGACATAAGCAGTGACATAGTTTCAGTTAGAGACAAAAAGAGAATGAATCTCCATTATATATACTAGTACAAAATAAAAAAACACCCTCCGGGCGATGTAAAAATAGATTTTTGAAACATATTGCCTGAGGGGTGGGGGTAAAAAATTCAATGTCAGCGAGTTTGTATGCTAAGTAAGTAAAATCATCAAATTCATTAAAGGATTAAAAAATAAAACAATTTAAAATGTAAACTTTAAATATGTATTAAAATAAAACTACATATAGATATATAATACCAGTCATGTATTTATTAAATCTTGTTTTAAAAAACAATGACGACTGTCTAATGTTGCATGTTCAAATTATGAGTGTATTTAATAATCTATTCTGTTATGACGATTTTGGGTAATGTGACGTAAGCAGTGATGTAATTTTTGTTACAGACAAAAACCGGAAGCGAATCTCCATTATTAATAGATAGATATTCTACAGATCAAATAGAAATAATAATCTGTTAGAGATATTCACCAGTCAGCAGATATATTGCAAAAAAAAAAAAAAAAAATCATTTGCCAGGCTATAAAAATCAGAAATTTGCCAGGCTATAAAAATCAGAAATATAGAGTCGTAGGAAATGGACTCATCATCCTGAGTTCAATTCCTGGACGAAGTTGTTTGCATTTCACATGGCACTAATACCATTGGTAAAGGTACGCATCCAATTCTCCCTCCAGCTATTGATAAATAGCAGGGCAGACAGAGCTCTTTAACCATGGCTAGGTAACCAGTCTAGGAGAAGGAAAATTCTGAATTCAAGCCTGTTAAAACTCCGCTTGAGAAATTGACCTTATGTCACATCCTGCTCGTATGGAGGTATTGGTAAAAATATTTAAAAAATCAGAAATTGTGAATCAAATTTCTCAAGGGAATATTATTAACTGAAGAATTAATATATTACTGCACTTGATTTTTGTTTTGTTTTGTTTTACGGCATATCAACCTCAGTGGGTCATTTAATGCCGATAAAGTTTTGAAATAAATCAATTCTTAATGGATAATACAATTTTTTTTATAAATACATTTTTCTATTTAACCCATAGATGGGACCCTAACAGGTACTACCACTCCGGGTCAGAGTGGACCAGGGAGCAATGGTGATGAAGGGGTGCTCCACATTCCCCAAACCTCCAAAACTGGAACCTCAACATCAGATAGAGTTTAACGTCATTCCCAAGACATGTAGACCCACAGCCACCGCCTTCTAGCACCCATATGATAAAAAGGGGTTGGGGCTTGCCTTTCTCAAGGGAATATTATTAACTGAAGAATTAATAGATTACTTCACTTGAATAAGTAATAAAAATATAAAGAATGAAAATAAGATAACCAAAAACACAACGAAGATTAATGTATTTTTGCTATAACTCAGATTTCTTTGGATCAGTTTTTTATATTTCTTTATTTCTCTTGTATTAATTTTGAATAATATAATCTTTGCTCTGTATCACGAATTGTATGCTAAGTTGGGTAATCACTGAATAGGAAAATCTTAAAATTCTATGAGAACTTAAAAGCATTATTTTGCTACATTAGGTTCTCAAGATTTATTTTCAATATCAAGAAAATGTTGGTAATGGAATTTGAAATGTCTTAACCTCGCCATCAAGTTTGGGAATGCTCATTAACATAGGCTCACTAAAAAGATTGGTTTGGTTTGTTTTACGGCATATCAACCTCAGTGGGTCATTCAATGCCGACAAAGTTTTGAAATAAATTTATTCTTAATGGATAACAAATTGTTTATCAACTATTGTTTTTCTATTTAACCCATAGATGGGACCCTAACAGGTACTACCACTCTGGGTCAGAGTGGACCAGGAAGCAATGCTCCACATTCCCCAAACCTCCAAAACTAGAACCTCACCATCAGATAGAGTTTAACGTCATTCCCAGGACATGTAGACCCTCAGTCACCGCTTTCTAGCACCCATATAATAAAAAGTCACTAAAAAGAAAGAATAAAAGTAATAACACTCTCTTTAAATAGATTCGTCAAGTATTTGCCAACACAAACAGATTCCTTGGGGCTGGGATTAGAGTGTAGTATCGGTTTGGTTTGATTTTACGGCATGTCAACACATTAGGTTATTTTATGCTGAACACGTTTTTGTTATATTCATTCTTGATGGGTACATCCCCCTACCCCACAAACGCATTTTTTTTTATTTAACCCATAGATGGGACCCTAACAGGTACTACCACTCCGGGTCAGATTGGACCTGGAAGCAATGGTGATGAAGGGATGTTCCATATTCCCAACATCTCCAGAACTGGAACCTCACCATCAGATAGAGTTTAACATCATTCCCAGGACATGAAGACCCTCACTCACCACCTTATATGATAAAAAGGGTTGAGGCTTGCCGTAAGGGCAATAGGGTTGGGACAATCATATAGGCACTAGGACTTGACATTACCAGCCGAATGATCAGAGAGGACCTATCCGTCCGCCCATCTAGCCTTTACAATGATTATAACCGTTACACCACGAGCACCTTCATACTTCAGCAAAACACTAATTTCTTTTTAAGCCCTCATCAGTAATTGATGTTCCTGTTTTTGTTGGTTTTTTTGTCTTTAGGTTCAGCAAGAATTCTCTTGTAAGGTTTTTTAGAAATACGTCCAACTTTCAGGAGTTAATTTGATTTCTTTGGGGTTTTTTTTTGTCATTGACTTTTTTTAACCATTTCTTTTTCTTTCCTTGCATCAAAACAACTTTCAAAATCTACAACACTATGTACATTCATCATTTTTATCTCATACTAAAATCTCCTTCATTCAAATCACAAGAAAAAGCTACAAACAAACAAAACTTCTTCAAAAACACTTCTTTGTCTTCTGTTTCCGAAACAAAGATATTCCCCCACCCCTCTCAAAATATTTGAGTGGAGATAAAACCAAGCAAAGTCACACTAGTATTATTTAAAAATTGTCTTCTCTATATCAGTACTTTGGATTAGTCTCATATTCTTGATTTTTTTGATTTTTTTCTTTTGAAATCTTTGACAACAAAGAATGAATAATCTCTGTCCTAATTTCAGGTTTAGCCTTGTCACAATCTTGTTTTTGTTTTGTTTGGTTTTATGGCATATCAACCTCAGTGGGTCATTTAATGCCGACAAAGTTTTGAAATAAATTCATTCTTAATGGATAACAAATTTCGTTTATCAACTCATGTTTTTCTATTTAACCCATAGATGGGATTGTCATAATCTGTCAGAAGTCTTTTCAATAATTCTATTGATTTTAATGGCCTGTCAACCCCTCTAGGGTCATTTTATTCCTAGAGAATTAGGTATGTTCATATTTACATTTTTTGTGTAGGAATTTCTTCAGAAGATTTTTGGGTAATTTTCAAAATGCTGTCGTCCCAGCTTCCTGCCCTAAAATACGGTAGGCAGCACCTGCTGAAAAGGCCTTTTTTAAAGTTTTTTATGCACCAGTAAATGTTAAAATATCATTTTTTAGCAGTTTGAAGGCGTTTTTATTGATAAATTTATGCGATAAGATAGTGATATTTTACAGGATCCCGTCTACTAGGTTTTTTATCCACAAGTAAATGTAAATATTTTAAACCGCCCCCCCACCTCTAGAATACCTCCCCTTGATATTTATATTTTAATTTAAAACAAATGTCACTTGTCGATAAAAAAAAAAACAAGGTGGAGGTTAAAATATCGCTTTCTTATCAAATTAATTTGTCTATAAAAACGCCTTCAGCTATACGCTTTATAACTAGCATGGGTCTCTTTTTCAGCATGCACCACCTAGCTGGTAGGAGGCTGGGACGACAACTCCAAAAAATTACCATTTTTTGTTTTTATCAAATATGAATAATCTTTAAACAGATCTATTTGACCAAAACAGATGGGACCCTAACAGGTACTACCACTCCAAGTCAAAGTGGACCTGTGGGTAATGGCAATGAGGGAGTACACTACACTCCACAGATATCCAGAACTGGAGCCTCATGATCACATGCAGTTTAGTGTCATATCTAGCATACACCCTTTTAAGAGAGACTTCTAGGATGAATTGCAAAGGTTACATTTCAACAACATTGTCTTAATATGGTAATGCTGAAGAAATGTAACCTTTGCAACATCACACCTTCAAGTGTGTGTTGCATAGCGCGTCGTCACTGTACTAAATTGCAATAGTTTTATCTTCATTGTAAGGGATGACAATAACACCAAAGTTATCCTCCAGAAGTTTATTGAAATAAATTCAAGCTTCTTAACTTCGAGAGAGAGGGTCAGTTTAATTAATATATTCAGTCTTTAGACTTTCGGTCCTTCGATTAAATTTCTGGGCGACAAGCTTTTTCAGTTGGTAAATATTAAGGCTAGCTTTTCTGACACCAACTACACAAGGTCCCGCTCGGCCGACTACTGACCCCGATCACCTCACTCTCTCTTCGGCTGACTGCCTCTGGGGCTAACTGACGACTGACCTGTCTCGAGCCCTCGGTTCTTTTATATTCATAGCTACTCCCACGTATTTTTATCTCTTGATCTGATAACAGGCAGTTGTTAAACTTCTTTGTTTAATAAAACCGGAAATTCATATTTCCGTTTGTACAATATATAACAGTGTCGAAGATCTGGCAGCTCAATAATGAGATAAACAAGACTGCAGAGTGGCAACATTTTCGTCATCATGAACAACCAAATGTAGATGGGAATTTCCCCTGCAATGTGTGTGACCGCAGAATTGGACTAATGAGCCACCATAGGGTCCGCAAATAAAGACATGGAGTGACGTCATCGTCGTCTACGATGGAATTCGAAAAGAAGAAAGAAAGAATTGCAAAAATAACAATAGGATGAATATGTGTAATAAAATTACAAATCATCCTTTCTTGCTAAGTTCATCTATCCTTACTAATCAGCATTGTAAATCTTTGCATATAAGTTTGCTGAAGATCTGATGAGCTCCGAGCTCTGAAACATTTCAGCAAAGTAACTTGATGCCCCTAGGGTGACTAATGAAACAAGGCCCCACAAAAATTATAGCATATTAGTTTGCTGAAGATCTGATGAGCTCTGAAACATTTCAGTCAAGTAATTTGATGCCCTAGGGTGACTAATGAAACAAGGCCCCACAAAAATTATAGCATATTAGTTTGCTGAAGATCTGATGAGCTCTGAAACATTTCAGTCAAGTAATTTGATGCCCCTAGGGTGACTAATGAAACAAGGCCCCACAAAAATTATTGCATATTAGTTTGCTGAAGATCTGATGAGCTCTGAAACATTTCAGTCAAGTAATATGATGCCCCTAGGGTGACTAATGAAACAAGCCCCACAAAAATTATTGCATATTAGTTGCTGAAGATCTGATGAGCTCTGAAACATTTCAGTCAAGTAATATGATGCCCCTAGGGTGACTAATGAAACAAGGCCCCACAAAAATTATAGCATATTAGTTTGCTGAAGATCTGATGAGCTCCGAGCTCTGAAACATTTCAGCAAAGTAACTTGATGCCCTAGGGTGACTAATGAACAAGGCCCCACAAAAATTATAGCATATTAGTTTGCTGAAGATCTGATGAGCTCTGAAACATTTCAGTCAAGTAATTTGATGCCCTAGGGTGACTAATGAAACAAGGCCCACAAAAATTATTGCATATTAGTTTGCTGAAGATCTGATGAGCTCTGAAACATTTCAGTCAAGTAATATGATGCCCCTAGGGTGACTAATGAAACAAGGCCCCACAAAAATTATTGCATATTAGTTTGCTGAAGATCTGATGAGCTCAGAGCTCTGAAACATTTCAGTCAAGTAATATGATGCCCTAGGGTGACTAATGAAACAAGGCTCCACAAAAATTATTGCATATTAGTTTGCTGAAGATCTGATGAGCTCCGAGCTCTGAAACATTTCAGTCAAGTAATATGATGCCCTAGGGTGACTAATGAAACAAGGCCCACAAAAAATTATTGCATATTAGTTTGCTGAAGATCTGATGAGCTCAGAGCTCTGAAACATTTCAGTCAAGTAATATGATGCCCCTAGGGTGACTAATGAAACAAGGCCCCACAAAAATTATTGCATATTAGTTTGCTGAAAATCCGATGAGCTCCAAGCTCTGAAATATTTCAGCAAAGTAACTTGATGCCCCTAGGGTGACTAATGAAACAAGGCCCCACAAAACATATTGAATACATCAAATAAGTTGTTTTTTTCTGTAGCATCCGTGAATTGAACACAAAGTGTCGGTTGGTTGGTTGGATTTTATAGCATGTCAACCCAATACCTCATTTTATGCCAAAGACATTATTTTTTAAATTCATTCTTGATGGGTACTCAATCTTTTTAAAGCACTTTTTTTAAAACTCATGTTTTTTTTTCTATTTAACACATAGATGGGATCCTAATAGGTACTACCACTCAGGGTCAAAGTGGACCTGGAAGTAATGGTGATGAAGAGGTACTCCACACTCCCCAGATCTCCAGAATTAGAACTTCACCATCAGAAAGTTTAACATCATACCCAGGAAAATAAAACCTTCAGCCATCGCCTTCTAGCACATATATGATAAAAAGGCTTGGGGGTTTTCCATAAGGTTAATTTTGTTTTGTTTTACAGCATATCAACCTCGGTGGGTCATTTAATGCCAACAAAGTTTTGAATTCATTCTTGATGGATACTCAATTTTTTTTATAAACTCATAGATGGGACTCTAACAGGTACTACCACTCTGGATCAGAGTGGACCAGGGAGCAATGGTGATGAAGGGGTGCTCCACATTCCCCAAACCTCCAGAACTGGAACATCACCATCAGATAGAGTTTAACGTCATACTCAGGACATTAAGACCCTCAGCCACTATCTTCTAGCACATATATGATAAAAAGGGGGAGTGCCATTAGGGCAATAGGGTTGGGACAATCATATAGATGCTAGGGCTTGACGTGAGCAGTCAATTGATTGGAGTGGAACACAAAGGGAATAAACATAGAAGATCCTGAATTCAAAGTGGTGGTTGTTTTTGTGTTTGTTTCACTCAACCCCTACGGAAATCAGTTGTCATTAGCATCATCATCATCAGTAACAGCAGCAGCAATCCCTCGATGACTGTTCGCTTGCCTCTGATCACCATAGTAGTAGTTTTCATTGACGATACTTCTGCTCAACATAGTAGTAGTTTTCATTGACAATACCTCTGCTCAACATAGTAGTAGATTTCATTGACAATACTTCTGCTCAACATAGTAGTAGTTTTCATTGACAATACCTCTGCTCAACATAGTAGTAGTTTTCATTGACAATACCTCTGCTCAACATAGTAGTAGTTTTCATTGACAATACCTCTGCTCAACATAGTAGTAGATTTCATTGACAATACTACACATTTTTGTATCTGTAATACAGGAAGACTGAGAGAGAGAGAGAGAGAAGAGAGGTATACATAAAAGTATTTCATTCAACATTAATGCTAAGGACTAAGATTTTAATGAACAGATAAGGAGTAGAGTTAACTCACTAACTATGGTCTTCTAGTCTAGTTTACTAAGCATTATAACATGCAAGGTGCCCGAAAGCAGCCATTCATTAAGCTTAGCTCAATTTAACACAGGATCAAAAGTATGAAGCAACCAGTGAGAAACTAACTCACAATGATCTGCTAGTCTAGCTTACTAATGATTACACCATGCAAGATGCCTCATAGTAGTCATTTATTATGTTTAGCTTAATTTAGTACAAGGACAGAAGTATGGGGCACCCAGTGAGAATCAAACTTGTCTAGTTTATTAAGCTTTCTACCAAATGTCTTAATGCAAAAATTAGAAAGTCATGGTTGAAATTGAAACAGTTTATTTTGTTTGTTTTTTCTTTTCTTTTTTTAAAATTATGTTTTCTAATTGACTCAATTCATTTCAAATTATACACACAAAAAGTTTCACAGATTCATTCACTTCACTCATGTCATAGAATGTTGCTTACAGCAGTCACCCAATTAAATATATGTCTATATCAGTGTGTATATGTCTGGGAAGGGGGGTTGAAAAAGAGTGTGTGTTTGAAAAAGAGAGTGTGCATATGTGAGTGTGTGTATATGGAGGGGTTGAAAAAGGGTGTGTTTGTGTGTGTGTGAAAAAGAGAGAGAGTGTGTGTGTGTGTATTGGTCGGTCATTTTTGTTTAACGGCATATCAACCCTTATCAGGTCACTTAATGCTGAATCAAGTCATTTTGATTAACAAAGGACTCCAGTTACTTACAGTACCTGCTATTGCTTAAGTGGTCACACAATCAGATATATGTGAACATGTCTATATGAATGTGTGTGTATGTGGTGTGTGAAAGGAGAGAGAGAGAGTGTTTATGTGTGTATGAAAAAGAGAGTGTGCAGTTGTTGGTTGTTTTTCTTTCACAGCATATCAACCCACCCCCCTTTTGGGTCACCTAATGCCGAATCAAGTCATTTTGATAAACAAAGGACTCCGGTTACTTACAGTACCTGCTGTTGCTTAAGTGGTCACACAATTAGATATATGTGAACATGTCTATATGAATGTATGTGTATGTGGTGTGTGAAAGGAGAGAGAAAGTGTTTATGTGTGTATGAAAAAGAGAGTGTGCATTGGTTGGTTGTTTTGTTTCACAGCATATCAATCCACCCCCTTTTGGGTCACCTAATGCCGAATCAAGTCATTTTGATAAACAAAGGACCCAAGTTGCTTACAGTTACTTAAGTGGTCACCCAATTAAGTATTGAACAGGCTAATCACTGCTTCTTAACTTTGGGGATCTAGTGGGAACCGGTTCTTTCAGCGTGACTTGAATGTAATCAGGAGGATCTGTTTTTATTTCAAAAGACCAAATAATTTTAAAAAGGCAAATGATCAGATGCAGTTTAGTATCATATGTAGCACACACCCTTTTAAGAGAGACTTCTAGGATGAATTGCAAAGGTTACATTTCAACAACATTGTCTTAATATGGTAATGCTGAAGAAATGTAACCTTTGCAACATCTTATTATAATGGAGATTGTGGGTTTGTCTGTCTGTAACCGAAACTATATTACTATGCAAGTCACAATTCCTTTAGTTATTTACATCATATTCTGCATGATTTTATTTTTATTTAAACCTCAATTATTAATAAAATTGTTTTACATTATTAATACTGTTGACCATATCCACATGCTAATAACATGCAATTGTATTTATATATACAACAAAATAGAGGTTTACAGTATGAATGGGAAGGATAATTTGCATATTGATCTTAAAAAAATTGATTTTAATAAATATATGCTTAGTATTATTGATTTCTAATTGTTTGGTTTTATCTTATTGAATATGAGCAAAAATCTCTTCAATAAATCTTAAAAGAAATCCCTTAACAAGAAGAAATAACTGTAATATTATTCTTTACTTCCTATTTTAACTAAATAGTTTAATTAGGAAAATTTACCAATGAAAGACAGGAGTAACGGAAAATGATGGAAGAGTTAGTTTCAAAGTTGTTCTATTTTTCGATCATACCCCCTCTGTTCAAAATCTTTTTATCTACATTCTTATTCAGTTTCATTAGCCTTTCTAATTTAATATGATATTTTATTATAAAATTTAACTAAAATACTTGCACCCGGAGGGTGCATATATATGCAAATTATTTTAATTTTTTTTAAATAGTTCCTTCATGCTGCTTATGTTGTAGTATTTTTGTTTTGCAAGAACAAAAGCATTGATCAGAAGATGCTTCTTCTACTTTAGCTGCACTATTGTTTGAGTAAGGAAGAGTGAACGATCTTGAGTGTCCGATACCCAGTCAGAACAAGACAACCTCTTCTTTTCTTTTTTTTTTTTTTTTTTTTTTTTAAAGAATTTCCTTAAACCTTATTTCTATTATCTTTTCTGACCAAATTTCTGCAACAGCAGCATGCTGTTGTAGAAAAAATGGTGGCATATTCATGCTGTAAGTAATTCATTCAAAAACTGCTCTACAAGGCCAAGGTCTGGGGGAGGACCGTGCAGGATGCTTGAATAATAAGAGCCGTTTCATTTAAGGATTCAAAGACTATTTAGATAAAACTTTCAGGCACTCTAACCCAGGGATCACCAAACTTTTTTCACGGTGGGATGGATAATTGAAAAAATAATGAGTACAGGCACATTATTATTGTGTTCAATACTTGCTAGCCAGAACGAAAGATCTGAGAAAAAGACGTAAAACAAAATTTATCTACCATGTTATAATTCATAGATGAGTGGTGTAAGATGCACAAAAACAAATTTAACCTACATATTTATTTTCAAAATATTATCAAAGAATGCAGCATTAGCAGAAAGTTTAGTGAGATTTATGAAACTGAAGGTTGCCTTTCAAGATACCGTCAATGTTTGGTTTGGAATTGCTACTTCCAATCAAGAGAATTGCTTTCAAACGTTTATCAGTCAATTTCATTCAATGGGTTGATTCCATAGTCAAGTCCATGAGGATTTAGTAAGCTTAATGATATTTAAATCTAAATGGTATCAGAACCTCTTGGATTCTGTACATTTTTAAACAAATCAAGTAGCGTCGGGAGGCCTGATAAAATGTCTTATGATAAAGGGCCATAGTTTAGTCGGCAGGCCTGATAAAATGTCTTATGATAAAGAGCCATAGTTAGTCGGCAGGCCTGATAAAATGTCTTATGATAAAGGGCCATAGTTTAGTTACCTGTTACAGACATGTTTTATTAAAACTTGTTTTAAAAAATAATGTGGACCATTTAATATTGTATACTCAAATTCTACATATTAAAGGTTTTGAATAGAGATGTAGTACTCATTGATAAACTTACACAATTCATGAGGGTTTGTGATGTAAGCAGTGACATAGTTTTGGTTACAGACAGAGAGACAATCTCTATTATTAATATGAGAACTGCACAAGAATGCTACGTGCGGTCTTGAACAAGTCGTGGAAACAGCACCCCACAAGGAAGCAGCTGTCCGGCCACCTACCCCCTATCTCACAAACTATCCGAGTGAGACGGAAAAGACATGCTGGACTGTTAGGGAGAGTTATCTCCCCCTAACGATTCAAACCAGACTCTCTAAAGAGGAGGGGGACAACAATACTATCATCAGACAAGAACCGTACCACGGTACAATGCACACGCGTATCCTATCATCAGACGAACTCTAATCCAAAACCATCCCACTGTATTCCCTGTCGGTGAGAATAAACAAAACAAATATTGTTATTGTTAACATATTCCCTGTTTTTATTATCATTTCTGTATATCCTACATCTCGGGATATAACATGGACACTGCTGGAAAAGCAGGGATGAACTCATAAGCGATGTTCTCCTGTGGAAGCCAGCACATGGACATGCTAATGTGTGCCGACCAGCAAGGACCTACATTGACCAACTCTGCACGGATACTGGATGTTGCACAGAGAACCTCCCTGGGGCAATGAATGATAAGAGAATGTTGACGAGAGATTGTTATGGATACCTGTGCTAATTGCGCAACATGATGATGATGATTAATAGATATAAAATCAATATTTACAGTTTGCATTTTCTCCAGTTTATCAAGATTTACTTTCTGAAACTTGCCTTTTGATCTTGGGCCTACATCTATTTGCAGAATATTCACTTAATAAATTGTTGCAGTGCAGCACATGAGTCACCACACCATGCTACCCCGTCCACACACACACACTTTTTAAGTAGAGTGCAGATAGTTTGAAGTGAGAATTTTCAGTCTCATGGACCAGTTGTTATACCAAGGGTAAAGAACTCATTCTGCCTTACTATTTACCCATAACTGGAGGGAGAAAAGAAATGGATTCATGCCTTTTCTAAGGTCATTAGCTCAAAGTGAACCTTACAGCCTTGTCCAGGTCTTGAACTCCATTTTCTGGTCCAATTCCTATGATTGCTAACCATTATGCAGCACCAACCTTTTTTTTTTTTTTTTTTTTGTTTCAAAGTAGCAAACAAAAAACAGGGAGGAAATCAATTACTGAAAAATAATAATGGATAGATTAAATACTAAATAAAATTTTAAAATTTAAAAAAAGAAGGCCTTCTTTTTTTTTTAAATTTAGTATTTAATCTATCACATTAACAAATGCGAGTGTACTAAACTGAGGTATGTAGATAGTAACTAACTGAATTTTTTTTTTTGGGGGGGGGAGGGGGGTTATTATTATAATTATTGTGGATAGTAACTGTCTGGTTTTTTTTTCTTTTAATTATTATAAGGGAGGAGTATATTTCTTTCAAAAAGAATACAAACTAAATGTTAAAAAAAAAAAAAAAAAAAAAAAAAAAAAAACTAACAACTTTTTTTTTTGTTTCAAAGTAGCAAACAAAAAGAAGGGAGGAAATCGATAACTGAAATAAACACAGGGGCCTTTTTTTTTCTTTTTTTTTTTTTAAATTTAGTATTTAATCTATCACGTTAACAAATGCGAGTGCACTAAACTGACATATGTAGATAGTAACTAACTGAATTTTTTGTTTGTTTTTTTTTTGGGGGTGGAGGGTTTATTTATAATATTGTAGGGAGTGTTACTAAACTGACTTATGTAGATAGTAACTGTCTGATTTTTTTTCTTCTTTTAATTATTATAGGGGAGGAGTATACTTTCAAAAAGAATACAAACTAAATGTCAAAAAAAAACAAAAAAAAAAAAAAACCTACACCATCAAACCGTGTGAAATGCTTTCATCAACATAAAAGAAATTCACCCAACATAATAGACCGCTATTTACCAACTAACACATCACTTACTTCTTTTCAATAATTTAATGGAGGAAACATACACATGAAATGTTCCGAACGTAATTTCACCATAAAGGTAGATATCCTTTAGTCAGGTGCCAAATTTTTCATATTATTACCGAGAAGAGGTTAAGGGCCAGAAAGAAAAATCTTTCAGAAACAAAATATCTTGATGGAACCTGTCCAGGTCTATGTTCGACTTGAAGACAAAAGGATTTCGGTTTATGGGAATTAAGAACAGAAATATTTTTCGAAACCGATTATTTGAATTGGTAAATCATTTCTATTTTCTAATAAAAGAATGGAAAGTGATCACTTCTTTCCACCGAATCATATATTATATATATATATATATATATATATATATATCCACCCTTTGAAAATCCGCCCTCTACCAAATGAATGGATTCATGTGCTTTGGTTGTGTTATACAAAAGGGCAAAGGAGATAAAGGTAGTTTGTGATAACTACCGTGAGGCACACTTTCTGGGTCTGTAGAGGTTCTCTCAAGAATCTTGTTAATCCCGGATTGCTTTTTATCTCTCTCTTTACATATGCCAGATATTCCTGAATACAAAGTGGTTAAAAATCTGGCAGAGGAAGCAAACGACTGAATATTTTCGCTAGGCAAGTGCAGGAGAAGTATTAGCAACGATGCCTTTCAGTTTTGTCAATTGACAAAATTTTGATACAGTCAACAGAAATGCATGG
>CM042153.1:16694232-16702229 GCA_023376005.1 Doryteuthis pealeii | reverse complement strand
TTCTAATCCCCTTTTGTGTATGAGATGAGCGTATCAATGGAATCGACTTTATTTTCTTCCTCATTATCAACCAAAAATCAACTGGGGGGGGGAGATTGTCTTCATGTTTTTCATCCAATATTTATCATTCCCAATAAGCTTCATCACCTTTTCTAAAAAAGAGATTGTCACTTCTGATACTTAACTAAATCGAGTCTTCTAGTCACCTTGAAGAAAAATTATGCATCTTTTCAGTCTCTTTACCTGCGATTCTCTTTATTATAAACTTAACGCGAATAGAAAATGAATCTAGATTTTATTAAGGACAAAAGTACTTTTATTTTTAATTCTATCATCCTCTATTTTATATTGACCTCAGTGTATGTGTGTGTGTGTGTATATATAATAATTAAAAAAATTCAAATCGTTCTCAATATAAAACCGCAAAGGTAAGATTTTATCTTCTCCATTATATATAATAATTATCTCCAGCTTATATAATAATTATATTAATTTGATGCTTCAAAAAAGTCCAATAATAGATGAGGAAAATTTCCATTAGGACTCCTCTCTCTCAAAAAAAAATGTTATCCTTTATTTTTTTTAAAATTTGAGAGAGGTCCCTTTGTGAGAAGCCTGAACAGATGTTTCATTTATCCACTCATCTCATTCATTTTTATTTCATTCATTTCATTTTGCCATTAATCTTAACTTATATATATATATATATATATACACACACACACACACACATAATAGAGAATAAATGTGAAAAGTATTAGCATATGAAGGTGCTCAATGCTAAAATAAAAGAGCAAGCCACTGTTTTAATTTGATATTTTAATATTTTTGACCATCTGAAGATTGCATGATATGCATGAAACTACAGTTATGGAATATTAATACCATAATATATATATATAGTTATTTACTAAGCTTAGCTTTGATGTGGCACAAGGCCAAAAGTATGGGGCAAATCAATGAGAATTGAACTCACTAACAAAGGTCTGCAAAGCGATCTTGCTAACCATTGTACCACATGAGGTACCCCACCCCAAATATAAGGAACTTGGCAGACAAAAATTCTGTCGGGTTTCAATCCCGGCTAGAGGTAGCTGTTAAAAAGTTGAGCTGCACTGATGAGAAGTAAACTTTGAAACACGTTTCTGTGGATGACTGAGATAGATATATATATATATATATATATATATAATTTCAAAATTATATTCCAAAATGCTTAAGTAGATAGAACAATTTTTATTTTAAATACGTTTATCTAGATAGATTATCAATTAATATTATCTAATTGTATCATATTATTATATACATATAATTGTATATAATTCATATAATACATATAATATGATATATACAATATAATACATATATAAAATACATTCATATAATACATATAATTGTATCATATTACTTGTATCATAATTGGATCAATATTAATTAATATTATCATTCGTTTATCTAGCTTAATAGAAATATTTTTAAAAAAACCCAAAAAACAAACTACCACTGTTGCTTTGCATCACCAAATGCAATTACTTTAATAGTTTCATTAACATTACTTAACATTAACATTACTTAACATTATTCAAACAGTTTTAATAATGAAAGACACACATACTCTACCATGATAATAGTTTGGATACAAACCGAAAGTCAACCAAAAATGGCTCTTTCGGTGAAATTCTGTTCACAGCACCATATTGAAGTCAGTCAGTCAGTCAGTCTACTGTTGGTTTGAACAACAGCAACTGGCTAAGCACAACTGGATCGTATTAAGTTACGACTGACTGTTGCCGTGTCTTACCAATTCAACGGTAATTGGATCTTAGCCTGATTATTTACAGTAAGATCAAAAGAATCATTAGAAAGCTTGGGAAAAAAGAATTTAAAAAAAACTTGAAAATAATAAGGATTCTGGTGATAAAACAAAACAATTATTTTAACAGTTACATTAACATTACAAAAACAGTTTTAATACTGAAAAACACACATATTCTAACTTGATAATGGTTCGTATCCGAACCGAAAGTACCTGGTCAATTAAAAATTGCTCTTTTGGAGAAATCATTAATGCTTTTTAATATTGTAAAATCAAAAAGAATTATTAGGAAGCATGAAAAAAAAAAAAAGAATAAAAACTTCCCTTTTACAGGTGTTGTTTTTCATCCTACACGATGTCTAGCCACCCTCCTCACCAGACAAAATCTGTGGGGTTACTGGTTTAGTCACTGATGATCCAACTATGAAACAGGTAGTACTTTCTTCCTCTATAATCTGGCTAAAATAGTTGGTCAGACTTGATTCTTTAGCCTTGGTAGGGCACTGGTATAGGAGAAAGAAAGACTCTAAATTCAAGACCTAAGGAGTGTTGTTCTATACCAATAGAAGAGCATTATGTTGTTTGTTTTGTTTTACAGCATATCAACACTTTTTTGGGACATTTAATACCAAATCATGTCATTTTGATATCAGGTTAGTTGCAGTACATGCTGTTGCTTAAATGGTCACCCATCTAAGTATTGAACAGGTTCATCACTGCTTAACTTAAAAAAAAAAACTGCTTTTAGAATAGATTGTAAGCGGAACGTTATGCGTGAACATATTAGTGAATGTATAAAGAATGGCGCCACAAAGTACGTGTTAGATTAGAATGGAAAAGTTTAAGTAGGAATCATCATAATGTCACATGAATTTTTTCAGTTTCATAATATTTCACTTGTAAATTTATCTCCTTTTACATTTTCAGAAGGAACTTTTCCTTCAAATACAAAAAGAGAGATAGAAATGTTATAAAGAATGACGCTACGATGTGGTTACAGACAGGTTAAGAGTTAAAGTATAAAACCAAACAACTAGAATTGGAATAAAAGACATGTATTACAGACATAAAACAATAGGGTTGCAGACTATTTGGTTTGTCTGCAGAGAAATGTTTATAATTTGTCCACTTAGCTGAAATCCTGAGGTAGGGTTAGTTATCGAAGTCCCTTAGCTACGGCCATCTGATAGTTCCGCTGGATATGAGAGAGACCCTTTTTTGAGGTCTGTCTCCGTTGCTGCTGAATCAGAAAGAGGGGGAAAGAATTTGTCTCTTTGGCTTTGTCGCCAAAGTATGCTGGCTCGTGATTGGTTGGTTCAATAGAGAGGCTCGTAGACAAGGACGATAACCCCTACCACAGAATTCTTTATAAACATGTATTATATAAATCTTTTTTCTCTTTCTCGATTTGCATTAAATACAATTTTATTGACAATCTAAGAATAATTAGATACAAGATTATTTTATTATTTTAATATTTTTAGGGGCTGGGTTAGCTCAGTCGGTAGAGCGTTCGACTAGAAACCACAAGGTTCCTAGTTCGATACCGTCCTTGCCAACTCAGCGTATGAGTAGCACATGGATTTGTGCGGTAAAGTAAGGAGCTGATGGTAGGTGTGGCACCCCACCTCAGATGCTAAAACAATCTCCTTAGTCTAGCGCTATTGAAAAGGGGATAGACTCCCTCACTGACTGGTTGATACCGACTTTAGGCCACCCTGATGACTTTACTTACTTTATATAATTCAATGTCATTTTTTTTTTTTTTAAGAAATTAATTTGAATGTTTTGCCAATAGGATAGCAACCAATGTTGCCAGTCATTCTTTTTGATGCACACACACACACACATTACCAATACGCACATGCATTGGATTTTACATACACAGAAACATACATACACACACACACAGGAAAATACACATATATGTACACCAACCTATTCGAAACAAAAATACTCACACATACATGTATGTACTAGAAAGAGGAGACGAAAGGGATTCAGATCAAGGAAATCTCTGAAATAACACCAACCACCAGACTGGGCATGGAATCAACTGGAATTACAAATTTAAAAAAAAATTTTTTTTTTACGAAAGAAGCCTTTCTAACAATTTTCTGAAGTAGAGGTATAGTGTGTGTGCTGGAAGTTTTGATAGTGACATGCTACCATAAAGCTGCCTGAAAGAGGTGCCACTTTCCTTGATTGGGTTCAACAGATTGTTCCATTTTACTTGCAGCATTTCCTAAAACTTTTATGCACCCGCCGGGTGGAAGTATTTAAGTTTTAAGGTAATAGATATTAGATTAGATTAGAAAGGCTAATGAAACTAAGAATGCAGATAAAAAGATTTGAAACTGAGGGGGTATAATTGAAAAATAGAACAACTGAAACTTACTCTTCCATCACGCCTGTCTTTCATTGCTAAATTTTCTAAATTTAACTATTTAGTTAAAATAGGAAGTAAAGAATAAAATTAGTTATTTCTTCTTCTTAATTGATTTTTTTTAAAGATTTATCTCAGAGATTTTTGGTCATATTCATTAAGATAAAACCAAACAATTAGAAATCAATAATACCAAGCACATATTTATGAAATTAGCCTTTCCATTCACACTGTAAACTGCTCTTATGTTGTATATATAAATACAATTGCATGTTATTAGTATGTAGACCCCAACGGGGTGGGGGTCCAGTGGCTTCAGCTCTGGATCTTTACAAGTTAATAGCATTGATCCCAGGGGGCTATCTCCCCAGGCAATACCTGCCCCCTTGATTTAAATGGACAGGGCTGGGTTTATTGCCCAGCGCCTGAGGCAACTCCCTTGAGGGGGAATGCTGACGGGATCAACGCATTTTTTCCATCTGCCGCCTATGAGTCTCAGCTTGTGGGTGGTCCCACGTAAAAACGAGACCTTGTGTCCAACCCATACAAGTGCTGTATGAGGTAAATAAATGTAGATCTGGCCAACACCGGGGGTCCAGTGGCTTCGACCCTGGATCTTTACAAGTTAACATCGTTGATCCCAGGGGGCCATCCCCCCAGGCAACACCTTCCCCCTTGGTTTAAAGGGGCAGGGTTGAGTTTATTGCCCAGTGCCTGAGGCCCCCTCCCTTTGAGGTGGAATGCTGACGGATCAATGCATTTTTTTCACCCGCCACCCATGAGCCTTAGTTCGTGGGTGGTCTCACATTAATAGGGCCTTGTGCCTAACCCATAGACGTTGGGTACATGGTAAATATCTAGTATGTAGATATGGTCAACAGTATTAATAATGTAAAACAATTTTATTAATAATTGAGGTTTGAATAAAATCAAATCATGGAGAATGGGACATAAATAACGAAGGAATTGTGACTTGGGGAGTGATATAGTTTCGTTTACAGACAGACAAACACACAATATCCATTATGATAAGATGTGTATTAATAAATTAGAAGAAATGAATTTGTTTTTTTAATAAACTGGTAGTTGACCCTAATCCACTGTCTTTTAGTGCTTTTAAGATAAAAAGGAGTTGTGTTTTTTTATTTTTTTTTTGTTTTTTAAAACTTTTTTCAATATCACAAAATGACAGTTCACAATCATTGTATGCCACAATTTAACCTTTTTCAAACTCTGACAACTGCTTACTTGCCATTAGCAAAGGACTAATTCTAATTTAAGATATCAAATCAAGTAAAAGGAGAGTCCTCATTGTATAGTGGCTAATAATAATAGTATAGTGGCTAATAATAATAGTATAGTGGCTAAAATAATAGTATAGTGGCTAATAATAGTATAGTGGCTAATACTATGCTGGACTATGACATCGTAGTGAGTAAGTTCAAACTCCAGCTGCACTATTACGTTCACCTTTCGGAAAGGTATGAACCCCCTTATCTCCCTACTTATGGGTTAAATATTACCCCTACTGTTCTTCTACAAGGATGACTTTAAATAACTCATGAAGATTGATATGCCATAAAACAAAGAATCCTTAACATTCAACCAAGAAAAAAAAATTCTAAGAAATTTCCCATTTTTCTTTTTAGAAAATTATGACTTTGTGCTAAAACTACAATAATAAAGGAAAATAATAACTTCCTATGTGTGTCTAAGCTATTTAAGTCTCATTAACCTCTTCCTTTTCACTTTTTTTAATTACCCGTCCAAAACAAAGCAGTTTTTTTTTATTTTCTTAATTATCCCTTTAATATTTGATTAAGTGAATTTGAGAATATTTCTTATAAAATCATCAATATTTTTTGAAGTTATATGGGTTTGAACTTTATCCTGTTATTATTATCCTGAGTATTCTTTGTATAAGTATCACACACACACACACACATATATATATACAGAATTGAAGGAAAAAATAAAATAAAAATTTAAGTTTATTTATTTTATTTGTAATTATGCCAAAAAGTGTTTCATTTTCATTTCTCACTGCATTAGTTTTGTAAAGTGAAATTTTACTTTCAAATGAAGTCATTTACATTCATGAGAAAAATTTTTTTTCTTTTTCTCAGTATCCGTTTCAATTTGGAATTTTTAACAGAATACAGAAATAAACTAGTGAAAAAGTATTCTTTTATATTTTGAAACTAGTAACTAAAATGCACCACAGTTGCTAAAAAAAGAAAAAAACATACTTGAAACTCATAGAAAACGGCAAAATATCAGCAACAATTTCCGTGATAGAATGCAAATACTAAGGATTGTAAAAAAATGTTTGGAATGCCTATCCCGTGAATACTCCGGATAATCAGGGAAAAGGTTAAGTTTTTTTCAATGATGTTTTTTTGTCCAATACTGTAACATTTTTGGTAAGAGGAAAAAATACCAACAAAATGGCTTGGGTTTTTGTTTTTTGTTGTTCCCCCCCCCCCCCCCAAAAAAAACAACAAAAAAACAACAAAAAACAAAAACCCAAGCCATTTTGTTGGTATTTTTTTTATTCTGGCAATGAATTGGATAGATATTCAAGATAATTTGTTGATGGTGAAGAAGGCAGTGAAATCATTGATAGTCATGGGGGAGTGGCTGACAAGGTACCTCATGAGAAATTTCTTTTGTTCCTATTAAAATAACAAAGTGATTCAAGATAATTTCTAGATAGTGAGGAAATAGTAAAAAGCAATGATTGCCTGTCAAGATCTTTGACTGATGATATGATAGTGCACATTGAGATTGTTAGCAGACAGGAATCTCGGGGTTGGGGGTAGAGAGGTAGGCAGGGGAAAGTGCAAGTGATATTTTTTCAGTAAAAAAAATTTTTTAGAAATACTGTTAGTGAGGAAATAAAGGGTTATTATAGTCACTTCATGTGGGCTGGTTTAGCTCAGTCGGTAGAGTGTCCAGCTAGGAACCACAAGGTTCCTGGTTCGATACCGGCCCTTGCCAATTCAGCATATATATAGTACAGGGATCTGTGCGGTAAAGTAAGTTGCTGATGGTAGGTGTGGCGCTCCACCTCAGATGCTGAAATAAGTTTAGCATAAAGTCAGAAGTATGGGGCATCCAGTGAGAATCAAACTCATAAATAATACCTGTCGGCTGAGGCGTTAGAATGCACCGATTGCACCTCTGCAGAGGGGTAAGGCTCCCCCAATGGGGTCACCTGTTGGCCGTGGGTGGCGACCCATGTTGCTTAAGAATACAGCCCAGGTAGATGAGCAGTCCATGACTTGCAATACTCCACTTTGGCCCTATCTTGGGCTAGACGGGCGGTCGGAGAGGCCCCCTCCAATCAATCGGCTGGTCACGTCAAGCCCTAGCACCTATATGATTTTCCCAATCCTATTGCCCTTATGGCAACCCCCAACCCCTTTTTATCATATGGGTGCTAGAAGGCGGTGGCTGAGAGTCAACATGATGTTAAACTCTATCTGATGGTGAGGTTCCAGTTTTGGAGGTTTGGGGAATGTGGAGCACCCCTTCATCACCATTGCTCCCTGGTCCACTGTGACCCGGAGTGGTAGTACCTGTTAAGGTCCTATCTATGGGTTGAATAGAAAAACAGGAGTTGATAAACAAAATTGTATTATGCATTAAGAATGAATTTATTTAACAACTTTGTCGGCATTAAATGACCCACTGAGGTTGATATGCCGTAAAACAAACCAAAACCAAACCATAAATAATAGTATCCTCTTCTAGTTTGCTAACTGTTAAAGCACTTGATTGATTGATTTTAAT
>CM042153.1:16681732-16686732 GCA_023376005.1 Doryteuthis pealeii | reverse complement strand
TATTTCTTTCACGAATATAAAACAATCAAAACAAATATTATTAAACATTACATTATTGCCAATAAATAATTATACCCCAAACAATATTTTATAAAAAGCTAAATTTTTCTAAATTAAAGATACCAGGATTATATTATTTCTAGTGAAACAAGATTATTAATTTTAATTAATTTAATTAATTTATTAGTCGATGTTCGAACATTTCGGTTTACAAAGTAAACCTTCTTCAGGGCAATGAAATTATTTAAGAAGAAAAAAGGATTTATGTAGATAAAAGATGATGGATGTTTTGAATGCGTTGAGTTTGTAAAATATGTAGAAAATGTTCATCATTTAATTTTAATGAACACCAATTAACAAACGGTAACAAACATTTTTCTACACATTTCCCAAACTCAACATATTCAAAACATCCATTATCTTTTATCTACATAAATCCTTTTTTCTTAAATAATTTCATTGTCCTGAAGAAGGTTTCCTTTGTAAACCAAAATGTTCGAACATCGACTAATAAATTTCCCTCCATTATAACATCCCGTGTTTGTTCTACATTTTCTCCGCATACTGTCAGATTAATTTCCTCATATTACTCCCATATATAATATATATATATATAAAATTCAATATATACCCTTTGCCCATTAGGTTGCGTTCTGAAGTTCAGGCCCCGAATTGGGAAGTCGTTGTCTTAGAGGTGCCCTTGCCCTCTGTAATCCTTCGTTAGGATACATGGCAATATAGGTTAGGTGACTGCGCATTTGAATTAATGTTACCATTGACTAGATGATTTGGCATTCTCCGTTTGTGGCATGGGCTGGTGGCCCACTGTGTTAAATCCCCGCTCTTCACGCTGTGGTCCACTGGTTCAATCTCTAGTGGCGGAGATTGTGGTATGCACTGCTGATGAGACCAAAGGAGGTCGAAACAGCTGTCCAGTGCTCCGGATGTCGCAAATGGTGTTTGCCGAGTTGTCTGGTCGTGGTAATATGATTCAAAATTATCAATTATATATATATATATATATATATATATATATATATAGTTTTTCTGGTATTGGAGAATTGAAAATAAAGTGTTTGATAATAGGTGTAAGAGCTGTATTTATTTGTTTTAGGGTACAATACGTTTAAGCTGCAATTGTTACCATTGGTTTCAAAGCAGCGTGTTAGCCACTTATCATCAAGACAATGCGCCCATGAAAGAAATGCAGCAAATATCAATATATATATATTAGATGTGTATTATCAGAATAACTACATATGGAACAGGAATAAAGGACGTATGATATAAAAAAAAAATGCATTAATGGGGAGGGGGGAAAAGAAAAGAAATTACGGGTCTGAGTTAAGAAATGTCTGAAATTTGATGGCTGTTTGAATTTGAAATTTAGAGCAGGTAGTTATTAACTTTTTGCAAATTGAAAGAAATTAAATGTGTGACGTTATTGCTTTTTATTTTGGAATCAAGTGTTGATGTTGGCTGTCAACTTGTGTATAAGCAAGACCATTTTCTCTTCTTTCCTTATTTTTTTTTTTTTTTTTTTTTTTGTTATTCATTTGTGAGCACGAAAATGACTCTTCAGTCCATTGAGACTCCTGAAGGACCTATTACATAGTCAACTGTGATGCTGATATCTTTTTGATTTAGTGTGTCTTGGGACGCACATATTTGCTTTGAATGAGTCCCCGGGAAAATGTATGGGTCCCAACTAAAGTCATATAACTCCTACCTTGTTACCTATCTTGTGCAATATGTTTCTAAGAAACTATTGAAATGTAATTACAGTTAGCTTGAATTAGTGAGGGAAAAAAAAAGTAAAACACCGGGACGCAAGCATAGGATTTTACTATGTCCATCAGGGACGCAGTATGCATACTTATCAGCATCTCTGCAGAGTAAACTACTTGGTGCCAGTATATATACACACACACACATATATATATATACACACACACACACACACACACACAAATATATATATATATATATATATATATATAATACTCACACTCACACAAACTCAGATTGGGTATAGGGGTGGTAAAAATAGAAATACACACACAAACTCCAGATTTTTTTGCTGGTTTATATCTTTGTGTGTGTATATATATATACACACACACACACATAGAACATAACTATATATACTCATAAGTATATATACAACACACACACATACATATATATATATATATGCAAACACATAGAATATAGCTATAATACTTGTGTATGTGTGTGTGTATATGTATATATATATATATGAAAATTGCATAGGCGAGAAACCATGCGCCCATGACTTTGTCTTTGCTCCCCTAACTTAGATATACATGCTCTATCAATAATATTGAGCTCTCTTTACTTATAAATATAGCAAACTATATTGTCTGTATTAAAATATATATTAATAATGGAGATTAGGTCTCTATATGTCTGTAACCAAAACTATGTCACTGTTTACGCCACATTACCCAAAATCGTCAATACATAGAATAAAGAACAACTTTATATCATATACACTAAAAATTTGAGTATGCAAACTTAGACGGTCCTTATTGTTTTTTTAAAACAAGTTTTAATAAATACATGCGCAGTATTATATATTTATATAGAGTTTGATTTAATTTAATATATATTTAATGTTATCTAACGTATAGAGTTTTATGAGAAAATTATTTACAAAGAAATAGTCATTTTTTCAGTATGAAGAAGTTAACTAAAAAGTTTACAAATAAATAAATACCTACGATTTTGTGTAAAGATATGAAATAGTTATTTAATTGATAGTTAATAGATGCACGTGACATTTTATTTGAGGGGAACGGAATTAAGTTTCCATTTCAAATTGTTTTATTTTTATTTTTTACTTCTTTAATAAATTTTATTATTTTACTTAATTATGGTACTTACTGACAGTGAATTTTTAACCCCCATCTCCTCAGAAAATATATTTCAAAAATTAATTTTTACACTGCCCGGAGGGTTTTTTTTTTTTTTTTTTTTCTTGCTAGTATATATATATTTACTAAACATTCTTTTCCATCCATATACTGCTTAAATGCGATCTTCTTTTCATTTCAAACATTGTATTTTTCTCTTGCATTTGGTTTTGACAAACATTTTTCTTTTCATCATAAACAAAAACCAAAAACAAAACATTCTTTTACCCATGTTTATAGAATTCACATATTTTCTTGATAGAACAAAAAAAAACAAAAAAAAAACAAACTAATAGAATTTTTAATCAAAATTTCAATTCAGTCAGAATCATATTTGAATATTTAATACATCTCAGAAGCTTCCAGGTTTTTTAATGCAATAAGCCTTCAGCAAACTCTCATTGTTGTGTCATCTGTTGAACAGGAACCTTTTAAAAGGGTGAACAAAAAAAAAAAAAAATTTCTTTGTTTGTTACTTTTTTTTTTAATTCCAATTTTATCTAAATGTTTTTTTTTTTTTTGTTTTTTTGAAAAGCTTAAAACTGTTTATAAAGATGTCTTGAAGCAAGGGCAGACAACTTTTCACAGACTACGCATCAATTTTTTCTCTGCACTCTTCAGCTGAGCCACTCCAATTTTCTACTCCCACTAATTCCAATAAGAATATTTATACCAATAGAATTTTTATATAATTAAATTAATATAAAAAAAAACAACAAAATGAGCATTTCCCTAACCCTTTCACTACCATGTTTTTTTAAAAATTTTTGGATACATGCAAAATTACGCTTTTTGAGTATGACGTTTTAAGGGTTTTGGAAAATGAAATTCAACCGGGATGCTGGTGTGCCAGTGTGATGAGTGAAAGGGTTAATATGACTTTTTGAATCGCTTTTTGCATTCACAAAATGATTACCATGAGAAGATGAAGATACTTTTTTTCAAGTTTGTATGTCATTTGGAAATTTCTGACATAATTCTGATCAAATTTTCTTCTTCTTCATTTTGTCAGAAATGTTTGAATCCTTTGGAAATGAAGGGGAAACTCATATTTCATTTTCAATGCAAATATTCACTAAAGAATAAAACTCAACTCTCAAGCGTATGAGTTTCAATTGTTGACTGATTTGAAAAAGTCATTGGGATGTTAAATTACATCTATAGATTGGCCATCCCTCTCTTTGAAAATATATATATATATATATATATAATATATCATTTACTAGATGGTAATTTAAAAAAACAAAAAAACTTAACAGATGTAAACTTAAAAATTTGTTTACCAAAGTTAAAAAAAAAAAAGAAGAAAATTTACCAGATGGTAAGTTAAAAAAAAAGAAAATTTACCAGATGGTAAGTTTTAAAAAAAATGTTTGCCAGATGGTAATTTGAAAATTATTTTTTACCGGACGGTAATTTGAATTTTTTTTTTTACCAGTTGGTAATTTTGAGGAAAAAAAAAAAAAAAGTTACCAGATGGTGAATTGAAAATCATTTTTTACCAGATGGTAATTAAAAATATTTTTTTTACCAGATGGTAATTTGGAAAAAAAATTCTATTGCATTTAAAAAAAACTGAGTCTTCACAATTACCCCAGATATTTCATCCGAAGCAACAACTCACCCTGAAGAATTCATTGTGTGGAGATTTTCCGAACTCTGATAATGAGACAAGAGGAGGGTGTGGCAAAAGCAAACGAATCTAATATTTAACTAAATTAGCCACGAGAATTTCCAATCTGTATTTGGTCATTGATGGTTTTATATATGGCAATGGTTATAAACTCTGAGAATGGGCTTTGTAAGGCTCCCACAAAAAAAACAAAATAAAATGTTTATTCATGACACGATTGATACTTATTTATACGGAACAATGTATTACAAGATTTTTATGAATTTTCCAAGAGAAGAAAGAAAAAAAGAAAAAAAAAAAGTTTGAAAGTTGGTAAATAATTTTGTTGAAAAACCTCATTTGTTGTCTATCTTTTAAATATTCACTGCATTTAAAAAAAAAAAATGTTTTATTTATTTATTTTTTTTTTTTGGCACTGCATTTATTTAAAA
>CM042153.1:16666732-16676732 GCA_023376005.1 Doryteuthis pealeii | reverse complement strand
GAGAAAACAATTTTTATTTTCCTTCTGCAAAACAACTGCTGCTTTGGCTACAAAACTAATTGTTCAGTTGGCATATTTATTTATTTTTTTTTTCATTTTTGTTTTATAATCTTCCTTGCATTCAGAGAGGTCCAGTTGTTATAGTTTCTTGAGAATAATGATTGAAAAATGTTTTTTGGAAGGGGGTCAAACTGATCTTGAGTGAAATGGTTGTTGAAAATCCTCTTTTCTGTAAGAAGGACTGACATCAACTGCAACCAATTATTTGTCAACCTTTCTTTTATTTTATTTTTTTTTTAAATGCTGAATTTAAAAACTTAAAATCTTAGTTGTCTTTTTAAAAATAAATGTTTAAACTTTATATCATTTCATTTTAACCCTTCATCTACCACTGCAATCTGCAATAGCCACTGAATTTTCTACAAAATGAAGGGAAGTAACTAATTAATAGTTGCCTCCCTTGAAGTAGATTTTTTTTTAATAAGGTAGGATGATAATTTACAAAGATGTTTTAATACTTTTATTTATTGTTTTCTGGCGGTCAGCATTTTGATCGTCAGTCGGTTTGGGGCACTCTGGTAGATAAAGGGTTAACATATATCCTACTTCTGTCTTATAAAGTTGTTACATTAAGTGTACAAACTTTATATTCATATGTAACAACTCTATTGGGATAGATGTTATATATATATATATATATATATATATATATATAGTATCCAATTGCCACTTTAACCTTTTCATTGCAGTGGCATTAGTAAATTATCCAAAAGTGCTCAATATATTAAAACATAGAGCAATGATAATAATAATATTAATAATAGTAGTAGAGGAAAAGAGTTAAGGGTCTACCATGGTTTCAATCCAAATGATTTCATCAGACCCCTCCTTAATTGAGATAATCGACTTAGTTAAGTATAAGGTAGGGTCCTAATGAAATCAATTTGATTGAAACCATGATAGACCTGTAACTCTTTTCCTCTACTACTATAGATAATATTATATATATATATATGTGTGTGTGTCTGTATTTTAAGGTTTTTAAATCAGCAGTATTTACAATTTTTTTTTTTTGAATTGTTGAATATAAAATTTTATTTGCACTTTTTAAAAAAAAATTTTGAGAAGATACAAGAGATTTTTTAAAATTCCTATTCAAATGGAATTTGAATTTTGGGATACAAACTTTTGGCCTAAAATAAACTGATTTATTATTATTATTTATTTATTTTTTGTTATTCTTAATTGCCTTTAAAATGCAGGAATCAAAAAAAATAATAAAAATTTAAAAACTGTTTCAGTTTTTTTCTTTATTTTTTTTTTTTTCTTATTTTTATGTTTTTCAAATTTGGATGAATTTTTAGAATGTTTTAAAAAAATTTGAAAATCATTTTTATTATTCAGACTAAAGAATTAAAAAAGAAACCCTTGACGTGATAATAACTAAAATCATCTATATATATATATATATATATATATATATATAAAATGGACTCTCTTGTCGATTTTCGATGCATGAGTGTTCATTTGATGAACTACCTAAACAGTGTTTTGTTTATAGTGGTGAAGGCTTGTGTAGGACCATTCCGCACTTTTTGGTGCAGTTGATAGGAAAGAATTGGTGCATCAAGGAATGCCACAAACCCAATCAACGACCGACCTCAGGAATTTTAAATTCAGAGTTATCCCTCTCCTAGACTGGTTACCTACCCAAGGTTAAAGAGCCCAGTCTTCCCTACTATTTAACCCATAGCTGGAGGGAGAATATATAGATTCATTCCCAAGGGTATTAGCACTATGGGAAATGCCAACAGCTTCGTCTAGGAATTGAACCCGAATCGACGAGTCCATTTTCCACGACTCTAACCACTAGCTCACGCGCCTCCATATGATAACCATACACTATTGCTATATATATATATATATATATATATATATATATATATATATATATATATATATATATATATATATATATATATTGTATGGTTATCAGTACTTCACTTGGTGAGTTTTTGGTGGGCCAATATATGCTGTATAGAATGCTCAATATACGTGATAGAACTATTATATAATAATAAATATATGTTAGTTTGTGTATACACAAACTGATACATATTTATCATATATATATATATATATATATATAATTAATCTAATCTATTTTATTTATTTTACAACTGAAAAAATGCTAAGTAAATAAATTCTTCTATTTGACCGTTTTTTTTTTTTTTGAATTCAAGATAGTTACAATGTAGCATTATTCACCGGAAGTTAACCAGACAAGATTATATATATATATATATATATATATATATATAAAAATTCAAATCCATTCTCAACAGATATTACAAAGGTAAGAGACGGATTTTATCTTCTCTAATAACTTATAGAATAATTATATTAACTTGATGCTTCAAAAGAGTCTAATAATAGATGAGAAAAACTTTTTATCAGGGACCCACTCTCAAAAAGTGTTTTAATACTTTTGAGAAGGGTCCCTTGGAAAGGATTTTTCATTTATCCCCCTCATTTCGTTCATTTTTATTTCATCCATTCATTCATTTTACCATTAATTTTTAACTATATATATATATATATATATATATATAATTCAAAAGTCCAGAGAAGAAATCTTCCTTACGACATAGGAGTTTTTTTAAACAACCTGTCGCAGTTTGAGAGCTCAATGTGTGCTCTTATTGTTAGAGTCACAGAGCAAATTTATAAGTAAAGAAATAACAAAAGACTTAGAGATTTTGCATTATAGCCTATTTCGGGGAGCTTAGACATAAAATAAATTAAGATAGATAGGTACACATTAAGAATAAACAAACTAATAAATAAATGAACTGGGGTTGCCCATTTAGCTAAAATCTGGAATAGATTGATTTAACAGAAATTCCTAACAAATTACTAACAAGTAGTCAAATATCTTACAGCTGAGCAGACAGGACAATATAAAAAAAAAAAAAAAAAAAAAAATCTGTTTTCAAATGCCTTAAAAGTAATAAAGAATTCATCATTCGCATCTGATGAGCTGGGAGAATTTGACACTTTGTCTAAGCTCTCCGAAATAGGCTATAATGCAAAATCTCTAAGTCTTTTGTTATTTCTTTACTTATATATATACTAGAAAAATGTGACCTGTTGGGTTGAGCCCATTGTGATCAGAAAAGAAGTCAGTTTGCAAAGTGAATTAATTTAAAAAAAAAAAGAAATAGAGCTGGAGAATTTTAAAAAAAATCATTAAAATTATTTTGTGTGATTTCTAAGCCTTTCTTAAAAATCAAACAAGTTTGACCAAATTTAAATGGACCTGATTCTTGAAATTCTATTAATAGGTACGGTGTTAAGAAGTTAAGTTGTGGGGATGACTGAAAATCATTTATTTATGTAACATCAAAAATAAACTGTAGTGAAAAAAGTTTTGAAAAGAAAGTAAAATGTTTTTATACTTCTTCTGTAGTTAAATTAAAACGCTGACAATTTTTACCATGAGAGAGAGAGAGAGAGAGAGAGAAAGGAGGAAATAAAGGTGAATGTTTGAGAGTAAGAGGAAATAAGAGGGGAGTTACAGTGAGAAAGGGACAGAACAAATAATGACAAGCAGAGACAGAGAAAAAAAATAAAGTAAGTGACAGAAAGAAAGAAAACAAATGCAAATGAGAAGAGAGAAAGAGGAATCATTGGTGAGAGAGAGAGAGAGAGAGAGAATAGAAGCAAGTACCAGAGAGAGAGAAAGAGAGAGAGAGAGAGGATAGAAGCAAGTACCAGAGAGAGAAAGAGAGAAAGAGAAAGAAAATGAAGCAGAGAAGTTAGGGATGGTTATTAGCTAAAGAGGGTGGTAAAAAGAGATTTCTTCTGACTGCTGATTTTTCAGGTGGTGATGGTAGAGAATGGCTTATTCTTGCTTATTGCTCTCATAGATGTACTAAGAATTTAATACAGAGGAGAATGAAATATATAGAGGGGATGGAGATTGATAAATAAGAAGATAAGTGAGGGATGAATTACTTTATGATTTAATTGCAAATTACTGCTAATTAAAACGATGAAAATTAATAATTTTTCAAACATAATTCAATCCCACAAGTAAGGAATATCTTAGTATTTCATTTTAGTCATTAAACTAAACTGGAAAAAAGCCTTAGGGAACCAAAAGTAGATTAGCTCAACTTTAGTATAATAGATAAGATACAGTACTGTGGACATGGAGTTAATGGTGCTTGGTTACTGATAGTTTCTCTCCTATGCGATTATTAAAACCAAGCACGTGGTGTGAATAATTGCATAGGCAAAAAACTGTCAGTAACCAAGTACCATTGACTACTCTAGCTTAGATATAGATGATATTGAGCACTGTTTACTTATAAATATAGCATCCATATCATCTATATTATATATATATATATATATATATTATCTCTCTATCCATCTATCTGTATATATATATACAAGGTGTGTCAAAAAAGTATCAAGATTTTGTAACTTTTGACACCTTGTATTCTGAAAAAATAACGTTCCATTCATTAGGTTTTTTTTTCTTCAGAATACAAGGTGTGTCAAAAAAGTACCAAGTTTAAAGCTTTATTCACCGAGATAGAAATGAAGAATAAATGGAACTTTGTTTTTTTTTCCAGAATACAAGGTGTGTCAAAAAGTACAAAAAATCTCAATATTTTTTTTACACACCTATATGTGATTAAAAGTTGAGGAACAAAAGTTGATAGACACAAAATTTTCCGATGAAGCCTCATCAGAGGCGAAATATCAATTGATTGAAATTGTTTGTGTTTTATTTACTTTGTTCCTTAAATTTTAATCACATTTTGTTGGATTCTACCCTAAGGATCGGTTTAGCTCAGTCGGTAGAGCATTTGGCTACGAACCACAATGTTCCGGGTTCGATATCAGCCCTCGCTAAATCAGCGTGTGAGTAGCACAGGGATCTGTGTTGTAAAGTGAAGAGCTGATGGTAGGTGTGGCGCTCCACCTCAGATGCCAAAATAATCTCCTTGGTCTAGCACTAGTGAAAAGGGGATAAACTCCCTCGCTGACAACTTTACTTATATATATATATATATATATATATATATATATATATATATAAGTGTCTCAAGGAATCCCATGGTATGAGCGTGTCGACATATCTCCGAAAATATAAGTCATTCAGATTTGAAATCTTGCATATACTTTAATATGCTTATTACTAAGACAAACACACAATTTGATTATTAATTTTTGCTGATTAAGTGAGATAATTAATTAATTAAACAAAATTCAAAAGATTTGTGGTACTCTTCATAATTCTTCATTAGTAATTACAGAAAGACTCGCTGTAGTTTAACCTACACACCCTATAATTGAATGTATCCAGTTGAATATAGTTTGTCGTACGCTGTCTTCAGTCAGAGTTCTTTTGACAGTAACTGCCCGGCCTGGACGAAGATCAAAATTTAGTATCTGAGCCTGGAACGAGAAGCCACAAAGTTTCTCGCATGATTCCAGGGGACCGACAGCACCTGCCCCCCCCTCACCTAAAAAGTGCAGGACTGGGTTTATTCCCGGTGCCTTAGGCCACCCGGAAAGAGGAATGCCAATGGAATTTTATGCAATTTTTAGACTCTACTTGCGGATCTATCCACATTAAACGAACTTATCACATTTGGCTTGATGGGTAGTCAAATATTGTCGAAGATCTTTTACAACTGAATATCGAGTTTGATCATTGTTAGTTGCCCTATACTTGTGACGCATCCTACCAGCGGCGAACAATTTGAGTAAATACCAAGTCTGCCTTCAGTAGCCGTAACCCTATTTTGCCATGTACAATATTATTACACCTGCTATATTCAAATATTACACATATGGGGATTAAAAATATGAAAATGAAAAAAATATAAATAAAATAAAAAAAAAACAAAAAAAAAACGAACTCCCATGGGGCCTTGACCGGAAATACCCCTTTGCGCATGTCTGACAAAAAGGACTGACTCCCTACCCCAAAAAGGACACCACGTCATTTGAATCTAGGCCGCATCAGAGGGGAGTCGTTTCCTAGCCAGGTGGCATTTCCCCTTGTTACGGCCGACTATGCCCCGTTCGATGAAGCCTAAGTCGTAAGACTACCTCTTGCCTTTGTCTCTTTCCTTTCTCGTGTCTTTTCGTTCCTAAGTTTCATTTCAGCGTACCAGCCCACAAAAAGAACAAAGAACCAGCTTTTATTGGGGACAAGATACCAGTACCAATGAACATAACTATAGCCCCATACACATTTCATGAGCAAATTTTCAATAAAATCCCCTTTTGAAATTTTCCTGTTTTGTAATTTAGTATTAATTGTAAAAAAAAAATTCTTGGAGTTTTTTGGAGAACTAAGAAATATCAAGAATAAATATGGACTTATTTCTTAGAACAAAATATATTGTTAGCACTAGGTTGGACGCCATTTTTATCAAGACCCCGAATGAGAAATTGGTGAGGCATTCATTCACTTGCTACGAGAAAACCGGAATCTAACGAAACTCTAGACGAGTTTTGAGGATTCTAAAACCATGATTATCGAAATTTAAAGATCACAAGCTAAACAACGTTTTTCTTTTTGGGGTCGGGGTCAGTTGCCGCACCCTAAATATGACAGTAACTCAAAAGTACTTGGACTTTTATATATTGTGATAATTATAGCTATAAAAGGTATTGTCTTGCTCTTCTCGTATTTTCTTGAAAATCATTTGTGAAAATGCATTAAAAAAAATAAAGATGAAAAATATTCTTTCGAAGGAGGTAACTATGGCACAGTCTAATGGTCAATCTAAAGGATTCGTGTTGATTCTTAAACTTTATAAACTATATCCGCCCATTCATCTGTCATGAAATGCTTGTGGTCGGGAAGGATTTTCATATACGAAGCCGATATCTATGAAATCTTGATGTCTTAGTCTAAAAAAAGGAAAATTTATTTCGATATAAACGTTGAGCTGACAAAAGTATTGATTAAATTAAGTATTTATCCAACATGTTTGCCACGAGTATATACTCGTGGCAAACATGTTGGATAATTGTATTGGGCATACGGATGATTGTATGGGGCATACAATCATAAGGATGATTGTATGGGGCATACATCGGGGATCAAACACCCCATTTAGTAGTAATGGGTCTGCAAGTCTGTCTTGATACCCGTTATTCAGTGAAAATTATAACTAATAACTCAAAGAAGTCATTCAGCATTAAAATCCCGTGTACTCATTAAAAAGTATACAATTTAGTGTTTGACTCTTACTGATTAAGTGATATAATTCAATAAAAAATCACAAAAAGGTTAAAAAAAAGTAATACAAAAAGTAATTCTTTGTATAATCTCTTAACCTTTCCCTTTTATTGGTGCCATACTCTGCCATTAATCCTGCTGAATAGCTATTCAACCCAATACATCTTACCCGTGGTAAACGGGCTGGGAAAATACTTACCCTGCTTTTACATTTCGATAAATCTTGGTTGTAAGTCCATTATATCAAGTATATTATTATAGCTAGCATGTTTAAATATAACAAAGTTTCCATAGGGGAAATTTAAATGTTTTTTTTCAAAAATTGTTACTTTTTGTAAAAAATTTTTGGAAGAACAAAAAATCTCAATTAAAAAATTTTAAAAGTAAATTTTAAAAAAATCGAAAAATTTTAATTTTCTAAAATGCTTAGCTTTTAATTGTAAGGACATTTTTTCTTACTTATGTATATAAATATGGAGACTAATAACCAAATATATTTATGTTTAGCACTCGCTAATTTGAAAAAAATGACCCACTTTTTAAATATGCCAATTCCACATTCCAACAATCTCTTTTAATTCAGTACTAATTGTAAAAAAAAAAGCTTCATTTTTTGGTAACTAAAAAAATCATGATAATCTTTCAGACGAATTTGTACCTCTCCTCCCAAAAAAACGGAATGACGAAAGAAATTCTATTTTTAATTTCTATTTAAAAAAGAAAATAATTTAATACATTTTCTTACATTGTAACTCAACAGGAAAAATAAAATTGGTTCAAACCAATTACGAGTTTGGGTAAATTTTTGATATTTTAAATGTAGGTATTTACCTAACCCATTCGCCACGGGTAGAATGTGAAAGAAAGTCGCTAATATAATGCGTCCACTGAGGATCGCCCTTGCTATTCAGTAGTAATGGATTTGCGAGACTAGCTTGCTAACAATTACACTATGATGGGACGTCCTTATTCCTTATACAAACTGGGAATCAAGAAAGGATCAAATTCATTATTCAGTAGAAATGGATCGGCGAGACTATCTTGCTCAATATTAAACCCCGATATTATGCTCTTTTCAAACCTGTTCATCATGTGTAGGATGTGACCCGAGGTCACAACTAAGGGACATACAGTGAAAAAAACAACAAAAACCATTGCACTACAATGGGACACCATCACTATTTACCCGACGCGTTCGCTATGGGCAGGATGTGACACAAGGTTGCAGGTATGGGGCATAAAGCGTGGCTTGAACTTGTTGTATTTCTTCTTTGTGGAATTATTAACAGAAAATACAAACTGTTGATTTAAATGAGGTTTTATTTTTGGTTTGAGAAAAAAAATTCTGCTTTTACATCAAGTTGTATTAAGCTTGGTTGTAACCTCTTAAACTGTCGTGTGGATCCAGGAGCTGATGGCTGAGCTGAAGTTTACCGGGGACTGTCGTGGAAAGCTGGTCGGTCCCTTCTGGGTTCTAGTCGTCAACTCACTTCTTCCACGTGTCCCTTTCAGAGACCTTTACAATTACTACTACCTCTACCTCCTATTATTATCTACCTCTTACTGCTACCTCTCCTATTCCCATCTAAAAGAAACGGTCCTTATTTTACCGCCCAAATTTAAATTCTTGGTGCCAGTGTGTCTACATTTTTCTATTTTTAGAACACTAGCCAAACGCCATTGTTTCAACCATTACAAACTTATGTAGTAGTAAGGAATCTGCGGGAATAGCTTGCTGACTGAAATGGATTAATTCCTTATTTACCCGTATCGTTCACCTTAGGAAATATTTGCATGGCTTACATAGGTCACATGACAGCATAGCTCACATGAAACATATTTTCATGCTCAGAGTTGCCGAGCCATGGAATAAACTGCCTGCATCTGTTGTAGGCTGCCGATACACTGCATCTTTCAAAACCTCCATGTTTCCTGTAATTCGACAAAACTATACCTGATACACCCCTCCACACGCATATGCACACACACACGCACACATACATGTATATTATTACTGTACGCTATTCATGTTCTTGACATTAGTACATTATTCTATGTACTATACACAGGACTTTAATGAGTTGTGGTACACCTGAGCACTGTACGCAATCAATTTCAGCATTTTTAAATTCTATTAAACAACGTTAAATTATAACTAAGAGAAGAGTTTTAGATTCCGATCATATAAATAAGTTGGGTGCTATGCAGACCCCACATTATTATAATCAAATTGCAAATTTTCCTGGCAATTGTTTTGTTCTTCAAGTTCTAGAATTTTGACAGTATTGAAAGCTCTGTCAGGTGGGGCTTCAGAATACACCTTTGCAGAGGGGTAAGACTTCCTCCCAATGGGACCACGTTGGCCGTGATGCTTAAGGACGGAATCATGGTGGATGCGCAGTCCATGACATGCAACACTCCACTTAGACCGAGACGGCGGTCGGAGATCAATCGGCTGGTCATATCAAGCCCTGGTAATATCAAGCCCTAGCACCTATATGATTGCCGAAACCCTGTTGCCCTTATGGCAAGCTCCAACCCTTTTTATCATATGGGTGTTAGAAGACGGTGACAGGGGGTCTTAATGTCCTGGGAATTACGTTAAACTCTATCTGATGGTGAGGTTCCAGTTCTAGAGGTCTGGAGAATGTGGAGCACCCCTTCATCACCATTGCTTCCTGATCCACTCTGACTCGGAGTGGTAATTCCTGTTAGGGTCCATCACAG
>CM042153.1:16639890-16666632 GCA_023376005.1 Doryteuthis pealeii | reverse complement strand
GCTGACTGAAATGGATTAATTCCTTATTTACCCCGTATCTGTGTTCGACTCTTCACGACACACTTTTTGCGATGCTTTACATAGTACATAGACTGCATAGCGACAAATAGAAAATACATATTTTCAATGCTCAGAGTTGGCCGAGGCATGCGATAGACGCAACTGCCACGCATGTGTTGCGTAGTGCTCCGAGCTAGCACTGCTATCGTTTCAAAACCTCCAGTTGCGTGTTATATTCGGACAAAATTACATACACCTGCAGTACCACCCCTCCACACGACAATATATTGACCACACTCGTAACAATGCACACATCATGTATATTATTTACTGTACGCTATTCATGTTCTTGACATTAGTACATTATTCTATGTACTATACACAGGACTTTAATGAGTTTGTGGTACACCTGAGCACTGTACGCAATCATTTCAAGCATTAAATTTAAATTCTGATTAAACACGTTAAATTATAACTAGAGAAGAAGTTTTAGATTCCGATCATATAAATAAGTTGGTGCTATGCAGACCCCACATTATTTAATCAAATGCAAATTTTTGCTGGCAATTGTTTTGTTCTTCAAAGTTCTAGAATTTTGACAGTATTGAAAGCTCTGTCAGGTGGGCTTCAGAATACACCTTTGCAGAGGGGTAAGATCTTCCCTCCCAATGGGACCACGTTGGCCGTGATGCTTAAGGACGAATCATGGTGGATGCGCAGTCCATGCTGCAACCCACTCCACTTAACAGACCGGCACGGGCGGTCGGAGAGAAATCAATCGGCTGGTCATATCAAGCCCTTGGTAATATCAAGCCCTAGACCTATCATGATTGCCCGAAACCCTGTTGCCTTATGGCAAGCTCCAACCCTTTTTATTCATAATGGGTGTTAGAAGACGGTGACAGGGGGTCTTAATGTCCTGGGAATTACGTTAAACTCTATCTGATGGTGAGGTTCCAGTTCTAGAGGTCTGGAGAATGTGGAGCACCCCTTCATCACCATTGCTTCCTGATCCACTCTGACTCGGAGTGGTAATTCCTGTTAGGGTCCCATCTATGTGTTAAATAGAAAAATGTGTTTATAAAAAATTGAGTATCCATTAAGAATTAATTTATTTCAAAACTTTGTCGGCATTAAATGACCCACTGAGTCTGATATGCCGTAAAAAAAACAACTACAAACATTATTGGACTAAAAAAAAAGCCTTTCTATGATGTGCTATTTTTCTTCAAACAGAAGAGTTGCTTAATCTATGTGGCAGCATTATTGGCAACACCATGTAGGAGAATTCTACGGGGGGGAGGGGGGCAGTCTTTTCATATCACGGAACGGAAAACTACTGGACAGTTGAAATTTCGCACGTCACGTGATTTTGACTTAGTTAGGTCAGTTTTATATCATAAAATGTGTTCTTAATAAAAATTAAGTTCATTTCAGATACTTTTATGCTAGGAATTTAGCCAACTGACTTTCACTTTGAAACCAGACGGTAGCCATTTTGAATGTGTCCGTGCGAAATATACAAATCTTAGAATCGTTTCGAAAACAATACAACTGCATGCTTTAACACAAAAATATCATAAAATGTGTTCTTAATAACAATTAAGTTCATTTCAGATAATGCGCACGCACAATTTTATGCTAGGAATTTTAGGTGAAAATTACTGTGGACACTTTACCGACTAAGAATAACAAAGTTAAATTATACTATTGATAACACAGGGAAGAGTTAACATACCAGGAATATTGTTAGACAGGTAAACTACCTCTTGGCATTGTTGGTGTAATTTAATCAGCCAAAGACATTGTACACCTGCAAATCGTATTTGCTTGAAACCAACCAATAATGCAAAGCACCTGTAGTTTGCGATAATAGATTTCTTTCTTTGTCACTTTTGTAAGGTAAATATTTCCTGTATTATTGTTGTTGTTTTTTTCATGTAGAAAAAGAGATATTCATCCCATCTTTTATTCACTTGGATTTTTACACCTGGTCGAATAAATTTCTTGGTATAAGTCGTAATAGGTTGGGGCAATCATATAGGTGCTAGGGCTTGACATGACCAGGCGATTGATCGGAGGGTAACATTCCTAGGATTGTTTTTTTTTTTTCATGTAGAAAAAGAGATATTCATCCCAATCTTTTATTCACTTGGATTTTACACCTGGTCGAATAATTTTCTTGGTATAAGTCGTAATAGGGTTGGGCAATCAATAGGTGCTAGGGCTTGACATGACCAGGCGATTGATCGAGGGTAACATTCCTATGAGTTGTTTTTTTCATGTAGAAAAAGAGTATTCATCCCATCTTTTATTCACTTGGATTTTTACACCTGGTCGAATAATTTTCTGTATAAGTCGTAATAGTGGGGCAATCATATAGGTGCTAGTGCTTGACATGACCAGGCGATTTGATCGGAGGGTAAACATTCTATGAGTTGTTTTTTCAGTAGAAAAGAGATATTCATCCCATCTTTTATCACTTGGATTTTTACACCTGGTCGAATAATTTTTTGGTATAAGTCGTAATAGGCTTGGGGCAATCATATAGGTGCTAGGGCTTTGACATGACCAGGCGATGATCGGAGGGTAACATTCCTAGGAGTGTTTTTTTTTTTTTCATGTAGAAAAAGAGATATTCATCCCATCTTTTATTCACTTGGATTTTACACCTGGTCGAATAATTTTCTTGGTATAAGTCGTAATAGGTTGGGGCAATCATATAGGTGCTAGGGCTTGACATGACCAGGCGATTGATCGGAGGGGTAACATTCCTAGGAGTTGTTTTTTTTCATGTAGAAAAAGAGATATTCATCCCATCTTTTATTCACTTGGATTTTACACCTGGTCGAATAATTTTGGTATAAGTCGTAATAGGTTGGGCAATCATATAGGTGCTAGGGCTTGACATGACCAGGCGATTGATCGGAGGGGTAACATTCCTAGGAGTTGTTTTTTTTTCATGTAGAAAAAGAGATATTCATCCCATCTTTTTCACTTGGATTTTTACACCTAGTCGAATAATTTTTGGTATAAGTCGTAAATAGGGTTGGGGCAATCATATAGGTGCTAGGGTTGACATGACCAGGCGATTGATCGGAGGGGTAACATTCCTAGGAGTTGTTTTTTTCATGTAGAAAAAGAGATATTCATCCCATCTTTTATTCACTTGGATTTTACACCTGGTCGAATAATTTTCTTGGTATAAGTCGTAATAGGTTGGGGCAATCATATAGGTGCTAGGGATTGACATGACCAGGCGATTGATCGGAGGGGTAACATTCCTAGGAGTTGTTTTTTTCTCATGTAGAAAAAGAGATATTCATCCCATCTTTTATTCACTTGGATTTTACACCTGGTCGAATAATTTTCTTGGTATAAGTCGTAATAAGTTGGGGCAATCATATAGGTGCTAGGGCTTGACATGACCAGGCGATGATCGGAGGGGTAACATTCCTAGGAGTTGTTTTTTTTTCATGTAGAAAAAGAGATATTCATCCCATCTTTTATTCACTTGGATTTTTACACCTGGTCGAATAATTTTCTTGTATAAGTCGTAATAAGGTTGGGCAATCATATAGGTGCTAGGATGACATGACCAGGCGATTGATCGGAGGGGTAACATTCCTAGGAGTTGTTTTTTTTCATGTAGAAAAAGAGATATTCATCCCATCTTTTATTCACTTGGATTTTACACCTGGTCGAATAATTTTCTTGTATAAGTCGTAATAGGGTTGGGGCAATCATATAGTGCTAGGGCTTGACATGACCAGGCGATTGATCGGAGGGTAACATTCCTAGGAGTTGTTTTTTTCTCATGTAGAAAAAAGAGATATTCATCCCATCTTTTATTCACTTGGATTTTTACACCTGGTCGAATAATTTTCTTGGTATAAGTCGTAATAGGGTTGGGCAATCATATAGGTGCTAGGCTGACATGACCAGGCGATTGATCGGAGGGGTAACATTCCTAGGAGTTGTTTTTTTTTCATGTAGAAAAAGAGATATTCATCTCATCTTTATTCACTTGGATTTTTACACCTGGTCGAATAATTTTCTTGGTATAAGTCGTAATAGGGTTGGGCAATCATATAGGTGCTAGGGCTTGACATGACCAGGCGATTGATTGGAGGGGTAACATTCCTAGGAGTTGTTTTTTTTTCATGTAGAAAAAGAGATATTCATCCCATCTTTTATTCACTTGGATTTTTACACCTAGTCGAATAATTTTCTTGGTATAAGTCGTAATAGGGTTGGGGCAATCATATAGGTGCTAGGGCTTGACATGACCAGGCGAGTGATCGGAGGGGTAACATTCCTTTATTTTATATATCTGATAAATTAGCTAAAGCCCTAGCTAAAATATTAACTCCTCTCCTAGGAATAATTGATCTTTTACATATCAAAAACTCTAGAGACCGATTAAATAGACTTAAAAAAATGTAGACATCGAAATATGAATATCTTATCTATTGCCAAACTTTTGCACTGAAAAAATAGTGCGTCTTATGTGTAAATAATTACGGTAAGTATTACACCACGAAAACACTTGATCTATCACCCCCCCCAACAGGACATTCCCGAGTATCAGTGAGTACAACAGCAAACCAAGAATCAAAAGTTGAACTCATTTGGTCACATTGTCATAGAAAATGGACATGGCAAATCAAGTTCAAATCCTGGACAAGGCTGTTTGCATTTCACATAGGGTCTCTTCTAATAGAAATTTAACTAAAGGGGTATTAATATTTCTGTCGGAAAGGAAAGAACACTAGGCAAATATAATTTTATATATATTTGGGTTAACTATTTATTGGTGCAAATTTGTAAAGGTTCACAAGTGTGTGAATGTGTAAAAGTTTGTAAAGTTCATAGAAGTTTAAGGCTCATTGAAGTTTGCTAAACTCATAAATATGTATAGTGACAAGTTTTTTTCATTTAGCCTGTTTAAGAGAATATTGTATTTGTAAAGGGTTTGCTTTGGTTCGTTTTGCCTTCTGTTGCTTGTTCGTTGGGTTTGGTCTGTTGTAGCTTGTTGATGATTTTTCAGGTCTTATCCTGGTTGGTGCTAAAGCTGTTCTGAGTATTTCTTAGGGACCCTGCCCACCAACTTCCGATGCCCACTTCCGGGCTCGGTTCAGGGGCAGACAACCCAAATTTTCCACACTCCAGCTATGGGTAATTAGTAGGCTAGCCATGGTATACGATAATATAACAATCTTACTCTGTGCACAATGGTTTAATTCTTTTTAAATGTATTATTTTAAATGTATAATGTATTAGTGTAGCTATGGGCACAAAATGCAAAGGGAGATAATTTTTTTTAATTTCTTAATTTTAAAACAATTATCAAAAATCAAGGAATTGTCCAATTTTAATGAAATTTTCACCAAATTATTTTCCCACGATTTAATTTTATAAGGATTAGTTTATTTTATAAAAGAAACTTGAAAAAATACTTTTTTTTATCAATTCAGAATGGAGGGGGTGGGGGTTGACCATTGACCATTTGAAGAAAAAAATCCCGGTCCCTAATTTTTATATTTCTTGAAAGATCATATCCTGAAGAATTTATAGAAAAATAAAAAAATAGAAAAATATAAATTCAATAACTTAAAAAAAGTGATTTTAAAATTTAAAATTTATTTTTTTTAAACTCAAAAAATAAATAATGTAGCAAGTTTTTTTCAATACCGGCCCTCGCCAACTCAGCGTATGAGTAGCACAGGGACATGTGCGGTAGAGTGAGGTGACAATGCATTCTGGGAGAAAAATAAATCTACTAATTACAATAAAATATGTAAGCCATTTAATTTGAAGTTTGACTGCGAAGAAGGACCCATCTTGCCGATTATGATCAAGTCACATTGAAACCACTAGATCACCGAAGTTAAGCAGCAATGAACCTGTTTAATACTTAATTGGGTGACCACTTAAGCAACAGCTGGTACAGTAAGCTACCTGAGTCCTTTGTTGATCAAAAATTGATTTGAATCGGCAATAAATGACCTGAAAAGTGTCGAACTATTAAAAAAAGAACTTATCTTGCCGATTATGGCCAAGTCATGCTGAAAGCACCAATTACCACTAGATCCCCGAAGTTAAGCAGCAATGAACCTGTTCAATACTTAACTGAGTGACCACTTAAGCAACAGCTGGTGCTGTAAGAAACCTGGGTCCTTTGTTTATAAAAAAAATTATTCGATTTGGCATTGAATAACCCGAAAAGTGTTGAAGTGCCATAAAACAAAACAACAATCAACTATCTTGCCGATTCTAGATTTAATGCTGAAACTGGCTTGGGACTTGATACCAACCATTTGAGAGTTTACAAGTTTATTCTCTGTATTAACCATTTAATTTGTCAAACCTTCCAACACATTTGATAATGGCTGAAAAATGAATTGGTTGAAATGATGACTTAACAACCCCAAAAGAGGTTTGATTGTCTGAAAATTTTCCAATGATTATGTTTCAATATTAAACCTATTAAATATATATATGTATGAATATAAGATGAGTTTGGCCATGTGCCTGTCTAAATAAAAGATATCAGTGGTCTGAAGAAGCTCGTGGGCATACTCACGAGTGGAAATGGTCCATAACCACTATGCACATGGTATTTAAGGCCTTTTTATTCACAAATAACTTTGCTCTGTTTACAATAATTAAACATTGAGCTCTCATACGGAACCTGAACTCTACAACAAACTACTGGTAGAGAATTAGGACCAGCCTAGAATCACCTTGTACCAAGAAACTTGGTACCGCACCAAAGTATATATATATATATATATATAGTCATCCACAGACAAGTCTTTCGACATTTCAAGTCTCTTCAGTGTGGCAAGACATTTTGTGGGCTACCTACAGCTGGGTTAGAAATCTGATCATTTCAGCAGCAGTCGGACAGCTTACCCTCTCGGCTATCATCACCTACAGAATGCGAAGGGGATTTTAACTGTTTTAATACACACATCTGTGTGTATGTCAAGGTCGTCATAGAGTGCTCCATCCCATTTTGTAGGAGAGCGTTGCATTTACGCTTTAGTTGGCGGCCGTCAGCGATATATATAAAAGTCGTCGGGGTGGCCTTAAGTCGGTATCAGCCATTCAGCAAGGGGAGTCTATCCCCATTTCACTTGCGCTAAATCCAGGAGATTGTTTCTGCGTCTAAGGTGGAGCGCCATACCTACTATCAGCTCCTTTACCGTATAGATTCCTGTGCTACTCATATGCTGAGTTGGCGAGGGCCGATATCGAACCAAGAACCTTGTGGTTCCTAGTCAAATGCTTTACCGACTGAGCTAAACCATCCCTATCTTTCCTTTCAGGATGATCATGATGATAATAATGATAGTTGTGATAATTATGATAATGATGATAGTAATACTACTACTACTACTACTACTACTACTACTAATAATAATAATAATACCGGACCTAGTATTAATCGACAAGAAGAAAAGGACCTGCCATCTCGTCCCGGTCGACCACCGAGTGAAAATGAAAGAAATCGAAAAGATAGACAAATACTTGGACCTTGCTAGAGAACTGAGGAAACTGTGGAACATGAGGGCGAAGGTCGTACCAATTTCAAATTGGTGCTTTTGGAACGGTCCTCATAGAGGATTTTTCAGTTCATTTTTGTCAAATGATCTTTGATGCCATTTCCTCAAATATTGGTACAAGTTCAAGACCGCCCTGTCGACTGGGGCGTTAGAATGCACCGACTGCACCTCTGCAGAGGGGTAAGACTCCCCCAATGGGGCCACCTGTTGGCCGTGGGTGGCGACCCGTGATGCTTAAGGATAGAGCCCAGGTGGATGAGCAGTTAATGACATGCAATACTCCACTTTGGACCTATCTTGGGCTAGACGGGCGGTCGGAGAGGCCCCCTCCGATCAATCGGCTGGTCACGTCAATCCCTAGCACCTATATGATTTTCCCAACCCTATTGCCTTTATGGCAAGCCCCAACCCCTTTTTATCATATGGGTGCTAGAAGGCGGTGGCTGCGGGTCTACATGTCCTGGGAATGACGTTAAACTCTATCTGATGGTGAGGTTCCAGTTTTGGAGGTTTGGGGAATGTGGAGCACCCCTTCATCACCATTGCTCCCTGGTCCACTCTGACCCGGAGTGGTAGTACCTGTTAGGGTCCCATCTATGGGTTAAATAGAAAAATGTATTTATAAAAAAAATGTATTATCCATAAACAATTGATTTATTTCAAAACTTTATCGGCATTAAATGACCCACTGAGGTTGATATGCCGTAAAACAAAACAAACCAAACAAATTCAAGATCTAATTTTTGATATCAGTACTTACAAGACCAATACACAACTTTCGGTGTTTCATGTAATTGGATATTCACAAAAGGTGAAAAATCGACCTACCCTAACGATATTGGCGACTCGTGATGCTTAAGTAATTAACCTTGATTTACATCATCATCATCATCAACATCGCCATCATATCGTGCTGATAGCACGGGAATTCCCTTGACTCTCTCTCTATCTATCTATCCATCCCTATCAACCATTGCTCATGGCAAGTCCTCTAGTTGACATCCAGTGTTCACCCAGAGCTGATCAATGTAAGTTTTTGATGGTGTGTCCATGCGTAAGAGTCCACATGAGAACGTCACATGAGTTCATCCTCGCTTCCCCTGAGGTGCATAGCGTGTCTTGTTCGTATTACTTGGATGGTTTGTGAGATGGGAGATAAGTGGCCGTATAGCTGCTGTTTTGCGGGCACTACTTCCAAGATTTGTTCAGTACAGTACGCAGCATCCCTGTGCAGTTCCCATCAAGATTTTTCTCTAAGCGTTTCGTAAAGCGTTCTGCCCTACCAGATCGTCTAATACAAAAATAATTTATTTCACTATAAAAATTTACAGGGCGCCCTCGGGGAATAAAATTAATTAACTCTTTGCATGTCATTTTCTCCCACTTCAAACTAACGACAATAATCCGGGTTGACAGGCTTTTCAAAACTACAAAAATTGATTAATTACTAACTTGGAAAAAAATCCACAAAGCAAGGGCTTCTGGATTAGCGATAATCTGTAACGGATTATCTACAGCCAGGGCGTCTCGGGTTGGGTTGGGGTTGGTAATGTCTTTACAATAAGAACATTAAAACATGAATTGCTTTTGCTGCACGATCTCCTAAAAGTGTTGTATACTCACATATACCCACATCATACGTCGGGTATATAAGAGAGAGAGAGAGAGAGAGAGAGAGAGAGAGAGAGAGAGAGAGAGAGAGAGAGAGAGAGACGACAGACAGACAGACAGACAGAGCAGGAGATGAGATGATATTTACCACGTACTCCACGTTTACGGGTTAGGCACAAGGCCCTATTAATGTGGGACTACCCACAAGCCGTGACTCATGGGTGGCGGGTGAAAAAATGCGTTGATCCCATCGGCATTCCCCCTCAAGGGGCGCCTCAGGCACTGGGTAATAAACCCAGTCCTGACCCTCTAAATCAAGGAGGCAAGTGTTGCCTGGGGGATGGCCCCCTGGGATCAACGCTATTAGCTTGTAAGATCCAGGTCCGAAGCCACTGGACCCCCAGCGTTGGCCGGGTCTACATGATACTTACCACGTGTACGAGTTAGGCACAAGGGCCTAATAATATGGGACCATCCACGAACCGAAACTCCTGGGTGTCGGGTGCAAAAATTCGTTGATCCCATCAGCATTCCTCCTCAAGGAAGCGCCTCAGGCACTGGGTAATAAACCCAGCCCTGTCCCTTTAAATCAAGGGTCTGGAGATGAGATGATAGTTGATCTTACTTTAAAAAAATCTATGGGTTAAATAGAAAAACATGAGTTGATAAACAAAATTGTATTATGCATTAAGAATGAATTTATTTCACAACTTTGTCGACATTAAATGACCCACTGAGGTTGATATGTCGTAAAACAAACCAAACCAAACCAAACCAAACTTTAAAACAAAAAACTCTGTCTCTGGTTCTTCGTCTAGGTCAGCCGCCATCCTCCATGGTTGGGTTTACTTCTCTGCTGGGTGTTGATGCTTCTTTGTCGATTCTTTTTCGTGCTAGGCTGGTCATTGTTTTTAATATTCAATTAACACAACAAGACTTGTATAACACTATAATAATATTATAAAGTTGACTGGCGATATTAAATTAATAAGAATAATCAGGATAATCTATTAAAAGTTAAAGTCAATCCTTTGTAAGGAAGTGTAAAACAAGAAAAACCTCAAATAATAATAATAATATCAAAAATTACACCTGGTGATCCACAATAGCTATACTGGGTTTCCTCAAATATCAAATCAAAATTTAGCGTCAACGTAGGACGAAATTACCAAATTACTAAAAACAACGAAATTTGAAATGTCAGTTTTAAATATTGATTTAGATGAATAGAACAATAACTTATTTTGGATTGTCAGGTCAAGTCAGTGCTAACTCTTACTGTTATATATTGTACAAACGGAAATATGAATTTCTGGTTTTATTAAACAAAGAAATATAACAACTGCCCGTTATCAGATCAAGAGATAAAAATGCGTGGGAGTAGCTATGAATATAAAAGAACCGAGGGCTCGAGACAGGTCAGTCGTCAGTCAGCCCAGGAGGCAGTCAGCCGGAGAGTGAGTGAGGTGATCGGTCAGTAATCGGGAGAGTCGGTACGAGTTAGTTGGCCGAGCGGGATCTCGTGTAGTTGGTGTTGGAAAAGCTAGCCTTGATATTTACCAACTGAAAAGGCTTGTCACCCAGAATTTAATCGAAGGACCGAAAGTCTAAAGACTGAATATATTAATTAAACTGACCCTCTCTCTCGAAGTTAAGAAGCTTGAATTTATTTCAATAAACTTCTGGAGGATAACTTTGGTGTTATTGTCATCCCTTACAACGAAGATAAAACTATTGTAATTTAGTACCGTGACGACGCCGCTACGTTACATTACGGAAGAATACGAAGGAAAATTCCAACTAAGTCATGCACAAGGCCATTTACACAATCATAAGATATCATCGAGTGGCTCACCGATCAAAGAAAAGTGGGGTGGGGTTTTTTTTACCCTCCCCGAGATGTACAACCCAGGGCCACGATTTTGATTTGCCGTCCAGTCAAACGCGACCTCGGGTGGGGTGGGGGTCTTTTCTACTCTTCCCCGATGTTTACGCTGTAAGGCCATTGTCTGGCGTTTTATTGGCTGGCCAATCAGCGCCGTATGTTTAGGAGTCTGGACTCCAAAGAGGGAACAGATCAGATCGAAAGCTGGTTACGAGACTCAGAGCCCTTGCCGCTGCTTTCCGCTACCTTGCTACCCAAAGTCCTGAACTTGACCACTTCATCCATAAATAATTAGTTGTATATCGCCAGTCAACTCACAAACTCGACTTCGACTTCGACATCGACACCCCTTCGTTGTTGTACATGATATTGGTCACTGTATGATTAATAAAGGTATTGTCGTATACAATTGTTAATAAGCGTTTCGTAGTTATTATTGTGATTGATGACCCGTTGACAGTATTGGTAAATTTGGTCATCTTCAGACCCAGTCCGGAACCGAGAAAGTCCGAACCAGCTCTTTAACTTTTTTGTGGGTCAAGGAAAACAACGTGGACACAGGAAATCCCGGTTGTAGGTATCTTACAAATATCTAGCCACACTGAAGAGACTTGATAAGAAGAAACACGTGTCTGTGGATGACTATATATGTATATATATTATATATATATATATATATATATATACGATATTTTATGTCGGAAGAGTATTTCTCTCTCTCTCTCTCTCTTCTCTCTCTCTCTTCTCTCTCTATATATATATATATATATATATATATATATATATATATATATATATTGGGGATTTAGTGTGAAGCGTTGGTAAAGTGTGAAATAAATGAGAAACAAAGCTGGATGTTATGTACTAAGTTCCATTTTATTTCATCCAATATTTCGAGAGAACGATTCCTCATTTACAAGATTATTTTTTAGACTGGTTGACTATGATATATACACTGAAAATTAGAACACTCTCTCGCATAAATCTAATATATATATATATATATATATATATATATATATATATATATATATAATATATATATAATTTAATATACCAAGCGTGTTGGTAAATCCTTGCGGTGAGAAAAAAACCAGCAAATAGTTTGATTGTAAAAATATACTACCAAACATGAACAGGGGAGAAAATTTTTTTGAATAAATATATATATATATATATATATATATATATATATATTATATATATTAAATGTTTTTTTTTTAAGTCGGGCGTTATTACGAAGCATTAAAAATATATAATGAATGAACTCGATATTATGGAGTATTGGATTCACTTAAAAAAAAAAAAATTTTTTTTTCATAAATTTTCAGGTTCGTTAGATACCCTTTATCAAATGAATGTTATTCCTGTTTAACGGCTTTTTTGTCTCTGTTGTTATCGACAGCGGCAGTTTATGCCAAATTTATTTACAGCAAAATTTATGAAAAAAAAAAAAAAAAAAAAAATAAGTGAATCCAATACTCCATAATATCGAGTTCATTCATTTATATATTTTTAATGCTTCGTAATAACGCCCAACTTTAAAAAAAACATTAAAAAATATATACCGAGAGAAGCATACGAAGACCACCTAAAATACCAACATGAATATATATATATATATATATATATATATATATATATATTGTCTGAGTTTGCTTGTCGTGATTATGTTTCTTTCTACATTTCTGTGTTTAGCGTGGATATGTGCACATGGATGTGTGTCGCCATGATGGGAAATCATGACCCCGGGAGGTAACCGGGTCACACTAGGTTATCATAGTGGCTCATTTATCATTGGCAAGTTGATTTGGCGAGTTTCGTATGTGGCGTGGACCGGTGGCCTAGAGGTAGAATCCCAGGTTCCATCTCTGGTGGGGGAAGACCACAGTATACATAGCTAATGAGACCTAATATAGGTCGAAAGATCTGTCCAGTGTTCCGCACCTCACACGCCGAGTTTGGTTTTCGTGATTATTTAACTATATATATATATATATATATATATATATATATATATATATTGTTAAATAATGCAGCCATTTTCTGTCTGCAAGTCTTATCCTTTGTTTTTTCATATTGCCGGATTATTGTTTTAATATCTGGCGAGAATTGGCTGATGTATTCGCCATATGTCATAGACCGAGTAAATAATAATAATAATAATGACAATAATAATAATAAAACTAATAATAACAACAACAACAATAATAAACACAACCTATATAAATGGTAAATGGAATATCCAATTGTTGTACGGTTAAAAAAACGAATATGGCCCACGATAGGGCAGAAAGTACTCGGTCTATGACATATGGCGAATACATCAGCCAATTCTCGCCAGATATTAAAACAATAATCCGGCAATATGAAAAAAACAAAGGATAAGACTTGCAGACAGAAAATGGCTGCATTATTTAACAATATGCCTACAAGAAAAAATGCTGCCTAAATACACACACACACACACATATATATATATATATATATGAAATTAAACATTTTGAAAAAACATATGATGTTTGTTATGTGATTGCTGACAGGCCTGTTCGACCAAATCGATAAGTTGGTCTTCATCAAAGAGCGACATAGACGCTCGTCTATGTCGCTCTTTGATGAAGACCAACTTATCGATTTGGTCGAAACAGGCCTGTCAGCAATCACATAACAAACATCATATGTTTTTTCAAAATGTTTAATTTCATACTGTCGGATTAATTTCCATCTATTTTTCATTCATATATATATATATATATATATATATATATATATATGAAATAAATATTTTAGAGAAACAAACACACGATGTTATAAAAAGAGTTTGATGTAAATATGTATAAAAATGTATAAGAAAGTATCAAAAAGTTCAAGATTCCAGCTGCTGCAAACTTTTTGATACTTTCTTATACATTTTTATATATTTACATCAAACTCTTTTGAGTTTTATTTGTGGATTATAATGCTTCTGATTTAATAAAATAAAATAAAATTTATTTTATTTTATTTTCAAAACAGAATATGCATTTTCAAAAAAAATTAAAATTTTTTTTTTTTTTTAAATCCGGCTCCGAAATTGAACGTTTCGTTTGTACCACTTTTGTCTTATAACGGTTCACTCATACCGTCGCTCTATCATACACATCTCGCTCTTGATGAAGACCACTTCAATAAAGGGTCGAAACAGACTTCTGTCAGCGAATTATAACATCATGTGTTTTTTTTTCTAAAATATTTATTTCATACTGTCGGATTCACTTCCCTTCACTTTTTCATATATATATATATATATATATATATATATATATATATATATATATATATATATATATTATATATACCAACCCCTCCGCACGAACAGGATGTGACACAAGGTCAATTTCTTAAGCGGTGTTCAACAGGTTTGAATTCAGAGTTTTCCTTCTCCTAGACTGGTTGCCTAACCAAGGTTAAAGAGCCCAGTCTGCCCTACTATTTATCCATAGCTGGAAGTAGAGTAGGATTCATACCTTATATATATATATATATATATATATATATATATATATATATATATATATATAGTTAGTGTGTTGTTGTTTTTAATTTTGACGAAATTTTTCTTTCATTATAAAAAACAAAACATGTTAATTGATTGATGAAAACAGGAGTGAAAATTAATAACATTTGCAAAGTTTCAGACTCTTGTTTTGTATCTGGCTAATGTTGCAATAATAAACGGACGTACTATAGAAAATTTGTTGAAAATTACTTGGATGCAAAAGAATCTTTCGTTGGCAGTAATTACATTACCAAGCACAAAGCCACGGAAAGTAATTACTGCTTTGGGGATAAAAAACAACAACAAAAAAACAACACCAATAAACTTTTTGGTTGAGATTTTGCGCGTCACTTTTCTTCTATGTTGGAGTTAATGAGTGCAAAACGTGTTGGTAATATCCGGTAATATGTAATACGAACAGGTTTGTCGTTGGAATCAAACTGACCTTCCCCCACTCAACCAGCCCTGCCAGTTGGTGATTTAGAATACACCGACTGCACTTCAATAGAGGGTTAAGACCCCCTCCCTCAATGGGGCCACCTGCTGGCCGTGGGTGGCGATCCATGATACTTAAGTATTGGAACTCTAGTGGCTGAGCAGTCCATAACATGCAATACTCCACTTTGGCCCTTACTTAACCTAGTATCTATATGATTGCCCCAACACCACTGCCCTTATGGCAACCACTAACCTTTTTTATGATATATATATATTTACCAACCCCTCCACACGAGTAGGATGCGACACATGGTCAATTTCTTAAGCGGAGTTTAACAGGTTTAAATTCAGAGTTTTCCTTCTCCTAGACTGGTTACCTAGCCGTGGTTAAAGAGCCCAGTCTGCCCTACTATTTGCCCAAAACTGGAGGGAGAGTAGGATTCATACCTTTCCCAAGGATATTAGCGCTAAGTGAAATGCAATTACCACATCCAGGATTTGAACTCGGGGCGACGAGTCCATTTCCCATGACTTTAACCATTACACCACGCGCTTCCTACTTTTTTATGATATATGTGCCAGAAGGGGTAGCTGAGTGTCTTAATGTCCTTGGTATGACGTTAGATTCCATCTGATGGTGAGGTTCCAGTTTTCGAGCTCTGGGGTATGAGGAGTAGCCCTTCATTACCATTTCTCTCAGGTCCACTATGAACCGGAGTAGTAGTACCTGTAAGGTAGGACATAGAAAAACATGAGTTTAAAGAATGTGTTTAAAAGAAATTGAGTTTAAAAAAAATTGAGTACCCATCAAGAATGAATAAAACAAAACGTCTTCGGCATAGAATGACCCAATGGAATTGGCATGCCGTAAAATCCAACCAACCAACCATTCAATCCCCAACAAAGTAAAGTTGCAATTTATTCCTTTATCATGATGAACTGTAACCTTGAATCTTCTGTCATAGTCGATAACCTTAGCTTAGTGCAGTGTTTCTCAAAGTGAACGGTACCGAAAGATCAAAAGGGGCGGTGAGGGAGGGTGAACACACACACACACACACACACACACACACACACACACACACACACACACACATATATATATATATATATATATTTTATTATTATTATTATTATTATTATTAGTAGTAGTAGTAGTAGTGGAAGCGCGTAGTGTAATGGATAAAGTAATGGGAAATAGACTCGTTACCCCGAGTTCAAATCCTAGAAGTGTTAATTGCATTTCACTAAGCGCTAATACCCTTGGGAAAGGTATGAATCCTGCTCTCCCTCCAGCTATGGATAAATAGTAGGACAGGCTGGGCTCTTTAGCCTTGGTTAGGCAACCGGTCTAGGAGAAGGAAAACTTTGAATTCAAACCTGTATAACTTCGCTTAAGAAATTGACATTGTGTCACATCCTGCTCGTGCGGAGGGATTGGTAAATATATATATATATATATATATATATATATATATATATAGAGAGAGAGAGAGAAGAGATAAATAGATAGATAGATTATTTTTAAATAATGTTAACATTTCTATCGCAGTTCTGTTATGATATTTTTATTTGACAATCTCCACCCGTTCGCTATTCCTGTCAACGCATTCCTGGAATTTCCCACAGGCATTTTCCCTAATATCAGTTCTAAATTTCTAATTAATATACGAACGTAAAACACTAATATTTATTCCAATATTCATCCGGCTAAACATCTGTCTACAGTTCTACCTGATGATTGAAGTGCTGCTGCTGCTGATGATGAACACCTGCTTGAAATTATAACGAACAATTCTGGTAAGAAAATCCTAATTTGTAAACTTATTTACTTATTTACAGCCCAATACAACATAAGAAGAAAACATAAAAGTCATTTGCTTAAATTCAAATGCTATTCTTTTAAATGTCATTTATCACTTTCTTTGTTTATGGCATTCTACCCCTCCCCCGCCCCTACCAACTTCATTTTTCAACCCTCAACCTCTTCTTCCCCCCCTCCCTTCACTCCATTTTTTTCTCTTTTCTAGACGCCCAGATTTCTCCTGCCGTTTCGTATTTTTCTCTTTCTTTCTCTCACGTCAACTCTTTCTTTCTTTCTTTCTTTCTTTCTTTCTTTCTTTCTTTCTTAACTTCTTTCACCTTTTCTTTTCCCCTTTCTTTCCCTCTTTCTAGATGCTCTGTCTGCTGCAGCCGCTTCATATTTTTCTCTTTCTTTCTCACACATCAACTCTCTCTCTCTCTCTCTCTCTCTCTCTCTCTCTCTCTCTCTTCCCCCTCTCTCTCTCACACACTTTCTTTTTTCTTTCTTTCTTTCCTTCCCCCTTTCTCCGGTTCCCCTAATTGAGTACTTTATAAACCCCCTATCGTATAATTGGTGCTCTTCCAATATGTGATCTATCGAATGGTTTTTAATCAAATATTTGATTCTATCGAGTTGTTTACATTCCAATATGTGATCTACTCATTTACTACCCATTATTTTCCCCATTAAACTAACCTTAAACCCTAACCCTAACCCTGTCTTCTTTTTTCCTAGTAGAACACATGCCATGAATAGTAGATCACATGCCATTGCAAGAGCAGTCTGTAAGAGCAGTCTCCTTTGTCTGAGGGTTTGGGTAATCTCCTGTGTCAGGAGCCCCTTTTTGGTCACGTGACGCAGGAACCCAAGAAGATCACCCTCTTTGGCCAAAGCTACTGGACAAGTATGGACGTGCTTGTCACCTCTCTCCAGCACACACATGGTGCATGACAGACAGTACAGACTCTACATAAAGTAAGTGGTTTCCACCTATTTTGCCTCTATTACACTACTATGTATGTTTGGACACTTGTGACATTATATAGCCTGGGGAAATTCGTTCCCCTAAATATGTTATAATAAAAGTGTATAAATGTAACTAACGCGTTTGTTGTTGCCCTAACTGAAATATTCCGCATTGGGTACTTTTCCTTTAAGTAACCTAATGTTTTATAAGAACCGAAGTTCACACTCTGTAAACCTCTTATACCATGAATAGTAGATCAATAGTAGATCACAAACCTTCGGTAGATCACATATTGGAAGAGGACCAAGTTCCTAGCCGTGTTTAACACTTCTCACGGTCGATTTGATGGAGGCGCGTCGTGTAATGGTTACAGTCGTAGGAAATGGACTCATCGAACCGAGTTCAAATCCTGGACGAAGCTACAGTTCACTACAAGGGTGGCCGAGGTCACCAAAATAAACAAACACTGACCACCACACATCAAACATCAAACAAGCCACTCCTGACCCAATTAAAAATCTAGAAGTCACACGGACAGTACCGTGATACAGACACGCGCTCACACCCACACAGTATATGTAAACACACACATACATATATATGTATACACATACAGTCATACACACAACGCCCATGAACCCCTCCCTCACATATATAAGAGCATCTAAAAAACAAACTACCTCATAGAGGTTCTTCACGGAACAAATGAACGTATATATATATATATATATATATATTATATATATATATATTGTGTGTGTGTGGTGTGTGTTGTGTGAGTGTGAGAGAAGAGAGAGAGAGAGAGAGAGAGAGAGAGAGAGGAGAGAGAGAGAGAGAGAGAGAGAGAGAGAGTCCCAATCTACCCACATAAAACTGCCGTAAATTGAAATCATTATCAAACAGTCAATAATAACAAAACGAATTAAAACGTAAAGTTGCTGTTTTTTTTTTAAATTCCCGTTAAGTAAATTTAAGAAAATGTTCCTGTTGACCCCGAGGCCAGGCACATTATTATCGAATAAAGTTAATTTACATTTTTATTCAGGCAAATAAAGCCTTTCCAAAGTAAATCAAATTCAATTTTTAGAAAGAAAAATTACGCTACTCACATTGAATAATGGACGTGCGTGGGGTTTATGAAATTGACGATAGAAAAATAAACTCAATTTTATCTTTTTTTTCTTTCTCAACATAAATAAAAAAAGAATTATGAAAAAATTAAGCTAATAAATAGAAAAGAAAAGAGATGCCCACCATTTTGTAAATTGATAAGATAAAAATAATCTTGATTTTTTTCTTTTTTTTTGCTCAGTCAAAGGAAATTCAATTTTCTCTTTTTTTCTTTCTCAACATAAATGGAAAAAAGTATTATGTCCATTTAGGAGCGTGGAGGTAATTCACATTAAGTGTATCCGCTGACGTTTGCTATTCGAAAGGAAACTAACATTTACCAACACCGCCATAGAGCACTGGCTGTGGAAAGCTCTAACAAAAACGCTAGTAACATTAAAACCTTGCAACGGCTGCAACACACAGCCTGTCACAAAAAAGTTAAACGGGTGGAATAATCCACCCCGTCTTGGATATCGAAACCGAAACAACAACGTGTTTTCGCTGCAACGGTAAACACTAGGTAGATCCAATTTGTTGAAAAATCCGTGTTTTTACAAAACAAATTTACCCTCCCCCCTCCGTTTGAAAAAAAATTTACCAAAAATCAGGGAATTATCCGATTTTACTGAAATTTTCAGTGTTGATTTATCAATGATTATATTATTTCAAAACGTTTTGATTTTTTCCAGGTCACATAACATTGACACCCTTATTTTTGGGTGTAAAATATCGGTGGGGTTATATATGATTAAAACTAATAACAGAAAATCAAAAAAGACATAAGACCGAAGGTGTGAATAGAAGAAAAAAAAATTAAGGATGATACTCTGGTAAAAAATAAGTACCGAAAATCAGAAAATAAAATGAAATAAAAACTAAAAAAATAATTTTTGGTGATTCTTTTTTACTCATTTCGATAATTATTTAATTGGCTATTATCTTATAAAAGAAACAAATTATACATCAATATTGGTTCTGTTCAAAAGGGGGTGCTAATTTTTCTATAGAGTTTTCGACAAAAAATCATTAGAGATTGATACTAAAACAAAGTAGTTATTAAAAAAATGTTTTTAGAATTTAATAATATGACATTTTAAACTTAACATCATGATACTCATATTTGAAATGAATTTTATATATTAATTTATCATAGCAGAAATACCTAATTAAATCAGAAAGTTTTTAAATAAAATAACTGATGCATTATAAAATTCATTCATTGATAAATCAACACTGAAAATGTCATTAAAATCGGATAATTCTCTGAATTTTGGTAATTTTTATCAATCGTTGGGTTTAAATTTATTTTGTAAACATGAATTTTAAGTAATCTTTAGACAATTTTACGGCCATATTAGTGCAAAATGACCGAAAAAATCGTTTTAAATGTATTAAAAATAAATTACATGTGTAATATTATTTTGCTTTTTTTTTTTTTTTTTTTTTTTTTTTACTGATGCTCATTATGTTACTATGTGTCGACTTAGACAAAAATCAAACCTTAAATAATCGATTTAATTAATTTTAATTTCGTTTTTAAAATGAAAATCAGACGAAAATTTGGGTAAACCTATTAAAAACTCTCCAGAATCTTGTCGCATCAAAGAAGTAGTGTGTCATTTTTTGCAAGAAAATCGGTCATATTTCACCAGCCTGCTTGACCGGGAAAAAAACGTGGAGAAAAACGGAAACCAGAGAACACCCAACATTCAACGAGGAGAAGCCGTAGATGAAGCCGCGGGCTGTGAATCTGCCTCATTTCATAGGATTTTCAATCTCTGGGGAAATGGCAAAATCGATTCCCTGTGGAGTTTCAGTTTCACTGATCAGTCGTACTGCATTTGAAAACTTATTGTGAGAAGCCGAGGCTTTGGTCTATGTCACAGAAATTAGCAACCTACACAGGAGAATGCATCACCCATGTGGTAGATGCCAGGTGTCAGTAGACTACAATAGCCGACAGTATCATCTACCATTAGCAGTTGTTCCTGGTGCTAGCGCTAGACGGGCGGTCGGAGAGGCTCCCTCCGGTCAATCGGCTGGTCACGTCAAGTCCTAGCCCCAAACCTATTGCCTTTATGGCAAGCCCCAACCCTTTTTATGATATGGGTGCCAAAAGGCGGTAGCTGAGGGTCTTCATGTCCTGGGAATGGCGTTAAACTCTATCTGATGGTGAGGTTCCAGTTCTGGAGGTTTGTGGACCAGGGAGCACCCCTTCATCACCATTGCTCCCTGGTCCACTCTGATCTAGAGTGGTAGTACCTGTTAGGGTCTCATATATGGGTTAAATAGAAAAAATGTGTTTATAAAAAAATTGAGTATCCATTAAGAATAAATTTATTTCAAAACATTGTCGGCATTAAATGACCCACTGAGGTTGATATGCCATAAAACAAACCAAACCAAATCAAACCTAATGCTGGCTCTATGCTTCTAGGCAGAAACTGGCTACAGGTTGTGCATCTTGGCTGGAAAAGCATCCACCAGCTAACATCTGTAAATGCTACATCTGCCATCGAAGAAATAATCATAGCGAAATATCCCGATGTTTTTAAGGGTTTCTCGGCAAAATTAAATGCAGACCCGAAGACAAAACCCATATTTTGCAAGGATCGACATGTACCCTTTGCCTTGCGTGAAAATCTTTCCCAAGGCATTATCGAACCCGTACATTACTCGGAATGGGCTGCTCGCATAGTAGCAATTGTTACAACTGACCAATCAATTCGATTGTGTGGGGATTGCAAAATGACTATCAACAAATGCTCAAATCTCGACCATTTCCATATCCCAAGAATTGATGATTTATATGCAAAGCTGGTGCGTGGGCAAAAGTTTACAAAGCTGGACCTGCGAGCAGAATACTTACTGGTGCCATTAGAGGAAAACTCAAAGAAGTACCTCACAATTAACACACAAACGAAGCCTCTACAGATTCAACCACCTAAGTCAATGCCGGGCATCTACCAGTGCTGTATGGACAACTTATTAGCAAATTGACCACATGTTATCTGCTATCAGGATGATATATTGATTACAGGTTCAACAGACTCGGAATACTTGACCAATCTTGACCGGGCGTTAAAGAAACTATCAGAATCTGGTCTCCGTGTTTTTCTCGACAAATATAAGTTCATGGCGTCATTCGTCACGAACTTAGGGCATTGGATCGACTCTGAAAATCTCCATCCTACAGAAGAAAAAGTCCGCGCCATCCAGGGTGCACTACCCCCACGCAATGAAACAGAACTCAAGGCTTTTCTGGGCCTATTCCAGTTTTATGCCAGATATATTCCTAATGTCGCGGATAAGTTGGTCCTCTCTATTATCTGCTGCGGAAAGGTGTCTCTTGGAGATGGAGAGCTACACAATCAACAGCTTTTCAACGAGCAAAGGATTCGTTGCAGAGTGCAAATGCAAAGGATTTGATAATTCTATCTAAGCTGCCCTTTTTGTCCGAATGGGCCAAGTGAATTGGTAGTTGGTTTGTCGGTTGGTTGGATTTGACTGCATTGTATTATTATTATTATTATTATTTTTTTTTACTGATGCTCATTATGTTACTACATGTCGACTTAGACAAAAATAAAACCTTAAATAATCGATTTAATTAATTTTAATTTCGTTTTTAAAATGAAAAGCAGACGAAAATTTGGGTAAACCTAATAAAAACTCTCCAGAATCTTGTCGCATGAAAGAAGTAGTGTGTCATTTTTTTGCAACAAAATCGGTCATATTTCACCAGCCTGTTTGACCGGGGGAAAAAACATGGAGAAAAACGGAAACCAGAGAACACCCAACATTCAACGAGGAGAAGCCGTAGATGAAGCCGCGGGCTGTGAATCTGCCTCATTTCATAGGATTTTCAATCTCTGGGGAAATGGCAAAATCGATTCCCTGGTGGTGTTGGATGGCATCAATGGCTGTAAAGTTGAAAACATTTGTTGAAGACATTTGCCGAATAAATTTGGTTTTATTCATTCTTGTTGGGTATTCAATTTCTTTTTCAAACTCAATGTTTTTAAACATTTTTTAATACTCGTTATTTTATATCTATCTAACCCATAGATGGGACCTTAACAGGTACTACCACTCCGGGACAGGGTAGACCTTTGAGTAATATGTGATAAAGGGGTACTCCACATTCTCCAGAGTTCCAGAATTGAAACTTCACCACTAGATGCTGTTTAACGTCATAACCAGGACACGAAATGGAAGCCGTCAAGTAATTAATAATTTATGTGTACATATATGAAAACGTGTCTTGGTTATTCTTCATAGCAACACAAAAAATCTTAAAACAGTTGGGGTCGCGAGAATAACAAACAAGACAGATGACTACAAAATGGCGACAGTGTTATATACGTCATCACTTCGGGTATATAATGAGAGAGAGAGAGAGAGAGAGAGAGAGGAGAGAGAGAGAGAGAGAGAGAGAGAGAGAGAGGAGAGAGATGGGTTCTTACATTTTCCTATATTTGTAGAGTAGTTAGCACCCCTTCAGCACTCTACCAGGTGGACTGACTCACAGCCTTAAATAGTCTACGCTTAAGGACTTCAACAGAGTATTATAAGCTGATTAACATTCGGTCTTATTTTACTGCGTTTGGTTATACCATTACACCCTCCTCTATTTCTTGTAAGTTGTCTTGTTAATTGTTTTTGTAATTTATGTATGTATCCGTTAGCACCGGATACTAATGCTGAATAAATATATCAAGCATTCAGTTTCTTCTGTGCATCATTCCACCTCGACGATACAACAGGATATATACGCATAAATAGAATGATATCGAATCTGTCTGCTAAGAATGAAAAGAACGAAGAGAAGAAAGACAGACCATGAAAGAAAAACAGAACTTCACTACTGCCCTATAAAAGAAAAGCAGAAGAGAAAAGGAGACAGGAGAGAAAGAAAGGTGCTGAGCTGTGTTATATACCCCTTTACATTAGGTATATATATATATATATATATATATATATAGGGCCATCCATAGACACGTGTTTCGACTTATCAAGTCTCTTCAGTGTGGCTAGACATTTTGTAAGCTACCTACAACCGGAATTAAAATCCGATCGGTTGGGTGTCAGTCCGGCACCGTAACCATTAGGCTGTCTTCACTTACAGAATAGGAAGGGGATTTAACTGTTTAATACACACATCGCTTTATATATATTATATATATATATATATATATAATAATATATATATATATATATATATATATAACGTTCTATCAGGAACTCCACTCTCAAAAGGTGTTTTAATACTTTTGAGAGGGGTCCCTTGGAAAGGATTTTTTAATTTATCTCCGTCATTTCATTCATTCTTGTTTCATCCATTCATTCTTTTTGCCATTGATTTTTAAATATATATATATATATATATATGGGAGTAAATATGGAAATTAACAGTTTCTAGTTAAATAGTGTTAAATAATTACTAAATACCAGGCTTCATTTAATTATTTATTTAGTTATCATTCCCACTTTGTTTCCCTATGTTCTCTTAAAAATAATCAGTCAATTAATACTTTTTCTCGTCTTTTGCATTTCTTCGAGTGGCGTCACGCGTCATGACACCTTCGCGTGAGTAGATCGCGACTTGCCTTTCAAAATTAAAACGCTGATCAAATACAGTTACATAACTAAAAGATTTTCATCTCCTGTCACAATATAAAAACATCCATCATTTTCTTCACCCCAAGAGACATCCTGATGAAGGTTCAATGTAACCGAAATGTTTTTAAACATCGATTATTAAATTCATCCCAATTTCGGAATACTTGTTTTTTTCAAATTTTCTTTATATATATATATATATATATATATATATATATATATAGAGAGAGAGAGAGAGAGAGAGAGAGAGAGAGAGAGAGAGAGAGATGAGATGAGATGGGTTTTTTGTATTTCTTTCTTGTTCTTGCTGTTGGGTATGTGTGGTGTAATGGTTAGAGTCGTAGGAAATGGACTCGTCGGCCCGAGTTCAGATCCTGGACGAAGTTGTTTACATTTCCTATAGCGTTAAAACCCTTGGGAAAGGTATGCATCCCACTACTCCCACTCCAGTTATGTGTAATTAGTAGGGCGGATTGGACTTTTTAACCATGGTTAGGTAACCAGTCTAAGAGAGGAAAAACTCTGATTTCAAACCTGTTAAACTCCGCTTAAGAAATTTAACTTGTGTCACATCCTACTCGTGCGGAGGGGTTGGTAAATATATATTTGTTCTTGCTTGTTCTTACTTCGTCGTTTCCCTTTGTTGAGCTGAATTCTTTATTCCTTTCGGGCTGGAAAGTCTGTGCTAATTCCTTGTTGAATAATTAAGCAAGACCTTGATGTTCTTATAGACGTCACAAAAACCCAAGTCCAAAAGGGTTTTCTACCGCGGTGATAATCCGGCATCTTGGGAGCGACGATACTAACGTCTGCTCCTTCTGACTAACAGCCAAAATCACTTAGCTAACTTAATTTCTATTTTCGCACCTTCTATTCGGAAGTCAGAAGTATATGCAAATATATATATATATATATTATATATATATATATATATATATATATAGAGAGAGAGAGAGAGAGAGAGAGAAAGCAGGAGTGAGAAATATTGAAAGAGACTGATAAATAGAGGAATTTAATTTTCTGTCAATATATATATATATATATATATATATATATATATATATATAAGGTGTGTCAAAAAAGTATCGAGATTTTTATACTTTTGACACACCTTGTATTCTGAAAAAAATAACGTTCCATTCATTAATTATTTTCAGAATACAAGGTGTGTCAAAAAAGTAACAAGTTTAAAGTTGTATTTACCAAGATAGAAATGAAGAATGAATGCAACGTTATTTTTTTTTTCAGAATACAAGGTGTGTTAAAAATTTCCAAAAGTCTCGATACTTTTTTGACACACCTTACATACATTATATATATATATATATATATATATATATATATATATATATATATAGAGAGAGAGAGAGAGAGAGAGAGAGAGAGAGAGAGTGAGAGAAAAGCAGGAGTGAGAAATATGAAAGAGACTGATAAATAGAGGAATATAAATTTTCTGTCAATATATATAATATATATATATATATATATATATATATATATATATAGGTGTGTCAAAAAAGTATCGAGATTTTTATACTTTTGACACACCTTGTATTCTGAAAAAAATAAAGTTCCATTCATTAATTATTTTCAGAATACAAGGTGTGTCAAAATAGTAACAAGTTTAAAGTTGTATTTACCAAGATAGAAATGAAGAATGAATGGAACGTTATTTTTTTTTCAGAATACAAGGTGTGTTAAAAAGTACAAAAAGTCTCGATACTTTTTTGACTCACCTTACATACATTATATATATATATATATATATATATATATATATATATATATATATAGATAGATAGATAGATATATATATATATAGAGAGAGAAAATAACTGAGGAATGGTTCCAATCTTATCAAACAGTCAATAATAACAAAACGAATTAAAACGTAAAGTTGTTGCTGTTTTTTTTTTAAATTCCCGTTAAGTAAATTTAAGAAAATTTTCCTGTTGACCCGAGGCCAGGCACATTATTATCGAATAAAGTTAATTTACATTTCTATTCAGGCAAATAAAGCCTTTCCAAAGTAAATCAAATTCAATTTTTAGAAAGAAAAATTACGCTACTCACATTGAATAATGGACGTGCGTGGGATTTATGAAATTGACGAGAGAAAAATAAACTCAATTTTCTCTTTTTTTCTTTCTTAACATAAATAAAAAAAGAATTATGTCTATATACGGAAAAAAT
>CM042153.1:16614890-16637390 GCA_023376005.1 Doryteuthis pealeii | reverse complement strand
TACTATATAAATATATATGTATGTGTGTGTGTGTGTGTGTATGTATGTATTTACGTATATATATATATATATATATATATATATATATATATATATATATATATTCTTCTTGGCCAATAGATTTAAATTAAAACTCCTTTTGATTTGTTGTTATTATTATTAGGTTTTCTTTTGGGTGCTAATTTTGTTTCCTTGTGACAGTTTTTAAAAATAAAATGTTATTTCTCTGAATGTTTGAGATGAGGCTTGATGATTAGTATTATCTGCGTTATTCGGACTATTGTCCTCATCTTTATTGTTATTTGTACAACGTTTCGGCCGATATGGACACATGGCCTAGTGGATAAGGTAGTTAGGTTAAGACAGTTCTAAGTGACAGTTATCTCTGGATTCCGGGTTCAATCCTGAGTAGAGACAGTAACATAGAAAAATAATGAACACAACTCCTACCCCAGCTATGGTTAGCGGAATGAGAACAGGATACCCCCGTGGACTGATTAAAGGGTTAGGTTCAAAGTTCCGTGATGGCTCCCGATTACGACAAGAAAGTTCCCGAGTTCGAAAAGAAGGTTCCCGAGTTCGAGAAGGTTCCCGAGTCCGACAAGAAATACCTGAAGAAGGCCGGAGGGCATATCGGCCGAAACGTTGTACAGATAACAATGAAGATGAGGACTATAGTCCGAATAGTCAGATAATACTGAAGATGGGGACAATAGTCCGAATAGTCAGATAATACTAAAATAAAATGTATTTTGCACCAACTAGTAGCAGTCAGAATTATCCTGATGATCCATTGGGAGAAACCTACGTAGATAGTCTCTAACTCATTAGGCTTACTTTATCATCATTTATTGACTCTACTTAGTGTATTGAGCACTTTAGTATATTTAACTTAGGCAACTCTTACGGTATTTTTTCTTTTGGCCATCGCAATTATGGGGCATCCGGTGAGTGTCGCACTTACTATTCAGTAGTAATACATCTGCGAGATTAGTTTGCTATCCATTTCATCAAGATGGGGCGCCCAAACATTACAAGAGAGTATACGCCCATGCACTAATGGGACAAGTACACAATTCTTGAGGGCTATCATGGGGAAAGTAGCATAGTAGTCCTGGTAAAAACCGCACAATGATTTATATGTTTAGTAATAAACATGTTGCTCGGTTGGTGGGGTTTTATGGCATGTCAACCCTTATTGGGTAATTTTATCTCCAAGACATTTTTGTTTTATTCATTCTTGATGGGTACTCAATTTGCTTTAAATGCATTTTTCCATTTAATCTATAGATGGGATCCTAACAGGTACTATCACTTTGGGTTTCAGTGGATCTGGGGGTAATGGGGATGAAGGGGTGCTTCACATTCCCCAGAGCTCCAGAACGGGACCCTCACCATCAGTTAGAGTTTAACGTCATACCTAGGACACTTAGACCCTCAGCCACCGCCTTGTAGCACATATATGATAAAATGCGTTGGGGCTTGCCATAAGGGCAATAGGGTTGGTACAATCATATACGTGCTTGGGGTTTAACGGGACTAGCTGATTGATCAGAGAGGGGTCTCTCCGACCGCCCGTCTAGCCTAAGGGCCGAAGTGGATTGTTGCATGTTATGGACTGCTCAGCTACCAGCTTAAGCATCATGGGTCGTCATCTACGGCCAACAGCTGGCCCCATTGGAAGGGGGGGGGTCTTACTTTATAATCATTTATTGGCTCTACTTAATTTATTGAGCACTTTAATATATTTAACTTATTTAACTTAACTGCAGAGGTGCAGTCGGTGTATTCTAAAGCCCCAGTCGACAGGACTTCTTGGATGAGGAAATGGTTATACCTTTTTTTGACACCCTTAGTAACATAGGGGTCAATATCTCTTGAGTTTCAAATAATTTTCTCGTTTTTTTTCCCCGACTGAAGTGGACACACTGTCACCCGAGAATTGAAGATGAAGATTAAATTGCTTTCCATCACGCAACGCAAATGCTTCGACTCCGTACAACGTGACCAATCCCACGTGTTTACGACACCACACAGTGTTTATTGTCGCTTGCTACAACGTCCAAGGGGAACAATAAGTCCTGTAAAAAAAAAAAAAAGGACTTCATAAATCAATTTAACACGGTCGTTATTAATTTTCCACTTAAAATTTTTCACATTCGATTTATTTAGGTACAAGCGTAAAGCACATTTTATTGGTTTATCTTATTGGTACACGTCATAAACAGCTTCCTGTCGGAAGTATATAGCTATTTGACGGTGCATTATGGGAAAACGAATTTTGGTTTTAAGTTTGAATGATCTATTCCAAGTACTGTATGGCGGAAGGATCCATTCTAAGTACTGTTTTCCGGAATAATCTATTTTAAGTACTGTATGCCGGAATGGTCTCTTCCAAGTACTGTCGGTCGGAATGATCTATTCTACATACTGTATGCCGGAATGATATATTTCAAGTACTGTATGCCGGAATGATCCATTCTAAGTACTGTCTTCCGGAATAATCTATTTTAATTACTGTATTCCGGAATGATCTATTCCAAGTACTGTATGCCGGAATGATCAAATACTGTCGTCTGGAATGAGAGAAAGAAATAAATAAAAAGAGTAGGGGAAAGATAGAGAGAGAGAGGGGTGAGCCTGCGGAAGCGATAACACTAATGTGTTTCAATCTAACATAATGAAACATCAAAGGTTGTAATAATTGAATTATCACACTGTGGTATATCCCCAGGTTTCGCTCGTAATATAATAAAGAAACTCTCATAGGAATGTGAACATTTTTAACACCCTGAATAAATAATAAAAATGCGCACCAGTCTGCACAATATATATATATATATATATATATATATATATATATATATATATATATATATAATCTGTGTGTAAAAATGGAAAAGGAATTGAATCCGACACTATGAGGAAAAATGAGTAAAGAAAAGAAAAGTAAATGGATAAAATGAATTTAATCGATATCACATTAATCGATATCACTTACACATGTGTTTTGGTCAGTTTATGTGTGTGAAAATATTTCGCACACATACAAGAATCGACCTTCATCAGAGTGAACATTTATTTTTATTTTTTTTATATTTATTTTTTTTATTTTTTCATAAAATAAATGTTCACTCTGATGAAGGTCGATTCTTGTATGTGTGCGAAATATTTTCACACACATAAACTGACCGAAACACATGTGTAAGTGATATCGATTAATGTGATATCGATTAATTCATTTTATCCATTTACTTTTCTTTTCTTTACTCATTTTTCCTCATATATATATATATATATATATATATATATATATATATATATATATATATATAAAAGTCAGATTTTAACTTGGAAAAATGTCGTCCATTTTTCGTATTGGTATTGTCAGATGTCAAACCCGGCAAGGAACATTTTTCTTATTCCAATTATTTTGTCTTGTGTTGCAACGATCGTGTTACAATCTTAATAAAAAAAAAAACATGATTCTCTTTGCAGAATTGTTCGTAATCATCGAGAACAGGTGTCTGTCTCTGGCACTTTTCTTTCTTTCTTTCTTTCTTTCTTTCTTTCTTTCTTTCTTTCTTTCTTTCTGTTTATATGATTTCTTTCTTTCTTTCTTTCTTTCTTTCTCTCTTTGTTTCTTTCTGTTTATATGATTTCTTCTTTCTTTCTTTCTTTCTTTCTTTTCTGTTTATATGACTTCTTTCTTTCTTTCTTTCTTTCTTTCTTTTCTGTTTATATGATTTATTTCTTTCTTTCCTGGTTATATATCTCTTTCTTTCTTTTCTTTCTTTCTTCTGTTTATTTAATTTCTTTCTTTCTTTCTTTTGTTTATCTGATTTTTCCTTTTTATTAATTTCTTCTTTCTTTCTTTCTTTCTTTCTTTCCTTTCTTTCTTTCTTTTTGTTTACATGATCTTTTCTTTCTTCTTTTCTTCTGTTTATATGATTTTTTCTTTCTTTCTTTCTTTCTTTCTTTCTTTCTTTTCTTTCTTTCTGTCTTTTGTTTACCTTTTTTCGTTCTTTCTATCTAACGTATACCTCAGTACATTTAAATCTCCGCCACTCTCTTTTATTTTTTTCTTTCTTTCTTTCCTTCTTTCTTTCTTTCTTTTTTCGCTTCTTTTCTCGAAACCTAGTACATGAAAAATGTACATAAAATCATCATTAGAAATACATCGTGACACCTGGTGGTGGAAAATTTCATGTAATCCTATAAACCAAAAGAATCCTCCTCCTCTTCCCCCTACAACAACAACAACACAACAACAATAATAATAATAATAATAATAACTAAGTCGTCGGGGTGGCCTAAATTCGGTATTAGCCAGACAGCGACGGAGTCTATCCTCTTTCTACTAGCACTTGACCAAGGAGGTTTTTTTTGCATTTGAGGTGGAGCGCCACACCTACCATCAAGTCCCTGATGCTACTCATACGCTGAGTAGGCGAGTGCCGGTATCGAACCAGGAACTTTGTGGTTCCTGGTCAGACACTTTACTGACACTGATAATAATAATACACATGCTTCAATCTATCACTCACACGATGTCCATTTTGAACAGAACTAAACGATTTTTCCCAGGGATCAGTGCGGTAAAGTAAGGAGCTGATGGTAGGTGTGGCGCTCCACCTCAGACGCAAAAACAATCTCCTTGGTCTAGCGCTAGTGAAAAGGGGATAGACACCCTCGCTGTTAGGTTGATACCGACATTAGGCCGCTCCGACGACTTTACTTACTTATATGTTTTCTATTATTTAGATTTTTTTCGGACTGTTGTCCTCATTTTTATTATCATATAAACAACATTTCAGTCTATGTGTCTCTAGCTTTCTTTAGATGATTCTTGTCGGACTCGGGGACCGACCCAATCAATCGGCTGGTCATGTCAAGCCCTAGCATCTATATGATTGTTCCAACCGTATTCTTCAAATTGCCTTATGTCAAACACCCAACCAACGTTCCATCAAATCATAGAACTTTTGGAATATTCTGAGAGACGTGTTGACGCCGGGAGAGGGGGGGTCCCAGATTGTGACCCTAAAAATTTCGCTTACTCATGGCCCTAACCGACCTAGCTAAGAAGAGGAAGGCACACGAAACGAACGCCTGATACTACACTCGTTGCTTTACCTACGTAGGCCAAACGTACCGATACAGGTGACGTCACGATTGGGAGGAAGGGAAAGCGATCCCTGTTGTCAATCTTGGGCAGTGTATATCAGATGGCCGGCCAGTGAACATCTCGTGGGGGAGGGAAGACGAAGAATGTCTCCCGAAAAGAAAGTTATCACAAATGAAAGTGCCAGATACAGAACTAATACCCGGAATAATCATAACCACGGAAATGAATCACCCATATAAAAAAGATAAGTGTAGCTTCTTTCGTTATGAACATTACAAATTGATTTTGAGGAAGAAATTCAACCAAAATGACATTAACAACTCTAGCCTGTCGGCGGTCGTATTAGGACTCCCAAAGATTTTAACCTCGAATTAAATGTTGTGTTTTAAAATAATATTGTGCTTTATTGTTGTTTGTTGCCAAGTTTTTGTATATATGTCTTTCAACTCTCTTTGGTATCTCTGATGGAAGCGCTGTATAGCGTGGAACGATAGGCGTATGTAACACATATGGGTGCTAGAAGGCTGTGGTTGAGGGTCAACCGCCAGTTTATCAATTCTACCAATTTATTAATACACATGACGTTAATGTAAATTGGAAAAAATATTATTATTCAATATTTTTATCTAGTTTGTTTCAGGTCTTTTTTTCTTCTAAACAGCTTTGAAAAAATTATACCCTACACTTAAATAATTTTACGTAGTGTATTTAAAGTATATTTTCCGGAGCCATAATTTTCAGCTATTAAAGACAAAATGTTTTGCATCTCATCTGTTATTAGTTTATTTACTGCTAAAATACATTAATTCTGCACATTTGTGACAAGATAGCATATTGCTAAAATTAAGTCTTCAAGATAATCTATGAGTTTCTTTCAACAAACAAAGTAAAATGATTAGTTTTAAGATAATTTATCAGTTATTGATATCCAATTACACAGGATATTGATAGTCTGTGTAATATATCATATGATAAATCGTTAATTATCGAAAAAATGTGTGGAATTCTTTTGGGAATGGTCATGTCCATTTTAATCTTACAACCAAAAATCCTTTTTTTAGTGTTAAGAAAAACCCAGAAAAATAAAAAATAAAAACAATAACAGCAGCCCTCCACCCCCAAGAAATAAAACAACACAAAACAAAAAGAATGTGTGTTAAATCTTTCAAATGATGATTTTAGTGCTACATAACATGAAATCTAAATAATAATAATAATCTTATTATAATGGAAATTGTGGGTTTGTCTGTCTGTAACCGAAACTATATTACTATACAAGTCACAATTCCTTTCCTTATTTACATCATATTCTCCATGATTTTATTTTTATTTAAACCTCAATTATTAATAAAATTGTTTTACATTACTTACACTGTTGACCATATCTACAAACTAATAACATGCAATTGTATTTATATATACAATAAAATAGAGGTTTACAGTGTGAATGGGAAGGGTAATTTGCATATTGATCTTAAAAAATTGATTTTAATAAATATATGCTTAGTATCATTGATTTCTAATTGTTTGGTTTTATCTTATTGAATATGAGCAAAAATTTCTTCAATAAATCTTAAAAGAAATCCCTTAACAAGAAGAAATAACTGTAATATTATTCTTTACTTCCTATTTTAACTAAACAGTTTAATTAGGAAAATTTACCAATGAAAGACGGGAGTAACGGAAAATGATGGAAGAGTTAGTTTCAAAGTTGTTCTATTTTTCAATCATACCCCCTCTGTTCAAAATCTTTTTATCTACATTCTTATTCAGTTTCATTAGCCTTTCTAATTTAATATGATATTTTATTATAAAATTCAACTAAAATACTTGCACCCAGAGGGTGCATATATTTGCTAATAATAATAATAATTCAATTACTTATACATATATATATGTAAATTTGTATATATAGCACATATATAATATATTTGTATATATAGCACATATATAATTGTCCCAATTCTATTGCCCTTATGGCAAGCCCCAACCCTTTTTATCATATATGTGCTAGAAGGCGGTGGCTGAGGGTCTTATTGTCCTGGGTATAACGTTAAACTATATCTGATGGTGAGGTTCCAGTTCAGGAACTTTGGATAATGTGGAGTACCCCTTCATCACCATTACTCCCAGGTCCACTAACAAAACTGTTAGGGGACTTGCTATGAGGGCGATAGGATTGGGACAATCATATAGGTGCTAGAGCTTGACGTGACCAGACGATTGATCGGAGAGGGCATCTCCGACCGCCCGACTAGCCTAAGTATATATATATATATATATATATATATATATATATATATATATATATATCAGTAAGTAGTATATATATATAAGTAAAAAAGTCGTCGAGCGGCCTATTGTCGGTATGAGCCATACAGCGAGGGAGTCCATCTCCTTTTCACTAGCGCTAGACCAAGGAGATTATTTTTAGCATCTGAGGTGGAGCGTCACACCTAACATCAGCTCCTTACTTTACCGCACAGATCCCTGTGCTACTCATACGCTGAGTTGGCGAGGACCGGTATAGAACTAGGAACCTTGTGGTTTCTAGCTGAACACTCTACCGACTGAGCTAGGACATTTGTCGACCTACAACGCAGTGTATAAACAAAATGCAATAGATTAATGGACGAACGGATGCATCCACCCATTACCCAAGAAAGGCGACCTCGGAATCAGTAAGAACTACAGAGGTATAGCTTTTACTGATATTGAGAAGCCCAAGTCTAGAAGAATCAGTACCTATCATCGATAATTTTTGATCAGTAATTTCAATAACAACAGTTTCTAGCGTGAAATATAGCTTTGAAAAAGGGCAGCATCCTCTATACCCACACGAACTTGGTACGCGTGACTTTTTCTAAATTGTAAATTGAAGAAATATCTCAAGGGTAAAATTTGAGGGCATGAAAGGTTTTAAATAGATGTATTGGCAGCCTCACACTGTATGAAATGAAAAGTTTTATATTTGCTTCGATCAATGGAAAGGTCACTTGAATAAGCGTATTGAATACCAAAGAGACAAAGTTAAAACTTTGTTACTGTTTGGTATTGTGAGAGTTGCACTGTTCTATTTATATTGTTTGGAGATGTTTATAGCTAAAGATTGTCTATGTCTCTTAAAGAACATATTATTGGTTGGTTGGCTGGTTGGTTGTTTTACGACATATTAAGAGTATTTACGGGGGTTCGTTGGAGCCCTTATTCTCTGTAGTTGGCTACTTCAGACGAAAGAAAGAAACAAATACAATATAAAATGCGGACACTTGTATTATCAAAAGGTACAGAAATGTTGCAAATTTTAATGGCATTTGCTACGAGACTTATCTGTGAGGTTAAATACTGTTCGTTGGAGAAGTGGTGTTAACAGGGGTATTCCGATCGCTGGTTGGAATGTAGATAAGACGCTTCGACAGGTCGTTTCTCGTTCTTCAGCCTTCTATTAGTATGCTATTGTATCAGCCTTAGAACGTTTGCTGATACAATGCGTAGAAAGTTTGCTGGTGGTAGAGTTCTGTAGAGACGCTTATTTTCACGTCCTTCCCTAGTAACTGTTCTGTGATAAGTAAGGAAATTTGGTTTTGGCGCCAACCTCGTATGTTGGCTATTCGCACCCTAGCGGTAGGGGGGATAATTCTCTATCAGATTTCCGATAATATCAACCCTTTTCGGGTCATTTAAAGCCGAATAAAGTTATCTATGTATATTGTTTGGACATTTTTATAGCTAAAAAGTGTCTATGTCTCTTAAAGGAAATATTATTGGCTGGTTAGTTGTTTTGTTTTACGGCATATCAACCCTTTTCGGGTCGTTTAAAACCGAATCAAGTTATTTTGAGAAATAGAAGACTCATGTTGCTTACAGTACGTACTATTGTTTAAGTGGTCACCCAATTCAGTATTGATCAAGCTCATCGCTTCTTAACTTCGATGATCAAGTGGAAAATATTGTAGTTTTATATCTAAATCAAGTTATTTCAATAGTTAACAAGCTAATCTCACAGGCCCGTTACTATTAGATAGTGAGTTCGATCCTCTCTGGATACCTCATACTTGTAGCAAAATTATTATTTCTTTTTGTTAGTGAGCAAGTTCCGGACAGTAACGATTCGTGCGAGATCTGGTTTATATATTATCTCACAAATTACGTCTTGTGTTCTTAATTTTTTTTACTGTGGGTGTATATTTTTATGGGATGGCGAGAGGTTTTATGTTTTTATTTTTTGGTTAAAAAGGTGACTGGTTATTGTTTGCTTTTAACCCCATCTTATTTAGTGGTTGCGCTGAAAAGGAAAGAATTCAAGGAACGAAGAAGGAAGAGACAAAGACAGAAGGTGGTTTTATGATTTAGGCTTTATTCACCTGTCATAGCCACCACGTGTCAAGGAAATATCTGGCCAGTTGTAGTGACTAGACTAGAGTTAAGGCCTAAATTCAAATGGCCGAGAGATTCTCTTGGGGGTCGGAAGTCGGTCCTTTTCCCACACTAGCTCAGAGGGTTCTTCCAGTGAAGGCTCATGGGTGTTTGTTATTTTTTCTATTTTAATTTTATTTTAATCCCCACACGCTATTAGTCCGTCAACCCCTTCAATATCAACAACGGAATTTATTTATGTTGTGGAGTAATAAAAAAACCCTCACTGACACAATTAATTAGATGCCGACAATAGACCACTCCGCCAACTTTACTTACTTTACTTACACAAAGGACCTGTTCAACCAACCAGCTAAAAACTGGGGTACTAATGCAGAAAAGCGCGCAGGAGATAATATCATTAAATTACGTATAAAAAGGACTGGTTTAGCTCAGTCGGTAGAGCATCCGGCTCAGAACCAAAAGGTTCCGGATTTAATACCGGCCCTCGCCAACAGTGTATGAGTAGCACAGGGATCAGTGTCGTAAAGTGGGGAGCTGATAGTAGGTGTGGCGCTCCACCTCAGATCCCCAAAACAATCTCCCTGGTCTAGTGCTAGTGAAAAGGGGATATACTTCCTCGCTGTCCGGCTAATACCGATAATAGACCACGCTGCCAACTTTACTAACTTACTTAACTTATAATCAAATACACAGGTCTAGAGAAATAGATAAAAGTCCTACCCCATGAGACGTTTTAGCTTTTTTCGAACAATCTTGTTCCCAGCACATCCAAATCTCTTATTACAGGGAGCTTTTCACTGACCTAACTGTTGATTTCTCATTGGCTAAGGGATGTTCGTGAGAAGTGAACTGAGTTAGTCAGAATTTGGTTGTTAGTCGAAGGGACCGGACGCGATGGTCATCTGTTCCCAAGTAAGCCATCTTTTCACAGCGCAGTTGGACCCTTTTGGGCTTCGGTTTTAATAAAGACGTCTTTAAAAAATAAACAATGTCTTGCACCACTCCTAACTCTCTCCATTCGCCATTTCCCATACAAAAGGGGTATACGACATGTATATATATTAAAAAAGAATGTTACAATAAAACTTTTTCACCAAATCAATGTTGTTTTTTCGATGTTTCTACCACCAATGTGACCACCTGTTGGTCATAGGTGGCGACCCATGATGCTTAAGTACTTAAGCTGGACGGGTGGTCGGAAATACCCCGTCCGATCAATCGACTGGTCAAGTCAAGCCCTAGCACCTATATATGATTATCCCAACCCTATTGCCTCTATGGTAAGCTCCAACCCTTTTTATCATATATATACTAGAATGCGGTGGTTGAGGATCTTAATGTCCTGGGTATGACGTTAAACTCAATCTGATGGTTAGTTTCCATTTCTGGAGCTCGGAGAATGTGGAGTACCTCTTCATCCCATTACTCCAGATCCACTCTGACCCGGAGTGGCATTATCTGTTAGGTTCCCATATATGGGTTAAATAGAAAAAAATAAGTTTAAAAGAAATGTGTTTAAAAAAATTGAGTTAAAAAAAAATGAATACCCATTAAAAATGAATAAAACAAAAATCTTCGGCATAAACGACTCAACAAGGGTTTACATACCGTAAAATCCTACAAACAACCAAAACCTTCCGTAAAACGGAGTTGCAGTCAAAGGAGTTTCGGATTACTTAGTATAGAGGACCAGAAGTTCCAGTTCTGGAGTTCAGGGAATGTGGAGTACCCCTTGAACACCATTACTCCCAGGTCCACTCTGAACTGGAGTAGTAGTAATTGTTAGGGTCCCATCTTGTGGGTTAAATAGAATAAAGTGAGTTCTAAAAATATATTCATCGGCATAATAAACGTCTTCGGCATAAAATGACTCATCAGGGTTTGGCATGCCGTAAAATCCAACCAGCCAAGCAATCGTCGGGGTGGGCTAAAGTCGGCATCAGCCTGACAGCGAGAGAGTCTATCCCCTTTTCACTAGACCAAGGGATTGTTTTAGGCGTCTAAGGTCTTCACTTTACCGCACATATCCATGTGCTACTCATACGCTGAGTTGGCGAGGACCGGAATCGAACCAGGAACCTTGAAGTTCCCAGCCGGACACTCTACCGACTGAGCTAAGCCGATAATAAAGTAAAAATTAAAATATGGATTTATATATGCAAGCTGAGAATTTTCTAATTAATGTTTTTAATTATATAAAGACTTATCTTGCAAAAAAAGAAAAAAAACAACAAAAAAAACAAAAAAAGACCCCCATCCCCAAGCAGCATCCCCATACATAATAAATTCTATGAAATCAATTGAATAACTGAAATATCGAAAGCAGCAACATCTATACATATACTAGACAAAACGTGACCCGTTGGGTCACCCATTCAGCTCTCGATAGATAATTGGGATTAGGTAGGTATTGCCAAAGATGACGTCAAATTCGTCTTTACAAGATTTCAAAAATCAGAGAATTTTTCGATTTTAATGAAATTTTCAGTGTTGAATTATCAATGAATGAATTTTATAATACATCAGTTATTTTATATCAAAACTTTCTGATTTTTTTCAGATCACTTAATTTTGACACCCCCTCCTTATTTTTGGGGCGGAAAATATCGGTGGGGTTATATAAAGGTGAAACTAATTACAGTATAATTAAAAAGACAAAAGACTGAAGGTTTGAATAGAAGAAAAAAAAAGGACCAATTAGTAGAAAATAAGTACCGAAAATCGGAAAATTAAATGTAAGAAAAAAAAAAAAATTGTCGACATTTTTACATTGTTGTTTTTGTATATAATTAGCTTCTAGAATATCAGTGAAAAATTATTCGTCCATATTTGTTCTGTCTAAAAGGGTGGCGGCCTAACTTTTCAATATTATTAGATAACAATACTAAAGTAGACTCTTTATTAAATAAAAATTTGTTTTTAGAATCTAAAAATATGAAATTTGAAACTTAGAATTAAGCGATTCATATTCTATATGAATTTTATCTATTAATTAGGTATATAAATTGTTTGTGCTATGGTAGGTAGAAAATGGTAATATTTATTTCAAGGAATGTCGATTTATTTTTATTGAATCAGTTTGATTGAAACGATTCAGTAACTTAAAAAAGAATTCGTTGATTAATAAGTCAACACAAAAAATTTTATTAAAATCAGACAATTCTCAGATTTGTGATAATTGTTTTTCATTAACAACGACCTCCCATACAAAGATAGGTCACGTGACATTTTCTCTTTGTCAGTTCTTTTTTGTATACAGATTCACAAGATCTTTTTAGATCGTCTTTTTTTTTTCCGCGTGTTCAGACCAAAAAGACAAAGACATTTCACTTAAAAGTTATTAATTCTTCTGTAATGAGTGTATTTATTATTTCGTGTTATTGATTTCTAAGAAGAAACTGTTATAAGCCACAAAAATCCTAAATAATGTTTTTTTTAGTCCGTAAATACATAAAAATCGGGCATGTTTGCAGTATATTTGAACAAAATTTACATAGAAATAGCATTGAAATTCTACTTTAAAATTTCCAGCTTTTGTAAATCTCAAAAGTAAACAAATCAATACATCAGAGTTCCCCTTCTACCCAGGCGATGCTGGGTAGCCGCTTCTAGTATAGAATAAATCCTATAAATAAGAAATAATTTGATCTAGAGCCTACTTTGGCGGTACTCAAGCGAATGACACTAAAGCTAAAATATTGAGGGGGGGGGCATAAAGTTACTACCCCCTCCCCCCCGGTCAAGTTGTCAAAAACTGGCCGGACGAGAAATATAGTCAATAGTTTCAAATCCATAGATACAGAGCCAGGATGGCGCAACCAGACCAGCAAGTGTCCAATGTCCTGCACTGGTCAACTACTGTCCTGAATCCAGACCAGCATTTACCATCTATTTATGTTTCTGCAGGTCCGGCTATAATCACACCAAAAGCCTGATATTGATCCGTCCAGGTGGTTCAGCGTGTGTACTTTTCCCGCTTAATAGACTATTGATTTCTGGATGGGACTCCTCCCCTTTTTTCTCTTTTTCACGCGCGAAAAGTTTTAGTTTTTCATCTTCTCCTCGCGGCGACGCAGACTCTCTCCTCCTCCGACCCTGCCCTGCCGATCGCTTATGAATAATCAAAATTTTGGACTTTAGAGTTGAAATGACATTTCAGGTTTCCTGTCCGTCGCCTGTCCACATCAAATGTTACGGTAGGCAATTGAGGGTATTTTACCTAAACATCGGGGGACCGAATGAGGGTCGTCACTCACACATATACGCACAGGCAAATACACGCAAATACGCACATACATAAAAACACACACACGCATACGAAAACAGACAGACAGACAGACAGACAGACACACACACACACACACACACACACACATATATATATGTAATTATTTGAGTTTGGAATATACACAAAAAACAAATGTGCTGTAGGAGCATATAATTCATAAAGAAATTCTAGACATAAGTGTACACACACACACACACACACACACACACACACACACACACACACACACACTCACACACAAACAAACAAATACATGCACACACACACACATAAACACACATGTATATATGTATATATATAATTATTTGAGCTTGCAATATATACAAAAACGAATGTGCAGTCGGAGCATATATTTCATGAAGAAAATGTAGACAAAATTGCACACACACACACACACACACACACACACATATATATATATATGTGAATATTTATATGTATACACACACACACACACACACACACACACACACACACATATATATATATATATATATGTGTGTGTGTGTGTGTGTGGTGTGTGTGTGTGTGTTTAAAAGCGTGATTACATAATCACACACACAGAGGTGTGTACACAGACACAGACGCGCAAACACATACATACGCAGCCATATACGTTCGAAAACACGCTTTTAAATCGATTACAGCATTAATGCTATATATATATATATATATATATATATATATATATATATATATATATATATATATTTGTGTCTGTGTCTGTGTATCTGTGTATCTGTGTGTATTTGTCTATATATATATATATATATATATATATATATATATATATATATATATATATATATATATGAAAATTTTTACATTTTAATGCTCAATTTTTCCTCCCCTCGCTCCCTCTCTCTTTTCTCTCTGTCTATTTCTATATAAGCAATATATATATATATATATATATATATATATATATATATATATATATATATATATATGCAACATTACATATATCCACATGTACGCATACACTTACGCGTACAAACACACATGTATATATATCCACACATTAATGTATGAAAATTTAAATGGGTAAATACAAGAAACTATATATATATATATATATATATATATATATATATATATATATATATATATGCATAAGTGTGTGTGTATGTGTATGTGTGTGTATTGTATGTATGTATATATGTACGTATATATACATGGTATGTGTGTATGAATATAAATTCACGGTCCATACGCCGACTTGTGTGTACCCCTCACACGGATCGGTCGGTGAAGTGACCGATCACATAAACCATATTTATGTTTAACAAACACATAATTACGCATACACCTCACGCATGCGCGCGTGCAGGGACGTCGTTATAAATACATAACTAGATACGTGTCTGTGGCTATATGCGCATGTGCGTGTGTGTGTATGGATGGACGGACGGACGGGGTGGTGGTGATATTTCGAGTCTCATTTTTATTAGGACCATCTTTTCGTACCGCCTTCGAAAGTGTTCTCTTCTGGGTAAAACGATCACGTGATTGTCGTAAGAGCGCGTAGTCTTTTCCAATCTAGCAACAATTAGGGTGAGTTCGATTTTTTGGCGGGAAACCCCTCCCACACCACCACTCCACTCCAAAACAAAACAAAACAAAACAAAAAAGCAAAAAACAAAAACAAAATCATGACTGACCTGAGCTGCCAGCGTTTTATTTTAGGGTTATGCAAATCGTTTTCAGGTTGCACTTCCGTCAAAATCAGACCGGATATCGATAAGTAAAATGGCCAGTTCCTGTGTGCTGAGTACCCGGACACAATATCACAGTTTCAAGGAAGGAAAAATCTGAAACAATTTTGGGAAGGTAGGTGAGAAACTTTATAATACTGAGTTGTTGAGAATATATATATATATATATATATATATATATATATATATATATAGTGTATTTTGGCAGCATTTTCTCTTTTAAACATGTTTGGTTGAACTCGAGTGACAATTCCTGTCGTACAAGTTTCTGTTCAATCCGTTCAAGGTGTCTGGCCATCTTTTTGGTGTCAGGGTGGAACTGGTGTAGCAGTTACATATATATATATATATATATATATATATATATATATATGTGTGTGTGTGTGTGTGTGTGTCTGTGTATGAATGTATCAACAAATATGTATATGTGTGTATGTATGACAAATAGGTATAGGTGCGTATGTATCAACATATGTATATGTATGTATGTATGTATCAATAAATATGTGAAGCTTACGCGAAACCCTTAAGATAAAAAAGTCATATATATATATTTAAATGGATAAATGCAAGAATATATATATATATATATATATATATATATATTATATATATATATATATGTGTGTGTGTGTGTGTGTGTGTGTGTGTGGGAGTAAATATGGAAAATAAATCCGAAAATTAGTATTATCTGCGTTATTCGGACTATTGTCCGCATCTTCTTTGTTGCTTGTACAACGTTTCGGCCGATATGCCCTCCGGCCTTCTTCGGGTATTTCTTGTCGGACCTTCTCGGCTCGGGAACCTTCTCGGGCTCGGGAACCTTCTTTTCGAACTCGGGAACTTTCTTGTCATATTCGGGAGCCATGACGGAACTTTGAACCGAAGGTTCCCGAGTCCGACAACAAATACCTGAAGAAGGCCGGAGGGCATACCGGCCGAAACGTTTTACAAGTAGCAATGAAGATGGGGACAATAGTCCGAATAACGCAGATAATACTAATTTTCGGATTTATTTTCCATATTTACTCCCACATATATATATATATATATATACTAATCTTCAAGCCTCGTCTCAAACATTCAGAGAAATAAATCCGACAATATTAAGATATTTAAAAAACAAGTGTTCCGAAAATAGGATGAATTTATTTATCGATGTTTAAACATTTCGGTTTCTTTAAACCATCACCAGGATGTATATTGGGGTGAAGAAATTGGTGGATGTTTTATAGATGACAGGAGATGAAAATCTTTATAAAATCTTTATAAAATCTTTTTTGTTGTATACGTTACACAACAAAAAAGATTTTATAAAATGAAGGTTTAAAGAAACCGAAATGTTTAAACATCGATAAATGAATTCATCCTATTTTCGGAACACTTGTTTTTTCAAATTTCTTAATATATATATATATATATATATATATATCTTATTATAATGGAGATTGTGTGTTTATCTGTCTGTAACCGAAACTATATTACTATACAAGTCACAATTCCCTTTGTTATTTACATCACATTCTCCATGATTTTATTTTTTATTTAAACCTCAATTATTAATAAAATTGATTTACATTATTAAGACTGTTGACCACATCTACATATTAATAACATGCAATTGTATTTATATATACAACAAAATAGCGGTTTACACTGTGAATGGGAAGGCTAATTTGCATATTGATTTTTAAAATTTGATTTTGATAAATATATGCTTAGTATTATTGATTTCTAATTGTTTGGTTATATCTTATTAAATATGAGCAAAAATCTCGGGGATAAATCTTAAAAGAAATCCATTAACAAGAATAAATAACTGTAATATTATTCTTTGCTTCCTATTTTAACTAAATAGTTAAATTAGGAAAATTTACCAATGAAAGACGGGAGTAATGGAAAATGATGGAAGAGTTAATTTCAAAGTTGTTCTATTTTTCAATCATACCCCCTCTGTTCGAAATCTTTTTATCTTCATTCTTATTCAGTTTCATTAGCCTTTCTAATTTAATATGATATTTTATTACATAAAAACTTAAATACTTGCACCCGGAGGGTGCATTTATTTGCTAGTATATATATATATATATATATATATATATATATATATATATAAATTTTTTTTAAATTGTAAGGTTTTCGCCTATGCTTCACATATTTATAAAATAAATGTACCTTTTTTTGAAGCATGAAAGAATAGTGAAATTAAGTGTTCAAATGTTCTAATATTCAAGAAATACAGTGGATTTACCCGCTTCGTTCGGATTTATTGAGCAAATAATACTGGACTTAAGAGATTTTTATAGTATTTGTTAGTCATAGGCTTCTGATTTAGAAGGTATGGTGGCTAATTTTGACTTGATGTAAGATTCTTTTTGAAGTAAATGGATTTTGATTAGAAAATGATTTAGAAAGTTAAATCCATTTTTATAACATTGTCATATATATATATATATATATATATATATATATATATATATATATATATATATATACTCTTACTACAATGGATATTTGGTGTCTGTCTATAACCGAAACTACTTCACTGCTTACGTCACAATACCCTCAGCAATTATGTAAACTTATCAATGAGTATTTATTTTAGAGTCTAAATCATTATTACATAGAATAAATCTTATTTATTGACGATGTATCTATGAAAATCTGAGTTTGAATTGCTTAAAAAGCCAATGTTATTAGTGTGTTTAAAATCCTTCGATGTGTCTTATATATCACTAAGAAATAAAGGTATACATGATATATGATGTAGTAATTTCCATACTGGTTTTAACAAAACCAGGTTTAATAAATAATTGGTATTATTGATCTTTAATATTATTGTTTTTTTTCTTCAACCTATAAACATCAATCCTATGAATGATTTTAAATAGAAACCAATTAAAATATCTATTAATAATGGAGATTCTCTTCCGGTTTTTGTCTGTAACAAAAATTACGTCACTGCTTACGTCACATTACCAAACACATAATCCAACGTCATAACATAGAATTAATATATTCAAAATGTGAGCATGCAACGTTGGACAATCCTCATTGTTTCAATAAATAGATGCCCGGCGTTATATATTTATATATAGATTGTTTTATTCTAATATAATATTTAAAGTTATCGGAACTGTTTCCATTTTAAAATTGTCTTTCTTTCTTTCTTTTTCTTTCTTTCTTTCTTTTACTCCTTTAATAAATTTGACGATTTTACATACTTATGGTACACACTCTATGACATTGAATTTTCAGCTCCCATCCCCTCAGGCAATATCTTTCAAAAAATTATTTTTACATCGCCCGGGTGGGGGGTGGGTGTCTTTTTATATTGCTAGTAATTAAAATAAGTGTAATCTTTTTGTATGCATTCTTATTTAATTTCTTTAATCTTTCTAATTTAATATATTCCATTACACTAAAAGTTAAACACTTACGCCCGGAGGTGCATGTTCTTGAAATATTGATAATATAGTTTGGTTGACTTCAACTTTTACTTGTATAAAGCTATCCTTAAAATATCAAACATATTAAAAAATTAATACAGTTTAGATTATTCTCAATTTTCTTTTATTCAATTTCTTTTTTCAAAGTCAAAAAGTAATACCATTTTGTTTCAGACATGTATAATTACCAACACAGGAACATGTATCATTCATTAAAATGAAACTGGTCCTCTGTGGATCACGTCCCTACTTCTCCACTTAGTTACCATTTTTCTCAATAGGAAAATTCCACCTTCGAATGAGAGCATGTATCCATGCCCCGTAAAATTCTGTTGACTGTTCTTTGAGCCACTTCTTCACGACAGATTTAATTTCATCGTCACTGTTTGCCTCTCAAACCCTCTTTCATGGAGCCAAAGAGAGGCAGACTCATTAGAACTAGGATAATAAGCTAGTTTTTCTTCCATACAGAGATGCAGAATTTATCAACCATTTCATAATTACGGGTTCTTTTAATAATCCCCCATTTTATAAATGTGTATATGTCATATTTGTTTCTAATATCCCAGACACATTTTGAAAAGACTGTGCTATTCATATATTTCATATATACAAAGCGGGTTTTGTGATTGTAAAATATTTTTGAAAGTACCTTGAGTAGAGCTTGAATATATGTTTTTATTTTATTTTCCCACTAATTTGTACATTGGCTTTTTAAACAATGCACTCACTCTGGCATTTACCTTCAAGGGGACACTTCATCTTTTTATTACAATTACATGGTCGACCTTCGCTTTTTGGTATTTAATCGATTCCCTAATGTTGATTTTGCTGATATATCCAAAAACATTAGACATACTACTATAACTCAATTTAACTGTATCTTTGTTAGATATTTTATATAGCTTGTTTTTGGGAGTCAAAATGACTCTGAGTGTTCCGCCCTCTCCTTCTCTTATAAGGCTTTTTTTAGTATTTTGAAAAAAACATTTCCTAATTTATTTTTTATTATTAAGCAATATTTAAGGGAGTTACCAATTCTGGACATTCATGGATTTTTATCTCTATTTCTGGTGATTCCTGGATTTCATCCTGAATCCTGGTGACTCCTGGATTTCATCCTGAATCCTGGTGACTCCTGGATTTGTATCACTAATTATTTTGACTCCTCTATTTTATCCCTGATTCTAGTGACTCCTGGATTTTTAACATTAATTCTGGTGACTCCTGGATTTCATCCTAAATCCTGGTGACTCCTGGATTTATATCACTTAAATAAAAATAAATTATAGAAAAAAATAAAGAATTTTATACAATAAACAAATTAAACCAAGATCTATTTTTTTTTGCAAAATAAATATCGATGATATCAATGATGTCATTGGAGAGTTCGGGTCTTTTCGGTATCCCTCTCGCTTAAATAACCCGGATGAGAATTATAACATTGAAACTGATTTTTTACCTATTTTCTCTCTTTCTTCTCTCACCAGGGTTGGATTGTTTATCATTATTAGCTTTCTATAAGGCACGCACAGGGAAGGCATGATCTCACTGACAGCGCGGACTGTCCAGCAAATACTTACATTAACTAGCACTGTATGGATACTGGATGCTGCGCAGAGGACTTACCAGGGGCAATGAATGATAGGGACGGTTGGGGAGAGATTGTCATGGATATCCGTGCTGCTAGCATGAAATGATGATGATAATGATGAAGTTGGTTTTAAATTCATTATTTTTAAAGGTTTACACGTATTCATTTTTGTCCTGATGGAAGAATTATTAGATAATTAGCAGGACCTGTGGATATACCACAGCATAATAATTTAATTATTACAACGTTTGATATGTTTACTTAAAAGCAACTGCGAAATAGTTCAATATGTAAAATGTATAATAATCTTGATTTAACCCTCTCTCACTCTTTTTTTTCTTCTGTCTTTCCTTCTTTTCATCTTTTCATTATGTTATATTGAAATAGATTAGCGTTATAACTTCCGCGGGCTTCTCCCTATCTTTCCCTACTCTCTTTCTTTCTTTTTTTTATATTATATTTTTTCTGTGTAGCATGTCCTTTTTTTCCTTTTCGTTCTTTATAATAAAAAACGGAATTAGTGATTAAAGTATTTTAATATTACATTTGTTCTTTCAACGAGTCTTTTGCATAGATGAGGATCAGAGTGTAGTATCTGTTCCGGATGCTGTGCTCTGGTACTTACCTTCCCACCCGGGGAGTCCAGTGTGCTTCGGTCACTGGATCAGGTTAAGTAATAAATAATAGCGTTTATCCCAGGGGCCATCCCCCAGACAATACCTGTTCCCTTGGGGCAGGGCTGGGTTTATTGCCCAGCGCCTTGAGGGGGAATGCCGAAGGGATCGACGCAATTTTTGTTCTTTCCCGCCCATTAGCTTCGGCTTGTGGGTGGGCCCACGTTAAAACGAGGCATTGTGCCCAGCCCATACAAGTGGGGTATGAGGCAAATACCCTTATATTTTAGACGATACGCATGCTTTAATATAAAATCATCATAACTATTTGAGTTACGAAATTATAACTTACAAGCCTTCCTTTTAATTAGTCTTCCTATTTAGAGCTTCACACCTACTATATTACAAAGTAACAATTAGTGTATAGGCAAAGCAGTGACATTAAAGATTAACCAAGAGAGGAGAGCGAGGGGGAAAAATCACCAGCAAAACTAATATAAAGACTAGTTTCAGAAATTTCAAGTTAAAAATATAGTTTTAAAGTACATTGAGATATAGTAAAATGAGTATTATCTGCGTTATTCGGACTATTGTCACCATCTTCATTGTTATTTATACAACGTTTCGGCCGATATACTCTCCGGCCTTCTTCAGGTATTTCTTGTCGGACTCGGGAACCTTCTCGGACTCGGGAACCTTCTTTTCGAACTCGGGAACTTTCTTGTCGTATTCGGGAGCCATCCCGGAACTTTGAACCTAACCCTTTATTTATTCCACGGGGGTATCCTGTTCTCATTCCGCTAACCATAGCTGGGGTAGTCCGACAAGAAATACCTGAAGAAGGCCGGAGGGTATATCGGCCGAAACGCTGTACAAATAACAATGAAGATGGAGACAATAGTCCGAATAACGCAGATAATACTAATCTTCAAGCCTCATCTCAAACATTCAGAGAAATAGTAAAAAGAGCTGTAGAGATTAAAAGACCCCTTTGGAAACTTACCCAATCATTGTCCATAATTGTTGTAGTTTCTTTACTGGGAAGAGAGTCAATCAGAGATGGCGCTATTATAGTTGCAAGTAGATGTTAAAATTGAATTGCCATGACGACTTCTGAGATAGAGTAACTTTAACAGTCTCATTTCTCCGAATCCTGGTGATTGGAACTGGTAGAGATAAAGATAACAAAATACATTTAGTCATGACTATCTTTCCGTCGACATATTTGTACCTTTGGTAATATAGTTATCTACTAAGATTAGCTTATATGCGGCATAAGGCCAGGAGTATGGGGCGCCCAGTGAGAATTGAATCCACTAAAAATGGTCTGCG
>CM042153.1:16608924-16614880 GCA_023376005.1 Doryteuthis pealeii | reverse complement strand
TCATGCCCGTAAAATTATGTTGCGGGTTCTTTGACACTTCTTCCGAAGATTTAACTTCTCGTTCACTGTTTGGCTTCTCAACCCTCGATTCATGAGAGCCAAACGAGAGGCAAACTCATTAGAACTAGATATATGCAATAGCAGTTTTCCTTCCATACCAGAGATGCAGAACTTTATCAACATTTATAATTAACGTTTTTTTTTTAATAATTCCCCCATTTTATAAATGTGTATATTCATTATTTGTTCTAATATCCAACACATTCTCTGAAAAGCTGTGTGATTAATATATTCATGGTACAATGCGGTTTTGTTTGATTGTAAAATATTTTTGAAAGTACCTTGAGTAGCAAAGCTGAATAGTGTTTTTATTTATTTTTCCATTAATTTGTACATTGGCTTCTTTAAACGAAATGCATTCACTCTGGCATTTACCTTCACAGGGGCACTTCTCTTTTTCATTACAATTAACATGGTCGACCTTCGCTTTTGCGTATTTAATCAACTTCCCTAAATTGTTGATTTTGTGATATATTCCAAAAACATTGACATCATTACTCATAACTCAATTTAAACTGTATCTTTGTTAAATATTTTATATAGCTTTTTTGGAGTCAAAATTATTTTGAGTGTTTCCGCCTCTCCTCTCTTAAGGCTATTTTATATTAAAAAAAATTCAATTTCCTAATATTACTTTTTTTATTAAGCAATAATTTAAGGAGTACCAATTCTGGACATTCCTTATCATTATTTCTGTACTCTGATTTCATCCTGGAATTCCTGGTGACTCCTGGATTCTATATCACTAATGTATTTTCCGTCTGCCTCTATTTTATCCCTGATTTCTATGACTCCGGATTTTAACATTAATTCTGGTGACTCTAGGATTTCACTCCTAATCTCTGTGGATCCTGGATTTATATACTAATTGGTTTGACTCCTTATTTTATCCCTGATTATCTGTGACTCCTGTTTAATCCTAACTCCTGAGTGACTCCTGTTTATATCTACTTAATTTTTGACTCCTATTATTTCCCTGATTCTGGAGCTCCTGATTTCATTCCTGAATTCTTGGTGACTCCGATTTATATCACTAATTATTTGCACTCCTCTATTTTATCCCTGATTCTAGTGACTCTGCCGATTTTTAAACATTAATTGATCTGTTCTCTAATCTTGGTGACTCCTGGATTATCATCCTACTATTGTTGACTCTAATTTTCTAATCTTTGGCCGCATGTTTTTACTCATTCATCGTCTCGAATGTTTTTGTTACTCCTACTTTACTGCCGTATCTATTCTTTCTTAAGGTTCTTAATCTCAGAATGTCATGACTCCCTGGATTTCATCCCTAATCGGTGTTCTGGCTTATCTCACTGATTTATATCTCCTAACGTTATTGACTCTTTATCCCTGATCTGGTTCTCGCGTCTTCATACCAAACTCTGTCGACTCTGTGTTTGCAAATACTACTTAATTTTGACTCTTATTTTATCTCTAATTCTGGTGACTCCTGTTTCATCCAAAATCCGGATGGACTCCTGGATTTATATCACTAATTATTTTGTCTCTCTATTTTATCTCTAATTCTTGGTGACTCCTGATTTCATCCTGAATCCTGGGACTCTGGGATTTATATCCACTATGTCCTTTGACTCTTTATATTATCTCATGATATTGACTCTGCATTCATGCTGAATATCCTCGGTGTCAGACGCTATTCTATATCACTAATTATTTTGACCGTCTATTTTTTCCCTGATTTTAGTGACTCCCGGATTTTTAGACATTATTCTGCGTGCTCCTGGATTTCATCCTGAATCCTTGGTGACTCCTGGTTGTATATCAGCTTTTGACTCCTCTCTTTCGATACCCTGATCTAGTGACTCCATAATTTCCTGTCCGTCTCTCTGCATTATATCAGCTATTTTTACGTCCTTTATTTATTCCTGATTCTGGTGACTCCTGGATTTCATCCTAAAATCTGGTGACTCCTGGATTTATATCACTAATGTTTGACTCTTTATTTTATCGTCTAGTGTCGTCGTGATCTGTCGTGTCCATTCATGCCTAATCCTGGTTGCTGTGAGATTATATTGGTGCCTCCTAATGTTGATCCTTTCTATAAATATTATTATCCTGCTCTACCTACTGGATTAGTGGTGTTATTCGGTATCCCTGGATTCATTTGAAGTTGGGACTCTGAGATTTATATCACTAATTTATTTGACTCTCTATTCTTATCCCGATTTAGGACTCCTATATCGTAATCCGTAGGTGACTCGGTATATACGTAAAGTGGTGTGTTTGACTCTTTATTTATCTCGTGTTATGATTTCCTATAGGTGTTCCTTGAATCTGGACTCCTGGATTTATATCACTAATTTTTTTGGACTCCTTTTTACATCTATTTCCTCGTGTACTCTTGTGACTCTGGTTAATCCTGATATTATATCATAATTATTTGACTCCTTATTTTATCCCTATTCTGGTGACTCCTGGATTTCATCCTGTAGTCTTGGTGAACTCCTGGATTTATATCCCTAATTGTTTTGACTCTTTATTTTATCTCTGATTTCTGTGACTCCTGGACTTTCATCCTGAATCCTGTGCTCCTGGATTATATATCACTAATTATTTTGACTCCTCTATTTTATCCCTGATTCTGTGACTCTGGATTTTAAAATTAATCTCTGTGACTCCTGGATTTCATCCTGAATCTGGTGACTCCTGATTTTATCACTAATTGTTTTGACTCTTTTACCCTATTCTTATCCCTAATTTCTGGTGACTCCTGGATTTCATCCTAAATCCTTGGTGACTCCTGGATTTATATCACTTAAATAAAATAAATTATAGAAAAAAATAAAGAATTTTTATACAATAAACAAATTAACCAAGATCTATTTTTTTTTTTCAAAATAAATATCGATGATATCATGATGTCATTGGAGAGTTCGGGTCTTTTCGGTATCCCTCTCGCTTAAATAACCGGATGAGAATTATAAAATTGAAACTGATTTTTTACCTATTTTCTCTTTTTCTTCTCTCACCAGGTTGGATTGTTTATCTATTAGCTTTATAAGGCACGCACAGGGAAGGCATGATCTCACTGACAGCGCGGACTGTCCAGCAAATACTTACATTAACTAGCACTGTATGGATACTGGATGCTGCGCAGAGGACTTACCAGGGGCAATGAATGATAGAGTGGGGAGAGTGTCATGGATATCCGTGCTGCTAGCATGAAATGATGATGATAATGATGAAGTTGGTTTTAAATCATCTTATTTTTAAAGGTTTATCGTATTCATTTTTGTCCTGATGAAGAATTATTAGATAATTAGGCAGGACCTGTGGATATACCACAGATAATAATTTAATTATTACAAACGTTTGATATGTTTACTTAAAAGCAACTGCGAAATAGTTCAATATGTAAAATGTATAATAATCTTGATTTAACCCTCTCTCACTCTTTTTTTTCTTCTGTCTTTCCTTCTTTTCATCTTTTCATTATGTTCTATTGAAATAGATTAGCGTAAACTTCGCGGGCTTCTCCCTATTTTTCCCTACTCTCTTTCTTTCTTTTTTTTTATTATATTTTTTTCTGTGTAGCATGTCCTTTTTTCCTTTTCGTTTTTTATATAAAAAACGGAATTAGTGATTAAAGTATTTTAATATTACATTTGTTCTTTCAACGAGCCTTTTGCATGAGATGGGTCAGAGTGTAGTATCTGTTCCGGATGCTGTGCTCTGGTACTTACCTTCCCTACCCGGGAGTCCAGTTGCTTCGGCCACTGGATCAGGTTAAGTAATAAATAATAGCGTTTATCCCGGGGCCATCCCCCAGACAATACCTGTTCCCTTGGGCAGGGCTGGGTTTATTGCCCAGCGCCTTGAGGGGGAATGCCGAAGGATCGACGCAATTTTTGTTCTTTCCCGCCATTAGCTTCGGCTTGTGGGTGGGCCCACGTTAAAACGAGGCATTGTGCCCAGCCCATACAAGTGGGGTATGAGGCACATACCCTTATATTTTAGACGATACGCATGCTTTAATATAAAATCATCATAACTATTTGAGTTACGAATTATAACTTACAAGCCTTCCTTTTAATTAGTCTTCCTATTTAGACTTCACACCTACTATATTACAAAGTAACAATTAGTGTATAGGCAAAGCTGTGACATTAAAGATTAACCAGAGAGGAGAGCGAGGGGGAAAAATCACCAGCAAAAACTAATATGAAGACTAGTTTAGAAATTTCAAGTTAAAAATATAGTTTTTAAAGTACATTGAGATATAGTAAAAAGAGTATTATCTGCGTTATTCGGACTATTGAACCCATCTTCATTGTTATTTGTACAACGTTTCGGCCGATATACCCCTCCGAGAGAGAGAGAGAGAATGGCGTAAAGAGTGATTGCATGTGTGTGAGACAGAAAGAGTACAACGCGTATGGCTGGCTTAAGTATTAAATAATTAATATATGTGTAGAAGACAGATATAAAAAGAACCGAGAGAGAGAGAGAGAGAGAGAGAGAGAGAGATAGAAGAGAGAGAGGAGAGAGAGAGAGGACGAGCAGATGAGAGAGGAAGATGACGCCTGTCGGGGTTGGGGGCTTTAGGAATTACACCGGACTGGCACCCCCTGCATTGGGGTAACCCCGCCCCCAAACTGGCCCCGACCTGTTGGCTGTGTGGCTGGCGACCCGTGATGCTGAAGGGACATAATTCCTGGTGACATTAGCAGTCCATAGACATGCAACACTTGCACTTTGGCCTATTCTTAGGCTGGTACGTGGGCCAGCTTATGTGGTTCAGCTCACTAATAATTGAATTGGTGCCAAGCCTAATTGCCCTTAGGGCAAGTGCGCACAACCCTTATTATCATATGGGTGCTAGTATGACGGTGATTTCTTGCGGGGCCTTTCGTGCTCTGGTATGACGGTGCTGACCTACTATACTAATGGCGAGGTTCCAGTTCTGGAGTGCGGGAAGATGTGGAGCACAGTCCTTCGATCTACCCTTACGTTCCTAGGTCCACTCTGACCGGAATGGGAGAGAGATCCGAATGGTAGTAACTGGTAGGGTTTCATCTATGGGTTAAACTGAAAATTTGTTTACAAAATTGAATTCAAAAATTTTCTTCGAAACTATGGCTAGGAATCTTTTAAAACTTTGCCGGCATATAAATTAGTTTACGCCATATTGAAGGAAGAAACGCAATACACATTTCATGATAACTTACTTATTTTTAATTTATTTTTTGTACAGTTTATAATACAAAACAATGAATCCAATTCTATGCTTCCAAATAATTTCATTTACTTATACTTTTAAGAACATTTATAAGTATTTACTTTTTTATTAAATTAGCTTACCCTCAATACTGCTGCAACTATTATATCCGTATTAATTCCTAATTTAAGCACGCTGGTGTTTTTTTTTGTTTTTGTTTTTTAGAAAAATCATTAAAAAAAAATCATTTAAAAAAAAATAGTAGCTGATGCTGACTTTTGTTTATTTGTACAGTATTTTTTTTTAAAGTAAAGTCGTCGGGGTGTCCTGAAGTCGGTATCAGCCGGACAGCGAGGGAGTCTATCCACTATTCACTAGCGCTAGACCAAGGAGATTGTTTTCTTAGCCATAGTTGTATTGTTGCTACTGTATGATTGCACCACTTGGACACTAACATAGCGCCTAGAGTAAGCTAGATGGGAACTGCTCAAAAATGCAGTATGTAATTTTAAATAAGTTGTGGAAGCAACACCCCACAAGAAAGCAGCTGTATAGTCACTTGCCACTTATCACACAAACCATCCAAGTAAGATGAACAGGACATGCTGGACACTGCTGGAGGATTTAGGACAAACTTGTAAGTGACATTTTTCTATGGAAACCAGCACACAGGTACGCCAATGTGGACCATTGAGCAAAGACGTACGTTGACCA
>CM042153.1:16593924-16601424 GCA_023376005.1 Doryteuthis pealeii | reverse complement strand
ATAGGCCCCAATTTTGGTCGAAATAAATTTATTATGGAATTACGGTGTTGAGTTCTTCCTTCCTTTATATATATATATATATATATATATATATATATATAATATATATTATAATATATATATATATAGCTCTTTTCTATCTATCTATAATGCCCTACTATTTAACCCATTTCCTTTATATATATATAATATATATATATATATATATATATATTATATATATATATATATATATATAAGCTCTTTTCTATCTATCTATAATGCTCACACATGAGATTCGGAATATTTACCTGCTTAAAATCATTGTTAACATACGTTGTTTTTTTACCATATATAAATCGATATTATAATTGTCGAATCGGCTTGGGCACAGAATAAACCAACAAGGGTTAAAATGCACCAAAACCAAAACCAATCCAAACCAAAAGAATTACTGGATCTTTTTTTTTTCTGGTTAATTTTCCCGAAACGCAACTTTACGAATCTTAGTTTTTCCCTCATTTATCTTTGTTAAAACTAATTTTTAACTAATAAAGACACAACATTAGAAATTTAGGAGCTGCCAAATATGATACGAAATTTTCTAATTTTTTTATTGTGTTGTTGTGGTAGCTGTGGTGCAGATTGTGGTACCATTTTGCCGTAAAATCACGTACTAAAAAAAAAGGCAAACGTATTTTGTCGAAGACACACCTTCCTATTTGAGATTCTGCGTGAATTTGACGTGTTCCTTTTGCATATTTGATCACTTAAAACGAACGAGTGTCGTCTTTTTTTTTTTGCCTCCCCATTTTCTTGTCAATTCTTTCCTGAAAATGACGTTATAGAATTAAGGATGAGAAAAAAAAAGTATTATGTATTTTGACAATGCACTTTCACGTTTCAGGAAAAGTCTGACGTGTTGCTTCGTATGACACTAAAATCAAATATCCCCCTCAAAAAAGACGTTTGAAGTTGATAAATATGTGTACAATTCCGGGCAAAAATCTCTCTCTATCTTCTTATTATAATGGAGATTGTGTGTTTTTCTGTCTGTAACCGAAACTATATCCTGACTTAAGTCACAATTCCATTTGTTATTTACTTCACATTCTCCATGATTTTATTTTGTTTTAAACTCAATTATTAATAAAAATTGTTTTACATTATTAATACGGTCTACATGATATTTACCGCGCACCCCACTTGTACGGGTCAGGCACAAAGTCCCTATTAACGTGGGACCACCCACAAGCCGAAGCTCATGGAGTGGCAGGTGAAAAAATTGCGTCGATCCCGTCGGCATTCCCCCTCAAGGGGGGCGCCTCAGGCACTGGGCAATAAACCAGCCCTGCCCCTTTAAATCGAGGGGTCAGGTGTTGCCTGGGGGGATGGCCCCCTGGGATCGACGCTATTAACTCGTAAAGATCCAGGGCCGAAGCCACTGGACCCCCGGCGTTGGACAGGTCTACATGCTAATGACATGCAATTATATTTATATATACAACAAAATAGCAGTTTACAGTGTGAACGGGAAGGCTAATTTGCATATTGATATTAAAAATTTGATTTTAATAAATATATTTTTGATATTATTAATTTCTAATTCTTTGGTTTTATCTTAATAAATATGAACAAAAATCTTGGGAATAAATCTTAAAAGAAATCCATTAACAAGAAGAAATAATTGTAATGTTATTATTTACTTCCTATTTTAACAAAATAGTTAAATTAGGAAAATTCAGCAATGAACGGCGGTAATGATGAAAGAGTAAGTTTCAGCTGTTCTATTATTCTATTATACCCCCCTCAGTTTCAAATCATTTTATCTACATTCTTATTTAGTTTCATTAGCCTTTCTAATTGAATATAATATTTTATTACATTAAAACTTAAATACTTGCGCCCGGAGGGTGCATATATTTGCTAGTATATATAACGCTTATTCCTAAATCTTCCGTTCGTTATCATCCTGCAACACCCTCTGGTTTTATCTGTAGCAATGTAGTTCCGGCGTTGGATATGAACACAGACTTTACCTTAAAATGTAGATTCTTGGCTCTCTGCGTCGACAAGAGGCTTTCCACAGAGAACTAATAAGTTAACCATAGTGCGTTCGATGCAGTAACATGTGTAGTGGGGGTGAAAGTGTCTTTATACGGTATTTAAATTTTTTTAATCATTGAATTATATCACTTAATTAGTAAAAATCAACGCCAAATTTTGTGTGTTTCTTAGTTATAAGCATATTAATCTGTATGCAAGATTTCGAATCTGAGTGACATCTCTTTACTGAGTTATAAGTCGACACGGAGATACAAACATATTGCAAGAGACAGAAAACTAGATTAGTTAACATCTGACTCATTTCTTTTCGTCTTTATTACTTTTTCTTTCTTTCTTTTCTTTCTTTTCTTTCTTTCTTTCTTTCTTTCTTTCTTTCTTTCTTTGATTAATTATTTTGTTTAAATTCTTCTCTGTTAATTTCTTCTTTCTTTCTTTCTTTGCTGTTTCATTATTTTTCTTCTTTCCTTCTTTCTTCTTTCTTCATATCTTCTTTTTCTTTCTTTTTCTTTCTTTCTTTCTTCTTCTAATTCAGTCTATTTCATACATTGTAATTTCCCTCTTTTTTTAGTTTGAACATTTTATCTTCTTTGATTTTCCTTAAACTTACGCAGGATCTCAAACAGTTTACAGGTGTGTAACTGTTTGCAATGTCATTAACAGGTCAATAGTAGAAAACAATAGGCAAAAAAAATCTAATTCCTCGAATATTACTTGTATATTTCAAAGAGAAAAACTTGAAAATGATTAATGATCCTTGAAAGGAACATTTTTAGATTTCTCTGTAAACTGGAATCTTCTATTTACCGCCCCGTCGGCTGGGGCGTTAGAATGCACCGACTGCACCTCTACAGAGAGGTAAGACTTCCTCCAATGGGGCCACCTGTTGGCCGTGGGTGGCGACCCGTGATGCTTAAGGATAGAGCCCAGGTGGATGAGCAGTTCATGACATGCAATACTCCACTTTGGCCCTATCTTGGGCTAGACGGGCGGTCGGAGAGGCCCCCTCCGATCAATCGGCTGGTCACGTCAAGCCCTAGCACCTATATGATTGCCCCAACCCTATTGCCCTTATGGCAACCCCCAACCCCTTTTTATCATATGGATGCTAGAAGGCGGTGGCTGCGGGTCTACATGTCCTGGGAATGACGTTAAACTCTATCTGATGGTGAGTTCCAGTTTTGGAGGTTTGGGGAATGTGGAGCACCCCTTCATCACCATTGCTCCCTGGTCCACTCTGATCCGGCATGGTAGTACCTGTTAGGGTCCCATCTATGGGTTAAATAGAAAAATGTATTTATAAAAAAATTGTATTATCCATTAAGAATTGATTTATTTCAAAACTTTATCGGCATTAAATGACCCACTGAGATTGATATGCCGTAAAACAAAACAAACAAACAAAATATTCTATTTACTATTTCGCATGGAAAAAGAAAAAGAAAAAAAAAGAAAAAAGAAAAAAACAGTCAAGCAATTTTAAAACCAAATTTTTATATAACTTTTTCACAAGAAAATAAATGTGAAAATACAATATAACTCAAATTCATTTCTTAATTGCTTATTGCGTTAAAGTGATAAAAATATTAATTTAATTTATTTTCTTTTTTACCCCTAAAAAGTAACAATTAAAAAGAGCTAAGTATTAAACTTGTGTCCTTATTTAACTCTATCGGCTGAGGCTGTAGAATACACCGATAGCACCTCTGCTGTTTAGTAATTTTCTGTACATAGTGTATTTATTTTTTTGTTATTGATTTTTAAGAAGAAACTGTTATAAGTGTTTTAAAATCTTAATAACGTGTTTATTCAGTACATAATTTACTTCACACAAAGCGTCGGTTTTCGTCAAATTTTTGGCAGAATTTAATGTTTAAAATGTATAAAAATAACTACATATGTAATATATTTTGCTTTAAAACATTTTTTTAAAACTGATTACACATTATGTTACTACTTTTCGACTAAAACAAACATTTGACCTTAAATAATCGATTAGATTAATTTTAATTCGTTTTTAAAGTGAAAATTGTCACTTGAATTGTTGATACCTAATAAAAATACATATTAGTAAAATAAAATAATTTTCCTAAAATCATATGCTTAAATTATATGCTTAGAATAACATTATTTTATAGATAACCTGTGCTGACGAGGGTTGGGGTGGAAGGGTCTTTAACGGTAGTTTTGTTTATTTTAGAATTCTTTTTTTTACAGTAAGAACTTTGGCGAGGCCTACAGGTAGCGTTGGTCTGGGTCGGCTGTCTTGACGCCAGTTCAAAGATGCCGACATGGGCTGGGGGTTGAAGGGTCTGTTAACGGTAGTTTTTGATTTTTAGAAATAAGACATTCGTAATTTTTTCATAAAGTAAGAGACTGGGAGGGTTGAAAGTTAAAAAGTCGACTCGTGTCGACGGTCGTGTAATGGGGGTGAAAGTGTCTTTATACAGTATTTAAATTTTTTTTAATCATTGAATTATATCACTTAATTAGTAAAAATCAAAGCCAAATTTTGTGTTTCTTAGTTATAAGCATATTAATCTGTATGCAAGATTTCGAATCTGAGTGACATCTCTTTACTGAGTTATAAGTCGACACGTACATACAAAACTTTCTCTCTCTCTCTCTCTCTCTCTCTCTCTCTCTCTCTCTATATATATATATATATATATATATATATATATAATGATTGTCGTGGTACGTGTTCGTCGTCTTATGACTCATAAAAGAGATGTCATTCAGCATTGAAATCTCGCATACACCTTAATATGCTTATAATAAGGAAAAGTACAATTTTTTTGTTGTTTTTATTAATTAAATGATATAATTCAATAATTAAAAATAATCAATTTCTAGAATTCTTCACAGTCAGCAAAAAGTATGGTAAGTAAAAAAAAACCCCAAAAACCCACGTCTGCTAATGGATAATTTGCATATGAGCCGTCCTCCGCTTATAAAATGACAGACGATTCGTGTCTCTCTGCGTCGACAAGAGGCTTTCCACAGAGGAACTGATAAGTTAACCATAGTGCGTCCGATGCAGTAACTTGTAGGAATCTATTGAGCACGTTTTCTTTCACTACACGGCCGTAACTTTCAATATAGAAAAGAATGAATTAAACGAATATATTTCTTATCATTGTAACTGAACAGGCAAGGAATAACTAGCATTTAGAAAAATAAAATTGTTTCAAACCACTCACAAGTTTAGGGTTACATTTAAAAAAAAAATCGAATGTAGATATTTACACAACCCGTTCACTACGTGTAGGATGTGACACAATTTAGCAAGTATGTGGCATCCAGCAAGGATTGAACTCGTTATTTAGTAGTAACAGATATGCGAAACTAACTTGCAAACCATTATACAACAATGGGACGCTTTAATATTTTAAATGTAAACAAAAAGAAACAATTCCTAAAATAAATCATTTTAAAGGGCTTCATCGTTCGCGTGTAAAGTTTTTTGTTTTTTTTACCTTGAAGCCAATTCTATCTGTAGCAATGTAGTTTCTTTACCTTCTTGGCATTAGGCGATTCGTGATTTGTACTACACGAGAGTAAACTCTTCTTGCCTCAGATCCTGGTCCTATTCTTTAAGCATCAGCCTAAGGTGAAAATCAAGCCCGAACGACAAGTGCTATCATCATTGGAATACGGGTAAATGTTCCGTGATTGTGCCGAGTGAAAAGAGCTGGATTTCTTTGTACCAGCTATCAGAAAAGTTCCAGATTGATCGGATTCTTCGATGTGAGAGACATCGTCCACTGAGAGTTCGTTCTACAGGCCAGACGATCAACCAGCATGTCTACAAATAGATACTACGGCATTTGCTTCATTCAGTGTGTGAGAAGAGGCGAGAGATGTGACAGGACAACTCGTGGGTGCTTCACCATGACAACGCACCTGCCTATACTGCCCTGAGTATCCGAGAGTTCCTGGCCCAGAAGAACATCACCTACTCGCCCGACCTGGCTACATCTTTTTTTCCTCTTCCCCAAGCTCAAGGGAGTCATCAAGGGAACCCCTTTTGAGGATGTGCACGACATCAAAAAGGCCGTGACAACAGAGCTACGGAGAATCCCAGAAGAATCCTTCCAGGAGTGCATACAAGTATAGCAGAGAAGGATGGGAAAGTGCATTAGACTCAAGGGGGTTACTTTGAAGGGAATAACTTGTAGTTTGTAGTTTGGTTTTGAAATAAATCTTTTATGACACAGTCATGGAACTTTTCTGTCATACCTCGTATATCTTGCAGGTTTACTAAAGGAATTTTACCTTTTTTGAAAATCGTGGCAACCCAGCCCAGGTAAATAAGACTAGTTTTTTTTTATTGTCCTTGGTTGATTAAAACAATTTCACTCCAGGTATGAAAGTGCGTTGGCCCTAATATTTTTGGTCACAGACTTTGAGGTTTTTATTTACATCCACCTTCTATATTAAATTACAGAATCAATTTCTCAGATGCGGGGTTTCGATTTTTTTATTTAGTTTTTCCATTTCTGACTTCATCATCATTTCGATTGGTGAACTCGTCTCTCCTGCAATTTTAGCTCGTGAGGTGGTGTGTGTGTGTGTGTGTGTGTGTGTGTAATAGTCTTAATTTATCTTCTTCTTAATCTATATATTAATACGCTTGTTCCTAAATCTTCCGTTGGTTATTCTTTCTTCTTCTTTCTTTCTTTTCTTTTTTCTTTCTTTCTTTCTTTCTTTCTTTCTCTTTCTATTCTTTTCTTTCTTTTCATCTCATTTCTTTCTTTTCATCTTTCTTTTTTTCATCTTTCTCCTTTTCTTTTCATCTTCTTTCTTTTTTTTCTTCGTTTCTAATCTTCTTTCGTATCTTCTTAATATCTCCTTAAATCTTCCTTTTCTGTCTTTCAATCTCTTTCTTTTGTTTTCTTTTTTTCTTTTTTCCCCTTTCTCCAGCTCTTTCTCCTTTCTTTTCTCTTCTTCACTTATCTTTCTTCTTCCTTTCATACTCCTTTTCGATCTTTCTCTTGCCCTTTTCTTTTCATTCTTTCTTATCTTTTTTCCTTTTCTCCCTCTTCTCCTTTCTTTCTATCTTCTTTCTTCAATCTCCTTCAAATCTTTCTTTTTTTTTTGTTTTTTATTTTTCAACCTTTCTTCTTTTCTTTCTTTCGTCTCTTTCATCTTCGTTTCTGTTTTTTTTTTTTTTCTTTTTCAATTTCTTTTCACTTTCTTTCCTGCTTCCTTTCAATAACCCCATTCTTTTCCCATTTTCCTTTTTTCTTTTCATCCTTTTCTTTTCTTCTTTCTTTCTTTCCCCATGGGGTTTTTTCCTTCTCTTTCCTTTCTTTTCATCACCCTTCAATCTTAACTCTTTTTTTTTTTTCTTTCAAATACTCCTTTCTTTCTCTTTCTCTCTTTCACTTCCCTTTCTTCTTCATATCTTCTTCTTTCCAATACTTCTTATCTGCTTCTTATTCATCCCCTTCT
>CM042153.1:16560609-16593824 GCA_023376005.1 Doryteuthis pealeii | reverse complement strand
GCGCTGCTCTCACCCGCGATCTGATAACGCGTGTGGTGGTGAGGAGAGCTCATGACAACGATTCGTATTTCTGTGTTTCTCATATTGACTATTTTTATTGTCTTTTAAGCAAGATTGGAGCCCTTTTTGGTCTTTTCTAGATATTTTGTATTTAGATGGAATTTTGTGATTCATTGGATCTTGTCTTCATTTATTTCGTGTCTTGTGTCCATCCGGGTTGGCAGGTGGAACTAGACTAGCAGATTAACACTTTGTCTCGAGAATCTCTAAGTATTGTGGGAAAGCAGAAACTTGCCTCATTATTGATGGTAGATTCTTTTTATTTCTTTTAACGTTACTTTTTTGCATTTTTATTTATATTCTTTATGTTTTTTCTCTTTTTTTTCTCCATTCCTTAGCCCGTCAGAGCCAGCGGATGGGATGGTTGGAACAAACCAAAAAAGATTACAAATGGCTCTTACTTTTTTTTTTTCCCCAAAACTTTAGTTTCGATCGCAAAGTGGGAAAAGTCGGAAAGGGATGGAGGAGGAAAGGAGTCTGATAAAAGAATGTAATCCTTTTTCTATTCATTCTAGGGAAATACTTTATTATCACGAAGAGAGAAGAGAGAGAGAGAGAGAGAGAGAGAGAGAGACGAGAAGGAGAGAGAGAGAGGAGAGACTCAACCAACAATTTACAAATATTCACAAAGGACGAGCAGCAGACAGAGAGAGACACTAATATCACAAAGAGTTACACACACACACACACCACCACAGAGAGAGAGAGAGGAGAGAGAGAGAGAGAGAGAGAGTGAGAGAGAGAGAGAGAGAGAGAGAGAGAATGACTCAACCAATTATTACAAATATTACAAAGACGTGAGACAGAGAGAGACAGAGAGACAGAGAGAGAACTCTAAATATCACAAAAATTACACATACACACACACACACACAGAGGAGAGAGAGAGAGAGACAGACAGACAGACAGACAGAGACGAGAGAGAGAGGTGAGAATGACTCAACTAAATATTACAAATACGAGAGACAGAGAGAGACAGACAGAGAGAGACAACCAAATATCTCAAAGATTACACACACACACAGAGAGAGAGAGAGAGAGAGAGAGCAGAATTAATAACCATGCCATAACAATGGCATAACTAAATATTACAAAGACGAAATAAATAGAAAAAAACAATTCCAACACAAAGACAGTCGTGGTCACTACTTGCATCAATACCATTTCTATTATCTTGCACAACCTTTGAAAAAAAAATGATAATCTCCAGAGCCATTAACAAAATTATTCTCTCTTCGCCAAGTTCTTTCCTTTAATTGCCCAATCGTTTTGTTAATTGCTTTTTTGTTCTTTGCTTTTTGTAATTTTTTAAAGTATCCATATAAACCTTCGTGGGTTATTTGATGCAAACGCCATCTTTTTAGATAACAGTAAAAAAAAAAAAAAGAAGCCATCGGAGTGGCCTAAAGTCGGTATCATGCAGATTTCGAGGGAGTCTATCTCCTTTTCACTAGGGCTAGACCAAGGAGATTGTTTTAGCATCTGAGGTGGAATGCCACACCTACCATCAGCTCCACACTTTACCGCACAAATCCCTGCGCTACTCATACGCTGAGTTGGCGAGGGCCGGTATCGAACCCGGAACCTTGTGGGTCCTAGTCGGACGCTCTACTGACTGAGCTAACCGGCCCTTAAAAGAACAGAAGAACAGTAGCGGTACCATTTAACCCATAGCTGAGGGATGAGGTGGCGTCATACTCTCCCTCAAGGATATTAGCTCGAACGTGAACGTAATAGCGTTTATTACAATGATGTAGTCCAGCACATTGGTCACCAATATATCACTGTTATTTACGGATATGAGTTCTCTAATTAACCGTAACATATATACTAGGGACTGGCAAACTGAGCCTAAAATGCGTTTTTGACAAAATAACTTTAGCCAGAAAATAATTTACCAAAAATCAGGAAATTATCGGATTTTAATGAAATTTTCAGTGTTTATTTATCAATGAATGATCTTTATAATGCATTATTCATTTTATTTCAAAACTTTCTCATTTATTTCAGGTCGCTTAATTTTGACCCCCCTTATGTTAGGGGCGTAAAATGTTTTTCAAGTTGGTCATATATTGTACTAATTACAGTATAAATAATGAGATAAAAGACCGAACTTATGAATAGAAACAAAAAAATTTTTTTACGGTTGCGCTTCTATGAGAAAATAAGTACCGAAAATTGAAAAATAAAATGTAAAAAATAATAAATAATTTATTTCTTGGAGATTTCTTTTTTACTCATTTCGATAATTATTTGATTGGCTATTATTTTATAAAAGAAAAAAATTATACATCGATGTTTTTTCTGCTTAAAAAGGGGAGGGGGTACATTTTCAATCGAGCTTTTCTTCAAAACGTATACTTTTTTTCGAAAAAATAAGGTTTGCATTAAGTAGATATTTATTTTTAGAATCTAAAAATATAACATTTTAACTTAAAATCCAACAATTTTTTATTTTAAATGAATTTTATATATTAATTTTTCATAGCAAAAATACTAAATTAAAGTTTTGAAATAAAATAACTGATGCATTATAAAATTCATTAATTGATAAATCAATACTGAAAATTTCATTAAAATCGGATAATTACCTGATGTTTGGTAAATTTCTTTTCCATTACAAATGTTACGTTAAAATTGTAAACAAGTGCTTAAAACCATTGAAAAACAGTCAAAATGGTGGATCGCGTCGAAATTGACCAAAACAAATAGTTTTAAATCTTTTAAAATAAACTGCATATGTAATTATATTTTTCTTTTTTTAATGATGGTTATTATGTTACTACTTATCGATTTAGACAAAGTTTAACCTTGAATAATAGATTTAATTATTTTTAATTCACTTTTAAAACTCGTAGTATCCGATTTTTTTTGCCAGTCCCTAATATATACGTATGTATGTATTTATCAGTTAAAATTCTGCTTCTTACAGCTGACCACTGAGTGGTTTGGGAATCGGACTGATAAAAAATCAGTCGGGTTTCGCTCTCGGCAAGAGGTCGTCTGTTTAGTCTATCCACACTGAGGAGACGTGATACGTCGAAACATGGTGTCTGTGGATAACTATCATAGACACACACACACACACACACACACACACACACACACACACATATATATATATATATATATATATATGTATTGTAACAATATACATATGTGTGTGTGCGCTTAGTTTGCATTTCTTTGTTTCATGGCATATAAACTTTCGTGTGTTATTTGATGCTAACGCCATCTTTGTAGAAGAACAGTAGCGGTACTATTTAACCCATAGCTGGGGGATGAGGAAGCTTATACTTTTCCCAAGGGCATTAGTCCTAAAGTGAACGTAATTGCGCGCTTGGAGTTCAAACTCGCTTACTACGATGTCGCAGTTCAGGGCGGACCATCGTGGTGTAATGGTTAGTCGTTACTCCCGCAGCTCCATTAATACTGAATAGCGAATTCGATCCTCACTGATGCCGCATACTTGTGACCTTGTGTTATATCTTATCCGTGACGAACGGTGGCTAAAAATACCTACTACGATGTCACAGCCGGTTATTTCCTAGTTGAGTAACATGAGGACCCAGAAAAAAACAGAACCTAAATTATTTATTTATTTTCCCATTAAGCTAACCCTAAACCCTAACCCTAACCCTTGTTGGACTTTAACTTCAAAAAATATAAAATGAACAGTTTTATTACAAAATTTGTGAGTTCTGTTTTTTCTGGGTCACCCTGTAATATTATGTTACTCAACTAAGGGGGTAGGGTTAGGGTTAGGGTTAGGGTTTAGGTTTAGGTTTAGGGTTAGGGTTTAGGGGTTTAGAGTTAGTTTAATAGGAAAATAAATAATTTGGGTTCTGTTTTTTTGGGTCACCTGTAATATCATGTTACTCAAGTAGGAAATAACCTCGCAGCCCACTATGTTAGTCACTACGTCACAGGGACTATCGACCCCACCCCTCGGGGACTGGATGAGACTGAACTTCATTTTGCGTCATTATGCTAAAGATCAAAATGTTTACATGAGAGAATCGTTTGAAAAGCAAATGTTTTATTTGGCACCGACTCTCCGAATATTCCCTGACCCGATATGATTTGATTTGTATTTTAGGCGTTGTTGAGGAGAGAGATAGGTGATGATAGACTGGAAGAGAGAGAGAGAGAGAGAGAGAGAGAGAGAGAGAGAGGAGGCGAGAGAGAGAGAGAGAGAGAGAGAGAGAGAGAGAGAGAGAGAGAGAGAGAGAGAAGAGAGAGAGAGAGACGAGAGAGGAGAGAGAGAGAGAGAAGATGGAGAGAGAGAGGAGGTAGAGAGAGAGAGAGAGAGAGACAGCGAACGATGGAGAGAGAGAGGGTAGAGAGAGAGAAGAGAGATGGAGAGAGAGAGAGGGGGTAGAGAGAGAGAGAAGATGGAGAGAGAGAGGAGTAGAGAGAGAGAAGAGAGAGAGAGAGAGAGGGGGAGAGGTAGGATAGAGAGAACGATGGAGAGAGAGAGGGGTAGAGAGAGAACGATGGAGAGAGAGAGATGAGAGGTTATATATATATATATATATATATATATTATTTATAGAGAGAGAGAGGAGAGAGAGAGAACTTTCAAATTGTTTCATGGGCGATGACCTCTTATTTGGAAATTCTATTCAACTAACAAAGTGATTTGCTGAGCGCATTATTTTTATCTGTCATTTTAGTCTCATCGCTTAAGTGAAACATAATCACTTTTATAATAGACTTACTTTAATTTTATTGAGGTGTTCGGAAGAAAACGGCGCTATTATGCTGAGCTAAATCTCAATGTGCAAGGTGTATCAAGTCGTAGATAAATTAGAATAGACTGGTATATATATATATATATATATATATATATATTATATATATATAAGAAAGTTTTTAGTATGTACGTGTCGATCTATAACTCAGAAAAGCGAAGTCACTCAGATTCGAAATCTTGCATATAGATTAATATCCTTCTAACTAAGAAACACACTAAATTTTGTTATTGATTTTTACTAATTATGAGATATAATCAAACAAAAGTCAAACGATTTTCGGAAACTGTCGCGTAGTTGCTGCTGATGATATGACTGCAGGAGAAGCTTGCCTGCTGCTGAAATCAAGTCATTTAAAGTGTCTGCTGTATTTCTACTAATAAGTCAACAGTGTTGAATGCATTGTTTTGAGAACTGAAAAAAAATCAACTTTTTAAATGTAAAAAAGAAAAATGAAAACCTTTTTATCAATATTTTTTACAAATACTTTCATATTTCTTAGAATGAAATATATCCATTTTTAATCAGCGAATCAAATTTGAATTTATATGCAAAATATTCTACCTACAAATAAGTTAATGTTTAGTTATTAGCAATTACCAAAACTGAATTTAGAATTGTCTTACGCACGAAAAAGTTTTAGAAAAAAATCATTCAAGCGATTAAAAAAATGGGATATAAATAAAAGTGGATACCCACATACTATTATTTTCATATTTCTTAGAATGAAATATGATTAAATATGTCCATTTTTAATCAGTTTTTTTAAAACGTTGTTAAAGGAAGAATAACGAAAAATTGCAATCTTACATTTTATTTTTAACAAAACTGAATAAAAATAAATTGTCTTACGCACAAAAAAGTTTTAGAAAAAATCACTTAAACCATTCACAAGTTTTAAAAATATTATTCTCAATGTTGTAAACAAAAAATCGCAATTTTTTAGCGATTAAAAAAGGGGATATAAAAAACACGTACTATTATTATTTTCAAATTGCTAACTGGATTTATATTTAACACAATGAAACTTGAATATAGGTTAATATTATCTTCAAAATTTTTGAACCATTCAAAAAAAGAAACATTATTTGTTGTTTAAATCCAGATGATTTAAAAAAAATTTCAACTTACGGAAATAATGAAAATTATGAACGAAAACAATGTTTACCTTTTTACACCGTTGAATAATTGAAATTTGGCGTAGCCAAAAACAAGTTGACTACCGGCTTTTAAAAAAAATCTATGAAAAATCAACTAATAGTAAAATTTTCACGAAATTTTCGGTAATTATTCATCTGTTGAGGAAAATATGTTTGAAATAGTTTTTTTCTTAAAATATATTTTGACGAGCTCCCCCTATTTCATTTTATGAAATCTGAAAAAAAAAAAAAAAAAAAAAAAAAATGAACAGATAAAAAAAACGATTTTTTTTCTATAAAGATGTCTGAATAATTATATCAGAAGATTTTTTATAAGTTTCTATACGGGACTTTTTCCAGTAAAAAAAAAAAGACATTAATTTTAAATTCTGCTAAAGAATGTCAATATTATTAGATACAATTTCGTAAGTATGTGGCATCCAGCAAAATTTGAACTCACTATTCAGTAATAATGGATTTACGAGACTACCTTGCTAACCATTACACAATGATGAGACATTTTCTTTACCCAACCTGTTCGTCACAGGTAGGATATGGTACAAGGTCGAAATCAAAGGGCATCTAGTGAGTATTAAAATCGCTATTCATTAATAATGTGTGTCTAACTTGCAAACCCTTATACCACAATCGGATGCTATTAATATTAAATAATGTAAACATCTAAATAAACTCATATTATGATACACAAGGTGTTAGCTTTGTTTAACATTAAATATCCAATAAAAGAATAATTTTCGTTCTAATGAGCTCATTTTTGAATTTATTCAACCAATAGATGGGTTCCTAACAGGTACTACAACTCTGGATCAAAATGGCAATGAAGGAGTATTCCACACTTTTGAGAGATCCAGAATTAGAACTTCACCATTAGATGCACTTTAATGTCATACCATTTTTAGGAACACTCCCAGTTGTTGCTAAAAATGTTTTCGTCCGGTCATAGACTGGGTACTTTTGCTAGTATATATATAAAAAAGAAAGTTTGGTATGTACGTGTCGACGTATAACTCCGAAACGGGAGGTCACTCAGATTCCAAATCTTGCATACATCTTTATTTCCTTCTAACTAAGAAACATATCAAATTTGGTTATTGATTTTTTACTAATTAAGGGATATAATTAATTAATTAAGCCAAAATCACCATCACTGTCCGTATACCAGCTCCTGCTGATAATAAAATATTGTTCGCCGCCTGCTTTTTGTTACAGCGATATCAGCAGGGAAGTTTAATTTTAGTGAATAAATTTCGCAGTCTAAGTCGTTCAGCTTGGAATTTATCGCCTATTTATGATCCAATCTTACAAATATTTATATGGTTAGAAAGAAAATAAGATAATCTTTCTAAATATGTAATTTGTATGTGTTTTATCCATTGAATAATTTTTTACGGTGAATTACAAAAAATAACAATTTGCTTCGGACAGCCTAGAATTCATGGTATGATTTTTTTCATGCTAAATTTTAACGTAAAATCAAATCTTATTTATCGCATATTTCTGTTCCTATCTTAAAAATATTCATTTGGTTAGAAATAAAATAAAATAATCTTTCTAAATATGTAATTAGCATGTGTTTTCATACATTGAATTATTCTTTACAGCGAATTAAATAACAAATCAAAGGAAAACATTTAACGATAACTTTTTTTAAATTAATAATTTAATTTTAGAATAATCAGTATAACTAAAATCTTTTTTGTAAGAAACTATTCATGAAATAAACATCTATCTATCCACAGAGCTTTCATGCCTGAGCACTATCTTTTTTATTTAAAAAATAAAATTTACATAGTTATGTAGTATGTAAGATTGGTTTTCAGTCGCTCGTAAATGTAAACAAAACCTTTTTTTTAAACTTTGAGACACTCGAGTTCCAACGGACAAGTGGGTTAGAATTAGGCTCCTTCGGGAGTTTCCGTAATCTAATGTTATTTATTCGTAAAATACGATTCTAATGATATTATCTATTGCGCGCTATTCTGTATTTATACCAAAATCAGAACTGTATTTTGATATTTAACTTTTAAGCACATTCAAAATTCTTTTTAAAAAAGTATGTATCATTTTTTTATTTAGTTTTCTTTTCTTTTCGATTTAAAAAATAATATACTATACTTAGTATAGTATATTATTTTCATTAAATTGTTATCAAATTTATAGTATAGCATACTATAATAATTTGACATTCGATCGGCTACGTTTTGAATTAATAATGTTATTTTTTAAGATTATTTATCGTTTTACGTTAATTTGATTACTTTATTACATTTAAAAAAATAATAATAATGTGAAATTTATCATATCACGTCATTTATATTTTATTTAAAAATATAGTTAATCATTGAGTTAAAATTTCTTACTATATCATTATGTGATGTCATTCCCTCAAATATGATTTTTATGGCTCATCCTGCGAGGATCGAACTCGCTATTCAGTAGTAATAGATATGTAAACGATTATCAAACCATGTTTTTTTCTCCTCTACCCGGGCTTCGCCGGTAGCTGCAGCTAATATATATATATATATATATATATATATATATATATATATATATATTATATTATTATATAAGAAGAGTTTTTGGTATTGTACGTGTTGACCTATAACTCAGAAAAGAGGAGTCATATATATATATATATATATATATATATATATATATATATTATACCCAATGTATTACGGTTTAATAAACTCATTATTTTAACACACACACATATGTATATATATATATATATATATATATATATATGTGTGTGTGTGTGTGTGTGTGTGTGTGTGTGTGTTTTAATATATGAGTTTTATTAACCGTAATACATTTGGTAATACATCATATATCTAAATGCTTGTATGGCTGTTGATATATTCACAGATTTCTATTTCAGAATTTTATTTCTTTTTTACTTCTTCCGGTCATGCGCCAAGCATTAACATATTTTACTTTATTAAGACAGAACTTTTAATATTCGGTGAGTCTTTATAAGATGTTAGAAGTGGCTACCCAGCATCGCTTGGGTAGATGGGTGTACTGATTTGTTTACTTTTGAGATTACACCTCCATAGGGTCGCCAGATTTAAGAGGTGATTTGGTCACAGAAAATATCTGATTGCCAAGACTATGTGCTCTTGCTTTTGTAGCATGGCGTAGAGCCTGGTTGCCAGACCAAAGGTCTTCCACCAGCCAACCTCTCGGTCCTGGGCAGAACTACCTTCTCCATGTGGGAAGATGAAAGGAGTCATAACGTCACCATTGCAAGTAAGCATCCCAAATACCCTGATATTGACTGGGGTTGCCATCTCGAAGTTGACGTATACTATTCTTTCTTGTCCGTAGCCTCTATTTCGTCTTGTAGCTTTCACTGGTATCTATCTGTCCAACGCAGGGATCACCAAATGTCTTTCACGGTCGGCCGGATAATTGAAAAAATAACAAGCGCGGGACACATTATTATTGTGTTCAATACTTGCTAGCCAGAACGAGAGGTCTAAGAAAAAGATGTAACATAACATTTATCTTTCCATGTTATATTCATAAATGAGTGGCGTAAGATGCACAAAAACAAATTTAACCAACATATTTATTTTCAAAACATTCAAAAACGGGCCCCTATTAAATGCCTTTGAGGGCATGATCCGTAGTTTGGTGATCCCTGGTCTAACGGTAGATCCTCTACTAACTGGCTGCTCTTAACTGGTGTCTTATTAAGATACTGGTTGAGACGTCCTGTGTTGTCGTTTGTTTTTAATGACAACTCAAGACATTTCTTTAGTGAATTAAAATATATTTTATTTAAGCTTTCGGATCAGAATTACTAAAGATGCAAGAATCTTGCTAACCGCCAACTATTGCGTCTTCATTCTTTAGTGACCAGCCAGAGACTGACTAACTAAAACTCCTTCCCACGGTTCAAACTCCTAACAGGAAGAGAGGGATCAAAATTAGTCTACGAGACGTCTATCAAAATATCTAACCTTTTAGGTTTGAAATCAACTAATTTCTATACAGTAACCGTGCATAATTGATAGTATACCCATCAATTATGCAACACTGGGTGTTTGGTTTTAATCATTATCGGTATATCTTGTTAGGACAGGTTAAACCAATAATAATTCTGTGAGTTCCCCATCTGATCCTGGCAGAAATGTTTATCATCTGAGAACCCCCTTTCCGCAAAAAATACCCCCCCCAAAAAAAAAAAAACAAATCATGTTCGTATTATTTGTATTATTCGAACTACTGTCCTTATCTTTATTGTTATCTGTACAACGTTTTGGCCGATGTGCCCTCCGGCCTTCTTCGGGTATTTCTTGCCGGACTCGGGAGTCATTTAGAACTTGGGAACCTTCTTTTCCAACTCTGGAACCTTCTTGTCGTAATCAGGAGCCATCATGGAACTTTGAACCCAACCATTTATTCAATCCACGGGGCTATCCTGTTCTCACTCTGCTAACCATAGCTGGGTACAAGTATTAAGCTCTGTTATCATTCTCTGTTACAGTTGCCCTTCACCAGGATTGAACCTGCAGTCGTGAGATAATTGTCATTTAGAACTGTATTAACCCAACACATATATCCACTACGCTATGTATCCAGTTGGACAATTCAGTGATATAGGTGTTGAGTTAATACAGTTCTAAGTGTTAGTTATCTCTAGGTTGCAGGTTCAAATTCCAGTCTCCCAAAGTAGGTTTGATTAGGAAATTGAGTTAAACGTAGACGCGAATTAAGGCGTCTCTCTGAGTTCTTCTCCGAACGCAGGAAATGTTGAGTCAGTATATATCCAACCGGTTCGCCAAGGTTAGGATGTGACACAAGGTCACAAGCATGGGACATCAAGCGAGGATCGAACTCGCTATTCAGAAATACTGGATTTGTGAAACTAGCTTGCTGGCCATTACACCACAATTGGAAGCCCTTCTTCTTTCTTTAGTTTTTGGATTTTACGGCATGTCAAATCTTGTTGCGTTATTTTATGCCGAAGATGTTTTGTTCTATTCATTCTTGATGGGGATTGATGAAAAAAATTTTTTAACTCAATTTTTTAACGCTCTTCTGAATAAATTGATATGCGGTAATAATAATTCCTTATGTCAAAAAACAAAGACTGGCATACTAGCATAATCTGTGGATATACCACAGTATGATAATCTAATTATTACAATGTTTGATATGTTTACTTAAAAGCTATTGCAATTACCTCAATATGTAAAAAGTGTAATAATCTTGATTTAACTCTCTCACACTTTTTTCTTTCTTTCCTTCTTCTCATCTTTTCAGTATATTCGATTGAAACAGTTTAGCGTTATCTCTTCCGTGCGCTCACTCTTCTCTCTATCTTTCCCCTACTTTCTTTTCTTTCTTTCTTTCTGTCTTTCTTTCTTTCTCAATATATTTTTTCTGTGTCGCGTTTCCTTTTTCTTCCCTTTATCAATTTATAATAAAAACGGAATGGTCCATTATTTAGCTGAGGTTAGGTCACTAATAAGAAATAAGAATTCGGTAAATAAGCGACACTAGATAATCAGGTTTTACATTTTTGTAATTCATCTTGAACGATTTGGACGGTCTCCATTTTAACCAGAGGGTGTTGCAAGTTAATAACGATCGGAAGATTAAGGAACAAGCGTATTAATATATAGATGATAATAATGATAATTTCTCATGACAGAAACAAAGACTGGCATGATTTATTATTGCAGAATTTAAACGTAGATTTACGTGATAAATATATTGATGCTCTTTTTGTATTAAACGTCTGTCTGGTTAATATATTCAACAATCGGGGCGATCCCCGAAAAACAAAAAGAATAATTCAATAAAACAAAAAAACAAAAACAAAAGAAAGAAAGAAAGAAAGAAAGTGAAGAGAGAGAGAGAGAGAGAGAGAGAGAGAGAGAGAGAGAGAGAGAGAGAGAGAGAGAGAGAGAGAGAAGAATATCTAAGAAGACGAAAGTGAATAAGTAAATAAAGAAAAAGAAAAAATTAAAAGAAAAACGTGAAGGAAGATGAGAGTAAAAAAGAGAAAGTAGAGATAGATAGATAGATAGATAGATAGATAGAGAGAGAGAGAGAGAGAGAGAGAGAGAGAGAGAGAGGAAGAAAGAAAATTTTGGGAGACCAAAGTAAAGAAAGAAAGAAGAAAGAAAAAAAAGAAAGAAAGTGAGGGAAGACGAAAATGAAGCGAAGATAAAGAAAGAGAGGAAGAAAGAACGAAAGAAAGTTTAAGAAGACCAAGGTGAAGAAAGAAAGAAAGTAAAAAGAAAGAAAGAAAAAACTTAAAAGAAAGAAGTTTATGAAGACCAAAGTGAAGAAAAAAAAGAAAGATGGAAAGATAGAAAAAGAAAGAAAAAAGAAAAGAAAAAAGTGAAAGAAGATGAATTGGAAGAAAGAAAGAAAGTTTAGAAGTCGAAGCTAAAGAGTGAAAGAAAGAAAGAGAGAGAGAGAGAGAGAGAGAGAAGAGAGAGAGAGAGAAAGGGGAAAGAGAGAGAGAGAGAGAGAGAGAGAGAGAGGGGGGGAAAGAGAGAGGGGGAAAGAGAGAGGGGAAGAAAGTAAATTTAGGAAGATGAAAGTGAAGAAATAAATGATTTTTTTCTTTCTTCGCTACATATATATATATATATATATATATATATATATATATATATATAGTATATTTTTGGCGGCGCGAAAAATGATTGACTTGACTCTATTTTGAGTTAATTTTCAAAACGGGGAATGTCTACAAGCTCGCACCACGAGGTGGCGCTCCAAAAGTGATTGTCTCTCGGTCTATTTCTGACGCGGGAAAACTACGATCGTTATTTACAACCACTATCTGGCACTTACTTTGTTTTATTGCCGCCTTTTAAGCCCCCTCCCCCGCCACCCAACCTGGGAAAATATTGATCCTATTAGGATAGACAGACGATAAATTTGCAACTCCGATAAAAAGTAAAAATCTATCAAAATATGGCTGCCTACCAAACATAATATTTTACAAACTGTTTAACATATAGTCATACGCATCTATAGACAAATATATGTGTGACGGAGAACGAGAAAGGAAAAAGAGCAAGACATTGTCTTGCCTGCCGGGATCGAACTCGCGTCCCCCGCATGCAAAAACAAATGCGTTTTGGGCACTGGACGGACGCGAGGTTCGACTGATGTTCCCGGATGTTTGGCTAATATGCCCATAAAATAACAAGTGAGTCGAGCGCTGGGCAGTCAGCAGCAGAAGCAGAAGCAGTCGACGACGAAGCGCTTTTCAGTAAAGAAATGGATTTTAGTCGAACAGAAACAAAACTAAATAGGAAATGTGATTTTGAACTTGCTAAAGATTATTTCGACTACGACGACGGATTTTCCAGCTGCTAGACGAAGAAGTGTTGACCAACAGAGGGTCTGGCTTGTGAGAAGACGGAGAACTCGCTTGTTTTTGGTTCCCCCTCGGCGGGAGCTTGTTGATTCGAAGGTCTATTTCGCCCCATATATCCCCCCTTCTATAATATACTATCCCTATAAATTACTTAGATTAGACTACGTACTACGATCGTCATTAGATATCATGATAGAAAAATGCAAGATGCAGGCAATATCTCAGTATTACCATATTACTGGCGTTGCATGTTTGAATATCAAATAGATTCTGTTTTGTCATTTTTGTTTTTATGTACAAAAACAATTTTTAGAAAAAATAGAATTGTTTCAAAACACTCATGAGTTTAGGATTACAATGTCTTTAAAATAATATTTTAAATGTAGACAAAATATTCTCTGAAACAAGCAAATATTGTAATAGAAGAATTTTCGGCGATTTCTTTTTTAGATTAGGTAAATTATTTTCGTCTTGACCCCTCTATTACTCCTGTCTTCACCCGTTCTCACTCACTCCCCTGTGTTCCTAAAATTATTTTAGTTTCGTCATGGACCGGGCACTTCTACTAGTATATACATAAATATACAGTATATATATATATATATATATATATATATATATATATATACTAGAAAATATGTGACGTTGGGTCACCCATGGAGCTCGCATTAGATTTTTTTAAATTGCAATAATGTAATTTATTTTTAATACATTTTAAACTATTTTTCGTTCAATTTTGCCAAATTTATCGTAAACATGACCGTCAACACTGTCTAAGATGATGTAAAATCTTTATTTTACAAAATAGATTTACCCCTACCATTGAAAAGAATTGCCCAAAATCAGGGAATTTTTCAATTTTAATGAAATTTTCAGTGTTGATTTAACAATAAATGAATTTTATAATGTTATTTCATTTCAAAACTTTCTGACTTGATTAGGTATTTCTGCTATGGGGAATTAATATATAAAATTCTTTTAAAATATGAAACGCCTAATTTTAAGTTTTGAATTTCATATTTTTAGATTCTAAAAACAAATATTTATCTAATAACTACTTTAGTTTATTATTGTTATCTAATAATGTTTGTAGAAACACTCTATTGAAAATTTAGCCCCCCCTTTTAAACAGAACAAATATCGATGTATATTTTTTCTTTTATAAGATAATAGCCAATTAAATCGAAAAGAGTAAAAAAAATGTGAGGCCCCACAAAATATATCCTTGGATATATTATGTGGGGGCCTCACATCAGTGAGGGGGAAGGGCCGGTGTGCAAATAAAACCGTTGAGAGGAAGGCTCCGAAACGGTGCACATTCTCTCTTGATGACCCAAAACCAAATACATAACAAATAAAAAACAAACATAACAAAACAATCATGGAGTTGAACTTCTCGTCAGTTTTGCTATTGGAACGAGAAGCATTGTACAGTCCGCTCGCTTTCTGGTGAGTTTCAGTTACTTATCAAGTGACTTTATTCAGTTAAATCGAAAAGAGTAAAAACAAAGATCTACAAAATTATTTTTTTATTTTTTATTTTACATTTTATTTTCCAATTTTTCTATTTTTCGATATTTCCTTTTTCAATTTTTTTTTTTATCCGATATTTTCTACCAGAATAGCTCCCTTAAATTTTGTTCTACTATTTACCCCTTTAGTATTTTGTCTTTTTATTTATACTGTAATTAGTTTCAACTTTATATAACCCCCTCAGATATTTTGCACCCCACGAAAACAAAATGGGGGAGGTCAAAGTTAAATGACTTGAAAACAATTAGAAAGTTTTGAAATAAAATAACTGATAAATTATAAAATTCATTCATTGATAAATCAACACTGAAAATTTCATTAAAATCGGATAATTCCCTTATATTTGGTAATTTTTTTTTCAATCGGGGGAATTTATTTTGTAAAATATGGATTTTACAGCAAGTTTGCCAGTGCCTAATATTTTTCATTCAGACTCGTCTAGGATTTGAACTCGGGTCGACAAGTCGATTTCCTACGACTCTAGCCATTGCAGCACGCGCCTCTATACACACAGGCACACACACACACACACACACACACACACATATATATATATATATATATATATATATACATATATATATATATATACAGTCTCTTTTTCCACACACACACACACACACACATTATATATGGGAGAAATAAGAGGAAATTAATCCTACAATATGTGGAGAAAGGTAGACAAACACGGGGTGTTGTACAAAATGGGTTTTTATTGTGGGTATAGTGATGTCGACGTTATGACTTCTTCAGGGCGTTGGATTGAAAATGATCACCGTTGAAGCAAGAACTCAACCCAACGCCCCGAAGAAGGTCTAACAGACCGAAGCATTATAACGTCGATATCACTACCCACAATAAACATCCATTTTGTACAACATCCCGTGTTTGTCTACATTTCTCTCTCTCTCTCTCTCTCTACACACACACACACACACACACACACACATATATATAGGCCGAAATGTACATACAGAGATTGATTTTTCTCGATTTTTAGCCATACATTTAAATAGGCATTCCCGCCTAATTCATTATTAATAATTATTTTCAAAATTAGGTACGACTCCAATTAAGCACATATATAATATTATATATATATATATATATATATATATATATATATATATATATGCACCGTACACACACAAAGATTGTATATATCAAAAAATCTACCTGTACTTCTGAAGTTAGAAAAATATCCCCCCCCCTGCCCTTTCCACTAACTGACCCAGTAACCTAGGTCACTCAACTCTCTCCTCCTCATCTGCTGCTGACATCAAACACACCAGATCTTTACCCCCTTCCTTAACCCACCCCTATGCTCATCTACTCCCATCCTCTCTCCACTTCCTGTATACTACCCTCACTTCATTCATGTCTAACCTAACCCCCTTCACTTCTGTCACTTATACTCGCACAAAATTTTGCTTTCAATAAAAATCATTCGACTGAAGTGGTCCGTATGAATTCGGACGAAACGTTTCAACTCTCTGATTTGTTTTGAGTTTTCATTTCTTGTTCACCATCCTTCTACCTACCTCATACTGTCGGATTCTACTACATCCATCCTATCTCACACACACACACACACACACACATATATATATATATATATATATATATATATATATATATATATAATTTAATATACCAAGCGTGTTGGTAGATCCTTGCGGAGAGAAAAAAACCAGCAGAAAGTTTGATTGTAAAAATATACTACCAAACACCAACCAGGAAGAAAAAAATTTTTGAAAAAAAGAAAGGACCAAGATATTCGTACCAACAAAAAATAATCTATTGGTACAGTATTTTGCCAAAAGAAAAAACAATTTATATGTATATATATGTATATAACATATATATATATATTCATATAACCGCTAGGAGAAAGCTAATAAGTAAAAAGTGCTCGATACCTAAGTAGAGCCAATAATAAATATAATCTAATGAGTCAGACGAACCTACTATTAGTTTCGCATAAAGCTCTTCAGGGCTAAAATCTGAGTCAGATTTTAGCCCTGAAGAACTTTATGCGAAACTAATAGTAGGTTCGTCTGACTCATTAGATTATATATATATATATATATATATATATATATATATATATATAATCTTTGTCAGTGTAGGGTGCATATTTATGTATGTACTTACATGTGCTAGCCACGTCTATAGGCAAGATTCCGTGGAAATGTTGTATGAACGTGAAGTGAATATTTGAATATTGTAGCGACATTTGCCATAACAATTTGCCGATCGTAATCTTTGTGAACGAGTTGTGTAAACAAATGACAAAGAACGGCTTCAAAGAAATCGATGGAAAAGAGTTCTTAAAATAGCTACATGCTTTCTAATCACAGTTTATTTCACAGGATTGCATAGATGGAGAGAAAGATAGATTGATAGATAGATAGATTAATAGACAGACAGACTTATATATATATATATATATATCTTATTATAATGGAGATTATGTGTTTTTCTGTCTGTAACCGAAACTATATTCCAACTCAAGTCACAATTATCATAGTTATTGACATCACATTCTCCATGGTTTTATTTTTATCTAAACCTCAATTATTAATAAAATTGTCTTACATTATTAATACTGTTAACTATGTCTACATACTGCCAACATGCAATTATATTTATATATACAACAAAATAGCGGTTTACAGTGTGAACGGGAAGGCTAATTTGCATATTAATATTAAAAAATCGAATTAAATAAATATGTGATTAGTATTATTGATTTCTAACTGTTTGGTTTTATTTTAATGAATATAAGCAAGCATCTCTTCAATGAAATCCATTAACAAGATAAAATAACTGTCATTTTATTCTTTACTTCCTCTTATGAATAAATACTTAAATTAGAAAAAATAACAATGAAAGACGAGAGTGATGGAAGAGTAAGTTTCAGTTGTTCCATTTTTTATTATACTCCCTCTGTTTCAAATCTTTTATTATACTCCCTCTGTTTCAAATCTTTTTATCTGTATTCTTATTTAGTTTCATTAGCCTTTCTAATTTAATACAATATTTTATTACATTAAAACTTAAATACTTGCACCCGGAGGGTGCATATATTTGCTAGTATATATTAATAGATAGATAGATAGATTAATAGATAAATATATAGATAGATATATAGATTAATAGATAGATAGATTGATAGACAGACAGACATATATATATATATATATATATATATATATATATATATATATAGAGAGAGAGAGATTAATATATAGATAGATAGATTAATATATAGATAGATAGATAAATTAATCGAATATAGATAGATAGATTTAATAGACGATAGATAGATAGATAACAGATTGATAGACGGATAGATAGATTAATAGACATACAGATAGATAGATAGATAGATTGATAGATTGACAGATAGACACATATATAGATAGATTCATAGATATATAAATAGAGAGATAGATTGATATATATATATATATATATATATATATATATATATAGATAGATAGATAGATAGATAGATAGATAGATAGACGGTCAGATAGATAGATAGATAGATAGACGGTCAGATAGATAGATAGATTTATAGACGGTCAGATAGATAGATAGATAGATTGATAGACGGTCAGATAGCTAGATAGATTGATAGATAGTCAGATAGATAGATAGATACATTGATAGATAGTCAGATAGATAGATTGATTGATTGATAGACAGACAGACAGGCAGATTGAGAGAGAGAGAGAGAGAGAGAGAGAGAGAGAGAGAGAGAGAGAGAGAGAGAGACAGACAGACAGACAGACAGACAGACTGATATATATATATATATATATATATATATATATATATATATATATATATATATATATAGAGAGAGAGAGAGAGAGAGAGAGATTGACCGCATTCAGCCATGAAACATTTTATTGTTTTAATTCCGTAATTATGTTTTTGTCTTTAAAATTCGTATCTTTGAGACCAGAAAGTATTAAACAATGCTCTCTTTTTTTTGTCTGTTTATACATTTCTCTCTCTCTCTCTCTCTCTCACACTCTCTCTCTCTCCCACCCCCTTTCTCACACTTCTCTTTTTTTCTATGCTTTCTCTCTTTCATTATGTTTTTCTGTTCTTTCCCTCTTCATTCTTTTTCTCTTCTTTCTTTAATTCTTTCCCCCTTTCTTCCTCTATCTCTCACCCTCCCTTCCCCCTCTCTCTCTTATTTTTCTTTCTTATTCTTATTCCTCTTTTTTACTCTCTTTTTCTTTAACTTATTCTTTTCTCTCTTTCTTTCTTTCTATATCATTATTATTATTATTATTATTATTATTATTATTATTATTATTATTATTATTATTATTCTTTTCCTCTTTCTCTCTCTCTCCCTCTCTCTTATTCTCTTTCTTCTTATTCTCTTCCTTATTCTTATTACTCTTCTTTTTCTTTTTTATTCTTATGAATATTAATTTGTAAAAAATAAAATAAAATAAAAACAAACCGAAAGCACATGACAATAAAACAATAACGATTATTATTGATATTCCTGTTTTGTTTAAAAAAAAATTCATCTTCAAAGAAAGGAAACAAAACCGATGAGGATTTAAACGAATCTTTTTCAAATTTTCTTTTTTGAAAATTGACAGCAATTAAAAACAAACATTTATAATTTTTTGAATCAATAATGACACAATCATTTCATCTGGTTTGTATTTTCATAATAAACACATATTTAAAAAAGAAACAATAAAAAACAAAAAAACAAACCAATAGCATGAGCGTTTCTTAATAATAATTGTTTGTATTTTCTTAATATTTTTATTATTAATTTGTCTCAAATTATGCGGTAAAATGTAGCTTATCTGAGCTTATCACGCCTCCACATCACACAGCCCTTATCCTTTTGAAGGCGTCGCCACCGAGTTCTGTTGCGTGTAGGTAAACTTCCTCGAACAGCGAAGACTCTGAAAACGACCGTGTGGGTGGATACACAGGTTTATTGACAGAACGAAGGGGTAAGAGCGGAAACGTAAAATACAGTTTGCAATGACAAGAGGAAACAAACAGAAAATTAATTCTTTTAAAGTGCTAACAGTTAAATAAAAACAATGACGTGGAGTGTCTAAGTTAAAACAAAGGGCTAGGCTGAATAACCGTTAAATGTAACAAGGCTTAGTTTAAGTGTTCACAGCTAAAAGCAATGGCTTAGTATCAACAGTTAAAGGCAGTGGAGTAGGAGTGTCGAGTTAACCAAAAAGGCTGGCTGAATAGCTATTAAAATGTAGCAAGGAATGTCTGATATAGTAGTGTTTAATTCCTAAATGCAAGACAAATAACGGGAGAGAAATACATGAGTTAGGTTAACATGAAAGGAGTATAAGAAATGTATATTTCGTTGAAATGAATACCGAGTGGTACGGACAGGAGAAATTTATCATAATTAACAACTTTTGTTGAATAAACACTGCAAAGTACGGAGAAAAAAAGGTATCATTTAAAAGTCTATGAAGAAGAAAGGACTTTAAGTTAAGAAGTAAATAGCGGAGAAGCTAATTATAAGATAACTAAAATTCATATTAAAGTCGAAAATTAGTGTCAGATGGTGAAAGGAGAACAAAAACGGTGTCTTAGGGATTTGTCCTGCCAATAAAATTAGGCCGCTAAGGAAAGTAACTCACAAGTTAATTATCTAAATTCATAGCATGACACAGCTGTTAGGGTGAGGTGGAGTATATAATTTCACTTTAAATGTTACTATTGATATATTTTATTCATTTTCATTTGAATAGAATAAATTTACAAACTTTTTTGTATTGAAATTATGGGATTTTTAAGCAATTTCATATGTAAATGTATCAAAAACAAGGATTTGGGAGGGACTTCATATTAGACGATTTTAAAAACTAAATGCTCAAAGATTGGTGCAAGTTAGAAACCTTCTTTTTGGTCTCAGTACTTATACAAATACAGAACTTTCCCCGGTAGAATTATTTTCATATTAAAAAAAGGGGAAAATCAACCTACCCTAATATATATATATATATATATATATATATATATATATATATATATATATATGAAGATAGGAGGGTTGGAGTAAAATCCGACAGTATGAGATGAGGCAAAAGGAAAAGTGAACAAAAATAATGACTCAAACAAGTCCAAGTAGGAGAGAAATATTTCATCCTTCTGACGCGAAGAACATATGTAAATGGATTGGTTGGGGTACTCACATAAATCCCCAAACCGGTCAGAGGGGGCTCCTTAGCATTGGCCGTCAACCAATCTAAAAAAAGGAAAAGTCCGATACAAAACCTCCGCTGCCTTGTAGCTTTACTTCATTCCAAGGAAAGGCTAGGGGAGTAAACCTCGAAAACAAATCAGGAGCCGGAGTCTCTATGGTGATGTAATGCTGAAATCCAGTGTTACCTAGCAACTCCTGCGACACTACCGCTGCCAAACCGCATTGATTCCTTACCTTTCCTTTGGATCACAACAGCAGTGTGAGGAGGAAGGATTTGCTGCTTGGGCAACATCTCATCCTCCATATGAACCCGCCCAGGCTACGTAGTTCCAATAAAAAAATTGGACACTATGCCATCGTCTCTAGCCGACGGAGGTATGCCAACAACACCCCCCCCCAAAAAACAAAAACAAAACAAAAACAAACGGTTCAGTCAATGATTTCGACTTTTCAATATTTAAAGCGCTTCACATGAAAGACACGTTCCCAAGACGTATGACACGAACAGTCTCGTTTGAAGCATGTTTTTTTTTCATTCGATTTCGAGTTGTTTACAGTCACAGTCAAAGGGTGTACCGTCAGGAAGATAACAGAAAGAAACAAAAAACAAAAAGAAAAAAAAAAAAAAAAGAAAAAAAAAAACAATCAAAACAATCAAAACAATCAAAACAAAACAAAAACAAAAAACAAAAAAAAAAACAAAAAAAAAACAAACAAAGATAAACATCTTAGATAATTGAAATCGTTTTTATTTTGTTTTTCTAAATGTCTTGTTCGCCTCGAGACATGGTTAACAGATATTTATCTATCGATTATTTCTGTTAAGTTTCAGTTGTCGCAGAAATCGACCTGAACTTACGTACGTGCACTTGTCACTTGATTGGTGGTGACAAAAGGGGAGTCATGATTGCGAGATTTTCTTTCCCTCTCCCGGAAATGCGTCCAATATTACTTGGAATTCTGCCAAGTCTCTTGTGAGTGGAAGAAGCGAACTATTTAGTGATTTTTATTCGACTAGTTCATTATCAAGTCTAATACATATTTCTATTGCTTATTTGATACATAAATACAAAATATACCGTATTCCTAATCACATTTCATTTTTCAAGAACATTAATAGTAGTAGTATTAGGGTACTTACTACTCACATAAATCCCCAAATGGGTTAGAAGGGTATACTTAGCCTTGGTTGGCAACCCATCTAAGGCAAGGAAAAGTCCAACACAAAACCTCTGCTGACTTTCAAGGAAAGGCTGGGGGGAGTAAACCCCGAAAGCAAATCAGGAGCCAGAGTCCCTCAGGTAGTGTGATACTGAAATCCAGTGCTAGCCAGCAACTCCTGTGACACTACCGTTGCCAAACTGCATTGGTTCCTTACCTCTCCTTTGGATCACAGCGACAGTGTGGAGAGGAGGGATTTGCTGCATGGGCAACATCTCATCCTCCATATGAACCCGCCCAGGCTATGTAGTTCAAAAAAATAAATAAATAAAAAACTTTGACACTACTCAATTGTCTCTCGTAAACGGAAGGATGCCATCGAGGCATAGAATAACCATATACGGGGTGCCGTGCCTTTAAAACCAAGCAAGGAACATAACGGACAATCATTGAAATAGTATATGAATAGGAAAAATAATAATTTTAGTTTTAATACTACAAGTAATTGTGTGTTCAAAATTTACCGTATTCCTAATCTCATTTCATTTTTCAGGAATACCGATAATAGTAGTATTGGGGTACTTACTACTCACATAAATCCCCAAATGGGTAAGAAAGGTCTCCTTATCCTTGGTTGGCAACCCATCTAAGACAAGGAAAAGTCCAACACAAAACCTCCGCTCCCTAGCGGCTTTACCCATCCCAAGGAAAGGCCAGGGGAGTAAACCCCGAAAATAAATCAGGCGTCGGAGCCCCTAAGGTGGTGAGATGCTGAAATCCAGTGTTACCCAGCAACTCCTGCTACACTGCTGTTGCCAAACTGTATTGGCTTCTTAGCTTTCCTTTGGATCACAGCGACAGTGTGGAGAGGGGTTTTTTTTTGCTTGACAACAGCTTATCCTCCATATGAACCCGCCAGGCTACATAGTTCCAATAAATAAAATGGACACTACTCCATCGTCTCTCGCAGACGGAATGTTGCCAACATTTATTAAGATCACTTTACTCCAGGTTGATATAAAAGTAGGACGGTAGGTATGAGAATGTACACAATATGGTACATTACCAAAAAGTGGGAAGGGAGAATGGCTGCTTTTACGGTATTATGTTCACTAATATCATTGGGAAAGGTATGAACCGCTTATCCATCAGACCGTATTCCTAATCTCATTTTACTTTTCAAGAACATTGATACTAGTAGGATTAGGGTACTTACTACTCACATAAATCCCCAAATGGGTTAAAAGGGGCTCCTTAGCCTTGGTTGGCAACCCATCTAAGACAAGGAAAAGTCCAACACAAAACCGCCGCTGCCTAGCGGCTTTACTCCATCCCAAGGAAAGGCCAGGGGAGTAAACAGCGAAAACAAATCAGAAGCTGGAGTCTCTATGGTGGTGTGATGCTGAAATCCAGTGCTACCCAGCAACTCCTGCGACACTATCGCTGCCAAACTATATTGATTCCTTACCTTTCCTTTGGATCACAGCGACAGTGGGAGAGGGTGGATTTTCTGCTTGGGCAACAGCTCATCATCCATATGAACCCGCCCAGGCCACGTAGTCTTAATAAAAAAAGATTGGACACTACTTCATCGTTTCTCGCAGACGGAAGGGTGCCAACAACATACTTCTTAAAAAACGAGACTGGTGCATTGTACAATTTCTACTCTTCATTAGTAAAATATAGGAATTACTATATTGTATAAAGCCAATTGTTATATACCCTTATAACATGTACGTCGAACATCGGGTATATATACGTGAGAGAGGAAACTCAGGAGAGAGAGAGAGAGAGAGAGAGAGAGAGAGAGAGAGAGAGAGAGAGAGAGAGAGAGAGAGAGAGACTTGTGAGTTACTTGTTGCTTCATTTCTTTCTTCTTTCTTTCTTTCTTTCTTTCCATTATTTTCTTTCCTCACATTTTTGTTCTTTCTTTCTTTCTTTCTTTCTTTCTTTCTTTACAATTTTTTTTCTTTCGTACATCTTTCATTATTTTTCTTTCTATTGCCTTCTTCACAATTTTTTTCTTTCCGTACATCTTTCATTTTTTGCCTCCATTTTTCTTTCTATTTTTTCTTTCCTCATATTTTTCTTTTTTTCTTTCTTAACAATTATTTTCTTTCCTTACATGAGAGATGAGAGAGAGAGAGAGAGAGAGAGAGAGAGAGAGAGAGAGAGAGAGAGAGAGAGAGAGAGAGAGAGAGAGAGAGAGAGAGACTTGTGACTTACTTGTTGTTTCATTTCTTTTTTACTACTTCTGAACTTTTTCTTTTCTTAACTAAGGACTTCTTCGAGGGTTCGTTTTTTAGTCCTGCAATTAATTAAACAACAAGTCATTTTTCCTTGATCAAGATTTTATTCCTCTAGCCCATGTTCTTTCGCAAGGAGAGATAACAACCGCAGCAGAGAGATGCGCGTGCTCTCTGCTTCAATTTCAGGTTGTATCTGAAATATAAACTAACTAATCACGCGACGCGCGAGATTCGCGCCTCTAGGGGTCAGAGGGCTATAACCGCCTGGCAGTTTTCCATTCCCTGATCTGAAAACCAAGGCCCCCGCCCCTTGAATTCTCGCTACAGTGTCTGTCAAAAATTTATGCTACCACATAAATTGTAACACAATGGTTTATATGATTTGTGTTGTAGGTAACTCACCTATGACACGAACATGGACTTACCCAAAGGGTATATATTTAACAGAGTAAAGCTACTCAAACGAGAAGTACCAGAAACATGTTCTTCGTGTAAGCTGTAACAAGGAAACCCTTTCATTGTACGTTGATATATATTGCTGAATACAATCTGTTCCCTACATTTTATACCCGTGTTGAGTTATTATTTATTGACCCTTAAACAGGTTATAACATGTCTATTGCCTGTTCGTTCGCTAAAGTTTAATTAGCATAGCGAATAACAGCGCACAAACCAAAGATCTATCAACTGAGTTCGAATTTATGTTAAAGGAGTTTGTGTTCCATATGTAAAATAGCATCATTTCTGTAGTTCTCGTTTTGTCTTTAATTAGAAAAACAGGATTTATTTGACATAACTAAATCTGTTTAGTCTTACTGGATGGTGTGTGTGTGTGTGATAGGGGGCAAGTGGCCATACAGCTGCTTTCTTGTTGGGTGCTGCTTTGTTCAAAACAGCACGCAGAATCCTTGTATAACTCTCATCTATCTTTTTCTCTAAACGCTTCGTTAGAGCCCAAGTGGTGCAGCCATACAGAAGAACTGACACGGCTACACAGGAAAATAGGGTTGATTTTTCAGTTTAAAAAATTCAAATTGTCCTTCAATGCCAAAGTTGTGTGTTGGGCCGGTTTAGCTCAGTCGGTAGAGTGTTCGGCTAGGAATCTCAAGGTTCTTGGTTCGATACTGGCCCCCCCCAACTCAGCGTATGAGTAGCACAGGGATCTGTGCGGTAAAGTAAGGAGCTGATGGTAGGTGTGGCGCTCCACCTCAGATGCTCAAATAATCTCCTTGGTCTAGCGCTAGTGAAAAGGGGATAGATTCCTCGCTGTTTGGCTGTTACCGACATTAGGCCGCCCCGACGACTTTACTTACTTACTTTTACTTGTACCATTGTTTGAGGAAATAGTATCAAAGATCGTCTACTAAAATGCACTAAAATCCTCGATTTGCAAAATTTAGCCTTTAGAAAACGAGGATTTTTAGTGCATTTTAGTAGACGATATTTGATTTGTTTGTTTGTTTTGTTTTGTTTTACGGCATATTAACCTCAGTGGGTCATTTAATGCCAATAATTTTTTGAAATAAATCAATTCTTAATGGATAATACAATTTTTTTATAAATACATTTTTCTATTTAACCCATAGATGGAACCCTAACAGGTACTACCACTCCGGGTTAGAGTGGACCAGGGAGCAATGGTGATGAAGGGGTGCTACACATTCCACAAACCTCCAAAACTGGAACCTCACCATCAGATAGAGTTTAACGTCATTCTCACATGTAGACCCGCAGCCACCGCCTTCTAGCACCCATATGATAAAAAGGGGTTGGGGCTTGCCATAAAGGCAATAGGGTTGGGAAAATCATATAGGTGCTAGGGCTTGACGTGACCAGCCGATTGATCGGAGGGGGCCTCTCCGACTAGCTCAAGATAGGGCCAAAGTGGAGTATTGCAGGTCATGAACTGCTCATCCACCTGGGCTCTATCCTTAAGCATCACGGGTCGCCACCCACGGCCAACAGGTGGCCCATTGGGGGAGTCTTACCCCTCTGCAGAGGTGCAGTCGGTGCATTCTAACGCCCAGCCGACAGGGCGGACGATATTTGATGCTATTTCCTCAAACAATAGTACAAGTAAAAAAATCTAATTTTTGGTATCTGTATTCAGTATACTAACACACAACTTTGGCATAGATGGACAATTTGATATTTTTAAAAAGTGAAAAATCGACCTAACCACCGAAGATATTTTTCCTTGATAGGCCAAAACAGCTCGGGCTTTTATCCATCCACACTGAATTAAACTTCAACAAGATTTGGAAAAAAATGAACGAAACATAACATAATTTTTGCTGTATTATGAAGAGGTAAGAACAACACAAACATCACATATAGAAATCGGCCTGAACTTAGGTAAGTGCACTTGTCACTTGATTAGTGGTGACAAAAGGTGAGAGACTTGATTGCGAGTTTTTATTTCCCTCTCCCGGAAATGCGTCCAATATTACTTGGAATTCTGCCAAGTTTCTTATGAGTGGAAGAGGCCAACTAGTGAAATTAGTGATTTTTTCGACTAGACGAGTGCAATAGAGAATTGGAGGTTGTATCTGTAGATTTTGGTTTCTTAATATAGTAAAAAAAAACAAGTGCTCGACATTCAGTAAATACAGAACTCTTACGACAGGAGTAATTGGATGCAATATAATCTTGCTAACCATTGCTTCATGGCGATCTTTAATGAGCACAAAGTGTAAAGGTGACAGCAAAAAGGTGAAAGGGAAAATATAAATGAAAGGGATTAGTGATTTTTCTTTTCCATTTCGGGATAGCAACCCTGATTGAAAATCAGGTCAATTATAAGCCAAAAACCAACAATATGACAATGTCATCAAAAAAGTGAAAATGAAAGTTAACGTATAATATAAGTGATATAAAAAAAAATTCAGGATAGCAACCCTGATTGAAAATCAGCAGTTAATTGATAAGTAAAAAACCAACAGTGTCAACAAAAAGATGAAAATGAAAGTTAAAGTATAAATAAAAGCGATAAGGGATTTTATTTTTATTTTTCAGGATAGCAACCCTGATTGAAAATCAGCTGTCAATATTCAGCTGGTCAATACTCATTGATAAACTTATGCAATTGCTAAGGGTATTGTGACGTAAACAGTGACGTAGTTTCAGTTACAGACAGACACCAAATCCCCGTTATGATAAGATTTTTCTTTCCGATGTATATTTTATTTTCCAAACTTTTTACTAATTTCTTTTTCTGAATTTAATATTTCTGTTGTTATTGTTACTAGCGGGAACCGTAGATATACCACGGTAGGATCATTTGACTATTTGATATGTTTATATGTTTACTTAAGAGCTATTGCGAAATAGTTCAATATCTAAAACGTATGATGATATCGGGAGAAATTCTTCCTTTTTCTTCTTTTTCCCTTGTTTTTTCTTTCTTTTTAGTTTTTTTTTTTTTCCTGCTTTTTTGTCTATTTCATTGAAACAGACGAAAAGTGCTATCGCGTCCCATCTCTTACCTTTCTTTCTTTTCTTTTTGCCTTTTGACGTGTAGCACATTCTTTCTCCTAGTTTCCACTTCATCTTATTTTTTGTTGCTTTTGTTCAGATCGTTTTTACATTCTACGACCATTAAGTTAGCAGTATGAATCAAGAATAAACTTTCCGTCGAGATTGAACATCACACCCTTATCCTTGGGAACTGGTCACCTCCATTTTTTTTTCTTTGTCTACCAGCAAAATAATTTCAAGGTCTAAATCAGGTTATCATTCAAATACATTCGTATCCCAACCCCTGTCCGGGGGGCAAAGAATACGCTTACAGCATCTCCTTCATCAAATAAAAAAGAAAGTTTTTTTTATGCGTGACAATTAACTGCATCCGATGGTGAGGCTCCAGTCTTTAAGCTCTGGCAAATGTGAAGTCAGCCCTTCATTACCATCACTCCCAGGTCCACTGTGACTCGGGGTGGTAGTGGCTGTGATAGCCACATCTATTAACCACAAAGATTTGTCTTAATTAATGAAGGCTTTATCTATTTAAGATAATTGTGAAGACACATTTTGTACCGAAAATAATAGTGGGGACATTAAAAGAATTTGTCCAACTTTTTTCTAAATGTTCTCACATTGTCTACTTTTTATTTATATCATTGATATATGTACACACACACACACACACACACACACACACACACACACACACACACACACACACATGTATATCACTTAATTTTTAACTTATAGTGACAATACAATATATCCATTATATGGAAGCGCGTGGCATAATGGACACGTCGACCCGAGTTCAAATTCTAGACAAAGCTGTTTGCATTTCACATAGCGCTAATACTCTAGGGAAAGGTATGACTCCATATATACTCCCTCCAGCTATGGGTAAAATAGTAAGTCAGACTGGGCTCTTTAACCTTAGATATGTAACCAGTCTAAGAAAAGGAAAACTCCGAATTTGAAAAACCTGAGGTCAGTCGTTGATTGGGTTTGTGGCATTTCTTGTGCACCAATTCGTTCCTATCGAAGTGCAGATGGTCCAACACAAGCCTTCACCATTATAAACAAAACACCGTGTAGGTTGTTCATTGGATGAACCCTCATGCATCGAAATTGACGAAGCATTGTTGAATAAAGTATATATTAATATTTATATTTTTGCTTGAAAGCAATTACAATGCGCATATCGCATAAATTCGATAATTATAGAAGATAATAATGATTCTTTGCGAAATTCACTTGTCATTATTATTAGTGAAGCAAAAGACGACGTCTACATCATAGTGCCTTCCGTTAAACTGCTTACTAATTAACTAAACTCTACTTCCGTTCTCACGTTTCCCAGTGGCGGAAGTCGTGGGGTCAACTTGATGTTATCAAGTGTCAATAATTCAACACCATCCGATTTTGAATTTCAACGAATTTTAATTCAAAATCTAACTACACTGAAAACAACGGTTTTTGAATATATAACAATCAGAGTCCTATCAATGAGTTTAATGTATTCATTTGAGATAATATTTAAAATGATTGGAACTATGTTAGTAGACTGGTTCTTAAAACATATATATTGCAATTAAATATGAAGTATTTAACTGTTCAAAATTCTTTATTGATAGGATACCTTTTTGAAGATTGACATTGCAACGAAGTAGAAATTTTTTAACCAGTTTAATATGATTGTTAACTTTATTAATACATTGCCTCTTAAAACATTTATATTACAACCAAATATAAAACGTTTTCTATGTTCAAAATGATTGTTAACTTTATTAATACATTCCTCTTAAAACATTTATATTACAACCAAATATAAAATGTTTTCGATATTCAAAATGATTGTTAACTTTATTAATACATATCCTCTTAAAACATTTATATTACAACCAAATATAAAATGTTTTCGATATTCAAAATGATTGTTAACTTTATTAATACATTCCTCTTAAAACATTTATATTACAACCAAATATAAAATGTTTCGATATTCAAAATGATTGTTAACTTTATTAATACATCCTCTTAAAACATTTATTACAACCAAATATAAAATGTTTTCGATATTCAAAATGATTGTTAACTTATTAATACATCCTCTTAAAACATTATATTACAACCAAATATAAAAATGTTTTCGATATTCAAAATGATTGTTAACTTTATTAATACATATCCCCTTAAAACATTTATATTACAACCAAATATAAAATGTTTTCGATGTTCAAAATGATTATTAACTCTATTAATACATATCCTCTTAAAGCATTAATATTGCAACTAAGTATCGAGCGTTTCATTGTTTAAAATGATCGTGAAGATACATCTTTGTACCATAGATGACTGGAGACCATAATTATTAAACTGTCTTCGGTATAAAATAACCGAACAAGAGTTGAAATGCCTGAAAACCCCAACCCCAACCAACCAACCAACCAACCAACCAACCGGCTAACAGAATCGTAGAACACTCAGAATCCACATTGCTTTCAATGGGTTGTGAGATGAACTTGCGAATAAGTGCCTACTATCGTTGCTCAGCAACGTATACATTAATGCGCAAGGATGTCAAATATTTATTTATATTGACGTAAATGAGGTGAACGGACTATAATGTTTTTATAAGTGTCCTCGGAACCAGTTTATGCGTCGCTATATTCTTCCCCCAATCGTACCACCACCATTGAATGCTTCCTATCGTCACCGGTGTATAAAAATCAATCATTGTCTCATTCCATCAAGTGGCCATATAATCAATGATAATCGATATCAATGTAGCTATCTTGCGTCATTGTTCGAATGCTAGTTAAGGCCCCACCCCCACACCCGCATTAATGTTTTTTGCTGATATTGTTTTCGAATGATTGATCATGGAACTAATTACAATAATATATTCCTAATAAAATGAACAATGACCAATCCTTGTGGTCAATTAATTCTTCGTGTGGAAGAGGTTTGATTTTATTTGTACAAATAATAATAATAATAATAATAATAATAATAATAATAAAATGGAAAAAATGGACAAATATCTGGACCTTGCCAGAGAACTGAAAAAGTTATGGAATATGAAAGTGAAAGTGATACCAATTCTAGTTGGTGCACTTGGAACAGTCCCAAAAGGATTGGAAAAGGGTTTGGAAAGTTTGGAAATCAGAGGAAGGATTGAAACCATTCAGAACACTGCACTGCTGCAATCTGCCAGAATACTCAGAAGAGTCCTGGAGACCTGAGGAGACTTGCTGTCACTCAGACTCCAGTGAAAGACCATCAGCTAATGCTGATGTGAAAACTCAAAAAGAGTAAATAATAATAATAATAATAATAATAATAATAATAATAATAATAATAATAATAATAATAATGATCACCTAATCCGGCCAGGAGACCAGACCTAGTTTTGATTAACAAGAAGAAGAGAACTTATCATCTCTTGGATTTTGACGTCCCGACCGACCACAGAGTAAAAGTGAAAGAAAGTGAAAAGATAAACAAATACTTGGACCTTGCCAGAGAACTAATAAAACTGTGGAACATGAAAGTGACAGTCGTGCCAATTGTAATTGGTGCCCTTGGAACGATCCCCAAGGATTTGGAAAAGAGTCTGGATGAACCGGAAATCAGAGGAAGAATCGATACCATCCAGACTACAGCACTATTAAGATCGGCTAGAATACCCAGAAGAGACATGGAGGCCTGAGGAGATTTGCTGTCATTCAGCCTCCAGTGAACCACCGGCTAAGACGGGTATGAAAAACTCGAAAGGAGTGAAATACTACTACTACTACTACTACTACTACTACTACTAATAATAATAATAATAATAACAATAATAATAGATGAAGAATTGAGACCAAATAGACAACAGTATTGTTGAAATCAGCTAGAATACTCAGAAGAGTCCTAAAGACCTGACGAGACTTATCATTCAAACTCCAGTGAAAGACCATCAGCTAACGCTGGTGTGAAAAACTAATAATAATAATCGAGATAAAGACGGATCAACTTATCCCAGTTAGAAGACTAGACCCAGTATTGATTAACACACAAAAAAAGAAGAGAACTTGTCATCGTAGATTTTGTAGTTCCAGCAGATCACAGGGTGAAGATAAAAGAAAACGAAAAGATAGACAAATACCTAGACCTTGCTAGAGAATTGAAAAAAACTGTGGAATATGAGGGTGAAAGTGAAACCAATTGTAGTTGGGGCTCTTGGAACGGCCCCCAAAAGCTTAGAAAAGACTAGAATAACTGAAAATCAGAGGAAGAATGAGACCATCCAGACAACGGTATTGTTGAAATCAGCTGGAATACTCAAGAGAGTCCGGGAGACCTGAAGAAACTTGTTGTCACTCAAACTCCAGCGAAAGACCATCAGCCAACGCTGTTGTGAAAAGCTAATAAAATAATAATAATAATCATGAAGGTGTGCAAACAGAACGCGTTCCTTTGACTCTCTTAGCATACGTCCTAATCGGCCATTGCACAGAAGAGTGTCCAAATATGAATTATGTTTGTCAAAGAGTTTTCGGATAAAAGACACCGTCGTATGTGATTCAGTAAGTCTCAAGTGGATGCTATTTTACTACGCACCCTAACCCCCCACTTATATATATATATATATATATATATATATATATATATATATATATATATATATATATATAAAGGGTTTTGTAATTTGCTTTGGTTGGTTTTGAAGGCTGTCACAATGCAAGCGCAAAGAAAAAAAGAAGGTAACTATGATGTTGTTTGTTAAACTGTCATTTTATTCTTAATATTTCGGGATAAAAATCCCATCATCAGAAGATCACTCGAACTGAAGTGGTGCTAGTAGCCGCTCACTTTGTTCTGTCTCATGTCTTCCAAATTCTGTGTGTGTGTGTGGTGGAGGTGCTTGCTTATGTGTGTGTTTGTGTCTGTAAGTGTGTGTGTGTGCGTGCTTGTGTGTGTAAGTGTGTGCTTGTGTCTGTGTGTCTGATCATTTTCTTTTCTTTTCTTTTAATTATTATTCCAGATTTGGTTCGCCCTCTAAGCATGTTTTTTTTGTTTAATAACAGGACCATCTGATCTCTTTTTTTTAATTAATATGTGTCTGAGATTAACATTCCAGAAAAAAAGGTGACTTACCTATGAAATTGGTCACAATGGTTAGTTGATGCAATTTTCACAATGATAAGACAGCGATACAACAAATATAAAGTGCTAACAGCGCAACATGATGATGATATAATA
>CM042153.1:16505609-16558109 GCA_023376005.1 Doryteuthis pealeii | reverse complement strand
AATGTATGCCGTCTAGAGGACCTGTTAAAACCGATAGCTGATAGTCAGCGTAATACTATTACCATTTGTTTTTCTGTCTATTTTCAATCATACTGTCGGATCTATTTTCCTTTTTTATATATATACTCATATATATATATATATATATATATATATATATATATCCAAAGATTGAGGGAAGAAATCTTCCTTACGATGTAGTAGTTTTTCAAATGTCATAATTTGCAGAGCTAAATGTGTACTCTTATTCTCAGTATCACAGAAGTATAGGCGAGGGTCAGACGCGAAAGAATATTTTCACGTCTAATGATGGGAACTGAAAGTTAATTCCTCTAGGTTCCCTGAAATAGTCTGTTATGCTTTCAACCTAAATCTTCTTTGTTATTTTTTTCCAAACACACACACACACACACACACACACACACACACATGTATATATATCTTTTTCTCCGTATTCTCTCTCTTTCTTTGTAACTATCTTTTTCTGTCTCTCGCCCCCTTTCTCTTATATATATATATATATATATATATATATATATATAAGATAAATCTAATGAGTAAGATGAACCTACTAAAAGTTTCGCTTAATGCTCTTCAGGGCTAAGATCTTAGCCCTGAAGAGCATTAAGCGAAACTTTTAGTAGATTCGTCTGACTCATTAGATTTATCTTTATTATTTGCTCTACTTAGGTATTGAGCACTTTTTACTTATTAGCTTTAGTCTCCTGGGGGTTTTGTATGAAAATATATATCTTATATATATATATATATATATTATATATATGCATATAAATTGTTTTTTCTTTTGGCCAAAATATTGTACTAATAGATTATTTTTTTGTTGGTACGATTATCTTGGTCTTTTCTTTTTTCAAATTTTTTTTTCTTCCCGGTTGATGTTTGGTAGTATATTTTTTACAATTAAACTATTTGCTGTTTTTTTTTTCTCACCGCGAGGATTTACCAATAAGTTTGGTATATATATAATATATATATATATATACCAAACTTATATATATATATATATATATATATATATATATATATATATATATATCAACCCCTCCGATCAAGCAGGATGCGACACATGGTCAATTTCTTAAGCGGAGTTTAAGAGGTTTGAAAACAGTTTTCCTTCTCCTAAATTAGTCATCTATCCAAGGTTAAATAATCCAGTCTGCCCTACTGTTTACCCATTGCTGGAGGGAGACTATATGGATTCATACCTTTCCCAAGGGTATTAGCATGGGAAATGCAAACAGTCTCGTTCAGGATTTGAACTCGGGTCGACGAGTCCATTTCATACGACTCTAACCATTACACCACGCACCTTTATAAAAGTTATTTATTATTAGATGTGGCACAAGGTCAGAGGTATGGGGCACCCAGTGAGAATAGAACTCACTGAATTTAAGTTATTCCATAGCTATTAAGCTGATTAAGTTATTAGAGAAAATAGGACCAGTTTAGCTCTGTCGGTAGAGCATCCGCCTAGGAATCTCAAGGTTCCTGGTTCGATACCGGTCCCCGCCAACTTCGCACGAGTAGTATGTGACACAGGGTCAATTTCTTAAGCAGAGTTTAACAGGTTTGAATTAGAGGTTTTCCTTCTCCTAGACTGGTCAACTTGTCATGGTTAAAGAGTCCAGTCTGCCCTACTATTTACTCATACCTTACCCAAGCGTATTAACGCTGGAAATGTTGAAATGCATACAACCACGCCCAGAATTTGAATTCGGGTCGACAAGTACATTTTCTACATCTCTATGTATTTACCAACCCCTCCGCACAAGCAGGATGCGACACAAGGTCAATTTCTTAAGCGGAGTTCCACAGGTTTGAATTCAGAGTTTTCCTTCTCCTAGCCTGGTTACCTAGCCATGGTTAAAGAGTCCAGTCTACCTACTATTTACCCATAGCTGGAGGGAGAGTAAGATTCATACCTTTCCCAATGGTATTAGCGCTAAGTGAAATGCAATTACCACGTCCAGGATTTGAACTCGGGGCGACGAGTCCATTTCCTATGAATATCTACATCTCTAATTTTTACATCACGCGTCTCCGCACAAAAGGTATATAGGTTCATCATTATTTCATTCTGTGTTGATATTCTGTTAGATGAAGTATCCACCAGGGGGCGTGAGTGACGGCTCTGTCAAAATTAAGTTGTTCAAGCGAGATTACCCGCGGTTCAGAAAAAAAGTCCCTATGGCATTAGATTGTTTGTTAATACTTAGACGCCATCAAAGGGAATATTCAGAGAGAGAAAGAAATTTACCAAAAATATATCATATGGCTACTTTCACAAAAAAAAACAAAACAAAAAACAAAAAAAAAATGTAACTTAGGTCGAATAGATCACCTTATTTTAAAAGATATTTACATAGCATAACGCATTCTGGCACAAGGCCATGATAAAAGTTTAATGTCATTCCTCAGCCACCGCCTTCTAGCACATATATGATAAAAAAACGAAGCTGTTCGCATTTCGCTTGGCGCTTATACCCTTGGGAAAGGTATTAATCCAATTCTCCCTCCAGCTATGGGTAAATATCAGGGCAGACTGGGTTCTTTAACCATGGCTAGGTAACCAGTCTAGAAGAAAGAAAACTCTGAATTCAAACCTGTTAAACTCTGTTTAAGAAATTGACAATGTGTCGAATCCTGCTTGTGCGGAGGTGTTGGTGAATATATATATATATATATATACATATATATCATCAACATCATCATCATGTCGCGCTGTTAGCACGGATATCCATGACAGTCTCTCTCCATCCGTCCCTATCGTTCATCATTCCCGGCAGGTCCTCTATGCAGCATCCTGTATCCGCGCAGAGCTGATCAACGTACGTCTTTGCTGGTCGGCCCACACTGGCGTGCCCATGTTCTGGCTTCCACAGGAGGACGTCACTTATGAGTTCGTCCTTGCTTCTCCAGCAGTGTCCAGCGTGTCTTGTCCTTCTTACTCGGATGGTTTGGGTGATATGTGACAGGTGGCCGTACAGCTGCTTTCTCGTGGGGTGTTGTTTCCACGTCTTGTTCATGATCATCCGTAGCATTCTTGTGCAGCTCCCATCTAGTTTATTCTCAAATCGCTTTGTTAGGGTCCAGCTGGTGCAGCAATACAGCAGCACTGATACGACAACGACCTGGAAGAACTGTCTCTTTAATTTGTCTGTGAGATTGGATTTCCATATGACCGATAATTTATTCATAGCGGCCCATGCCTTTCCTATGCGTGCATTAACGTCATTTTCTGTGGAGGAGATGTTACTGCCTAAGTATCTAAATTGTTCTACCGAGTTTAGGAGTTTATATATATATATATATATATATATAATATATATATATATATATATATGATAAAAAGGGTTGCCATAAGGGTAATAGGGTTGGATAATCACATAGGGGCTCGGGCTTGACATGTCCAGCCGATTGATCGGATGAGGCCTCTCCGACCGCCTGTGTAGCCTAAGAGATGTGACGTTAATAACTAATGGAATTGTGACTTGAGTAGTAATATAGTTTCGGTTACAGACAGAAAAAAAAACACACTCTCCATTATAATAAGATAGTGCTGTCATAATTGTAGTTTGAATATATACATGAAATAATCTTAGGAGTAAAGGTACGTTAAAAAAAAGAATGAAAATATTTTTCATACATCGAATATATATGATAATATAAATATTAATATCATAATGATATTAATGATATATTTATTGTATAGCACACAGAAGCAATTTGTCAGTTTTGAAAAAATATCATTTATTTTAATGATTATATATATATATATATATATATATATATATATATATATATATATATATATAGAGAGAGAGAGAGGTGGATGATGTCAAGTGTTTCCTTGATAGGATTCAACCAAAATTGAAAACTCAAACGTACATATAAATATTTGCGTATATTTCTTACATGTACGGAGTATTGTAAATAAATAAATGGATATATACCTTGATATAAATTTATTTCAACGTATTGTCTTGTCCGTCTGGTCTTTATTTTAAAGACCTCACACCAGGTCTCACTGGTGTGATCTACCCGTTTTCTTAAATGGGAGAATCACACCAGTAAGACCGGGTGTGAAATCTTGAAAAAAACCCCAAAAAAACAAAACAACAACGACAAAGACCGGACTGACGAAACAATATGTTGAAATAAATTTATATCTGGAACTTTTTCTCTCATTTTTTCGGAGTTTTCCTAATCCATTATTCCTTATATATATATATATATATATATATATATATATATATATATATATATATATATATATATATATATATATATATATATTTCTTAAAGTTAATGAATTTTTATTCGAAGATGGTTTGTATGTTAAGATATATTTAGAAAATTATTAAGTGGTTTTGTAATATTGTAATATTTAAACTAATATATATATATATATATATATATATTATATATATATATATATATAATGTGTGCGTGCGTGTGTGTGTGTGTATATATTGTCATCCACAGACACCATGTTTCGACGTATCCTGTCTTCTCATTGTACTACACATATATATATATATATATATATATATATATAGTGAATTTTAGTAATATATAGAGATGCAGACATGAACATTTTCCCTTGTTATTAATTCTTGACCCTCTTCTCTTGCCCTTCGTTTGTCTTTCCCTTAGCCCTTTCACTCCCTATAGCTTCTTCTTCTTCTTCTTCTTTCTTTATCCATATATCCTTAAGCCCCCCCCCCGCTACTCGTCCTTAATCTACTACCCTCTCATTACTTTTTTATTTACTTATCTACATTCCCCCCTCACTACTCCGCTACCCACCCCATTGTTTGTTTAAGTCGACCTTCAAAAGCAGAGCCTCCGACCCCTACCTACAGACAATAACATACACCCGTCTCCGTCCGACCTCCACTAGCAATCTATCACCATTTTCAGCTCATCACTGCATTCTATTATTCTATTATTCTGTTATTCCATCAATCCAGTCTCACCATTGATTATTATGACGTATAAAAACATACAACAACCCCGTGGTTAAATCATTCATTGATTTTTATCTTTTCTATATATATATATATTTTTTAGAACAAGTGATGGACGTCGGTATGGCCGACCCCTGTTCTACTAGACTGTGACACGTACCTGCAGTTTCATTTTTTTTTTTCTTCTTCTTCTTCTTTTCAAAGCAAAGCCACTATCGAGTCAACAAAGGACCTTTGATTAATATTTGCAGCAGATGGTTACGGACAAAAAAAAAAAAAAAAAAAAGACTTGCAGGGAGAAGATAAATGTCTTACAAGATGTTACATTGGACAAACTTTTACATGTGGAATTTTAATTTGTCGTTTTAGATAAAAAAGACCAAACAGGTTCTTATAATTCAGCTATATCCACAATTTCCGATTTAACATTTATGAAAGAACAGACATTTTTTTTTTATTTCAAAAGACATTTTCTTCGGAAAGAAGAAAAAAAATCTTGGAGCGCTTGAATGTTGACGGTCTAACAAAACCCGCCCCCCAGAAATTCTGCTCGTCAAAAGATATTCTCTTCGGGGATTGTCGTATATACTCGTGTATAGGTCGAATTTTGAAGGTGTAACCGCCCCGCCCCAAAAAAAAAAATTCTGCTCGTCAAAAGATATTCTCTTCGGGGATTGTCGAATATACTCGTGTATAAGTCGAATTTTGAAGGTGTACCCCCCCCCCGAAATTCTGCTCTTCAAAACATTATCATTAGGGATTGTCGAATATACTCGTGTATAGTTCGAATTTTGAAGGTGTAACCCCCCCCCCCAAATTCTGCTCTTCAAAAGACATTTCATTAGGGATTGTCGAATATACTCGTGTATAGGTCGAATTTTAAAGGCCTACAAAAGAAACTAACCAAAAAAAGAGATTCTACTCTTAAAAATACATCTTTTTCGGGGAATATTGTATATACTCGTGTATTGGTCGAACTTGGAAGGCCTACAAAAAAATAACCAAAAAAGTGAAGTTTTTACTCTTCAAAAGGCATTTCTTCGGGAATTATCGTATATACTCGTGTACAGGTCGACCTTTGGAAGCCCCCTCCCCCCAAAAGAGATTTTACTCTTTAAAATACATCTTTTTCGGTGATTATCGTATATACGCGTGTATAGTTCGACATTTGAAAGCCTACAAAAAAACAAAACAAAAAACAATTCATTCAACTCATAAAATATATTTTCTTTTTGGATTATCGTATATACTTGTGTATAGATCGACCTTTGAAAGTTTACAAAGAAAAAAAAAAGAAGAGATTCTACTCATAAAATCTTTTTCAGGAATTATCGTATCTACTCGTGATAGGTCGACCATTGAAGGCCTAACAAAAAAGCCACTAAAAAGTTTATTCTTTTCAAAAGACATTTTCTTCGAGGATTATCGCATATATTCGTGTATAGGTCGACCATTGAAAGTCTAACATAAACCAAAAAAAAATAAAAAAGGATCTACTTTCGAAAATATTTTACCTGGAATATACCTGTGTCACTTTTGAGAGTTTCGGTAAGTCGAATAATTTTTAATTCTGTACAATTCCCAATTTTTCTATTGTTTATATGTTTTTCGTGAATTACCGTGCATATTCGTGTATAAGTCTATCTCGTATTTAGGTCATGAAGACATTGATTTATAAAACTAATTTTTCTCAGCCCTTACTTAGATTTGAATTTCAACAGTACAAAATTACTACATATTAATAGCTCAAAAGGTTCTAAAATTCGGCCTATACACGAGCCAGCACACACACACAACATATATTATTTATATAATATATATATATATATATATACTTTGGTGTGGTACCAAGTTTCTTGGTACAAGGTGATTCTAGGCTGGTCCGACTAAAATAAAAGATATCCGTGGTCTGAAGAAGCTCGTGGGCGCTAGATATTCACGAGTGGAAATGGTCCATAACCACGATACCTATGGTATTTAAGGCCTTTTTATTCACAAATATATATATATATATATACACTAATCGTCATTGGGGCCACACCAAGGAGTGATATGTTATTTTAAAATGGAATGGATCGAGAATATGACAAACCTTTTTGGATATCATGAACAGCCTTTCTTTTCTTTGATTGTTATTTTGGACCATATGTCCTTTAGGCACCCCTTTTTGATCTCGGTTAAGAAAGGGCATGTTTTTCATTTACACCGTTAATATCCAGTTGTTTTAACAGACGATTTTTAGATTTAAAAAAATTATAAAACTAAACCCTAACCCTAACCCCTAACAAACAACCGGATATTGACGGTGTAAATGAAAAACATGTCCTTTCTTAATCGAGATCAAAAAGGGGTGCCTAAAGGTAATAAGGTCCGTTTTTTTTAAAATTCAAAATCTGATGTTATGAGTGCATTCGAGGAGATGTCTAAAAAGGATATCGTTCGTTACAAACTATTGCTAATACCAGAAAACATTATAAATAAACAGGGATTTAACGATCAAGTATTTGATTAAAATTTATTCAAAAAACCATATTGAAAATGAATATTATATATTACATAATTAAGTTGCTATGATGAAAAACTTTTTCTTTTTTTTTTTACCTTTCCGCAAGGTTCCTGGTTCAATACCGGACCTCGCCAACTCAGCGTATAAGTAGCACAGGGATCTGTGCGGTAAAGTGATAAGTTGATGGTAGGTGTGGCGCTCTCACCCAGACACTAATAAACAATCTCCTTGGTCTAGCACTAGTGAAAAAGGGATAGATTCCCTCACTGTCTGGCTGATACCGACATTAGGCCACCCCGACGACTCATCACCATATTTGTATGCGTTATCAAACTTTTCTAAAGTGAATTGCATATACCAACTGATAACATTTTAAAACCTTAAGCAAATTATGTTGAATAGAAAAAACACCCTCCGGGCGGTGTCAAAGTGAATAAGGGAGGAGGGATTAAATAAATTAGATAAAACGTTTGATATTAAAAAAAGATAATTACTTACTTAAAAAGCATCATATTCGCTCCACTCCACTGTGATATTTGTTTGTTTTATGACTGTGGGGACCCCCAAAACGTTTCTAGAATATATTTATATCCCCAAATATATTTTAGGAAAAAACTATTTCAAACATAAATTCATCTAAAAGGTGAATAAGTATCGAAATTTTCGTGAAAATTTGACAATTGATTTTTCATATAATTTTAATATTTTTATGTAGTAATGAACTGACTATAAATTAAATACTCATTGATAAACTTACTTAATTCTTGAAATTACTATTATGCAAGCAGTGACGTAGTTTTGGTTACAGATGAAAAGAGACCGAATCTTGATTATCAATAGATGTTATCTGCAATTAAACTAGTCTGTGTGTATTAAAGTTCAGGAAATCTATAACATAAATGTCAATTTCCGTCTGTCTGTGTATAACCAGCTGGCACCAACGCCAGCGATCCAATCCTGATGAAACTTTACACACATATTGCAAATATTACGCCGCGAACTGATCTATATATTAATACACTTGTTCCTTAATCCTCTGCCCGTTAACATCTTGCAACACCGCAAAATGAGACGGTCTAAATCGTCCAAGACGAAATGCAAAAGTGTAAATCCTGATTATCTGGTGTTGTCTATCCACCGAATTCTTATTCCTTATGGGCGTCGTCACCCCAGCTAAATTATGGATCATTCCGTTTTTATTTATGAACAAAGAAAGAGCATGCTACACTGAAAAAAAAATAAGAAAAGAAGAAAGAGAGAGTAATGAGAATGCGAAAGCGATAACGCTAATCTGTTTCAATCGATGATGAAAAGAAGGAAAGAAAGAAAAAAGAAAAGAGGGAAAAAGATTTATAACACAGAAAAATGTAATAAGAAAGAAAGAAAGAGTTGACTAAAGATAGAGGGATGAACTCGTGGAAGCGATAATGCTAATGTTTCAATCGAACATAATAAAAATATGAAAAGAAGGAGAGAGAGAGAGAGAGAGAGAAATAGAGGTTTGACAAATATAAACAGAATGAGATGGAAAGTGGATTACATTTTAGTTATTTGTAAACTTTTTATTCAATTATTTAATTACTTGTTAATGAAAAAAGGGTGAGTGAATAATATTCTTAAAACTGATTACAGGGTTGTTCTTTATTCTATGTATTGACGATATTCGTTATTGTGACGTAAGCAGTGACATAGCTTTGGTTACCGACAAATTGAGACCGAATTTTAATTATTAATACGAGGTATGTCAGAAAAGTTCCAGGGTTGATTGCATTCTTCGATGTGAGCGGCATCGTCCACTGCTAATTCTTGCCAGACGATCAACCAGCGTGTCTACAAAGAGATCCTGTGGCGTTTGCTAACTTCAGTGCGCAAGAAGAGGCAAGAGATTATGGCAGGACAACTTGTGAGTGATTCACCTGACAGCGCAACTGCCCACACAACCCTGAGTATCCGAGAGTTCTTGGCCCAGAAGAACATCACTGTGCTGGAGCAACCTCCCTACTCGCCGACCTGGATCTATGTGATTTTTCCCCTTTTCTCCAAGCTCAAGGGGGTCATCAAGGGAACCCGTTTTGAGGATGTGCACGACATCAAAAAGGCTGTGACGACAGAGCTACGGAGAATCCCGGAAGAATCCTTCCAGGAGTGCATACAAGCGCGGAAGAGAAGGATGGGAAAGTGCATCAGCCTCAGGGGGGATTAATTTAAAGGGGATAACTTGGAGTTTGGATTTGAAATAAATTTTTGTGACACAAGTCCTGGAACTTTTCTGACATACCTCGTAGATAAAACTTATGTGTCTTTTCTAAGTCTGAAATCAAAGCCTGTAAAACTAATAATAACATTTACACACACACACACACACACACACACACATATATATATATATATATATATATATATAATATATATATATATATATATATATAAGTACAATAAGAAACGTCACTCGTAAATTCTATTTGAAGGTAACATCTGTTCTTCTATTCAACTTTATTTCTTAGTTATTTATTCAACTAATTAAGCAGCACTGTAAACTGGGGTTTCTAAAGCCCCAGTCGACACGGCTGCTTAATTATTATACATCGACAGCACTTTTGCAGAGGGGTAAGACTCCCCAATATCACCACCTGTTGGCCATGGGTGGTGACCCATGATGCTTAAGGACATGACATGCATAATCTCCCTTTGGCCCTTACTTAGGCTAGACGAGCTAGTCGGCTGGTCACGTCAAAACTTAACATCTATATGATTGTCTCAACCCTATTGCCCTTATGGAAGCCCCAACTCTTTTTATCATATGGATGCTAGAAGGCGGTGGCTGAGGTTCTTCATGTCCTAGGTATGACGTTAAACTCTAACTGATGTTAAGGTTCCAGTTCTAGAGGTCTGGGGAATGTGGAACAACGTTTCATCACCATTGCTCCCAGGTCTACTCTGACCCGGAGTGGTAGTACCTGTTAGGGCCCCATCTATGTGTTAAATAGAACAAAATGAGTTATAAAAATGTGTTTTAAAAACCTATCAATTGTGTAAACAAATTTTCTATTTAACCTATAGATGGGACACCAACAGCTACTACCAGTCCTGGTCAGACTGGACCTGGTAATGCAAAGGTGCTCCACATTTCCCGAACCTCCTGAACCTCACCATCAGATAGAGTTTAACGTCATACTCAGGACATTTGCGTTATTGAGGTTTATTTGATTTGCATAATAACTTCAGACAAAGTGTATATATATATATAATATATATATATATATATATATATATATATATATGAGTAAGAAAAGGTGGAATGAAAACATCACACAATGCTGTTAAAGAAGAAAACAATTTATAATATAATAAATATATATTCTTTAACAGCATTGTGTGATGTTTTCATTCCACCTTTTCTTACTCATATATATATATATATATATATATATATATATATAAGATAAAAGGTGGCTTACCGGTAAAAATGGGCACGATCGTTGGAGGTGCACAAAATCCAGGGGTTAAGTCAGCGATAAAACAAATACAAAGCGCTCAATACAAAGTAGAGCAAATTTATTAAAGAAATGGATACAATAGAACCTACTCGAGTTTCACCATAAGGATCTTCAGGGTTAAATCCACTGAATTAATCGAGGTACCGATTAATTGCAGCCGATCACACGTGTGTTCATTGAATAAGATGTTACGTTATAAAGGAACGCTTGTTTATGCTTTTAAATTTCTCACCGGAAGTTGTTTTTTCGTGAGTATTAAAATGTAAACAAAAGATGCGAATCGATTTGTGGGAATTTATTTTACTATGGTTGTTTAATAACAGTATGGGTTATGAGTAACATCTTATTCAATGAACACACGTGTGATCGGCTGCAATTAATCGGTACGTCGATTAATTCAGTGATTTAACCCTGAAGATCCTTATGGTGAAACTCGAGTAGGTTTCTATTGTATCCATTTCTTTAATATATATATATATATATATATATATATAAACGGAAATAAATCCAGCTGCTGTATACCATTTTGTATTGTACACCCGTTTATACCCGTGGCTATATACATCTTAATCTTGTAACTTGTCTTAGCTTGGATCTGTCTGAGTAGCAACTTTTATTACTTCGGCTGAGTAGCTATTTGGCTTCTTCTGGATCTGTCTGTCTTCTTAGTTGTTTCTGACTGTCTTCTTCTTAAGATCTGGTTGAGATGTCATGCGTTGTTAGTTTATTCTTAGTTAACAACACAAGACATTTTTTGGTGAATTCACATGTATTTTATTTGAATCTTGGATCCCGATCGCTAAACCTCGCTCGAAATTCTAGCTAATCGCCATCGCGTCTTCATTCTTCAGCGACCAACTAGAAACTGATTAGAAATAAACTCTCTTTCTCACGCTTGCCTGGCAAACAGAAAGACGAGGTCATAACGTAAAGAGACATCAATCAAAAATCTCTGTAACTGTAATTTTGAATTAAAATAAATTCACTCCACTAACCATGCATAATTAACAGGGTACCTATCAATTATGTAACAGTATGTAAGTATAAAATATGAAAAACAAATACTTACAGGATGTATTTATTTATGAATGACAGTATGCCAACGTTTAAGTGTGTTTTTAAAAATATTAAATCATCTTCAGGTCGATGTTATGAAAAAAAATTACAAATACTAAAAAAGAAAAAGAAAACGAAATGAATAAACATACATTCTTTGAATATTTGTTTTTTTTTCATACAGACACACACTAAATATATTTACACTGACAAACACAGACAGACAATAAATAATTTACACAGACACACACAGATACACTAAATACATTTACACTTACACAAAGACACATACTAAATACATTTAGACAGACACACAATAAATACATTTACACACACACATAGACTCACTAAATAAATTCATGCAGACACATACTAAGTACATTTACACAAGCACACACAGACACACTAAATACATTTACACAGTCACACACACGCACCAAATACATTTTTACATGCACATACAGGCAAAAAATAAATACATTTACACAGACACACAGAAACATGCACAATAAATACATTCACAGAGACACACACAGACACACTAAATACATTGACACTGACACACACACACACACACACACACACACACTCACTAAATACATTTATACGTCACACACAGGCACCAAATAAATACATTTACACAGACATACTAAATACATTTACACACACACACACACACACACACACACACACACACACACACACACTCACTAAATACATTTACACAAACACACACAGACACACTAAATACATTTACACTGATACACACACACACACTCACTCACTAAATGCATTTATACGTCACACACAGACACAAAATAAATACATTTACACAAACACATACAGATAGACACTAAATTAATTTACATAACACACACTAAATACATACTGTTGAAAAATAAAACTTATTGCCACCAAAAAAACTTGGTCAACTTTTTATATTTAGTTTGTTTATTGTATTGAACAATTAATTGAAAAGTAAAATCCATAAAACAAAACTTATGTTTTTTAAAGAAAATATTATATTATTAAACTCAATATAAACTAATATAATTCAAAAGTTTGAAGACAACGAGAACATTATATATTATTTGATTTCCTTCGAAGCCGGTAGACATGATTTCCATATGAATTGGATTAGGTGCAATAGCCAAATCGACCAACATATATTTTGAGTATTCTATCTTCTAATCCACACATGTATACTAGCAAATCAATAACCACCTACCTCGGGGCAGCGGCTCGGTGGCTTCGGCCACTGAACCTGATGTATATTAACGGCGTGATCCCTGGGGGGCCTTGATTTAAAGGGGCAGGGCTGGGTTTATTGCCCAGTGCCTGAGGTGGCCCTTCTTGAAGGGGAACGCCGACGGGATCAACGCATTTTTTGCACCCACCATCCCATGAGCTTCGGTTCGTGGATAGTCCCACATTAAAAAGACATTGTGTCACACCACATACGTGGGATGCGAAATAAATAAACATATATAATAGCAAAAATACCCGGTTCATGACAGGACGAAAAGGAGTTTAGGAACACCAGGGAGTGAGAGAGAATGAGGGAAAAGAAGAGTTAGAGGTACAAACTCTTTAGCAAATTTAAAAAAATCGCTAAGAATTTGCGTATTACGATGTTTGTTTATTTTAGGAATTATTTTTACATTTAAGATATTAATAATCTAACCCTAAACTTGTGAGTGTTTTGAAACATGATTTTATTTTTTTAAACATTTTTGCATAAATATCAAATTCACTTCTCAATTGCTTGTTGTGTTAAAGTGATAAAAAACTTATTTGCTCTACCAAGGCTGGAGAGTCTGGTCTTTTCTACTATTTGTTCATAGCTCTCCAACGTACTATTAGGAGGGCTTGGATAATTAAGGTTCGAAAAAGGATCAGTTTTAGTAAAAATAAGTTGTGATGGAAGAAGAAGAAAAGAAATGTTTTGAAAAAATATTTTGAAAGAAAGAATTTATTTGTTTTAAACATGATTTTTCTTTTTAAAACATTTTTTGCATAAATATTAAATTCACTTCTTAATTGCTTGTTGTGTTAAAGTGATAAAAAACTTATTTGTTTAATTTATTTTCTTTTTTACCCCTTAAAACGTAATGACAAAGTGCAGCTAAGAACTTAACATATGCCCTTATATGTAGGTGAAAGATTTCGCGTATTAATTCAAATTCGGTTATGAATAGTATATTTCTTGTATAAACCCCCTAATCCCCATAGCTATGGGTTAAATAATAATACTACTGTTCTTCTACAAGAATGGTTCTGGCATTAAATAATCCACCAATGTTGATATACCATTAAAAACAAAGAAACCAAAGAAACATGTACATGAAAGAAACAAATGCGTGTAGGTACCGGCATTGCAATTAGTAGCACTGTTAAAATAAATTGGTAGCAGTATCCCATCTACGGAAAGTAATGTAATGTCAACATATGCATAGGAGAGGCATGAATTGCTACTGACAGGGTATTGATTATATAGCAATCTGAACTCTTTGATTATCGGGAAACCTCATGCTACATTCTTCTGTGGACTCTTACACATGGACACACCATTGTCCGATCAGCTTTGGGCGGACACTGGATGCTGTCTAGTGGACTTGACAAGTGCAATGACTAATAGGGACAGAAGGCGAGAGTAAATCAATGGAATTTGTTCTGATGGCAGACCTTCATGATGATGATATTGTAGTGAAGTAGTATGGAAGGGCCCGAACCTACCCAATTTTAAGCGCCCCGCTAATTGATTTGTTCTGTTATGTTCGCCATTTGCAATTATGTCCCTGTTCATGTGCGGAATGAGAAAGTATCACAAATTGAAATCAGATTTTTCATTCTCTTGCTCTACCAAGGCTGGAGAGCGTGGCCTTTTCTACTATTTATTCATAGCTCTCCCACGTACTTGTTATGTTACATTATTAGGGGGGCTTGGATAATTAAGGTTCGAAAAAGGATAAGTTTTAGTAAAGATAAGTTGTGATGGAAGAAGAAGAAAAGAAATGTTTTGAAAAACTATTTTGAAAGAAATAATTTATTTGAAATGCGTTTTGTTTAAAATGTTTGTTGAAATTCCATCAGAGAATTGCTGGGGTTGAATATTTTCGGAAGAATTACAAACACTGGCAGAGGAATCTCGGATTGTTTTGGCTAAAAATTCCAGTGTGGCAATTTGACAATATACAATGGAATTAAAATATAACGTAAGACAATAATCAGCTGATTATCAGTAAATTTTAAAAGAAGGGTTGAATAGCCGAAACGGAGAACTAGCTGAGAACTAGAGGAGAGCGAACTCTAGACCACAAAGGGTTTATTAAGGTAGACACCATAGAATTAGCCCATCAAAAATAGAACGGCTTTTCCCCCTCCAAGCCGCTAGTTGACAGGAAAATGACAAGCTTAGCGTATCTAATTTAATTATTATTAATTAGTTATTATAACCTTCTTTCTATCTCTCTCTCCGTTGATGACTGCTAGAATTTATCACAGTCAAAAATTAACATTTGTTGAAACAAAGTACAGGCTTGTTGTTAATCGACGGGTTGCCACAGAGGAGTTGAAGAGACGTTTCGTGCCGAAAGAAAAAACGAGCCCACACATAAGAAGACAAAAGACCCATAACGTTACAGTTCGAATAACATCCAAGAAAAAGTATTTTTATTTTGATTGGAAGCTTATTGATTTATTGACTGGCAGTATGGAACAATAGAATATTGCAAAGGTCTATATATTAAATATTAATCTGTTGCGTCGCACGGCCAGCCTTCGTGGGAATTTATGATAATATTGAGACATTCATATCCGATTTATAGATAGAGAATTAATCAAGTGTACTTGGCAAATTTTTGAACAGGTATGCAAATTGCCACAAATATAACTCACATGAAATAACACTCAACGCTTTCACTGACTTTCTCTCTCTCTCTCTGTCTTTCTCTCTTACACACAAACACACACGTATATATATATATATATATATATATATATATATATATATATATATATATATTAAGAAATTTGAAAAAACAAGTGTTCCAAAAAATTTTATAAAGATTTTTTTTATCTCCTGTCATCTATAAAACATCCATCAATTTCTTCACCCCTTATACATCCTGATGAAGGTTTAAAGAAACCCAAATGTTGAAGCATCGATAAATAAATTCACCTCATTTTTGGAACACTGTTTTTTCAAATTTCTTAATATTGTCGGATTTATTTCCATATTTACTCCCATATATATATATATATATATATATATATATATATATATATATACACTTGTTTAGGATATAAATTAAGTTATTTCCCAGTTGAGTAACATGATATTAAAGAGTGACCCAGAAAAAACAGAACCCAAATTATTTATTTATTTTCCCATTAAACTAACCCTAAACCCCAACCCTAACCCTAGTTGGACTTAAACTTAAAAAAAATAAAATTAACAATTTTATTACAAAATTTGTGGGTTCTGTTTTTCTGAGCAACCTTGTAATATTATGTTACTCAACTAGGGGGGTAGGTTTAGGTTTAGGGTTAGGGTTGGGGTTTAGGGTTAGTTTAATGGGAAAATAAATAATTTGGGTTCTGTTTTTTCTGGGTCACCCTGTAATATCATGTTACTCAACTGGGAAATAACCTAAATTTATTTCGACATATGTGTCTCTTCAGTTAATTTTTGTTGGTTTTTGTTTTTAATACTTCACCCTCGATCTTACTGGTGTGATTTTTCCCATTTTCTTTATTTTTTGTTTAAAAATTTTTTTTTCAAAATTCCGCGTTCCGCCAGTTCATGGGCACGCACCTATTCGCGATTTCTATAAACTTCATGGTCTGCGCATGTTGACTATGCTGTGACGTCGTAGTTACGAAATTTGATTTTTTACTTGTGAATATGTATGTTTTAATTTTCTGTATTTTCTGTATTTTGCTTTTTATTGTCAGGGTTTTGTATATATATACATGGGCACGTAAATGTTTTTATGTTTTTAAAAAGGATTTTTATATAAGTTTAAAGTTATTGGCATGCTTACATTTGAATATGATTTCATTTCTTCTATTCAATATTTTCTTTCAGTTTTTGATTTGTATTATTGCTATTTTTTCATCCAGACACTTTATATCATCCACTTATATATATATATATATATATATATATATATATATATATTATATTATATTATTATTAACAGCAGACGTACGGTATGCACTGGTCCAATGATTATAATTGATTGTATCTGACATCTTATTATCATGGAGCGTTTCGTAATTATTGCGCTTGTTGGCCCGTTGACAGCATTGGTTAATTTGGTCATCTACAGACACAGCTCGAACCGAAAAACCCGAAAGCAGCTCTTCTTCAACCTAACCGTGGGTCAAACAAAACAACGTGGGAACAGGAAGTCCGAACGAGCAGGTTCATCAACCTATAAGTGGCCCACAGCACAACATGGACTTATAGGACAACATTTGGTCCCGTGACTAGCACAGTACTACATTTGGTACCGTGCCCGGATTCTCCACCACAATGTAATTATAGAAAGAAAATCTTATACTTTCAAAAACCCCTACACGTTATTCAAAATAAATACAGACCTTGACTGCACCTTCAAAAAGTGGTTTATGTAATACAATGCACAAACTGCAAAGAATATACATCGGGTGAACATCACCATCAAATAAAATAATTTCACTGCAGAAGAGCAACATTAGACTAGCTAGCAACAGACACCTTTATGTATAAAACCATCTATTTGAATGTAGTAATAGCGATTTTAAGGTGATGCCGATATATAAAACTGATGACGATACTCTACGTTCTACTTCTTCATAGACAAATACAAACCGCAACTAAACCGAAATTAACCACACATATGCACACACACATACACGCAAACATCAAAACATTATTACACACACATATGATCTGCATAATAGAATACACAAACTACGTGATGTGTGCGTATGTGCCCATGCATACATACATATTGCTTTTAGTTAAAAAAAAAGAAGAAAAAGAATAGAAAAAGAAAAGATCACACCAAAATACAACTTCCACTACAACAAAACACAACCATGAACAGTGACACACGCCCATAGACACATACGCACACACTAATAGAAGACCAACAAAAAGTACAAACATACACACACAAAACACATCAGGACGAGAGAACAACACAACTACACACACACGCATACACACATTCACTCACACGCACATACAAATAGAAGACCAACAACCCCCCACACACAAACGCACATACGCACACACATAAATACACACAAAAAACAACAAGACAGGAGAACAAAAACAAATACAAACACATACATACACACACAACCTACCAAATATCAAAAACCTAAACATATACACAGACAGTGGAAGAACATGACCCCACACATGCATATACTTGTGAACAACTTGAACTACAATTTTCAAAAACGAAACCAAAAAAAAAAAAAAAAAAAAATGTCTGCTGATTGAACAAAAAGACAGTATCATAAAAAAAATGCATGAAAACTTTAGACGCACCAAACTAATAAAAGCAGTAGGGTAATGAAAAATTAAAAAAAAAACACACACAGATGTATGAAAAGAACACAACCACCAGAGGAATGGACAAAAAGGGAGAAGTATATATATATATAATATAATATTATATATATATAATACGAAACGAAAAAGTGGTTAATTGAAGCATGAAGAAGATACGAAACACGTGTTGCTGAAGTAAAATAATGATAATAAAAATCCGACTCGGATCTTAGCCCTGAAGAGCATTAAGCGAAACTTTTAGTAGGTTTATCTGACTCATTAGATTTATCTTTATTATTTGTCCTACTTAGGTATGAGCACTTTTTACTTATTAGCTTAGTTTCCTGGCGGTTTTGTATATATATATATATATATATATATATATATATATATAAGTTTTTAAAAATCGACTAACCCTAGTGTGCATGAAAGTATTTGAGAGTGTTTGTTCAAAATATTTCAATTGTTCAACAACAAATATTTGTTTAGTATTATTTGTATTATTCGGACTATTGTCCTCATCTTCATTGTTATCTGTACAATGTTTCGGTCGATATGCTCTCCGGCCTTCTTCAGGTATAATGATTAACTCAGCTTAATTAGTTGGAAGAAGACAAACAGTTGAGCATCGCTTCTAGTCGGCTAGTTGGAACAAGATATATTTGATATAAAATCCCGGAGGTCACCTTGCTGAGGTCACCATCAAAGTGTCATCCATCCGAAGTGGAAGAGAGTGAGGAGTGTTCCGTGAACCCCAATATATATATATATATATATATATATATATATGTGTGTGCGTGTGTGTTTCGTGATTCTCTCACTCTTTCATTTTTTAGTGGCTGGGGTGCAAGAAGACAAACGTTTGTGTAACTGGAGAATGAGGAAGGAATCAAAGATACGAGAAGAATTCTGTATATAGAAGGACGAATAAACTAGTAGGATTATTGTTAGTTACTTTAAACCAGATGACGTTATGCAAGCAAAGGATTATTATTAGATAGAAATAATTACTTGAAGCCATATAATTGTGTATAAGTTATTAGTATTATTTAGGAATACTTGAAATCATACAACTGTGCTCAAATTAATATATATTATATGAGAATACTTGGTAACATATAACTGTGTGCAAAAATCTAAAAATAAACTCTTAAACAACTACACAAAAATGTAAATATAATTGTATAATAAATAAATTTACAAACCTCTACACATCAAGTAACCCCCGTTCAGTTGGCATGCCATTAAAATCAATCAACAGCTTGGATGACCACTTGAGCGACAGCAGTAAATATACGCAACCCGAGTCCTTTGTTTATCAAAATGACTTAATTCAGGATTATATATAGAAGGTATGTCATAAAATTATCGAGATGTAAGCTGTATTTACCAAGATATGAATGAACAATAAATGTAACGTTGATTTTCTTTTCAGAATACAAGGTATGTCAAAAATACAGAAAAAAAAGCTATATTTACCAAGATAGAAATGAAAAATGAATGGAACGTTACTTTTTTCAGGGTACAAAGTGTGTCAAAAAGTACAAAATATCTCGATACTTTTGACACACCTTACATATAATATATATATATATATATATATATATATATATATATATTGTGACTCAAAGTCAATTTCTTAACCGGGGTTTAACAGCTTTCAGAGCAAGGTTAAAGAGACCAGTCTGCTATACTAGTCTGAATAATTGAAATAATACAAATTATCAAGCCTAATCTAAAAAAATTCAGTAATGTACTTATTCGGAAACTTTCAGCAAAATATTCGAATTGATCTTATAAAAAAGTTTACAAATAGATAAATACTAACGATTTTCGGTAAAATCTATGTGTAACGTATTCAAAAATTTTTTAATTCAATAATTAACAGATGCGCGCAACATTTTATTTTAGGGGGTCAGAGCTAAGTTACTATTTCTAATTGTTTTTGTTTTTACTCCTTTAATAAATTTTATGATTTTACTTACATAACTTACATACATATTTAAATATGCCACCCTATTGTTTTTAAAACTAGTTTTAATAAATACATTATATATTCATGTACAGTATTTTTATTATTTGTTTAAAGTTATCTAATGTATCGAGTTTTCCGGGAAAATTATTTACAAACAAGAAAGAATCATTTTTTCAGTAACAAGAGCTTAACTAAAAAGTTTACGGATAAATAAATACCAACGGCTTTGTGTAAAATTTATGAGTAAAAATTCAAAACAATTACTTAAATAATAATTAATAGATGCGTGCAACATTCTATTTGAGGTGACAAAACTAACTTTCATTTTAAATTGTTTTATTTCATTTTTTTACTCCTTCAATGAATTTCACGATTTTACTTACTTGTGATAAAGCCCCTCTGACATTGAATTGTTAAATCCAGCCCATCCAGGCACTATCTTTCAAAAAATAATTTTTACACTGCCCGTTGGGCGTTTTTTTTCTTTTTGCTAGTCAAAATAATACAAATTATCAAACCTCATCTAAAAAATTAAAAGACTCATCTAAAAAAAGTAAGTAATGTACTTATTTGGAATTTTCAGCAAAAAGTTTCTAAATGTTTTATTTTATTTTTTTTACTCCTTTAATGAATTTCAAGATTTACTTACTTGTGATAAAGCCCCTCTGATATTGAATTGTTAAATCCAGCCCATCCAGGCACTATCTTTCAAAATTATTTTTACACTGCCCGTTGGGCGTTTTTTTCTTTTTGCTAGTCAAAATAATACAAATTATCAAACCTCATCTAAAAATTAAAAGACTCATCTAAAAAAAGTAAGTAATGTACTTATTTGGAATTTTTCAGCAAAAAGTTTCTAAATGTTTTATTTTATTTTTTTTACTCCTTTAATGAATTTCAAGATTTTACTTACTTGTGATAAAGCCCCTCTGATATTGAATTGTTAAATCCAGCCCACCCAGGCACTATCTTTCAAAAATTAATTTTTACACTGCCCGTTTTTTTTCTTTTTGCTAATCAAAATAATTCAAATTATCAAGACTCAACTATCCTTCTACAAGTATGTAATGTACTTATTTAGAAATTTTCAGCAAAAAGTTTCTAAATGTAAGTAATTTGGTTATATAAAAACCCAACTATTCACAATTGAGTTGAGATCTAATGATATTTTCATGACACTTTTAGGATACAAGAGGGATTTTCAGCCACGCCTTTTTAGACAATTTTCACGGCGCTATTTGACACTTTGATATTTTCAATTCCTTGGTGGAACTCAAAAGTCGTCTCTACTTTCACTTTCGCCTGTTTATTTCCTTTGTTTCATTTTATTCCTTTCTTCTTTGTCTTCATTATTATTCTGTCTCATCATACAGAGGTCATCGTTTTCCTAGTCCTTTTCTTATTTTATGTGTTGTTACATCATATATTTTAAAGATAATTCATTAGCAGAAGTTTTGCAAGTATTTAAAAAAAAAAAGACAGTTTCAAAAAATAGACCGCAAAAAAATCTCGTAGTTACATAATATATTTTAACTCCTAAGATAATTAATTAGCAGAAGTTTTGGAATTAAAAAAAAACAGTTCCAAAAAACAGAGTGCAAAAAATCTCGTAGTTACATAATATATTTTAACTCCTAAGATAATTAGTTAGCAGAAGTTTTAGAATTAAAAAAAAAAAAAAAAACAGTTAAAAAAAATAGAGCAAAAAATCTCGTTTCATTTATTTACTACTAGAAGCGGCTACTCCGCATCGCCTGGGTAGAGGGGGATACAAAATTGATTGTATTAGTCTTCCATAATTGAAATCATACAACTGTGCTCAAATTAAGTGTATTGTATAAGAATATAACTGACAAACTCTCAAACAACTACAAAAATGTAAATATAAACAGACACAAGAGCCCAGTCTGCCCTACTATTTACCCATAGCTGGAGAGAGAGAGAGAGAGAGAGAGAGAGAGTAGGATAGGATTCATATCTTTCCCAAGGATATTAGCGTCAAGTGAAATGCAATTACCACGTCCAGGATTTGAACTCGGGGCGACGAGTTCCAATAATAAATAAATTTCCAAACCTTTAGGCATCAAGTTTATTGATTGTTTTAGTCTTCCATAATTGATTAATTTATGTTTTAATCACGAACACCACCAATCAATTTCCCTTCTCTTACTATTCAAATTTGAATTTTTAGATATCTTCACCAATATATATATATATAAAATCTCCATTATTTTTGCACAAAAAGCAAACTCTGGTGATAGTGAATGTATGTATATATTTACTTTGTTATTGATTGTTTTATTTTCGTAGTTTCCACCGGACATAGATACATGTTGATCGCAACGTCTTGTCAGACGAATGCCACCCCTTCATTCATTGTCCGTTCGTAAGCTCCTTCATGCCTTTTCAACCCTGTCAGCGACTTGCATATCATAGAACAAATTTTGCACTTATGACGATCGGTATTAACTGAGACAACAGGCACGTTATATGCATTACAGTGAACTCTCAAGTGCCCCCTGAGACCACCAGCTGTTCGGCACACTTTAGTGCATCAGGATCATGGAAACTTATACCATACACTATTGGAGGCGCGTGGTCCAATGGTTAGAGTCATAGGAAGTGGACTCGTCGATCTGAGTTCAATTCCTGGATGAAGTTATTTGAATTTCACATAGTGCTAATACCCTTGGGAAAGGTATGAATCCAATTATCCCTCCAGCCATGGGTAAATAGCAGGACAGACTGGACTCTTTAACCATGGGTAGGTAACCGGTCTAGGAGAAGGAAAACTCTGAATTCAAACCTGTTAAACTCCGCTTAATAAATTGACTTTCGCATCCTGCTCGTGCGGAGAGATTGGTATATATATATATATATATATATATATATATATATATATATATATATATATATATACCATACACTATTTCTAATTGTCTAAAAAGTTTAGGTAAGAACAATTGAAACTAGATAACCCCCAATCAGCCTGCCAGTCCCTTTACCCAAAAAATAAATTACACACCAATACCTAACAACCATATACATAAAAAAAAAAAAAAAAAAATCCAAAATCCAATTTACCTGCGACTCACCACAATCTAAGAATTATCCAATTTACTCTTAGTTGAGATATTAAATCCCTTAGGAATCCTTCCTAGTAAATAATTTTCAAAATATTTTTTAACACATAAACCACCTTCCAATAAAATCCAGTAACTACAAAAAAAAATTACATCTGCCTTAACCGGTAATATAACAATTACTACAAATCTCCCGAGTTCAATATCACAACACTACTCCTAATCACTTATATTCTTAAACATTAGTCTAGCCTAAACATCTACATTTCATGCTTAAAAACCTTGTATTTTTTACTCTCTCTCTCTCTCTCTCTCTCTCTCTCTCTCTCCTCTCTCTCTCTATCTATATATATATATATATATATATATATATATATATATATATATATATATTATATATATATATTCACTTAATTTAATTACTTTTTTGCCCTCAAATACAGCATTTCATTTTTTCTCCAGACTGTCTCATATACCTTGAAAAAGGGTGAAAGTTCACCCGAAATATCGGAATTGATCAAACCTGGAACAGAGCAACGGTTGAATATATAAAAATTCTGATTTTTGTTCTGTTTTTCTTGTTTTTGTTCTTTTTTCCAATGCTCCAAAAGTCCAAACAAAGAATGTTCACAAGAACATAATATATATATATATATATATATATATATATATATATATAATATATATATATATATATATATATATACAGGGTGTCCACAAAGTCTGGGTACATAGGGATTAACACATACTTTAAAACAAAAGTCGGTAGAGCATTCAGCTAGAAACCACAAGGTTCCTAGTTCGATACCGGCCCTCGCCAACTCAGCGTATGAGTAGCACAGGATCTGTGCGGAAAGTAGGAGCTGACGGTAGGTCTGGCGCTCCACCTCAGACGCAAAAACAATTTCCTTGGTCTAGCTCTAGTGAAAACTGTCTGGCTGATACCGACATTAGGCCGCCGACGACTTTATAATGTTAGTAAATAATATTTTCAATATGATTTCCATGATTTTCAATGCATAACTTTATGCACCATGTAAAATTGAATTTTATTGCATAGATAAATACAATAGTGAAATCTCCATGTACCCAGACTTTGTGGACACCCTGTATATAATCCAAAGATTAAGTGAAACAATCTTCCTTACGACGTAATAATTTTTCTGTTGTAATTTACAGAGATTGTTACATAATCTATGCATAGATTATTGTCAACCCCCTGTATTTCTGAAGGGACGGCCCCTTTTGATATCACGGGCGGGACTTTCCATAGAATATTACAGAAAGCCCGCGAAATACGTGATATCACGTGGGACCTGGTTGGCTCTCAGTTTCAGCTTGGACGTCAGGCAGAGAAGATGTTTCTGCCTTAGCTGAAGCTCACTGCACATGCGCGTTATGTTTAGTTAGATGAATATGTTTAGTTAGTAAATAAAGGTTTAAATAAATAATATGGTTTTGTGGTTGATGAATGTCTTGGCAACAAGACTTATCTAGAAGAAGAAATGAATTAAGTGCGACCGACCACCAAGACGAAGTCTAGATGCTAGAAGATGAACGTAAGATACCAAAGATGAGCAGAAGAACAATAGAAGTAAGAAAGAAAGGGTATACAACAAGATAAAATTATCTTCAGATTAAACCAGAGATGTGTAATTTTAAACTAGTATGCGTCTTATAGACCTTGGGCGTCCAATCGTGGTGTAATCGCTAGCTACCTAGTCTCGCAAATTCATTACTACTGTAATAGCGAGTTCGATCCTCGTTAGATGCCCCATACTTCCGACATTGTGTCACTTCCTAACCGTGGCGAACGGTTTGGGTAAATACATAGGACTTGCCGACATTAAATATTTTATTACATCAAAACTTAAATACTTGCTAACGGAAGGTGCATATATTTGCTGGGTCCAAATAATATAAATCCTCAAGCCTCCTCTCCAAAATTCAAAGAAATATATGTTACTAGTTTCGGGGATGCCAACACGGTAGCAGCACCTCCCCCATTTTAACAAATCGAAGACTGATACCATGTCTGTATGATACAAATTGTAGATATCAGATATATTTTTGGTTTCGTCTATACGTAGGCACATGGGACGATACCCTAAACCGGCTATTATATATATTTACCAAGCCCACCGCACGAGCAGGATGTGACACAAGGTCAATTTCTTACGTGGAGTTTAACTGGTTTGAATTCAAAGTTTTCCTTCTCCTAGACTGGTTGCTTAACCAGGGTTAAAAAGTCCAATCTGCTCTACTATTTACCGATAGCAGGAGGGAGGGTAGTTTGATTCATACCTTTCCCAAGGATATTAGCGTTATGTAAAATGTAAACAGTCTCGTCCTGGATTTGAACTCGGGTCGACGAGCCCGTTTCCTACGACTCTAACCATTACACAATGCCCTCCATAAACAGAGTATTATAAACTACGTGTAGCGTAATGGTTGACGAGCTTGGTTTATTGATTGATTTTAAGGGGATGTAAACCCATCTAAGGTATTTTATGCAGGGAGGTTAGGGAATCACGTTCAATATATATTCATATTTACATTTTTGTATTGTTGTTTCTAAAGAGTGTTTTTTTTGCGTACGGTCATATCGAATACAAATAATTTTAAAACAGGTCTATTTGGTCCATAGATGGGATCCTAACAGGTACTACCACTCTAGTTGACATGGGAGTAATGGCAATTAAGGAATACTGCTAAATCGGTAGAGCGTCCGCCTAGGAATCACAAGGTTCTTGCTTTGATAGCGGCCCTCGCAAACTTAGTGTATGAGTAGCACGGTGATCTGTGCGGTAAAGTAATGGTGGGTGTGGCGCTCCACCGAGATACTAAAATATTTTTCTAGGTCTAGCGCTAGTGAAAAGGAGATAGGTTCCCTCGCTGTCTGGCTGATACCGACACTAGCCACACCCCGACTCTAACTCCCCAGATTTCCAGAACTAGAGCCTCGCCATCAGTTTAGTATCATACTAAGGACATCCCTTTTGTGGGGAGGATATCATCCATTGCAGAGGATACAACCAGCGTAATCTTGTAGGGTCTGATTTGAAAAGACTGACAATATGTTCATAGTACCATGAAGTTGCGTGGTGTAATGTTTAGAGTCGTAGGAAATGGACTAGTCGACGAGTTCAAAATTCCGGACCAAGCAGTTTAGTATCATACTAAGGATGTGATAAAATAGTCGAGAGAAATGAGGAGGGAGAGAGAAAGGGAAATAAATTAAAAGCGAAAAGAAAAATTTGAGTGGATATTTAGAAATTAATGTATTAAAAACCTGGAAATAAAAGGTGAGAAAATGATTGAAGTTTGGTCGTATCAAATCATAAGAAAAACTGAAATAATCATAGAGGGAAAAGCAGGAATGCTAAGAATAGGGAAAGTAAAGTTTATTCTTTAATAGAGAGAGCAAACAAAAAGGGACTTAAATGTTAAATAAAATAGTTTGAGAGAAAAGCGGTAAGAATAACAGAGAAAAACGGTGGACGAAGGACGAGGGAAATAAAAAAAAAAAAATTAACGAAAGTATGTATTTTCTCAGCCCGTTCGCCACGGGTAGGATGTGACGCAAGGCCACAATCACGGAGCACCCGAAAATATAGAACTTGCTATTTAGTAGTAATGGATCTGCGAGACAAGCTTGCTAACCATTATACAACGATCTGAGGCCAGACTTGTATAATAAGTATCTAGATATCACGACTGTTGTCTATTTCATCCTGACGAGCAAGTGACAATAATGAAAAAGGGGAGAAAGAAATGAATGGAGGGAGGAGGGAGGAGTAAACAAAGATGGAAAAGAAGATGTTGTGTGATGGTTAGAGTCGTAGGAAATGGACTAGTCGACGAGTTTAAAATCCTGGACCAAGCTGTTTGCATTTCACATAACGCTAATACTCTTGGGAAAGGTATGCATCCAACAACTATCCCTTAAGTTATGGGTAATTAGTAGGGCGGATTGGGCTCTTTAACCTTAGCTAGGTGACCAGGAGAAAGGAAAACTCTGAATTCAAACCTGTTAAAATTTGCTTAAGAAATTGACCATGTGTCACATGCTCGTGCGGAGGGGTTGGTAAATATATAGTAACCGTAATATACTTATCATATTCTATCCTGTTCTCTTGGTTGGTATCTGGTTGTTGATCTAGATGGCATTCTCGGCGTTTGAGTCTGGAACAACTTAGGATTCGCTCGGGGATATCTTGTCTTGTGCCGTTCATAGTTTTTAAATAGCATAGCAAGACTTTCTTGTTTTTTTTTCTCATGAGCTGATTAATTTTTATTTCCAAGTAAAAATGTATTGGAGAACAGACGCGCATCTTGCATCTGTTCCTTTTTTCACAGCTTCGTCCAAACAGATCTTTCATTCTCTCCTCTCACTACCTCTCTTTCCACACTTCACCACGTGACCTCTACAGACCAATAAGAAAGCGTTGTGCTGACTCATCCAAAAAATCTTTCCTCTATTATCTACATGTAAATTCTTGGATTTTTTCCCCCACTTATTATATTACTGTTGTAGAGTAGCTAGCACTTTTTTTTAACACTCTCCCAGATGACCTGGCTTATAGCCTTAAATAGTCTACGATTAAGGACTTCAACAGTTGATTAATAAGCTAATTGATATTCAGACTGATCTTACTACGTTTGGCTATACCGTATTTGAACCCTCCTCTATTTCTTGTAAGTTAATTTTTTGTAAATTATTGTTCTGTGTTTTTGTATGTATCCGTTAGCACCGGATACTGATTCTGAATAAATATATTAAACACTCAATTTCTTCTGCGTATCAGTTTACATCGACGATACAACAATTACAATCTGCGCTTCGCCGAAAAGACATTGTTCAATGTGGTATAAAAAAGTAAAGTCGTCTGGGCGGCATAATGTCGGTATCAGCCAATCAGCGAGGGAGTCTACCCCCTTTTCACTAGCGCTAGACCAAGGAGATTGTTTTTAGCGTCTGAGGTGGAGCGCCACACCTACCACCAGCTCCTTACTTTACCGCACAGATCCCTGTGCTACTCATAACGCTGAGTTGGCGAGGACCGGAATCGAACCAGGAACCTTGTGGTTTCTAGCCGAACGCTCTACCGACTGAGCTAACCCGGCCCATTCAAAATTTGGGCACCCAGTGTGAGTCGAACTCATTAACCGTGGCTTGGTAGTATGGCGTGTTTGCTATCTTTCTATGTCTTCGCCCCAGTCGACTGTCTGGTTCTATATAAATATGATCTCATTCTTTCCCTCATCCAATTTGCAAAATAACCCTAATGACAAGAACGAGTAAACCTGATTTACTCGTTCCGTTTGTAATAGACGAGTCTGGAGGGACTTGTTCTAACGTAGACGGCGACGTTCGTATTTTTAAACTGTGAAAGTAAGAAGGACAATATAAATAAATCATTTTATGCAGCCGGTGGTTGTGTTGTCATGGCCGAAAGGCAAGCAAGAAATAAACAGTGTAATATTAATAGTGTAATCTCAAAGACGCTAATAGACTTGGCTTCCTAGAGTTTATCTGGAACGCTATACACCGTTCCAAATTTATTTGTATAAAAATGGGAGCTAATAAAATGGACTCATCTCATTCTTCATTCGCCATATTGCTCTTGGCAAATATTATTTTAGTAGCCCCGAGTTACTACAAATATATTTCCTGCAATCGCCGTATTTTATAAGTTACATAGGTCTTTCACTTTGTTTTACTGTGCTTATACATGTACGTAGATATACACAGGTATACTTCCAAATATATTTTGTGGATAGTTCGATACATAATCACATCACGCAAGACTAAAATAGATTAATAGATAGACAGATGGTAATACAATAAAACACGAACGTCTGTACAAATTTTCTTTATATATATATAATATATATATATATATATATATATATAAGGTGTGTAAAAAAAAAAGTATCGATTTTTTTTGTACTTTTTGTCAAACCTAGTATTCTGAAAAATTAATATTCCATTCATTGTTCATTTCTATCTTGGTAAATACAACTTCAAACTCGGCACCTTGTATTCTGAAAAAAATTAACGTTTCATTCCTTGTTCATTTCTATCTTGGTAAATACAGCTTCAATCTCGATACTATATATATATATATATACATCTTGTATATATATGGAAGACATTTTGTACACACACACACACACACACACACACAACACACATATATATATATATATATATATATATATATATATAATATATATCGGTAGAGCGTCCGACTAGGAACCACAAGGTTCCTGGTTCGATACCGACCCTCGCCAACTCAGCGTATGAGTAGCACCGGGATCTGTGCGGTAAAATGAGGAGCTGATAGTAGGTGTGGAGCTCCATCTCAGACGCCTAAGCAATTTTCTTGGTCTAGAGCTAGTGAAAAGGTGATATACTCTTTCGCTGTCTGGCTGATACTGACTTTAGGCCACCCCGACGACTTTACAATAAAGCGCGTATATAGGAACAAATTCGTATCAATAGATAAATAGTAAAAATAAGTAAATTTGGTGGAGTACCCTTTCGTTGTTATCAGCCGGACAACGAGGGAGTCTATTCCCTTTTCGCTAGCGCTAGACCAGGGAGATTGTTTTTTTTATTGCTGAGGCGGGGCGCCACATCTACGGTCAGCTCATCACTTTACCGCACAGATCTAATTAACCAATATGTGCTACTCATGCCCTGAGTTGGCGGGGACTGGTATCAAACCAGTTAGAATTTAATGTTATTTTAATGTTATTTTGATTTTTAAATATCTTCGAGTATCAACCAAATCTTTATAATTTTTGCACATAAAGCTTGACTCGGTAACAGTTAATATATATATATATATATATATATATATATATATATATATATATATACTTTAAGGGTAATCATTATGATCACCTATATAGGTGGATACGAAGGAAAAGAGAAAAATAAATTTGTTTTATTTGATAAAAACAAGGGCCCTTTCGTCCGGTTGCTCATCAAGGTTTATACAGCCGGAGACGACTAAAAGTCAATTGTAAATACATATGGGTATATATATGAGGGGGGTTTTAGGGAAAGAAAAAAAATTACTTTCTTCTTTTAAGTCCCCATTAAGTGACACCAGGCCCCAGACACTCACCCAATAAAATAAGCGAGTGCTTAGGTCTGATTTGTTTGCACAAGGTAGGACGAAAAAAATTTATAATTACGGCCTCAAGGACGAAAGGGCCCTTGTTTTTATCAAATAAAACAAATTTTTTTTCTCTTTTCCTTCGTATCCACCTATATAGGTGATCATAATGATTACCCTTAAAGTATTATTTAAATTTGCCTGTACCAGAAATTTATATATATATATATATATATATATATTCTCTGTGGTTAACTGCTTTATTTTCGTAGTGTTAGCGTGACATACGTACACACAACTGCCCTTTATATATGTATAGATAATTCAGAAAAGAGATGCCCGTTTTATATATAGATAGTTCTCACTGAAAGAAAGTGTAAGGTAATCATGAAAAGAATAGAACAAAAAAGAGTGAAAAGCCTCGATAAACATTGACGACTTAATCACTTCGCAGAAAACCCAGTAACCAAGTTATTTATTGGGATTTGGAATTTAAAAGGTATCAAGTCGGCTTTCGCATCAGATTCTCTCTCTCTCTCTCTGTCTCTCTCTCTCTCTCTCTCTCTCTCTCTCTCACATATATATATATATATGGTGATTGCCGCTTCTTGACAGAATAAGGCCATTTCTACAAGTAGTCCAGATGTGAGCAGTTGTGAGCACGCTGATGGCCCATGGAACCAGCTTGTTTTTATGTACCCAGTCACACATGAGTTCCTCGGCATGCAGGCGCTGCCACACAGGTCAAACTTCCTTATAGGAAATGTTTCCATGGCGTCCGTAATGTGTCGCTTCAGAATGGAGGGCTTGAGTCACCTTACCTCAAACTTCTTACAGCTTTCATCGGTGTCTGCCCCTTATCGAGATACTTCCCAGTCATGATGCCAGTACATGGTTTGGCGTTTCCCAATCTCTCCAGATCGGGAGGTGTCCAGACATTCCAGGTGGCTATTCTTAGCCTTGTTTTGTGTTTTATTTTCTTGTATACGCCTAGCTAATGTGGACATCCATCGAAGCGCTGGTCTCTGGCCAGCTTGATAGGTGGACAGGCATTTGTTTAGGTCATCTTTTGTAGATAATTCCCAAATGGCTGTGTGAAACGTGTTAACCAAGGGACTGCTCCTTCACCCAAAACCTCACAGAGGCACGTTGCTGACGTTAAGTAGGTCAGGAATCACGCCGTATGTAGACCCACGCCTGCATGCTTCCAGCCAGTCAGGCCTCCACACCTCACTGTTCTTCCATCACTCTGGACTTGTAGAAATATATATATATATATATATATATATATATATATATATATCTTATTATAATAGAGATTGTGTGTTTTTCTGTCTGTAACCGAAACTATATTACTATACAAGTCACAATTCCCTTTGTTATTTACATCACATTCTCCATGATTTTATTTATATTTAAACCTTAATTATTAATAAAATTGTTTTATATCATTAATACTGTTGACCATATCTACATACACAGAACATGCAATTGTATTTATATATACAACAAAATAGAGATTTACAGTATGAATGGAAAGGCTAATTTGCATATTGATATTAAAAATTTGATTTTAATAAATATATGCTTAGTATTATTGATTTCTGATTGTTTGGTTTTACCTTATTGAATATGAGCAAAAATCTCGGTGATAAATCTTGAAAGAAATCCATTAGCAAGAAGAAATAACTACAATTTTATTCTTTATTTCCTATTTTAACTAAATAGTTAAATTAGGAAAATTTACCAATGAAAGAAGGGAGTAATGGAAAATGATGGAAGAGTTAGTTTCAAAGTTGTTCTATCTTTCAATAATATCCCCTCTGTTACTAATCTTTTTATCTGCATTCTTATACAGTTTCATTTGCCTTTCTAATTTAATATGATATATTATTATATTAAAACTTAAATACTTGCACCCGGAGGGTGCATATATTTGCTAGTATATATATATATATATATATATATATATATATATATATATATATATATGGTGATTGCCGCTTCTTCACAGAATAAGGCCATTTCTACAATTATTTCAGTTGTGAGTAGTTGTGAGCACGCGGATGGCCCACGGATCCAGCTTGTCTTTCTGTACCCTGTCACACATGAAACTCTCGACATACAGGCTCTGCCACATAGATCAAACTTCAATATGGGAAATGTTTCCATGGTGTGTGATGTGTTGCTTCAGGAGGGAGGGCTCAAGTCACCTTACCTCAAACTTCTCACAGCTACCATCTTTCCATGGGGATGTGTATCAAGCCCACCCCTTCTGTCAATTGATCCTTATCACTGAACAACTTCCGCAAGGGCATCGATGTCGGCCCCATATCGAAGTGCTCCCCTGTCACGATACTAGTACGTAGTTTGGTGTTTCCCAATCTCTCAAGAACAGGAAGTGTCCAGACGTTCCAGGTGGCTATTCTTGCCTTGTTTTGTGTTGCAGTATTTTCTTGTTTTCAGCCCAGCTAGTGTGGACATCCGTCGATACGCTGGTTTCTGGTCAGCTTGGTAGGTGAACCGGCATTTGTTTAGGTCACCTTTTCTAGACTCTTAATTCACACATCTGCGTGCTTCCGGCACATCAGGCCTGCACAGCTCACCATTCCTCAATCACTCTGGAACTTGTAGAAATATCTGCACATGTTTTGTTTTACATGTTGTGCGCTTGTGCGACACGCACCGCATGCTCTCCTTCTCCAAAGTCAAGTATCAGTGACAAGCCGAGGCAAGATGACTGAGAGACTTTGGGTTACGCAGGTGGATGATCTGTCGAGATCTACGGGTCCACCACACCGAGAAAAAAAACCCAAAACACCTAAGTTTTAACTTAGTATAAGTCCACAGGTACCATTTTCTATAAATAGATTGCATATTTTTGTTTTTTTTGTTTTGTTTTTCTTCTCTTCTTTAAACATGTTCCTGTAAAACCGAAATTATTAGGGCAGAGTTTTTAGTGTATTTGCCAATAAATATAATACAATATTTACTATTTGAAATAAAAATAAGTTACTTATCTTGAGCTGACTTTTCCGATAGTTCCCCATTCTCGGTGTGTGCTACTCACGTAGTCATAAGAAGTAATTTTGCCAATATAAAAAATGAAACACACACACACACACACACACACACACACACACACACACACACACACATATATATATATATATATATATATATATATATATATGATGAATTAAGGAAAAAAATTGCTTCACTGTAATAATTTATTTCAACTGCATAATTACAGCATCTTCAGACACGAGCAAAAACATGGTTATTACTAAAGGAACTGCCCAGAATAGAAGGATTTAAATCTTGGGGGTTGTCTTAGGTTGGGAGGGTAGTAGGGGCGGGGCTAGTAAATCTGGAGGAGATGAGGGGGAGTGAGAGAGAAGGATAGTGTATATGTTAGTTACAAAGGTGATTAATTATCTAGGGGCAACTTACCATCTAGGTTGGGAAATAGACATGACATAGTTACAGGTGGTCCGTCATTCCATGCTAAAAGGGTGGGTCGTCTCTTCTTTCGTCCATTTGTGGAGTCATGGTTCTTTTTGCAAGGACCCTAATTAGTTATCTAGATTTCATTGGGTTTACATTCCTTAAATGTGTGTGTATTCAGTACATAATCGAGCTCTCATTGCGGTTTACCTGTATCACTACGGTTAAACTACACGTGGAATGATCCTCATTAACACACACACACACGCACACACATGCACAAATATATATTTTTTTTCAGTTATCCACATACACGTGTTTCGAAGTTTACTTCTCTTCAGTGTGTCTTTACTTTTAACAGCTACCTCTAGCCGGGTTCGAAATAGTATCCAATTACCGCTTTAACTTTTCCGTCGCAGTGGCATCAGTAAATAATCCAAAAGTGCTCAATATATTAAAAACACCGAGCAGTAATAACACTAATAATATTATTATTAGAGGATAAATAAAGTCTACCATGGTTTCAATAAAATTGAAATGATTTCATCAGGACCCTACCCTACGTTTAACTAAGTCGATGTAATTTCTTAGTTAAATTAAAGATATATTTCAGATAATAACGTTTGAATGCCACGTAATTTTTCTCTCAATCTTTGCGTGCGACCTGCGCGCGAAAATTGAGAAAATGACAATGTATCGTTCCACACGTGTATTCATTCCTTAATTCTCATTTCTATATTGTTATCAATTTATTTCTAATTATATTTTAGGGGTTTTATTTGATAATTATATTTGAATCGATCAGCAATTGTAGACATAGGTTGGGTCGGTCACTAAAATATTGTTAGAACTACATTACTAAATTTAACTAAATAAATTGAATTTTTTTTCTTAAAAAGTATTAATTTTAAATAGGATAAATAAAAAAAAGAACATAAAAACCATGAATTAGTAATAATGGAGATTCGCTGTCTATCTGTCTGTAACGAAAACTACGTCAACGCTTACGTCACAAAACCCACCATACTCTCGCCCTTTTTTCAGTATCAAGAAGTTAAGTAAAAAGTTTGCAGATAAATAAATACCTACAATTTTGTGTAGATTTTATGTGTAAAATATTCAAAATAGTTATGTAATTAATAATCAATAGATGCACACAACATTTTATTTGAGGGGAACAGAACTAAGTTTTCATTTCAAATTGTTTTATTTCTTTTACTCCTTTAATAAATTTGATGATTTTGCTTATGATACAAATCCTCTGACATTGAATTTTTAACTCCCCTCCCTCAGGTAATATCTTTCAAAAAAATTTTTACATTTTATTTTGCTAGTTAATATAAATAATTTTCATTATATGATGATTCTAAAATTTCCGTCTAAAGATAAGAGTCTGAATATTTTTTTAGAAATGTTTTGGAGGTCACTACTGTCGTAAAAAATATATCCACAGTGGAGGGAATAATATGATGCTTTTTAAGTAAGTAATTAATTAAAAAAAAAAAAAAAATGAAACGTTTTATTTTATTTATTTAATTTTCCCACCTACCCAATTTACTTTTACACCACCCGGAGTGTGTTATTTTTCAAAGTATTGAACACCGATTGTTTGAATGTTGACATTCTTGTCCTGAATTACTGATGTTTTTGGCTCTGAGGAAGAAATTGCCAAATTTGATATTAATAGTATTTTATTGAGTCGGTACTTCCCGTTCATCCATGATAGAAAAGCACAATATTCTAATAATCCAAATTTTGTCAATATCTATAAATATAATTCAAAGTTTGACTCCTTTCCATAAACTATATATTATTTAAATAAATAAACTATATAAACTATGAAATTAATTTAAAAAAAATGTATTACTTAAATGAAAAAAGAATTGCAAAATTTGTAATCAATTCTAAAAATTACTTTTTACTCTCGCCCTTTTTTCAGTAACAAGAAGTTAAATACTTACGATTTTATGTAAAATGTATGTGTAAAATATTCAAAATAATTATCTTTTCAATAAAAGAAACAACAAAAAACAAACTATTCCTTATGATTGAACATTTGAATCCTTTACATTATAATAAATAGATTCGGTCTATATTTGTTTGTAACCAAAACTACGTCACTGATGACGTCACAATTACCAAAGACGTGAATACATTAACGCTGTCTCTTATAATTGAACGTTTGAATCCTTTACATTATAATAAATAAACTATTTATTATTTAAATAAATAAACTATATAAACTATGAAATTGATTAAAAATTGTATTATTTTAAATGAAAAAAATTATTTGTAAAATCAGTTTTAAAAATTATTTTTACTCTTGCCTTCTTTTCAGTACCAAGAAGTAAACTAAAAATAAATAAATACTTACGATTTTGAGTAAAATTTATGTGTAAAATATACAAAATAATTATTTAATTAATAGATAACGCGCAACATTTGAGGAGGACAGAACTAAGTTTCATTTTAAATTGTCTTTTTTGTTTTGTTTTTTACTCCTCGAATGAATTTGATGATTTATGATAAAAACCCTCTGACATTGAATTTTTAACTCCATCCCACTCAGGCAATATCTTTCAAAAATAATTTTTTACACTGCCGGAGAGTGTTTTTTTTTGCTAGTAACAATAATATCACTATTGAACACCGACTGTTTGAATGTAGACATTCTTGTTTTGACTTATTGAAATTTATTTGGCATTGATTGTTTTTGCTGAGGTGGATCGCCACACCTACCGCACAGATAAGATTATTCAAGCTGTGGTACTCATTGGCTAGAACCTTGCGATTGCCGAGGTAGTTGCATTACCGACTGAGCTAAACCGGCCATCAAATTATGATATATATATATATATATATATATATATATATATATATATATATATGATAAGTATGTAAACACGATGTGTTTGGATATGGCTTTTTTGCCGAAAAAAAAAATTTATGATATATATATATATATATAAATTTATATATATATAAATTTATGATATATATATATATATAATTAATATATATATAATAATTAATATATATATATATATAATTAATTAATAATATATATATATATATATATATATATATATATATAATAATTAATCAATATAGATATATATAATTAATTAATTTATGATATATGTATATAATTAATTAACTATATATTATAATATATATATATATATATATATATATATAGTTAAAAATTGATGGTAAAATGAATGAATGGATGAAATAAAAATGAATGTAATGAGGGGATAAATGAAAAATCCTTTCCAAGGGACCCTTCTCAAAAGTATTAAAACACTTTTTGAGAGTGGGGTCCCTGATAGAAAGTTTTTCTCATCTATTATTAGACTCTTTTGAAGTATCAAGTTATTATAATTGTTCCATAAGTTATTAGAGAATATAAAATCCGTCTCTTACCTTTGTAATATCTGTTGAGAATGGGTTTGAAGGGTTTCTTGCTAGTAACAATAATATCACTATTGAACACCGACTGTTTGAATGTAGACATTCTTGTTCTGATTTATTGAAATTTATTTGGCACTGATGAATAAATTGCCAAATTTGATATTAATAGTCTATTATTGACTCGGTACTTCTCGTTAATCCATTAGAGAAAAGCACAATATTCTAATAATCCAAGCTTTGTCAATATCTAAAAATATAACAGTAGTGGGGGTCACTCGAGGCATATCGAACACATTAGAAACGGTCTAGTAGTCTAGATAAAAATTGTTCGATAACAAAACATCGATAATATAATAGGGTCGATAATATGATAAAAGTTGGGGAAGTGGCCTATTGTCGATATCAGTCGAGCAGCGAGTGAGTGTGTCCCCTATTCGCTAGCGTTAGAACAGTGAAATTGTATTTGATTCTTTTTTTTTAAGAATTTACCTTAGATCAATAATACCAAATAATTATTTATCAAACCCGGTTTTGTTTTTGCTGAGGTGGGTCGCCACACCTACCGTCAGCTCCTCACTTTACCGTTCAGATCAGATTATCCAAGCTGTGATACTCATTGGCTGAAACCTTGTGATTGCCGAGGTGGTTGCACTATCGACTGACCTAAACCGACGCTCAAATGTATGATATACAGGGTGTTCGGGAGAAATTTGGCAGTTTCATAAGGAAAAAGAAAAAGTGCTTGGTAGCTACGAAATTTAATGGATTGTAATGAAATTCAACAGGCACAGAAATTACACTACTGTTAACAAGTTTCACCCAAAATAACCGCTATTAGCTTCGATCACAGCCTCAATCCTGCTCCAGAACCTGGAACAAGCTGATGTTACAGTTTCCCTGGGAAGGGACTCAAAAACTACCTTAATTCTGTCAATTAACTGGGCTTTTGTAGTACTGGAACGGCGATTGGTGTTTTTCTCAACAGCGCCACATACATAATAATCCATGGGTTAAAATCTGGGGAGTTTGGAGGACAAACATTGGGACTGGTGTAGTCGTAAAAACATTTTTGACTTTTCCCAGAGGTGTGGCAGGGGGACGAATCATGCTGCAATACATATGGCCTACCATTGGCTACCCTTGTTATCCAGGGCTTGACTACAGTGTTTAGCAACTCCACGTAGGCATCTGAGAGTCCTCCAACACTTTTCTCTGCAGATCTTTGAGGAATTCTGCCGTACGAACGCAATTAGATTGTCTGTTATGTTGCTTTCTTCTAGCCACAGCCTTGTAGTCTCAATTGCAATACTCCAGTTCATGCCTGATTGTTTTTACAGTGTTCAGGGAGCATTGGGAAGCAACCATAATCTTCTTATTTTGATGGCTGGCGTAGATCATCATGATACAAGTTATTCTCTTCCATGATTCAGGTGGGTTCCAGTCATTCATTCTATCTATCATCACGTATATGAATGAAGAAAGGTCCAAGCTTTTAAATGATGCGTAGTGTGCGTCAATACCTCCAACCTACGGAGAAAAATATAAATATTTCAAATATATCCCGAACACCCTATATATATATATCGTCGTCGTCGGGGCGGCCTAAAGTCGGTATCAGCCAATCAGCGAGGGAGTCTATCCCCTTTTCAATATAGCGCTAGACCAAGGAGATTATTTTAGCGTCTGAGGTGGAGCGCCACACCTACCATCAGATCCTTACTTTACCGCACAGATCTCTGTGCTACTCATACGCTGAGTTGGCGGGGACCGGTATCGAACTAGGAACCTTGTGGTTTCTAGCCGAACGCTCTACCGACTGAGCTAACCGGCCCTTCAGTCGGTAGTGCAACCGCCTCGACATGAGTATGAGTAGCACAGCTTGGATAATCTGATATGTGCGGTAACGGGAGTAACTGACGGTAGGTGTGGCGATCCACTTCGGCAAAACAAAACCGTCTTTACTAATATATATATATATATATATATTAAGTCATCCACAAACACGTGTTTCGGCATATCATGCCTCTTCAGTGTGGCTAGACACAACTATCATTGGGTAGGGTTCGAACTCAGACTGATATCTTATCCCCTCGCCCACTGACAGTTGATGCGGGGACTGGTGTTTTTTAAAACTATTAAATACATAGGAATGTACGTATCTTTCGGTCACTGAGAGATCAAATTTCAAAGTAAAAGTACATATGACTAATATATATATATATATATATATATATATATATATATATTATATATATATATATTAGTCATATGTACTTTTACTTTGCCTGGTACTCAGGTTTCAGATTACGTACGGTACCTACCGTTCTGAAAAGTACATCCATACCCCCCACCCCCTAAAAAAACATGTGCAGATTCGTCGCCGCTTTATTTTGGTTATGGAGCAGGAACCGGCTCTTCGCGTATGACTTGATTGTAAGTGAAGAAGTACCGACTATTGCCCAACTAGAATAGAAAGGCAACGTGTTTATATTCGAGTCTGAGTCCTGTGACCCTGTTTCATTAATTGATTATGTTATTTTAAATTCTCAGCCCATTTGACTGGTAATCCTGGGCTTCAACTCTTTTCATTAATTAAAGCATGGTAACACCTGCAATGAAAAACAACTGAATGATCTCGAAAAAAACTGATATATATATATATATATATGTGTGTGTGTGTGTGTGTGTGCATGTGTGCATGTGTGCATATGTGTGTGTGTGTGTGTGCATGTGTGCATATGTAATGTGTGTGTGTGTGCATATGTATGTGTGTGTGTGTGTGCATATGTATATGTATGTGTGTGTGCATATGTATATATATATGTGTGTGCATATATATATGTATATATATATATATATATTGTCTGCGTAGATATATATGTGTGTATGTATATATATGTATATATATATATATATATATATATATATATATATATATATGCGCGTATATATATATATATATATATATATATATATGCGCGTATATATATATATATGTGTGTGCATGTATATATATGTGTTGTGCATGTATATATATGTGTGTGCATGTATATATATATGTGTGTGTGTGTATATATGTGTGTGTATATATATATGTGTATATATATATATATATATATGTAAAAAAATAAGATAAATAATAATTGTCACTTCCCTTATATGCTTTAAAAACAATAAATAAATCGCTGATTCTTGGTGCAGCGAAAAAAACTCGTTCATTCTTCTGACTATTCAGCGCTACAAAGACAAATTGAAGTGAATGAGTGTATATAATATATATAAATATATATATATATATATATATATATATATATATGTGTGTGTGTGTGTGTATGTGTGTATATATGTGTGTGTGTGTATGTATATAGTGTGTATGTAGAAAGGCAACTTAAAGATACGTTGTCAACAGGTGTGCAGTAAATTATCAATGGAAATTTAGTTCAATTCTCACACTTTTATATCCGAAATGCAAATATGGAAAATGATATGCCTGTTTGCCGTACTCTATCTCGGATGGGGACAAAAGAAAAAAGAATAACGAAGTGTTTGCATACTAGTAGAACCTATGGATATACCACAGTATGATAATCTAATTATTACAACGTTTGATATGTTTACTTAAGAGCTATTGCCAATAGTTTAGTATGTAAAAAGTATAATAATCTTGATTTAACACTCTCTCACTCTCTTTTCTTTCTTTCCTTCTTTTCATTTTTTCGTTGTTTGATTGATATAGTTTAGCGTTATCACTTCCACACGCTCACTTTTTTCTCTATCTTTCCCTCTCTATTTCCCCTACTCTTTCTTTCTTTCTTTCTTTATTATTTATTTCTTTCTCTCTTTCTTATCGTATTTTTTCTGTGTAGCATGTCATTATTCTTACCTTTCTTTCTTTCTTTATAATAAAAACGGAATGGTCCATTATTAGCGGAAGTGACGTCACTCATAAGAAATAATAATTCGACGATCAAGAGACACCAGATAATCAGGATTTGCATTTTTCAATTTTATCTTGGACGATTTGGACGGTTTCATTTTTAACCAGAGGGTGTTGCAGGAGGATAACAGTCGGAAGATTAAGGAACAAACGTATTAATATATAGATGCATAGTATGTTTTTAATTATGCTGCAGATTCTTTCTCATAAATGCGCACTGAATTAGGATTTGGCTGTTTTGATTTTCACTTTCAATTCAAACTCGATAAAATGCTTTGTATATTACATTAAGACAGTTTCCATTAAAAGGATATTTTTTTTTTATTTCTACAGTTACATTCAGCATTTTAGTTGTTGTCTTGTTCTTTGCATATAATCTTTTGGAGCATCTTGGGTTAAGCCATATATATTTTTTCTTGTATGTCATTTGCCTTTGTTTTGGCTACATAAGGATGCTGTGTACTGTTTTGGAGCACCTCACAAAATAGCAGCTGCACGACCATTGCCCCCCCACCCCCATCTTATGAACCATCCAAGTAAGACGAACAATACATTCTGGTCACTACTGGAGAACAGATACAAACTCATAAGCGACGTTATCATATGAACTCCCACACATGGACATACTAGTGTTGGTCGATATGAAAATTCTTCAATTTATCACCTCAGTACGGACACTGGATGCCGTTTAGAGAATCTACTAAGAGCGATGACCAATAGGGACGGATGGCGAGAGATTGTCAAAGAAATTCTTGCTATCAGCATGATTTGATGATGATGTGTAATCTTATGCACACGTACACATTTCTAAATCTATAAAATATATGTATGCTCTGCCTTTTTCATCACATCCCAAATAATTATAGGTGATTTGCTTGTTTCGTCTTATTTTCCATATATAGCTCGGTAATCTAGTGATGTTTCAATATTTTCTATTTAAGAAATTCGAATTATGATTATATAATCTTTTAATTTAATTCTGTAGCTCCAATGTTGATTTTTTTTATTATCATCGTTTTCACAATTTCTAAGTTTCTTTGTATATCATATTGTCTATAAGACAATTTCCATTTCAAGGGCAACTTTCTCTATCTCTACAGTTACACTCAGGCGTTATGTTGTAATCTTAAGATTTCGAGTGGCTGGGACGTGAAGAGACTATACCTCGAAGAATGAAGAATCTTAACCGTGATACCTGTTGTCCATTTATTCCTGCTTTCTCTGTCTCAGACTCTGAACAGACAAAGAATAAACGAAGGAAGGTCTTAAATGTAAAAGTCAAGTTCTGTGTTGTATGTTTCTATTCCCCGCCGACAAATAGCATCACCGATATAGTATTCTGCCACTGACAACGCTACAGATATTAATTCGAATGTCAACGCTACATAACTCAATTCCCATTCAAAGGACAACTTTCTCTATTTCTACAGTTACATCCATCATTTTCGCTGTTATGTTTTTCTTTGAAAATCCTTGTATTATATTTTCTAATCGTTTTATGCATATTATTCATACAACTTTAACTTGTCATTAAATTGTTTAAGCAATGTTTTAGATGTTGCAGACTTAGCAAAATGTTATTTCTCTGAATTTATGAGACGAGTTTTGCTAATTTGTATTATTTGTATTATTCTGACTATTGTCCATATCTTTATTGTTATCTACACAACATTTCAGATGATATGCCCTCCGGCCTTTTTTAGGTGTTTCTTATTGAACTCTGGAACCTTTTCAGACTCTGGAACCTTTTTGGACTCTGGAACCTTTTCGGACTCTGGAACCTTTTTGGACTCTGAAACCTTTTCGGACTCTGGAACCTTTTCGGACTCTGGAACCTTTTTGGACTCTGGAACCTTTTTGGACTCTGGAACCTTTTTGGACACTGGAACCTTTTCGGACTCTGGAACCTTTTCGACTCTGAAACCTTTTCGGACACTGGAACCTTTTCGGACTCTGAAACCTTTTTGGACTCTGGAACCTTTTCGGACTCTGAAACCTTTTTGGACTCTGGAACCTACTCTTTAATTGATCGATGTTTCATGAAGGCTCCTGATTATTACATAAAGGTTCCCGATTCCGAAGAGAAGGTTCCCGCGTCCGATAAGATTACCAAGCCCAAACCCGTTTTATCATATATGTGGTAGAAGGTGATGATTGGGGGTCTTAATGTCCTGGGTATATGATGGTGAGGACCGGTCCAAATCTATAATACTCCCCCAAATCTATGATACGTTATGAAGACTCCAGAGTTGGAAGAAATGAGAACAGTCTGTCCCCGTGGATTGAATAAAGGGTTTGGTTTGAGGTTATGTAAAGGCTCCTGATTATGACATGAAGACTCCCAAGTTCGGAGAGGAGATTCCAGAGTTCGAAGGGAAGGTTCTCGAATTCGACAAGAAAGAAGAAACTTAAGGATGGAACTCTGGTGTCTGAGCAGTCCATGACATGCAACACTCCGCTTTGGAACTTAATTAGGCTAGACGGGCGGACGAAGAGGTCCCCTCCGATTAATCGGCTGATCCGTCAGGCCATAGCATCTATATGATTGTCCCAACCCTATTGCCCTTGTGGCAAGCCCAAACCCGTTTTATCATATATGTGGTAGAAGGCGGTGGTTAGGGGTCTTTAAGTCCTGGGTATATGATGGTGAGGACCGGTCCAAATCTATAATACTCCCCCAAATCTATGATACGTTATGAAGTCTCCAGAGTTGGAAGAAATGAGAACAGTCTATCCCCATGGATTGAATAAAGGGTTTGGTTCGAGGTTATGTAAAAGCTCCTGATTATGATATGAAGGCTCCCAAGTTCGACAAGAAGGTTCCTGATTTTCGCGTCCGATAAGGTTACCGAGTTCGACAAGAAACACCTGAAGAAGGCCGGAGGGGCACATCGTCTGAAAGTTTGTGTAGATAAAAATAAAGATGAGGACAATAGTCCGAATCATCCAAATAAGCAAAATGTTCTCCGATTAAATGGAAAAAATATTTCCCCTACAATTGTCATAACACTTTGGCTATAGGACGAATTAAACTTAACCCATTCTCCGTTTCCGTCACATCTAAACCAACAACTTATAAAAATGCTGTAGGCTTCCGCAATTACGAGCTCTTTGAGATAATCATACAAGACCTTTATCCGAAAAAACCTGAACGAAACAAACGGAAACGTTCATTTCCAGCTTTGGTGCAGAGAGCCCCGAATAATGACAATTCCAGCTCACAATCAGTAAAGAATCGTAGGGGGGGGGCATAAAATCGTTAGGATATACATATATATATCAATACACGTTGTTTTTTTTTTTTCCTTATACAACAGTTTCCATTTTGCAACACCCCAGGTTAAAAATGAGACCGTCCAAATCGTTCAAGATGAAATGCAAAAATGTAAATCCTGTTTATATAGTGTCGCTTATCCGCCGAATTCTTATTTTATCATTTATTTCATTATGTCTTGTGTGTCTTGTAGGAAAGATATTTTTTACATTTAATCGGAAAACATTTTGATATCTTGTTTGCCTTCCCTTGATTTGACTATTGTGGTAAATATAATTCAATTTAGCATTCTATCTACATTTTTAAGACTGCTTCGTATTCTATTTTCGCCTTATCGAAGATGTTAACGTTGCTGGAATTTGTGAGTAACATGAATACGATAGATTCGTTTATGTACTTTGCGACTGTTAGTTGGTTGGTTGGATTTTACGGCATGTCAACCTTTGGGTTATTTAATGCCAAAGACATCTCGTTTTATTCATTCTTATTTGGTATTCAATTTTTATTTCAAACATTTTAAAAAATCTATTTAACCCATAGATGGGACCCTCACAGGTACTACCACTCCGAGTCAGAGTGGACCTGGGAGTAATGGTGATGAAGAATAGGATCTTCACCACTAGATGCAGTATAACGTCATATCTAGAATACAAAGACCTTCTAGCACATATATGATAAAAAGGTAAAATGGAGGCGCGTGGTCTAATGGTTAGAGTCATAGGAAATGGACTCGTCAATCCGAGTTCAATTCCTGGACGAAGCTGTTTGAATTTCACATAGCGCTAATACCGTTGGGAAAGGTATGAATCCAATTCTCCTTAAGAGTAATAGAGTCTAGACAATCATATAGATGCTCGGGCTTGACGTGACCAGCCGATTTATTGGAGGGGGCTCTCTGACCGCCCGTCTAGCCCAAGAAAGGACCAAAGTGGAATGTTGCATTATTCATTCTTGATGGGTACTCAATTTTTTAAAACATTTTTTAAAACTCATATTTTTCTATTCAACCCCTAGATGTGTTCCTAATAGATACTAACACTCTGGATCAGACTGGACCTGGGAGTAATGGGGGTGAAGGGGTACACCACATCTTCAGAACTCCAGAATTGGAACCTCACGATCGGATAGTTTAACGTCATTCCCAGGACACTAAGACCCTCAGACACTGCCTTCTAGCACATATATGATAAAAAGGGTTGGAGTTTACCATAAGGACAATAGGGTTGGGACTATCATATTGGCACTAGGGCTTGATGTGACAAGACGATTGATCGGAGGGGGACTCTCCGATCGCCAGTCTTGACTAAGTAAGGGTCAAAGTGGAGTTTTGCATGCCATGGACTGCTCAGCCACCAGGGTTCCGTTCTTAAGCATCACAGGTCGCCACCCAATATCAACAAGCGCCATTTGGGGAGGGTATCACTCCTCTGCAGAGGTGCAGTCGGTGTATTCTAAAGTATTATGTTTTTACATACCAAATTATACGGAGCACTGATTGAAAATGCGAAACACGGTTGTTGGAAATTACCAAGTTTTTATTTGACGCACGGTAGGGAAATGCATCTACCCCAAAACAGTGACTTAATTGCCCAACCTGTGTGCGAACAGCAATCTCATGTACCAATCCATGTGTATGGTGGCTGAAGTCCAATTTCCAGTCCTAGCCCCCACAATGCACCTGTCACGAGAGGCAACTGTCCCCTACTTATCAAGGAGGGCTACACTATATGCTTTTCGTTAGGACTGATGCTAACTCTAAGAAAAGGGGAGCCCGTTACTATAGAAACCGTTCGTCTTTAAGTCCATCTATTTTATTCTTTGCTATCATGGTGCTCATCAGGCAGCGATTGTTCGGAAAGTTTGATTCATATAAATTGTTCCCTTACCATGTCCTTGTACCAGACTAAGCTGTTGTCTTTCTACAGTCAACACTGTGTATGACGTTTTGCAGTAGCAAGCATGTCTAAGAGATCTACAGTTTGTTTAATGCCTCCTATTTGTTTCACAGAAACTACAACCGATACAAGGAACACAGGGTTATTTCCTATAAGTCTAACATGAACAAAGGGGAACCACTCCTGACTGATAAATTATTTATTTATTTTCCAATTAAACTAACCCTAAACCCTAACCCTAACCCTAAACCCTAACCTTAACCCCGTCTTCTTTTTCCTAGTAGAACAATAAATAAATAAATAATTTATCAGTCAAGAGTGGTTCCCCTTTGTTTATGTTAGATTCATAGGAAATAACCGAACACAGTGACACTGTTGGAGGGAGCCATTTTCAGCTACAAAATTTTCAAACATAGTCACCTTCATTTGTTATGTGTAAAGTACCAACAGCGAAGTAAATTGGATTCAATTACTTTATTCAATATCAAGCATGAATATAAATTCCTAGTTTTTTTTTATATCAAGGGAAGTGGTAATTTCTATTGGTTGGGTGGTTATATTTTACGCCATGTCAACGCTTCTAGGGTTATTTTATTCCGAAAGGTATTTTCTTTTCTGCAGTCCATACTGTGTAGGACGTTTTAAGTAGTAAGCATACCTAAGAGATCTACAGTTTGTGTATTCTACGATGATCTACATATATTAGGATCTAGGTTGTGTATTGTGTATTTTATGTATTGTAGGCAGCAATTATCTCCTTATTTTCAATGACGGATTTATCGCACAACAGCTGTTGAAGATATACGAGATGAAGCCGATTTCCTGGTGGTTATTTATGATTATTTGTAAAACCACTGTTCTCATTTAGTGACTAATTGAGTCACACGATGCTTAAAAAAGTGCAAGCGCCCAAGACGTAAGGCCCGATGCTAATTTAAAATCTACTATTTATTTCTACGAAAAATACAACAAATGCAAGGAACATACTAACAGCATTGGATAGAGCACGAGGTATTGCTCTAAAAGTAATGCCTCCTTTTTATTTCTACAGAAACTACGATAGATACAAGTAACACAATAACAGCATTGGATAGCGCAAGAGGTATTGCTCTGAAAGTAATGCCTCCTTTTTATTTCTACAGAAACTACGATGATAAAGGAACACAATAACAGCATTGGATAGAGCAAGAGGTATTGCTCTGAAAGTAATGCCTCCTTTTTATTTCTACAGAAACTACGACAATACAAGGAACACAATAACAGCATTGGATAGAGCAAGAGGTATTGCTCTGAAAGTAATGCCTCCTTTTTTTCTACAGAAACTACGATAGATACAAGGAACACAATAACAGCATTGGATAGAGCAAGAGGTATTGCTCTGAAAGTAATGCCTCCTTTTTTTTCTACAGAAACTACGACTGATAAAAGGAACACAATTACAGCATTGGATAGAGCAAGAGGTATTGCTCTGAAAGTAATGCCTCCTTTTTATTTCTACAGAAACTACGACTGATAAAAGGAACACAATAACAGCATTGGATAGAGCAAGAGGTATTGCTCTGAAAGTAATGCCTCCTTTTTATTTCTACAGAAACTACGATACATACAAGGAACACAATAACAGCATTGGATAGAGCAAGAGGTATTGCTCTGAAAGTAATGCTCCTTTTATTTCTACAGAAACTACGATACATACAAGGAACACAATAACACCATTGGATAGAGCAAGAGGTATTGCTCTGAAAGTAATGCCTCCTTTTTTATTTCTACAGAAACTACGACACATACAAGGACACAATAACAGCATTGGATAGAGCAAGAGGTATTGCTCTGAAAGTAATGCCTCCTTTTTATTCTAAAGAAACTACGATAGATACAAGGAACACAACAACAGCATTGGATAGAGCAAGAGTATTGCTCTGAAAGTAATGCCTCCTTTTTTATTCTACAGAAACTACGACTGATAAAAGGAACACAATTGCAGCATTGGATAGAGCAAGAGGTATTGCTCTGAAAGTAATGCCTCCTTTTTATTTCTACAGAAACTACGATACATACAAGGAACACAATAACACCATTGGATAGAGCAAGAGGTATTGCTCTGAAAGTAATGCCTCCTTTTTTATTTCTACAGAAACTACGACACATAAAGGAACACAATAACAGCATTGGATAGAGCAAGAGGTATTGCTCTGAAAGTAATGCCTCCTTTTATTTCTACAGAAACTACGATAGATAAAGGAACACAATAACAGCATTGGATAGAGCAAGAGGTATTGCTCTGAAAGTAATGCCTCCTTTTTTATTTCTACAGAAACTACGACTGATAAAAGGAACACAATTACAGCATTGGATAGAGCAAGAGGTATTGCTCTGAAAGTAATGCCTCCTTTTTATTTCTACAGAAACTACGATACATAAAGGAACACAATAACACCATTGGATAGAGCAAGAGGTATTGCTCTGAAAGTAATGCCTCCTTTTTTATTTCTACAGAAACTACGACACATAAAGGAACACAATAACACATTGGATAGAGCAAGAGGTATTGCTCTGAAAGTAATGCCTCCTTTTTATTTCTACAGAAACTACGATAGATAAAGGAACACAATAACAGCATTGGATAGAGCAAGAGGTATTGCTCTGAAAGTAATGCCTCCTTTTTATTTCTACAGAAACTACGATAGATAAAGGAACACAATAACACATTGGATAGAGCAAGAGGTATTGCTCTGAAAGTAATGCCTCCTTTTTATTTCTACAGAAACTACGACTGATAAAAGGAACACAATAACACATTGGATAGAGCAAGAGGTATTGCTCTGAAAGTAATGCCTCCTTTTATTTCTACAGAAACTACGAACATAAAAGGAACACAATAACAGCATTGGATAGAGCAAGAGTATGCTCTGAAAGTAATGCCTCCTTTTTATTTCTACAGAAACTACGATAGATAAAGGAACACAATAACACATTGGATAGAGCAAGAGGTATTGCTCTGAAAGTAATGCCTCCTTTTATTTCTACAGAAACTACGAGATAAAAGGAACACAATACACATTGGATAGAGCAAGAGTGTTGCTCTGAAAGTAATGCCTCCTTTTTATTTCTACAGAAACTACGATAAAGGAACACAATAACACCATTGGATAGAGCAAGAGTGTTGCTCTGAAAGTAATGCCTCCTTTTTATTCTACAGAAACTACGATAAAGGAACACAATAACACCATTGGATAGAGCAAGAGGTATTGCTCTGAAAGTAATGCCTCCTTTTTATTTCTACAGAAACTACGATAAAAAGGAACACAATAACACATTGGATAGAGCAAGAGGTATTGCTCTGAAAGTAATGCCTCCTTTTTATTTCTACAGAAACTACGATAGATAAAGGAACACAATAACACCATTGGATAGAGCAAGAGTATTGCTCTGAAAGTAATGCCTCCTTTTTATTTCTACAGAAACTACGATAAAAGGAACACAATAACACCATTGGATAGAGCAAGAGTATTGCTCTGAAAGTAATGCCTCCTTTTTATTTCTACAGAAACTACGATAAAGGAACACAATAACACCATTGGATAGAGCAAGAGGTATTGCTCTGAAAGTAATGCCTCCTTTTTATTTCTACAGAAACTACGATAAAAGGAACACAATAACACCATTGGATAGAGCAAGAGTATTGCTCTGAAAGTAATGCCTCCTTTTTATTTCTACAGAAACTACGATACATAAAGGAACACAATAACACCATTGGATAGAGCAAGAGTATTGCTCTGAAAGTAATGCCTCCTTTTTTATTTCTACAGAAACTACGACGGATAAAAGGAACACAATAACACCATTGGATAGAGCAAGAGGTATTGCTCTGAAAGTAATGCCTCCTTTTTATTTCTACAGAAACTACGATATAAAAGGAACACAATAAGCATTGGATAGAGCAGAGGTATTGCTCTGAAAGTAATGCCTCCTTTTTATTTACAGAAACTACGAACATAAAGGAACACAATACACCATTGGATAGAGCAAGAGGTATTGCTCTGAAAGTAATGCCTCCTTTTTATTTCTACAGAAACTACGACATAAAGGAACACAATAACACCATTGGATAGAGCAAGAGGTATTGCTCTGAAAGTAATGCCTCCTTTTATTTCTACAGAAACTACGATAGATAAAGGAACACAATAACACCATTGGATAGAGCAAGAGGTATTGCTCTGAAAGTAATGCCTCCTTTTTATTTCTACAGAAACTACGAGATAAAGGAACACAATAACACCATTGGATAGAGCAAGAGGTATTGCTCTGAAAGTAATGCCTCCTTTTTTTCTACAGAAACTACGATAAAGGAACACAATAACACCATTGGATAGAGCAAGAGGTATTGCTCTGAAAGTAATGCCTCCTTTTTATTTCTACAGAAACTACGATGATAAAAGGAACACAATAACACCATTGGATAGAGCAAGAGGTATTGCTCTGAAAGTAATGCCTCCTTTATTTCTACAGAAACTACGAATAAAAGGAACACAATAACACCATTGGATAGAGCAAGAGTATTGCTCTGAAAGTAATGCCTCCTTTTTATTTCTACAGAAACTACGATAGATAAAGGAACACAATAACACCATTGGATAGAGCAAGAGGTATTGCTCTGAAAGTAATGCCTCCTTTTTTATTTCTACAGAAACTACGACTGATAAAAGGAACACAATACAGCATTGGATAGAGCAAGAGGTATTGCTCTGAAAGTAATGCCTCCTTTTTATTTCTACAGAAACTACGATAATAAAAGGAACACAATAACACCATTGGATAGAGCAAGAGGTATTGCTCTGAAAGTAATGCTCCTTTTTATTTCTACAGAAACTACGATATAAGGAACACAATAACACCATTGATAGAGCAAGAGGTATTGCTCTGAAAGTAATGCCTCCTTTTTATTTCTACAGAAACTACGACTGATAAAAGGAAACACAATAACACCATTGGATAGAGCAAGAGTATTGCTCTGAAAGTAATGCCTCCTTTTTATTTCTACAGAAACTACGATAAAAGGAACACAATAACACCATTGGATAGAGCAAGAGGTATTGCTCTGAAAGTAATGCCTCTTTTTTCTACAGAAACTACGATAGATAAAGGAACACAATAACACCATTGGATAGAGCAAGAGGTATTGCTCTGAAAGTAATGCCTCCTTTTATTTCTACAGAAACTACGATAGATAAAGGAACACAATAAACACCATTGGATAGAGCAAGAGGTATTGCTCTGAAAGTAATGCCTCCTTTTTATTTCTACAGAAACTACGATGATACAAAGGAACACAATAACACCATTGGATAGAGCAAGAGTATTGCTCTGAAAGTAATGCCTCCTTCTTTATTTCTACAGAAACGATAGATACAAGGAACACAATAACACCATTGGATAGAGCAAGAGGTATTGCTCTGAAAGTAATGCCTCCTTTTTATTTCTACAGAGAAACTACGAGGATAAAAGGAACACAATTAACACCATTGGATAGAGCAAGAGGTATTGCTCTGAAAGTAATGCCTCCTTTTTATTTCTACAGAAACTACGATAGATAAAGGAACACAATAACACCATTGGATAGAGCAAGAGGTATTGCTCTTGAAGTAATGCCTCCTTTTTGTATTTCTACAGAACTACGATGATAAAAGAACACAAAACACCATTGGAGTAGAGCAAGAGGGATTGCTCTATCCTCTCTGTGTGTGG
>CM042153.1:16503346-16505599 GCA_023376005.1 Doryteuthis pealeii | reverse complement strand
GAGCGGTGATGAGAGAGATCAGGAGATTAGTTTGAAAGGAAATTGTGGAATAACTATTCTGTATTTATCTAAAAACCAATTTTTTTCGTGTTCCTTAAATTGTATAATCATTATCATCTTGCAACACCTCTGGTTAAAAATGAGACACGTCGAAATCGGTCCATGAGGAGAATGCGAAAAATTGTAAATCCTTAATCATACCTGGTGTTTCACATCCGATGAAGCTTACTTAATTTCGTTTGATGAGTGTTGTCATCATGAAGGTTACTAGCGCACGGGGGCTATTTATCATTATGTGGCGCGGATTGGGACGATGATGACTAGAGAGAGAGCTTTCACAGACGCCGATCATAGTAAGGGCCTAGTGTGAGTGTGCAAGTATATTTACTAGTGTCAGGAGCCAGCCAGATCCCATAGCCTAAGCACAGTCATGGCGTATGACAACAGTAGGCAAGCCAGAGCGGCCGTACCAGTAGTCACATTGTATAGAGTCGTTAGCGCGGCCTTCTGAGAAATGGACTTCGGTTTCCTGATTTGAACGCGCTATATCTCGTCGTGTCTATTTCATCGACAGACGGTGAACTCATTACACAACGGCGGCCTCAAGAAGTCATTATTAAGCTTTGAAGGTTATGCAAGAGTAAGATGATGGACGTGGTAACACAGTTGGTTATTCGAAAAGCGTATGGGCACAAGCGGAGTTTGATAAAACAAAAAACTAGCTAGGAAATATGTTACATGCAATTGGTGTTTTAGTACCACAGCGTGGCTAAACAAGACTTATGTTACAGTATTGGTGAAACCAAATGGGCTTGTTATGATGAGTGTGCGAGCCGCGGCCTTGAAGGATTGAGTGACAAGGCTTGACGCTCATCTGATCCTCTTGGTTGGTACGCGGAGAATCTGTGGAGAAACCCTCTTCCGGTTTGAATTTAGAAAGAGAGTTCAGTTTAATATCGGCGCAAACATCTGAAGGTGGGTAAGATCGTGTTAAGCAACGGGGCCCGACATTCAATCTGCGTAGGTAGTCTGGTGGGGATTTCGGAATAAAATATGATCTAAGGTTAAATCGAAGTCTTGGGTTATTTCTAAATAACATACAAGACGAAGGATCCAGATGGTATTCTGATAAAGAAAATCCCCAAGGCCAGACACGAAGTCCCAGACGAACCAGACGTTAGAAAAAAATATACAACAAATATCATATTCCCCCCCGCTGAGTAGGATGTGCACAAGGTCAGTTTCTTAAGCGTTTACTAGTTTCAAAGTTTTACTTCTCCTAGACGGTTACCAAATCAAGGTTAAAGAGCCTAGTCTTCCATACTATTTCCCATAGCTAGAGGGACAGATTTGGATCTCATATCTCACTATTATTATCTATTAGCGCTATGTGAAATGCAAACAGTCTCGTCAGGATTTGAACTCGTCTCTTGTGTACATTTCTACGAACAGTAACCATTAACACGCGCGCCTCGAAGATTAATATAGATACTCAGCAAGAAAATGGCATTGTAAAGTGTGTTTTTTAACACAGTCCTATCGGCTGGGGCTTAGAATACAGCAATGCTTAAGGATGAATCCTGGTGGCTGAACAGTCCATGATTGCAACACCCGCCTTTAGCCCTTAATTGGGTTAGATGGGCGGTCGGAGAGGCCCCTCCGATCAATCGGCTGGTCACGTCAAACCCTAGCACCTATATAAAACATTAAGTAGAAAATCTGTCCGACCCAATTACTTTATGAAGCCCAGCCTTTTTCATATGGGTGCTAGAAGCGGTGGTTGAGAGTCTTCATGTCCTGTGTTACATAATCTATGCATAGATTATTGTCAACCCCTGTATTTCTGAAGGGATGGCCCCCTTTTCATTATCACGGGCGGAATTTCCATGGAATATTACAGAAAGCCGCGAAATACGTAAAGTCACGTGGAACCTGGTTGGCTCTCAGTTCAGCTTGACGTCAGGCAGATAAGGCTGTCTGCTTAGTGGAGCTCACTTGCACACGCTCGCTGTGTTTAGTTAGAGGAAGATGTTAGTTAAGTAAATAAAGGTTTAATTGAATAATATGGTTTTGTGGTTGATGAATGTCTTGGCAACAGGACTGACCTAGAAGAAGAAATGAATCAAGGACGACCAACCAGCAAGACAGAGAATAGACACGACTAGATTCACCAATGGCCAAAAAGTAAGTTATGCCATTTCTCTATCTCTCCAGTAAAGAACAGTTGTGTATGTACCCAACATGGGATATGTG
>CM042153.1:16485846-16498346 GCA_023376005.1 Doryteuthis pealeii | reverse complement strand
AAAAAGAGTCTAAATTAAAATTTCGCCTATGGAATATGTGTGTAATTTAAATATTGCTGGTTAATTATCGTACTTGACAAAATTGGCTTACAGCTAAGCTTTATGGAAATCTAATGAAGGCAGACTTGGTATTTATCCAACCAGTTCACTACGGGTAGGATGTGTCACAAGTATGGAGCATCCAACAACAATTGGATTATATCACTTAATAAGTAAAAAAAAAAAAAATTGTAATTTTCCTAATTATATACATATTAATGTGTACTGGAGATTTCAATACTTGATGAGATCTCTTTTCGGAGTTATAAGACGACACGCACGTACCACAATATTCCTTTAAATATATAAATAATTTATTAATTTATTTTATATACAAGGTGTGTCCAAAAGGTATTGAGATTTTTGTACTTTTTGACACACCTTGTATTCTGAAATAATAACGTTCATTCGTTAATTTTTTTCAGAATACAAGGTATATAAAAATAGTACCAAGTTTAAAGCTGTATTTACCAAGATAGAAATGAAGAAATTTACAAGGTGTGTCAAGAAGTACAAAAATCTCGATACTTTTTGTCACACCTTGTATAACATTTATTCCAAGATGGACCTTATAAATGAGCGAAATGTTGTGATAAATACACAAACAAATTTTGGTTTTTAAGTCACAATTCTTGTATTTTGTGCGAGGGAGTCCATCCCCTTTTCGCTGGCGCTAAACCATTGAGATTGATTTTGCTAAGATGGTAATCTGATCTGTGCCGTAAAATCGGAAGCTGACGGTAGGTATTACCGTCAGCTCTCCACTTTACTGCACAGATCAGATTACTCAATATAATCTAATCATACGCAGAGTTGACGGGGCCGATATTGAACCCGGAACCTTGCGATACCTAGGCGGGTGCTCTACTGGTATTTGCCTCTCATCCCACTTATGAGGGCGGGACACAAGGACATTTTTATGTGGGACCACCCACAAACCGAAGCTCATGGCTAGCGGGTGAAAAATTGCGTCGATCCCGTCGGCATTCCCCCTCAAGGGGGGGGGCCTCAGGCGCTGGGCAATAAACCCAGCCCTGCCCCTTTAAATCGAGGGGGCAGGCGTTGCCTGGGGGGATAGCCCCCTGGGATCGACGCTATTAACTTGTAAAGATCCAGGGCCGAAGCCACTGGATCCCTGGCGTTGGCCGGATCTACATTGCGGGTGCTCTACTGACTGAACTAAAACAGCCCCTCAGTCTCTATCTGTGTTTCTATCTCTCTGTCTGTATATCTGTATGTCTCTCTCTCTTTCTCTGTCTGTCTGTCTGTCTGTCTCTCTCTCTCTCTCTATATATATATATTTATGTATGAGTAGTGGCTTACCGGTGGGTACGGGTACGATCGTTGGGAGCGCACAGTATCCAGGGGTTAAGACCGTGAAAAAACAAATACAAAGTGCTCAATACAAAATTTATTTAAGAAATGTATATAAAGTAACCTACTCGAGTTTCATCATCTGAATCGTCAGGGTTACATCCGCTGAATTAATCGAGTTTTCGATTAATATCAGTTGATACCACGTATGTCTGTTGAAACAGGTCTTATCGTTATAGATGAACGCTTTGATAAAACAAGCGTTCATCTATAACATGAGAGATAGAGACTGAGATAGAGACAGAGGGGCTGTTTTAGTTCAGTCAATATATATATACGAAATATAGAGGAAATAAGATCAATAAGTTTTACTGTTTTATAATAAAGGATAAAACTGTTCAATATAAGAAGAACATGTGTGGTTTGGTTTCTTTGTTTAATGGGATATAAACCACCATTGTTTATCTAAGCCGAAAGCCAGCCTTATAGAAGAACAGTAGTGGAACTATTCAGCCCATAGCTGTGGATGCCAGAGTTCATACGTCCTCCAAGTATATTAGTCCGAAAGTGAAACATAACGCGACTGGAGTTCGAACTCACTTACAATAATGTCGCCGTTCAGCACATTAGCCACTACGACACAAGTACTTCCTCCTATTTCGAAGGGGTCTCATTATAATGTAGTAGAATTAATTTCCTAAGCTTATTTTTTTCTGATCTGTCGACGAGACTTAGAATATGCTCACTGTATTCCCTGCAGAGCCCCCCCCCCAAAAAAGAAAAGAAAAGAAAAAAGAAAGTGGGTTGATCTGGGTATGGCACAAAACTGCATCTAATGGTGAAGCTCCAGTTCTCGACATCTGGGAGTGTGAAGTACCTCTTCTTTGCCATTACTCCCTGGTCTAATCTGACACCATAATTGTACTATCTGTTAGGGTCTCATGTATAGCCGTGCCTATTAGGGTCTCATCTCTGGCTCAAATATCTATGTTTAAAATTATTTGTATTTGATGGGACTGTGCGAAAAAAAAACAAAAAACAACTACTCAAGTTATATATATATATATATATAGATAGATAGATATATATACACACATACACACACACACACACACACATATATATATATATATATATATATTATTTACTTGAAGGCAACTACAATGCATATATCGCATAAAATTCGATACTTTTTTGCGATACATGCATTGTAGTTGCCTTCAAGCAAAAAACATCCAAAATCTTATATATATATATATATATATATATATATATATATATATATATATATATAGCTTGAGTAGTTGTTTTTTAAGAGTTTTTTTATTATTATACGAACCCTTCCACACGAGTAGGATGCGATACAAGGTCTGTTTCTTAAGCGGAGTTTAACAAAGTTTTCTTTCTCCTAGACAGGTTGCCTAACCAAGTTGAAGACCCCAGTCTGTCCTACTATTTATACATAGCTGGAGGGTGTCTAGTTGGATTCATACTTTTCCCAAGGGTATTAATGCTATGTGAAATGCAAACAGCCTTATCCAGGTTTTGAACCCGAGTCCATTTCCTACGACTCTAACCATTATGCCACACCACACAAGTATATAAATATGAATGTACATTAAACGTACAATGAACGGAATATGCGCATAGGCAAATCTTTGCATAAAATCCATCAAATAAAATCTTTCATATATATACATATATATATATACACACACACACACACATATATATATATATACACACTCACACACACATATATATATATATATATATATATACACACATATATAACACACACACACATATATATATTATATATACACACACACACACACACACATACACACACACACATATTATATAATATATATTTAATATAATATAATTTATATACCAAGCGTGTTGGAGATCCTTAAACCGGCAGAGAGTTTGATTTAAAAATAACTACCAAACATCATAAAAAATTTTGAAAAAAAGAAAAGACCAAATATTCGTACCAACAAAAAAATAATCTATTGGATAGTATTTCCAAAAGAAAAAACAATTATAGTAATATATGTATATAAGATAATAATATTCATATAACCGCTAGGAAAGCAATTGTTAAAAAGTGCTCGATACCAAGTTATAATCTACTGAGTCAGACGAACCTACTATTAGTTTCATAAAGCTCTTCCTAAAATCTGATTTTAGCCTGAAGATTTATTGAACTAATAGTAGGTTTCTGACTCAGTAATTTATATATATATATATATATATATATATATATATATATATATATATATATATATATAAATAAAGTTTTTAATAGTATCTTTGAAGCATTGTGTGTATGTGTAATATAAAGATTTTTGAAGGCAATTTACAATGCAAAACAAAATAAATAAATATAATTTTCAACACATATTGCATTGTAAATTGACTTCAAAAATCTTTATATACATATATATATATATATATATATATATATATATATATATTTTTGCTTGAAGGCAACTACATAAAGGCTAACGGGAATTGCGAATCTTGACATAAAATATGCGCATAGGCAAATCTTTGCATAAAATCCATCAAATAAAAACTTTCATGTAAATGCAATTAAATGGCTTGGAACATGCGAATTTTGGCATAAAATAACTCTTGACGTATTTACATGTCATTAATGTCTATATGTTAATACGCTTGTTCCTTAATATTCCGACCGGTATCATCTTGCAACACCCTCTGATTAAAAATGAGACAGTCCAAATCGTCAAAGATGAAATGCAAAAATGTAAATTCGGATATCCGGTGTTGCTTATCCACCGAATTCTTATTTCTTATGAGTGTTGTCTCCTCAGCTAAATAATAGACCATTCCCTTTTTATCATAAAGAAATAAAGGGAAGAAAAAGGACATGCTACATAGAAAGAAAAAAAGAAAGAAAGAGAATGGGGAAAGATAGAGAGAGGGAACGATAACGCTAATCTGTTTCAATAGAACATAATAAAAAGATGAAAAGAAAGAAAGAAAAAATAGTGAAGTCAGTTAAATCAGGATGTTTATCCATATTACATATTGAAGTACTTCGAATTAGCTCTTAAGTAAACATATCAAAGGTTGTAATAATTAAGTTATCATACTGTGATATATTCACAGGTCCTGCTAGTCAATCAATAAAAACCTATCATGAAATTAGAAATATGGGGTGCACAGTGTGAATCGAACTCATTGACAAAGGTTATCTAGTCTGGCTTGTTACCCATTATACCGCCCGAGTAGTTCAAATTTATTATGTTTTACATTAAATAATAAAGTATTTTTGAAAAGAAAAAACATGGACTCACCTTATAAAATTCTTTAATTATAAAAAAAAAAATCCTTCCTGTTCATAATACAAAAAAACTCAACAAATCATCTTGAAACCGTAGACATGGTTACACAACGTACTACTCCGCAACTCAGAGAGAGAGAGAGAGAGAGAGAGAGAGAGCGGCAATAATGCACCATTTTGAGATTTTAATTTAAAAAAAAAATTATAACGTTTTAAAGACTGTATAACAAATAAACTTTGCATGGGATTTTTTTTCAATTAAAGTCCTTCCTGTTCCTAATAATACACCAAAAATTACGTTTCATTCATTTTTTTGCAAGATTTTTGGAATTTTAAAGTCCATAAAATTCATGTGCATTTACAATTTCAATTCTAAATGGCACACAGACTTTGTGGACACGTTCTTTTGCTGATGTGGACATTTTATTTGGACGAAAGAACATGTTTCTGTCTCTTGCTGCGCAATGAAATCGCTAAATCTACCAACCAGAATGACATGAATGCATTAGACAAGAAAATTGGGCTTTATTCTTCAAGGCGTAAAATCTTTTTTGACAGTTTTTCAGCCCGGTAAACCAGCAAAATGTTATTATTCTAGCATGAACAAGAAGAAAACTAGCATTAAAAATCATTCAAAAAGATCAAATAGTCCACAATGGTCAAATCAACCGTTATCGAAAGTATGGCCAAAATTTTCGGAAAGGCAGCAACAACGCCTTTTTCTTTAAACTTTTATAAACTATTTAAAATTGTAAATTGTTACTTATTTGAACTTTTTTATATACTTAAGAATAGAGGCTAAACGTATATATGTTTTTTTTGGGGGGAGGGGTTCTTAATTCTTAGAGAGAGAGAGAGAGAGAGAGGGGGGCAGAGTGGATCAGAGAGAAGGCAAAGAGTGAGAAAGGAGAGACAGCGTGAAACTGAAAAATGCGGATGAGAGAATTTGAGAGTATAAAAGTAATGAAAGAGAGAAAGAAGGGGAAAAATAACGAGGACAAACAAAAAGGGGATAAAAAGACAGAAACAAATAGATAGATAGAGAGAGAGAGAGAGCGGCAATAATGCATCATTTTGAGATTTTAAGTCATAAAGAACCCTTCCTGTTCATAATACAGCGAAACTCAACAAATAATCTCGAAACCATAGACATGGTTACACAACATATTACTCCGCAACAGAGAGAGAGAGAGAGAGAGAGAGAGAGAGAGAGAGAGAGAGAGAGAGAGAGAGAGAGGCAATAATGCACCATTTTGAGATTATAATTTATAAAATTCTTCAGTTTTTAAAGACTGTAAAACAAATAAACTTTACATGTGATTAAAAAAAATCCTCCCAATTTATATTACAGCAAAATTATGTTTATTTTATAAGATCTGTTGAATTTTAATTCCTGGGAAGTTAATAAACACGTGAACTTTTGTCCATTGCTAATCTATGTATCAATACACGTGTTCCTAAATCTTCCATCCGTTATCATCCTGCAACACCCTCTGAAGTCACATGATATTGAATTGTGGGAATTATGGAATATATTTTGGTTATTTTTAACTTATGTTGTCCCGGTTCCCTGTTCTAATTTAAGCTATGTTTTAACAAGCCAGCATCAGGCGAGTTTCCGGCCCAACTTAGATATTTCCGAGTCGTGATTTGTCACTTTTTTCTCGGTAAATTAATGTAGATATTTTAAACGCTTCTCCAGAGATTTTTTATTCACAAATCAATGAAAATATTTTACAACCCCCGCCCTTTAGAAGAGGAAGAGAGGGTTAAATCAAGATTATTATACTTTTTATACACATTGAACTATTTTGCAATAGCTCTTAAATAAGCACATCAAAGGTGTTATATACTAATGTTGTGGGTATATAAACAAGAGTTCTTATGTGTTGTATGTGTGTGTGTGTGTGTGAGAGAGAGAGAGAGAGAGAGAGAGAGAGAGAGAGAAGAGAGAGAGAGTGGACCAACATAGAGAGAGAGAGAGTGACAGACAGATAGATTCGTGACTTACTTGTGCTCTTCTTCTCTTTCTATTTCGACCATGATGTGATCGCCTAGATTCTTGCTTTTCTTCTTTTTATCTTCGTTATCTGGTCATCTGACTTGTTGCTGCTTCATTTTCTAACTAAGGGCTTCTTTTCAAGTCAAACACAATCAATCAACAAGACTTGTAGTTACTTTGATCAGATGTTTATTTTAGCCCATTCTAACTCATCGCGCGGATTCAGAACCGAAGTAGGACACGTCTGTCCCACTTGAGGGTCTGGTTGTAAACTGATTAACTAACTAAATCTCACGTGACTTGCGAGATTCTAACTGTCCAGTAGTTTTCCATTCCCTGATATGAAAACACTGACCCCTTAGAATTCTCCTACACGGTGTTGCCAATAAACTATCCTGCCACATAGATTATGCAACAAAGGTTGTAATAATCAAATTATTATACTCTGGTATATCCACAGCTCCTGAGAGTTATATATATATATGTGCATTATTAAAATGAAAATGTTGAACATTCTTGTTGTAAGCTTTAAAAAACAAAACTCTGCTGATATCCGTACCGCTTATTCTCTAAATGATTGGTTACAGCATAGATATACATACACTTTGAGTGCTGGATCAGAAAGAACATACAATTTTACATAATAATGCAAAGTTTAATCAAAATTGCTCCAAAAATAAAGAAATTACTGAATTTCTTATTTTAAATTGGTCCATGATTTGACATTTTTTTTTTATCAAAATCATGTCCACTTTTGTACCACTCAATTTTGGGGCTTTAAATTCTCATAACGTTTGTACTACTTGGGATATTTGCATAATTCAAACAGTTTTGAACTCCATTTACAGAGCTCTATATAACTAATGTGATTAAATAACAAAAACCTATAAAAAAATAAAAAATAAAAAAAAATATGGTAGTCTTATATATCACTAAGAAATAAAGGTTTACATAATATGGTATGGTTAATTTGCATACTGGTTTTAACAAAACTGGATTTAATCAATAATTATTTGACGTTATTGATCTCTAATATTATTGTTGGTTGCAGGTGTAAGAGCTGTATTTATTATTGTTTCATATATTTAACTTTTAATAAACATCATAAGCGGTTATTCAGTTTGGTGAGACAAAACAAGAAATACGGGGAATTCAGCGTGGATCAAAATCAGTTACAGACATCTGGTAGATAAGCTCGCTAACCATTGCACCACAAGGTTTACAACAGATAATTTAATTACTGTTGTGGAAGAGCTGCGCGTTGGACTGTTTATTTACATCTTTTGTACCAAACGTAATAAACCTATGTTAGCCTTTCTTCCGGATTGCAATGTTGTTATTTGATAACCCAGACACCACATTTTGCATCTCATCCTCGTCGCCAAAATGTTGTGTCTGAGTTATTAAATAACAACACTGAAATCCGGAAGAAAGGTTTACGTAGGTTTGTTACCTTTGCTGCAAACGATAGAGATAAAATAGAGTCCAACACGCAGGTTTTCCACAACAGTAATTACATTCTAAAACTAACTACTACTCGACCACTTCCTCGTGTCGTCCTTATTATCTTATGTGTTTCATTGGACGAGTCCAACTTTCTTGTAGGGGAAATATCTTCCCTTACAACAGAGAGATTATAGTTTGTGAAAGACAGCCAATCTCACTTTAAAGTTGGTGCTACATGGTCTTCCCATCCTCATATTTTCGCCTGCCTTGTAATTATGATTTATTTTATAATGTTTAATAACAGACCAGTTTTAATGGCCAAGATAGTCGTATAATAACAGCTAGTGCCAGATTGGTGTTTGAAATGAAATATAGCCTTTCAGATGCTGATTTTAGAGGCAGGCAGATCCTCTTTAATTGAAAAATTGATGCAGCACAATCTTCCTAAGCTCAATTGGCCTTGTGCCATACCAATCTAAAATTAATATTTATATAATTTAATTTACTTTAGAATTCTAATATTTGGCTTGTTTAACACTGGTATCAGTGTTCAAGCCTAGGTAAAAGCTGTAATTTGAAATGCTGATTTTCAAGGCAGTCAGATCTTCGTCACCTGAAATACTTCTCTTATTCAATCAAGTAATGTAATAAGATAAGCTTTAGAAATATCAACTGATTATTTTATTAGTGTTTATCAGGATTTTACGAGAGTAATTTTACTTCTTTAATAATAATAAAGGTAAATAATTAATAATTATTAATTATTAAATTTTAATATACATTATTTTACACAATATTTAACACATAGGTAAAATTTATAGTGATTTATATATATCATTTTTTTCATTCATATAATTACATTATTAATTTTTAATAATAATAAATAGTAAATAATTATCACTATTGAAATGAGACAAAGACAATGTAACATAACAATTTAATTTTAATCAACCGAATGCAGTTCAGCAATATCGCAATTACAATGTCCGCTGTCTGTTGCATTTAAATAGTGCTGATCAAGGGAAGATAACCCTATCACTCCAAAAGGGAGCCAATCACGTCTTAATATTATAATATCATTTGTCAGCAAGACACAATTGAAATCTCTTGGTCGATTCTCAGTGGATAACTTTTCCCACCCAGTCATGTCTGCTCTTGTATTTCTTTAGTGTCCGTTTGTTATATTCGCTTATTATGTGGTTAACTGTTTCATTTCTGTCACCATATAGCGCCCACTTACTGTTTATCTGTGAGTCCTCAATTTTTAATCTCGGCGATCAGGAAAGTTCAGGTAAGTCCAAAACCGTGATTTCCGGGGTTGTTCTCGAAGCCATGGCGGCAAATTAGCACTTGGAAAGTATCAGGTGAGCTCGCATCTCATAGTCCAATGTGATTCGTTACTCCAATCAGTAGGACCGATTTAAAGAGAGAGAGAGAGAGAGAGAGAGAGAGAGAGAGAGAGAGAGAGAGAGAGAGAGAGAGAGAGAGATACAAAGTGTGTCATAAAAGTATCGAGATTGAAGCTATATTTACCAAGATAGAAATGAACAATGAATGGAACATTCATTTTTTTCAGAATACAAGGTGTATCAAAAAGTATAAAAATCTTAAAACTTTTGTGACACACCTTGTATACACACACACACACACACACACACACACACACATATATATATATATATATATATATATATATATATATATATACCAACTTCTGTTAACACCAACAACTGACCACCCCTCCCCTATTCACGACCTCTAATTCACCAGTATGAAAAAGTTTCACCACTGAAGCAAGAACTCAATCCAACGTCCTGAAGAAGGCCTAACAGACTGAAACGTTGCAATGTCAATCCTTTCTCAAGCTCGGGAACCTTCTCTTTGAACTCGGGAATTTTCTTGTCGAACCCGGAAGCATGAAGGTTACGCAGTGTTACGTATTCTATGTTATTATCGCCCTTGACCATGATTGAACCTGCAAACTGGAGATGATTATCACTTAGAACTGTATCAACTCAATCCTTATATCCGTTGCGCCAGGAAGCGAATGGTGTAATGGTTAAAGTCATGGGAAATGGACTCGTCGCCACGAGTTCAAATCCTGGACGTGGTAATTGCATTTCACTTAGCGCCAATACCCCTGGGAAAGGTATGAATCCTACTCTTCCTCTAGCTATGGGTAAATATCAGGGCAGACTGGGTTCTTTAACCATGGCTAGGTAACCAGTCTAGGAGAAACTCTGAATTCAAACCTGTTGAACTCCGCTTAAGAAATTGACCTTATGTCGTATCCTGCTCGTGCGGGGGAGTTGGTAAATATATATATCCGTTGCGCCATGTGTCCATTATGACATGAAGGCTCCCGAGTTCGACAAGAAACACCTGAAGAAGGCCGGAATGCACATAGGCCGAATTGTTGTGTAGAGCACAACAGTCGAATAATCCAAGTATACAGATTATCAAGCCTCATCTCGAACATTCAGAGAAATAGTTTCAAGATGAAGTTTATGACATTGTCGGATATTTTGTATTTTCAGACAGACTATTAGCCTAGTAGAACCGGTTTAGCTCAGTCGGTAGAGCGTCCGACTCGGAATCACGAGGTTACGGGTTCGATACCGGCCCACGCCAACTCAGCGTATGAGTAGCCCAAAAATCTCTGCGGTAAAGTGAGAAGCTGATGATAGGTGTTGCGTTCTGTTTCAGACGTCAAAAACAATATCCTTAGTGAAAAGAGGATAGATTCCCTCGCCGTCTGGTTGATACCGACTTTAGGTCACTTCGACGAAAAAAAATCCTAGTTTACACCGACTTGTTAGTAGAATATTTTTATTATTATTTTTCATTCATTCATTTCTTCTTCTTCTTCTTCTTCTTCTTCTTCTTTCGTCCTTAATATGTTTTCTTTATCAATTTCTATCTACTAATATTTTATCCTGATCCTAATCCTACGTTGTTGTTGTTGTTGTTGTTGTTGTTGTTGTTCTTCTTCTTCTTCTTCTTCTCTTCTTCTTTTTCTTCTTCTTCTTCTTTCGTCCTTAATATGTTTTCTTTATCAATTTCTATCTACTAGTATTTTATTCTGATCCTAATCCTTTGTTGTTGTTGTTGTTGTTGTTGTTGTTGTTGTTGTTCTTCTTCTTCTTCTTCTTCTTCTTCTTCTTCTTCTTCTTCTTTCGTCCTTAATATGTTTTCTTTATCAATTTCTATCTACTAGTATTTTATTCTGATCCTAATCCTTTGTTGTTGTTGTTGTTGTTGTTGTTCTTCTTCTTCTTTTTGCTGTTGTTGTTGTTGTTGTTCTTCTTCTTCTTGCTGCTGTTGTTGTTGTTGTTGTTGTTCTTCTTCTTCTTCTTCTTCTAGAATTATCTCCCATTCTGTTAATTTATTAGATCAATCTCCTCACTTACTTTCTATTCATTTTTATCCTACGTGACTTTCTCTCTCTCTCTCTCTCTCTCTCTCTCTCTCTCTCTCTATCTATCTATCTATCTATCTCTCCCCTCCCCCACACACACTCACTCATTCACTCACTCACCCCCAACTTCCTGGAAGAGATGCTCCTTTGGATTTTTACCTCTGCTAAGGTTTGTTCTGCTGCTGCTGTTGCTGCTAATTTCCCTATCCAGGTTTCCGTAACTTTTGTGATGAAGTTGATGGCTTTCTCTGATATTTGGAATATTTTCAGACATTCAATTATCCAAGTTTACGGCATCCGAAGTTTTCTTTTTATTTACTTTGTCTTTCATATAGAAATGAATTTAGTCTCCACTTTTATAAAATTTCTATTCAACTCTTAATCGAATATTATACTTTGATCTTTCATATCCCATCTGGATCAATAGCCAACGACTTTTATAGAATAATATACTATCAACATCTCTCTCTCTCTCTCTCATATATATATATATATATATATATATATATATATATATATATATATATATATTATACTAAAGCTGAGATTATCAACTTTCTTTCTATTTTTTTCTATTTATGTTAGGGACACAATATTTATACTCAGATATTCCTTGGTTTTAGGACTACTCATTGTTTGAAAAAGAATTCAGTTTAATTGGTTTAATTAGTCGTAATTAGCAATTAAGTCAACAACTGACCCGCCCCTCTCTATCATTCTACATTACTCTCACCCTCTCTATGTACGAGTAAGATTGTTCAGGCTAACATTCTTTTTCGGTAAAAGAGTTTATAAGTCGTTACTGCTATATTTTTAAAACTCTTTGTCCTTTTTTTAACCGGCCCTCTTCAACTCAGCGTATGAGTAGAACGGAGATCTGTGTAGTAAAGTGAGGAGCAGACGGTAGGTGTCGCGCTCCTTGGTATAGCGTAAGTGGAAAGGATAGACTCTCTCACTGTATGACT
>CM042153.1:16465846-16480846 GCA_023376005.1 Doryteuthis pealeii | reverse complement strand
ACTGTAGTTAAAAACGAGACCGCCCAGATCGTCGAAGATGAAAAGGAAAAAAAAGGAAACTGATTATCTGGCGTTGCTTATCCACCGAATTCTTATTTCTTATGAATGTTGTCACCTTAGCTAAATAATGGACCATTCCGTTTTTATTATAAAGAAAGAAAAGAAAAAGGACATGCTACCCAGAAAAAATATAATAAGAAAGAAAGAAAGAAAGTAGGGGAAAGATAGAGGCAGGAGTGAGCGCGCTGAAGCGATAACGCTAATCTGTTTCAATCGAACATTTTGAAAAGATGAGAAGAAGTAAAGAAAGAAAAAAGAGTGAGAGAGAATTAAATCAAGATTATTATACTTTTTACATATTGAACTATTTTGCAATAGCTCTTAAGCAAAAAATATCAAACGTTGTACTAATTAAATCATCATACTGTGGTCGTTGGGGAGGCCTAGAGTCGGTATCAGCCATACAGCGAGGGAGTCTATCCCCTTTTCACTAGCGCTAAACCAAGGAGATTGTTTTTAGCGTAAAACAAGTCTGTAAGTTGACCATTTCATTTACGCACTATTTTTTGTTTACTGGTATTTATCTCTAAGGCGGAAGGATTTTAGTTAATGTACGTGGTGCGGTAATGTTCTAATCGAATAAAAACGAGGTTGTTCATTGTTCAATCGTAAAATCTTCTTTTATTTCTGCGATTTAAAAAATATTCTAAGTGTTAAGATATGTAGTGTTTTATTGCATTCAGCTGTGTTCTGAAATACCATCAATGAAATATTAAAATACTATTCAATATCGTCGATTATTATTATATACACCACACACACACACACACACACACACATGCACACACACACGCACACACACACATATATATATATATATATATACATATATGGATAGATTGATAAATATGAATATATTGAGATAAATAGATACAAACATACTGAAATGGATAGATAGATATGAACAGTTATATATATATATATATATATATATATATATTGGGGGAAGCATGGGTGTGAGTTAAATGAAAAATTCCGTTGGATGTTATGCGTTAAGTTTCATTTTATTTCATTCAATATTTCGAAGGTATGAGCCTCCTTTATCAAGAATGTCTAGACTGGCTGATTAGTGCTGTTCTTGGCGCTTTTTTTTATAGGAATATATATATATATATATATATATATATATATATTAACGGGGCTAGATAGACAGATATAAACAGACTGGGAAAAAGAAAATAGATATAACCATATATATATATATATATATATATATTATATATTAAATTTTTACTTGAAGGCACTTACAACGCATGTATCGCATAAAATTCGATACTTTTTCTTATAGAAAACGAACTTGACAAGTGTAATCCCAGCAAAGGATGGCTCGATGTGTAGAATACCGTACAGACTGTTTCGACTTTATTAAGTCTCATCAGCGGTATATACTAACGATTTCCCTCCGACAGAAATCGAAACCGGGACTTCAGCAGACACAGTGAAACACTAGTGAAACACTTTTATCGCCTCGGCCACAGTACACAGCCGACCATCCTAGCGAAATTAAGCTTGTCAAATGATACTACTAACGCTCTACCATAATAGGTAAGGGGGCGTTATTGAGAGAATAATAACAACAAAACAGACCGTCTGCCCTTCGGCGAAGTGAATAAGATTTTGGATGTTGTTTATTTAGAAACGTTGCTGGATAAAGTATATATTAAATTTTTACTTGAAGGCACTTACAACGCATGTATCGCATAAAATTCGATACTTTTTCTTATAAGAAAAAGTATCGAATTTTATGCGATACATGCGTTGTAAGTGCCTTCAAGTAAAAATTTAATATATACTTTATTCAGCAACGTTTCTAAATAAACAAACATCCAAAAATCTTATATTATATATATATATATATATATATATATTCTATAAAAAAAAAGATGTTTGCAAAAAGGATTATGTTTTTTTAAATTTATCATTATCTTACACACACACACACACACACACACACATATATATATATATATATATATATATTAGAGAGAGAGAGAGAGAGAGATGAACGTACTGATTTAGATCAATCGACCGATAGATAGATATTGTATATAGATTTGTACTGACATGTATATATATTTACTAACCCCCTCCGCACGAGCAGGATGCGACACAAGGTCAATTTCTTAAGCGGAGTGCAACAGGTTTGAATTCAGAGTTTTCCTTCTCCTAGACCGGTTGCTTAACCAAGGTTAAAGAGCCCAGTCTGCCCTATAATTTACCCATAGCTGGAGGGAGAGTAGGATTCATACCTTTCCCAAGGGTATTAGCGCAAAGTGAAATGCAATTACCACGTCCAGGATTTGAACTCGGGGTGACGAGTCCATTTCCCATGACTTTAACCATTACACCACGCGATTCCTACTGACATATAAGATTGTAACATACAGGTTTAGTAATATACAGTACTAGCAGGACCTATGGATATACCACAGTATGAGGATGTAATTATTATAGCATTTGATATCTTTACTTAAGAGCTATTGCAAATAGTTCTATATGCAAAATTCATAATAATTTTGATCAATCTATCTAGCCACGTATGTTTCACCACTATTTACCTTCTTATTATTTGAATATAATTAGAAGTGTTCTCTTTACACTCGGGCAAAATAGATAGAAATCTGATTGAAGACATTTTTGGCCATTCTGGAACCGGAGGGAGATTTGCTTGAAGAGTTCGCCGTTCTTTAAATATCCCGAAGAATGTCTGCAATGTTTCAATGTTTCCAAAGTCTGGGCATGGCAGGATAAACATCCAGAATTTGTAATGGACAATATCTATTCATAGATGATGATAAAAGCACACAAGAGAAAAAGTTAAGAGATGCTCAACCAAGTGGCACTGGTTTGATGACCTGAATTACGTAGTGAAATTGAAAAGTTTTGGAAACTCCACAAGTACGTATGCGTTGACGTCATAAGTGGATACTTTATAGTATATTGGGATAAATTCAAATAGATAGATAGATAGATAGATAGATAGATATGCAAAGACTGAGATAAATAGATATATTGATAGAAAAACAAACAGACAAACAGACATACGAATATATATATAATATATATATATATATATATGTGTGTGTGTATATATTCTGTTACGCAGGCACACTCGTTAGGGACAACCAGTGCAAAGGTCCCAGATGTAAAAATAAATAATACAAAAGGGATGGGATTCAAGACTTTTCTCTCTGCTCCCGTAAAAACGGTAGGAGACCGGGGAATGACAACAATGCTGAATGACGAAGAACAGACAGGATTTCTAATAAACACATGAACGTTTATTAACATTTAAATACAAATTATTATAAAAAAAAAAGGCAAATACATATATAGAAATATACATGTAATCAGAAGGGTAAAGTGAATATATGATTCGTGTTATCAAATGAGTGGGTGAGCAATTGAACATATCAACCATATTAACAATGCACAAAAAATATGACAGACAATAGGGATTTAGAGAATACAAAAGTTTATACGTTTTTTGTTAACTCACTTCGACGTTGTAACCCGAAAGAATGCCCTTTTGTTAAATTGTTTCTTTCTTTCTTTTTTTTTTTATCAACGATGATACGTTTACTTTCTTCAAAATGAATTGACTTTAATTTACGATAAAATGTCTTTAATTCTTCCGTTCTCCTGCCTTTCGATCCAAATATCGAATTTTTACGAAGCGGTCGTCGTCTGACGTTATCTATCGGGCGATCCCACCAACTATGTGCGCGTTTTTCGCGCGGAAAATCCTTATAGTCATCGTCATAGCAACATCCTGGGGTAAAGTGTACTTTTAGGGTTACGGGGTCACAGTTGAAATCTATATGCATATTTCCCCTATCAACTGAGGTGTGGAGGAAGAGTACAACTGTATTCTAGGTACATGGGTAGTAGTGACCACGTTAACATTCTTTCATAAAAATACAAAATCAACTGAATCTTACTTTCCTTGCTCGCCTACGCATCTTTGGGATTTTTTAAATTCTTTCAAATAGAGTTTTCTTCTAATTCTAACATATATATACTGGTTGATATACCAGTGATACGTCACAATATATATATATATATATATATATATATATATATGTCTAATGTAGTCATCCCCAGACACCGTATTCCGATGTATCATGTCTCTTCGGTGTGGCTAGACATTTTCAGGCAACCGCCAGCCGGGATGGAAACCTCGATCGATTCATCATCAGTCAGGATCCTTAAACACTCGGCCATTATATATTATATATATATATATATATATATATATATATATAGTAAACGTGAGAGAATATATAGTAAACGTGAGAGAATCAATGATTGTTTGCTAAAGGCTTTTTTCCTATTTAGCTGAGTGACACAAAATTCATATCAAAATGTTCCTTAATTTTAGGATTGAGTTATGTTTGAAAATAATCCATTTTGATTGGTTCTAATTAGTCGTAATTAGCAATTAAGTAAAAAACTGACCCGTCTCTTACACACATTCTGCCTACCTTTCTCCCCTCTCTGTATATATCTTGATTACCTCCTCGTTATATATGTTAGTTTCTATGTTAGTGTGCTCACCAGCCCAAGTCTTTCACAAGATTTAGTCAAATAGCCCGATATAGTCTATTATTAAGTTTTAGAATCAACGACGAATCATCTAGATTGACCCTTAGACTGTACCATAGTTACCTGATTCATAGGAATAACTTTAATTTTAATTTAAAAAAATGCCCCTTTGTAAATAAAGTTTCAGAAACACGAGTCGAGTAAAGTGTTCAACATTTATATTCATAATTTTCGCAGTATATGAAAGTATGACGTTATGACTCTCATGTCGGAATGGAGTGATGACGTGTGGATAGTCAAAATAATCGTCGTATTTTTATCTCATCTTCTGTGCTACGTGGAGAGGTTCAAATCCGGTTGCTGGGCCGATGCTGAGTTGGTTGACAATTCCTTGATGCTGGGGAACATCTTGTCATTTGTCATTTATAGTTTTTAGTAAGAACATAAAGCTACATCTTTTTCTCATGAGATTTTTATTTTCCCCCCAAGACACAACTATCGAATAAGAGCCACGTGTGACTCTGTCAACGCATAGTTCCAAACTCACTCCACTCTCTCACTCTTCCCCTCTCCCATTTCGCCGCGTGACTCTACTCGTCCAGTAGAAAAAAATTCCATGTGGCATTATGCTGAAATCTTTCCATACTAACCTACTGGCGCTTCCCCTCTCTCCCTCCTCTCTCTCTCTTCTCTCTCTCTCTCTCTCTCTCTCCTATATATATATATATATATATATATATATATATATCTTACGTTACAAAATCCATCCAGTACTATTACTTTACTTACTGCTATATTGGTAGAAAATACGGTGGAATTTTTTTACTCCAGATGAACACGCTCTATCTGCTTAGAACATTTTTTTTACTCATGGCTTACCGAGCTGAAAAATCTATTCTATTGTAACGACAGCACCCCCACACAAAGAAAAACATGTTGTTTAGCTTACGATCTTTAAAATTGCGATCCTGTCTTAGTTTTAATTGTCCCCACTGCAAAGTCGTTCAGAGTTAACCTAGGTTCTTGTTGGATTTTCTTTGTATATACATATTTACCAAACCCTCCGCACGAGCAGAATGCGACACAAGGTCAATTTTTTTAAGCGGAGTTTAACAGGTTTGAATTCAGAGTTTTCCTTCTCCTAGACTGGTTACCTAGCCATGGTTAAAGAGTCCAGTCTGCCCTACTATTTACCCATAGCGGGAGGGAGAATTGGATTCGTACCTTTCCCAAGGGTATTAGCGCCATGTGAAATGCCAGCAGCTTCGTCGAGGAATTGAACTCGCGTTAACGAGTCCATTTCCTACGACTCTAACCATTAGACCACGTGCCTCCACTTTTTTTCCTTAGTATATAAGGTGTGTGCTGGTTCCGAGCCTATATTTATAGACTAGGTGAGATCATGTGGTCTATTCCTTAGCCAATCGCTGGCCATACTGCATGGCTGATATATTACTTAAGCGCTGATTCTTTCTCAGTCTACTCGCAACCTTCTACGAAAGACCTAAGATTCTCTACCTGAGAGGATTACCTAAAGAACCAAATGGAAGGACTCTCTCCCTAGAATCAACTGGCCAATTATGACCCTTAAAACCTTAACACTTGTTAACAAGTAAATGTCTCGCAAAATTCTCATTTGGGATCTTCATAAAAATGGCATCCAACTTAGCCAGTGCTAAGAATTAATATATTTCCTTCTAAGAAATAAATACTTATTCGTATTTTATAATTTCTTTCATTCTCAAAAGAAAGTTAGAATTTTTAAAATATTTCGTTCTAAATTATAAAACAGTAATTCTAGGAAACAAACTATATTAACATTTCGTCTATGGAATATGTGTGTGTTAAGTTTTTAAGGGCCATCGTTGGCCATTTGATTCTAGGTATAGAGTCCTCCTATTTGAATCGTTTAGGTAATCCTCTCAGGTAGAGAATCCTAGGTTGCTTAGTCTATTGTTGCGAGTAGACTGAGAAAGAATCAGTGCTTAAGTAATATATCAGCCACGCAGTATGGCCAGCGATTGGCTAAGGAATAGACCACATGATCTCGCCTAGTCTATAAATATAGGCCAGGAACTAGCACACACCTTATATCCCCGAAAAATCCATCAGTGTGTAATTTAAATATAGCTGGTGTAATATTGTACTTGACAAAATTGGCTTACGGGTAGCATGTGTCATAAGTATTGGGCATTCAGAAACGATCAAACTTCAGTTGTAAAGGATCTCCGACTGGGTATTTGACAACATGTTAAGTATCTGGTCGCCATCCTTGGTTCCAGATGTAGTAAATAAGTAAGCAAGCCAATAAGTATCCTGTGTTATAGTATTCTTTGTAAGTCCGACGTCCAAGATGATCCAAATAGCAATGAGCCAAGGTTAAGAAATCAGACTAGTATAAATACAACAACAGCAGCAGCAGCACTGCCAGTGATTGGACAATAGGAATCTCTCCCAGGTCACGTGCCCATAGGCGAGTCTATAAATAGAAGTGACCATTTGCCCCATGCCTTATATCACAAAATTCCAACACTACACTCTGAGCCAAATGTGACAAGGTCGTTTAATGTGGGTGAAGCCCAGAACGGGTAAAACATTGCATAAAGTTCCGTCGGCATTGCCCTTTTTGTAGCCTCAGATACCGGGTAATAAACCCAGCCCAGTCTGTTTTAGGCGATGAGTGTGTTCTTCTTGGAGGGATGGCTCCCTGGAATCAAGTAATAAACTATTGCGGCTTCCCGGCGTGGACGCAGATACTATAATTTCATCTTCGTCCAGGCTGGGAAGCTGCCGTCAAAATATCCGAAACTGAAGACAGTGTATGGCGAACTATATCCACCTGGACGAGTCCAATAATAGGACGAATGAATTAAACTACATGTACTTACCCATGAAGAATTGTGACATGTTCCATAAATCGATTGACTTTTGTTTGATTATTGAATTATATCACTTAATAAGTAAAAATCAATAACTAAATGTTATCCTTTTTCTCATCATAAACATATCAAGGTGTATGCGAGATTTCACTACTGAATTACTTTTCTTTTACGGAATTATGAGACAACACGCACGTACCTCGACATTTATATATATTAGTATATATAATATATATATATGGAGTAAAATGAGGAAATGAATCCGACAGTATATGGAGAAATGTAGAATAAACACGGATGTTACAATGGATGGAAATTTATAGTCGTAGTGTCGATGCTCGAACATTTGAATTCAAACATCATCATCTTTTTAACTACATAAATCTTTTTTCTTCTTGACTAGTTTCATATTGTCCTGAAGATGGTTTCTTTATAAACCGAAATGTTCGAACATCGACATTACGACTAATTAATTCCCACCCATTGTAACATCCTGAGATTGTTCTACTTTCTCCACACAACACACACACACACACACACACCACTATATATATATATAAGTGCTCTTCAGGCTAAGAGTCGGATCTTAGCCCTGAAGAGCACTTAGCGAAACTTTAGTAGTTTATCTGATCATTAGTTTATCTTATTATTTGTTCTACTTAGATATTGAGCACTTTTTACTTATTAGCTTTAGTTCCTGGCGGTTTTGTATGATATATATATATATATATATATAATATATATATATATATATATATAAATTGTTTTTCTTTTGACCAAATATTGTACTAATAGATTATTTTTGGTTGGTACGATTATCTTAGTCTTTTCTTTTTTCCAAAATTTTTTTCTCCCGGGTGATGTTTGGAGTATATTTTACAATCAAACTATTGCTGGTTTTTTTCTCACTGCGAGGACTTTACCAACAAGTTTGGTATATTATATTATATTATATTATATTATATATATATATATATATATATATTATATATATATGATTTTTTAAACACTGGTTTTCTGTTTTATTTTTCAATTTAAGGTCTAATTTCCATTTCCATTCTCAGGAGATTTATTATATTTATTTAAAACATGACAACTTAATTTGATTTCAGAACGCGATTTGGATTTCAATCAAAGCAGAATATCTCCGCTTATTTCATAAAAGAAAAAATTGAGTACATTCAGTGGTTGATGTTAGAAGTAATGAAAGTTTAATCAAATTTAATAATTAATTGAATTCTTATAGATTTTAAAATATTATATTAACAAGCGTTGTATATTATATTGATTTATCTTAATCGTTAATCACTTTAGGCAGGAAAAAAAAATCCTACACAAATATCTCTGTTTCCTGTGATATATTAAATATAATTCTTTCTTGTAGAAGATCTTCTTCTTTCTAATGGTAATTTTTTTCAATCTTTTAAATTGAATTTATTTCTACATAAATTTATTTGCGAGTTTCTTCAAAATATTTTTACAATTTCTACAGGGTCCTAAAAAAACCTTCTTTTTCGAGGGACTTGTATTGTAATTGAAAATTTAAAAACAACAAACCCCCCCCACACCCCCCAAAAAAACTAGGGAACCGGTATATATCACGGTTTGAAAGAGCGCGTGGTGTAATGGTTAAAGTCATGGGAAATGGACTCGTCCGCCCCGAGTTCAAATCCTGACGTGGTATTGCATTTCACTTTAGCGCTAATACCTTGGGAAAGTATGAATCCTACTCTCCCTCCAGCTATGGGTAAATAGCGGGGCGACTGGTTCTTTAACCATGGCTAGGTAACCAGTCTAGGGAAGGAAAACTCTGAATTCAAACCCGTGAACTCCGCTTAAGAAATTACCTTGTATTCACATCCTGCTCGTGCGGAGGAGTTGGTACATATAATATATATATCACAGTTGATAATTTGACACTTAAAACGTGTAATATTTTACTTGAGGCTATTGCAAATAGTTCCAATATGTAAAAAGTTTAATAATCTCTGGCAAAATTCTTCTTTCTTTTTCTTTTCTTTTTCCTTATTTTCTTTCTTTCATTCCTGAAATTTTTTCATCTTTTTAAAAATTGAAACAACGATATGTGCATCCCTTCCTATCTTTCACCCTTTGAATAGTTGGATGCATACCTTTCCAAGGGTATTAGTGATATGTGAAATGCAAATAGCTTCGTCCTGATTTGAACTCGCATGACGAGTCCATTTCATACCACTTTAACCACTACAGCAAAAATACTGATTAGTGAAGAACGGTTATTGATTTCGCGATGGTGTATTCGCTAGTATTTCCTCAAACATCAAATTTATCGGCCTATCTTCCTTTTGAGTCTTTGTTAATTCCATAAAATCTAAGAACACAAACTCCTTGTTAACCCTACAATGCTTTACTTGCTGACTAACCAACCCAAGGACAACCAATAAATGGCAACTTTACTCGTTTATAGTATTTACTGGAATATTCTGATGGTAAATATGACACAAGGTCAATTTTAAATGGAAGCCGTAGTTCCAGTTGATTATATAGCAGGAAATAAAATAAAAATGCCAGTTATGCCCCTTCACCGAGGTGGCTGCTGTTCGGACATTTGCTGGAGATAAAGTTAGAAAGTGCTTATAATAATGCCAAACTGCACACTCCAGATACTAAGGGTCAACATTTTGTTTACTATTGTTTAGATATTAGTGTTAAATAGACACCGAATTGGCCATTGCATTATATATATTATATATATATATATTATATCATATATATAGATATAATGAATTAAATTCACTGTATTTCTTAACAGGCGGCGTTGTCTTGAAGGAAAGTTGGCAAACATGCTGCTTGGAAACCAATGGTAACAATGCAACCTTAAATGAATTTTACATTATAAATAAAAACACACACACACACACACACACACACACACAACACACACATATATATATATATAATTATTATTATAATATATATATATATGAATTTTAACATTTAGAAAAAACAAATGATGTTTATTAGTTGCTGACAGAATCTGTTTCGACCTTTTAATAAGTTGGTCTTCATCAAGAGCAGCATATGAAGAAAGACGAAATAAATAACCGTTAGATAGGAGGGGTACAAACGAACGCTGGTTTATATTAATAATATATATATATTATATATTATATATATATATAATAATTAGTAGGATAAGAAATGAAAATATTTAGTTTTTTTTAAGCATGAATAACTATAATCTAGGAGTTTAACTATTCTAATGTTAAACAAATATAAATGACTTACCAGTCATGTTAGAATTGTATTGTAAGTGATATTGAACTCGGGAGATTATAGTAATTTTATTTGCCGTTTAAGGCGGATGTCATTTTTTTTCTAGTTGATGGATAAGAAAAAATACCAATGTGTAACTAAGTGTACAACAATGACATGGAAAGTTTTAAGATAAAAAGGACAGAGAAGGAGAAATTTTTCTTTTTTCAATAAAGAAAAAACGCTGCACCACTACAGAAAGAAAATACTAGCTTGCAATTTGAAATAATCTTTTCTATGCCATGAACTGTGCAATAAGGATTTGCTTGGGTTTTTTTTTACGATAAGCTTTGAAATAGCTATGCCAAATTTTCATTAAAACTTTTCAGGCAAAAAATGAAAAAATGAGTTTAAAAATCTACCAAAAAATCAACTACCATTTTTATATTATATATATATATATTATATATATATTATATATATATATATATTTATAATAAAACTAGACTAATGTTTAAACATAAGGACTTACCAGTCGTATTAGATTGGTATTGTAGCTGATGATGAATTCGGGAGATTTATTTAATTGTTATATTGCTGGTAAGGCAGCATGTAAAAATAATTTGAAATTAATGGATTTTGATTTGAACTGATTTATGTGTTAAAAAATATTTAGAAAATTTTACTAAGGAGGAAAAGGGGATTTAATACTATACTAAAAGTAAATGGATAATTCTTAAATTGTGGTGAGCATAGGTAATTGAATACTTGATTTTGTATGTAGGTAATAAGAGGGGTTAGGTATTGGTGGTAATTTTTCTTTCGTGGAGCTGATTGGGTATCTGGTGATTTAACTGAGTGTATATATATATATATATATATATATATATAAATATATATATATAGTATAATTAACAAACATAAACATATACACAGACAGTGGAAGGATTGACTCATACGCACATCGACACCTATGAATTACAATTTTCTAAAACTATTAAATAAGAATAAGAAAATGTCTGCCGATTAAATTAAAACAACGAAACCACACACAAACACACATCTGTAAACACACATCTATCTCTGTGACTCGCACCAGACAAGATGGAAGAGAAGAGTAGCTAATATATATATTATATATATATATATATATAACCACACACATCCTATTATATATATATATATATATATATATGAGAGAGAAGAGAGAGAGAGAGAAGAGAGAGAGAGAGAGAGAGAGAATACACAGAACAAGAGATAATATTCTAAATATTTACTCCAGTCTTGTGATATGCTTCAGTTTGTTATCTAAGTTTATTCCTATCTATCTATATATCTATCTGGCCATACCAAACTAAATATGTGAATTTGCTCGAATGGAATTGTGCATTCACACACACACACACACACACACACACACATGATAAAAAGAGTTGGTGCTTGCCATAAGGGCAATAGCTTGGGACAATCATATAGGTGCTAGTCTTGACATTGTCTAGCCAATCGATCGGGAGAGGGCCTCTCCAACCGCCGGTCAAGCCTAAGTAAGAGCCAAAGTGGTGGCACTGCTAGTCATGGACCGCTCAGCCTCGATGATTCTGACCTTAGGCATCATGGGTCACCACCTACGGCGAATAGGTGGCCCAATTTGGGAGAGGTGGTAGTACCTGTTAGTTTCCTATCTTGGTTAAATAGAAAAAAAATAGATGAGCAAAGAAAACTGCTCAATTTTGTTTGTTAGCAAGATTCTTCAAAGATATTGAGACCGTCACATCTGTATTTGTCCATTTCTATACTCTAATTTCCATCTATAATAATGCAAAGATTGTATATGAAGTTAATAAGACCACAGACGCCAGCACCGACAAACATGTTTATGTAATGTGGACAAAAATATCAAGTTGCAAATAAATTTAATTTTCTTTCTTGTATCAAATACAAAGAAAAGAAAAAAAAAGAAAGATGGAATTTTAGTTGGCAGAAGTGAACGTTTGCATTCAAAGCAAATAATATAAAAAAAAATTATGCATCAAGTCAGGAATAATATAATTATTTACGAGATGCGAAATTTAATAGAAAAAAAGATAATATAATAATAAAATAATAATAATAAGACGAAGAAGAAAAAGACGAAATAATAATAATAATAATAATAATAATAATAATAATTTTGATTATTCGGACTATTGTCCTCATTTCATTGTGATCTGTACAACGTCGCCGATGTGCCCTCCGGCCTTCTTGTCAACTTGGGAATCTTCTCGGACTCGGGAACCTTCTTGTCGTAATCGGAGCCATCACGGAACTTTGAACCTACCCTTTATTCAGTCCACGGGGGTATCCTGTTCTCATTCGCTAACCATAGCTGGAGTACAGTACCTGACTTTACATACTTTAACCCAGCTATGTTCAACGGAATGAGGACAGGATACCCCCGTGGACTGAATAATGGTTAGGTTCAAAGTTCCGTGATTGGCTCCGATCACGACAAGAAGGTTCCCGTTACGACAAGAGGTTCCTGAGTTCGAAAGGTTCCTGTGTCGAGATGGTCCCGATCCAACAAGAAATACCTGAAGAAGCCGAAGCGCACATCGGCCGAAACGTTGTACAGATAACAATGAAAGATGAGACAATAGTCCAAAATAATACAAATAATACAAATAATCAAATCATACAAATTATCAAATCCTCATCTCAAAAATTCCGAGAAATGAATATATATATTTACCCCCTCCGCACGAGCAGGAGTGACACGAGGTCAATTTCTTAAGCGGAGTTCAGCAGGTTTGAATTCAGAGTTTTCCTTCTCCTAGACGGTTGCCTAAGCAAGGCTTAAAGAGCCCAGTCTACCCTACTATTTATCCATAGCTGGAGGGGTAGTAGGATCTCCTTTCCAAGGTATTAGCGCTAAGTGAAATGCAGTTACCATGGTCCAGGATTGACTCGGGCAACGAGTCCATTTCCATGACTTTAACCATTACACCACGCGGAGAAATGAATATAAGTATGATAAGAATAAAAATGATAAGAATATGCGAAAGATAAAAGTGTCTTTCTATTTATTGTCCAATTCTTTGGAGTGATAGAGTAACGAGCCCAAAACTGAGGCAAAACGACTGAAATATAAAAGTAATGAGTGGTTTGAGTCGTTGGTGTCACGTCGAAATGAGACAGACCACGAGACGGTTTATTATAACATTAAAAACAGATTGAGATTTATTTCATTATCTCTTGGTGGGTCTATTAAATAATGCGATTTCTTTAAACAACTTAACACAAATCGAATTACATGTATTTACATATATAAGGTGTCCTCAGAAGCAATAGAGACATTCCAAATGTAAAAAAAATAACAAAAAACCAAGCCCCCTCCCCCCAAAAAAACAAAAAAACAAACAAGAACGATGGAATGTTACGACATGGAGTTTCACGACACACTGTCCTGCGTTGACGCTAACCGCATTTCATTACGAGGCTCGCTCTCAGTTGCATTATTCCCAGGTTCACCTTTATGAAAATATGGTTTATCCTCCCCTGACATTGAACCCGAAGTAAAAAAAAAAAAATGGCAGGTGCCAGGCCCTTAGAAATTTGACAGAACAGAAGAAAAAATCAGCCTGACTGACTAGCACGAACAGAACGAACAGCGAACAGCACAGACAGTTCCCTTCTTTTCGGTCGAAACAACATAGTAGCATTATTCAAGAACGAATGACCGGGGTCAAACTATACACGCGCCACGAAAACTCTTTACCCAAATAGATAAGTTTGATTATTTGTAACTTACTTATATGCTTGACTTACAACCGCTAAAGAATATGTTTCATCAACAAGTACGATAAAACATCTTTTGAACTATCAACCTTATCTTTGTCATTTTTCTTTTCTATAGTTCATTTTGGAGAACGCATAATTTCCCATACCTTGACCCGTAGGGTGTATCTGTTAGGGATCCTATCTATAGATTTTAGTAAAGTATTAGCATTAGATATGTTATCCCTGATACAAGTAACTATGTAAATTATTTGCATGGAGAATAGTTACTTGAAGCTATACTTGGTACTCATTTATTTATTACTAGCAGAATATGCGCCCTCCGGGTGTAAGTATTGAAGAGTTTTAAAGAATGAAATCTATCAACTAGAGAGATTATCACTAAGACGGCATATAAAAAAGATTACACTTATTTTAATTATATTTCAATTGTTTCTATATAAAATGATTCATAGGATGATTTTATAAGTGGATAATTAGTTTGTTGTGCATGTTTATTCTCTCTTGG
>CM042153.1:16459535-16464535 GCA_023376005.1 Doryteuthis pealeii | reverse complement strand
CCTGAATTACGTAGTGAAATGAAAAGTTTTGGAAACTCCACAAGTACGTATGCGTTGACGTCATAAGTGGATACTTTATAGTATATAGGGATAAATTCACAATAGATAGATTAGATAGATAGAATATGCCAAAGACTGAGAAAATAGATATATTGGATAGATTAGAAAAACAGACATACGAATATATAATATATATATATATATATATACTATATATTCTGTTACGCAGGCACACTCGTTAGGGACGACCAGTGCAAAGGTCCCAGATGTAAAAATGAATAATACAAAAGGGATGGGATTCAAGACTTTTCTCTCTGCTCCCGTAAAAAGGGCAGGAGACCGGGGAATGACAACAATGCTGAATGACGAAGAACAGACAGGATTTCTAATAAACACATGAACGTTTATTAACATTTAAATACAAATTATTATAAAAAAAAGCAAATACATATACAAATATACATGTAATCAGAGGGGTAAAGTGAATATATGATTCGTGTTATCAAATGAGTGGGTGAGCAATTGAACATATCAACCATATTAACAATGCACAAAAAATATGACAGACAATAGGGATTTAGAGAATACAACAGTTTATACGTTTTTTGTTAACTCACTGCGACATTGTAAACTGAAAGAATGTCCTTTTGTTAAATTGTTCATTTCTTTTTTTTATCAACGGTGATGAACTGACTTGAATTTACAAAAAAATGTCTTTAATTCTTCCGTTCTCCTGTTTTTCGAGCCAAATATCGAATTTTTACGAAGCGGTCGTCGTCTGACGTTATCTATCGGGCGATACCATCAGCTGTGTGTTGTTTGTGCGTTTTTCGCGCGAAAAATCCTTCTTAGTTGTCGTCATAGCAACATCCTGGAGTAAAGTGTACTTTTAGGGTTACGGGATCACAGTTGAAATCTACATGCATACTTACCCTATCACCTGAGGTGTGGAGGAAGAGTACAACTGTATTCTAGGTACACGTGTATTAGTGACCACGTTAACATTCTTTCATAAAAATACAAAACCAACTGAATCTTACTTTCATTGCTCACCTACGCATCTTTGGGATTTTTTTTTCAAATAGAGTTTTCTTCTAATTCTAACATATATATACTGGTTGATATATCAGTGATACGTCACAATATATATAATATATATATATATATATATATATATATATATATAATGTAGTCATCCCCAGACACCGTGTTCCGACGTATCATGTCTCTTCGGTGTGGCTAGACATTTGCAGGCAACCTCCAGCCGGGATGGAAACCCCGATCGGTTCATCATCAGTGAGGATCCTTAAACACTAGGCCATTATATATTAATATATATATATATATATATATATATATATATATTATTATAGTAAACCTGAGAGAATCAATGATTGTTTGCTAAAGGCTTTTTTCCTATTTAGCTTAGTGACACAAAATTCATATCAAAATGTTCCTTAATTTTAGGATTGAGTTATGTTTGAAAATAATCCATTTTGATTGGTTCTAATTAGTCGTAATTAGCAATTAAGTAAAAAACTGACCCGTCTCTTACACACATTCTGCCTACCTCTTTCCCCTCTCTGTATATATCTTGATTACCTCCTCGTTATATATGTTAGTTTCTATGTTAGTGTGCTCACCAGCCCAAGTCTTTCACAAGATTTAGTCAAATAGCCCGATATAGTCTATTATTAAGTTTTAGAATCAACGACGAATCATCTAGATTGACCCTTAGACTGTACCATAGTTACCTTTCATAGGAATAACTTTAATTTTAATTTTTAAAAATGCCCCTCTGCAAATAAAGTTTCAGAAACACGAGTCGAGTAAAGTGTTCAACGTTTTGCCTTATATATTCATAATTTTCGTAACATATGAAAGTATGACGTTATGACTCTCATGTCGGAATGGAGTGATGACGTGGGGATAGTCAAAATAATCGTCGTATTTTTATATCATCTTCTGTGCTACGTGGAGAGGTTCAAATCCGGTTGCTGGGCCGATGCTGAGTTGGTTGACAATTCCTTGATGCTGGGGAACATCTTGTCATTTGTCATTTATAGTTTTTAGTAAGAACATAAAGCTACATCTTTTTCTCATGAGATTTTTATTCCCCCCCCAAGACACAACTATCGAATAAGAGCCACGTGCCACTCTGTCAACGCATAGTTCCAAACTCACTCCACTCTCCACTCTTCCCCTCTCCCATTTCGGCGCGTGACTCTACTCGTCCAGTAGAAAAAATTTATGTGGCATTATGCTGAATCTTTCCATACTAACCTACTGGCGCTTCCCCCTCTCTCGCTCCCTCTCTCTCTCTCTCTCTCTCTCTCTCTCTCTCTCTCTCTATATATATATATATATATATATATATATATATATATATATCTTACGTTACAAAAATCCATCCGGTACTATTACTTTACTTACTGCTATATTGTTAGAAAATACGGTGGATTTTTTTTACTCCAGATAAACACGCTCTAGCCGCTTAGAACATTTTTTTTTTACTCATTGCTTACCGAGCTGAACAATCTATTATATTGTACAACAGTTTTAGGTGATTTTCGAGGCTCTATAACCCCCCTGAGAGAGGGCAAAAATGGCAAATTGTGTGTAAAATTAAAGTGCCAAACTATTATGTTTTTCTGATAGAGTTCGATGAGGAGTATCACACATAGTAAAAGATGGATGGTGGCGCTTGAGTATTAAGGGAGATAGGGGCTTCAAAGGTTTGCCCAAAATGCCATTTTTCAGCCATTATAAGACTACGTATTTTTGAAATGTACGTTATCGATTTTATTGTTTTTTCTCATGGATTCTAATGCCCTGAATTTACTGATGGTGAAAAACCTGGTGAATTAGGAAAAAAATGTTGTTTAGCTTACGATCTTTAAAATTACGATCCCGTCTTAGTTTTAACGACTGCAAAGTCGTTCAGAGTTACCCTAGGTTCTTGTTGTTGGATTTTCTTTGTATATACATATTTACTGTTGTGGAGACAGAGGGCAGGGAGAAGTGGATTCATGCCTTTCCCAATGATATTTGTGCCAAATGAATAGAAGTAGTCTCAGCTGGAATTCAAACTTTGTTCCACATTTCTGTTTTCAGTGCCAATAACATTACACATGCACACACACACACACACACACACACACACAACACACACACACACACACACACACACGGATAAGTGATATATAAATACTCATGAATGAGTATAAAAAAAAATCACAGAAAAGCATTTGTTTTAAAAAAACTTTAAAATTTTACAGTTCTTCTACAGAAATCTTGTAAAAATTACGGGATATAAAACCTTCAGTAATAAAAAAAAAAAAATTAAAAATGTTAAACTAAATATAAACAGTGATAAAAATTTGTTCATTATTCTAAGTCATTATTTTCCCCTTATTTTCTCTGTACTCATAACATTACAGACAAGTCATGATGAAAGTACCAGTTCCCACTAGATCACCAACATAACTCTTAACATCCTGTTGAGATTTTTCTAAGTCCAGATCATTCCTATAAGGATAAACATATTTACCAATTCCGCACGAGCAGAATGCGACACAAGGTCAATTTCTTAAGCGGAGTCAGCAGGTTTGAATTCAGAGTTTTCCTTCTCCTAGACTGGCAACCTAACCATGGTTAAAGAGTCCAGTCTGCCCTACTATTTACCCATAGCGGGAGGAAGAATTGGATTCGTACCTTTCCCAAGGGTATTAGCGCCATGTGAAATGCCAGCAGCTTCGTCGAGGAATTGAACTCGCGTTAACGAGTCCATTTCCTACGACTCTAACCATTAGACCACGCGCCTCCACTTTTTTTCCTTAGTATATAAGGTGTGTGCTGGTTCCGGGCCTATATTTATAGACTAGGTGAGATCATGTGGTCTATTCCTTAGCCAATCGCTGGCCATACTGTGTGGCTGATATATTACTAAAGCGCTGATTTTTTCTCAGTCTACTCGCAACCTTCTACGAAGGACCTAGGATTCTCTACCTGAGAGGATTGCCAAAAGAACCAAATCGGAGGACTCTCTCCTAGAATCAACTGGCCAATTATGACCCTTAAAACCTTAACAATTGTTAACAAGTAAATGTCTCACAAAATTCTCATTCGATATCTTCATAAAAATGGCGTCCAACTTAGCCAGTGCTAAAAATTAATATATTTTCTTCTAAGAAATAAATACTTATTCTAATTTTATAATTTCTTTCATTCTCAAAAGAAATTTAGAAATTTTTTAATATTTGGTTCTAAATTATAAAACAGTAATTCTAGGAAACAAACTATATTAAAATTTCGCCTATGGAATATGTGTGTGTTAAGTTTTTAAGGGCCATCGTTGGCCATTTGATTCTATGTATAGAGTCGTCCTATTTGAATCGTTTAGGTAATCCTCTCAGGTAGAGAATCTTAGGTTGATTCGTCTATTGTTGCGAGTAGACTGAGAAAGAATCAGTGCTTAAGTAATATATCAGCCACGCAGTATGGCCAGAGTCGGATCTTAGCCCTGAAGAGCACTTAGCGAAACTTTTAGTAGGTTTATCTGACTCATTAGGTTTATCTTTATTATTTGCTCTACTTAGGTATTGAGCACTTTTTACTTATTAGCTTTAGTTTCCTGGCGGTTTTGTATGAATATATATATATATATATATATATATATATATATATATATATATATAAATTGTTTTTTCTTTTGACCAAATATTGTACCAATAGATTATTTTTGGTTGGTACGATTATCTTGGTCTTTTCTTTTTTCCAAAAATTTTTTTCTCCCCGGTGATTTTGGTAGTATATTTTTACAATCAAACTATTTGCTGGTTTTTTTTCTCACTGCGAGGATTTACCAACAAAGTTTGGTATATTATATTATATTATATATATATATATATATATATATATATATATATATATGATTTTTTAAACACTGGTTTTCTGTTTTATTTTTTCAATTTAAGGTCTAATTTCCATTTCCATTCTCA
>CM042153.1:16452035-16454535 GCA_023376005.1 Doryteuthis pealeii | reverse complement strand
TAATAATAATTTGGATTATTCGGACTATTGTCCTCATCTTCATTGTGATCTGTATAACGTTTCGGCCGATGTGCCCTCCGGCCTTCTTGTCAGACTTGGGAATCTTCTCGGACTCGGGAACCTTCTTGTCGTAATTGGGAGCCATCACGGAACTTTGAACCTAACCCTTTATTCAGTCCACGGGGCTATCCTGTTCTCATTCCGCTAACCATAGCTGGAGTACAGTACCTGACTTTACAGTACTTGTAACCCAGCTATGTTCAACGGAATGAGGACAGGATACCCCCGTGGACTGAATAAAGGGTTAGGTTCAAAGTTCCGTGATGGCTCCCGATCACGACAAGAAGGTTCCCGTTTACGACAAGAAGGTTCCTGAGTTCGAAAAGAAGATTCCTGTGTCCGAGATGGTTCCCGAGTCCAACAAGAAATACCTGAAGAAGGCCGAAGCGCACATCGGCCGAAACGTTGTACAGATAACAATGAAGATGAGGACAATAGTCCAAATAATACAAATAATACAAATTATCAAATCCTCATCTCAACAATTCCGAGAAATAGAATATATATATTTACCAACCCCTCCGCACGAGCAGGATGTGACACGAGGTCAATTTCTTAAGCGGAGTTCAGCAGGTTTGAATTCAGAGTTTTCCTTCTCCTAGACCGGTTGCCTAAGCAAGGTTAAAGAGCCCAGTCTACCCTACTATTTATCCATAGCTGGAGGGTCAGTAGGATTCATACCTTTCCCAAGGGTATTAGCGCTAAGTGAAATGCAGTTACCATGTCCAGGATTTGAACTCGGGGCAACGAGTCCATTTCCCATGACTTTAACCATTACACCACGCGAGAAATAGAATATAAGTATGATAAGAATAAAATTGATAAGAATAATGCGAAAGATAAAATGTTCTTTCTATTTATTGTCCAATTCTTTGGAGTAATAGAGTAACGAGCAAACTGAGCAAAACGACTGAAATATAAAAGGTAATGAGTGGTTTGAATCGTTGGTGTACAGTCGAAATGCGACAGACCACGAGACGGTTTATATAACATTAAAAACGATTTAGATTTATTTCATTATCTGTTGGTGGGTCTATTAAATAATGCGACTTTCTTTAACAACTTAAACACAAATCGAATTTACATGTATTTACATATATAAGGTGTCCTCAAAAGCAATAGAGACATTCCAAAATGTAAAAAAAATAACAAAAAACCAACCCCCTCCCCCAACCCCCCCAAAAAAAACAAAACAAAAAACAAGAACATGACTGTTTACGACATGGAGTTTCACGACACACTGTCCTGCGTATGACGCTAAACCGCATTTCATTACGAGGCTCCAGCTCTCAGTTGGCCATTATTCCCAGGTTCACCTTTATGAAAAATATGGGTTGTCCTCCCTTGACATTGAACCTGGAAGTAAAAAAAAAATGGCAGGTGCCAGAGCCCTTAGAAAATTTGACAGAACAGAAAAAAAAATCAGCCTGACTGACTAGCACGAACAGAACGAACAGCCGAACAGCACAGACAGTCCCCTTCTTTCTCGGTCGAAACAACATAGTAGCATTATTCAAGAACGAATGACCGGGTCAAAACTATAACAACGCTGCCACGAAAACTCTTTACCGAAACAGATAAGTGTTTTATGTTATTTGTAACTTACCTTATATGACTTGACTTACGACCGCTAAAAGAATATGTTTCTATCAAGTACGATAAAACCTCTTTTGAACTATCAACCTTATCTTTGTCATTTTTCCTTTCTATAGGTTCATTTGGAGAACGCTAATTTCCCATACCTTGACCCGGAGTGGTAGTATCTGTTAGGATCCTATCTATAGATTTTATTAAAGTATTAGCATTAGATATGTATCCCTGATACAATATAACTATGTGAACATTATTTGCATTGAGAATAGTTACTTGAAGCTATACTTGTTACTCATTATTATTATTACTAGCAAGAATATGCGCCCTCCGGGTGAAAGTATTGAAGTTTTAAAGGAATGAAATATATCACACTAGAGAGATTATCAACTAAGAACGCATATAAAAAGATTACACTTATTTTAATTATATTTCAATTGGTTTCTATATAAAATCATCCATAGGATGGATTTTAATAAGTTGGATAATTCAGTTTGTGGTGCATGCTGTTACTCTAGCACCTTCATCCCCCTGATGAAGGTGTTAGAGTAATGTTGCATAGGGCTCTCGACTCAGGCCACAAAATCGTACATGTTATATACTGTTGCTGGGTCGTATGTGTTAGTAATGGAGTATAAAGATCCACACGTAGACATATGTAGTAGTAAGACTTTTAACGTTTATTTATTTCATCTCGTGGTGGGTGCGTGTGGGTGGACGAGCTGGACAACGGCGCTACGAATGTTGCAGGCTGGCGATCGGGGGGTGAACGGGGTGGGCGAGCATCACTGCCCGCTCGACCGTGTCGACGGTCAGACACCTTGTGCTTTCTTCGCCGTCTCTCTGGGGT
>CM042153.1:16439535-16449535 GCA_023376005.1 Doryteuthis pealeii | reverse complement strand
GCAGTGACAGCTAAATTTTCCTTCAAAATTATATGAATATCTCTCTCCTCTCTGTCTGTCTGTCTGTCTCTCTCTCTCTATATATATATATGACTTTAACCCCAGTAGTATACATAAATAAGATGTTAACAAAATGAATAAAAGAAAAAAAAAGGTGGGAGTTGAAGATAGATGACAGATAGAATTACAAATTACTTTTGCCTGATAAGCATATGGAAAACTAATCTTTAATTTCAAAACAGTTTGGATTTAAAGACTAAAGTTCATACTAATTAAAAGACAGAGAGAGAAATGAAAATAATTCTAAACCAAGCAAGTATATATAAAAATTAGCTACCTATAAGTTTTTAGTTCTCCTGAGGAAGGTGTACCTTGAATACCGAAACCGCGGTAAAGAGAACTTTGTTCTACAGCTAATATATATATATATATATATATATATATATATATATATATATATGTGTGTGTGTGTGTGTGTAGTATATTAAGAAAATTGAAAAAAAACACAGGTTTAAATAAGTTGAGTGGTAAGTTAATTGGCCGACGCTGCAGTGTTTCGATCTATTAATTAGATCATCTTCAGGGCATTATTTGGTATAAGGAAGGTGATAAAAAATTTTTATCACAGAATAACGAGAAAAGCAAGTGATAGTCCTTGTTTATCAATCTGTTCAAGATTTGAAATCTGAAGAAAGGACGCTGAAAAATGGACGGTTTGAAATGTGACGTCAAATATTCTCTTTTACTGTGTGAGTATGAGAGTGTGTGAGTGGGTGTATCGAAAAAAGGCATTGTGCATTTTTAGGTGTGTTGTGTGTGTGGTTGCGCATGTGTGTATAAATCTTTTGCGATAAAGGACATCGAAACAAACCTCAATACACACACACACACACACACACACACATATATATATATATATATATATATATATATCAAAAGTTGCTACAAAGTTTTCATCTTAGTAGGCTTAGTAATTGATCCAAAAAGTGCTCAATATATTTCGTAAAATATAGTGCATTTATAGTTGTAGAAAATTTTTTTTCTATCAACTACGGTTTTGGTGTTCAAGGTACACCTTATTAAAGAGAACACTTCTAGAGTTCTTCTGAAGAAGGTGTACCTTGAACACTGAAACCCTGATAGAGAGAAAAACCTTTTTCTACAACTATATATATATGTGTGTGTATGTGTGTGTATGTGTGTGTGTGTTAAGAAAGAAGAAATGCAATCAAGAAAGAAGAAAGAAAGGAGGAACGAAAAAAAAAAGACAGGTCTTAAATAAATAAAGAAAAGAATTTAAAATAATAGAAATGAAACACGACAAGAATAAAATGGAAATAAACTGAGATAAAAAGAAATTCGTTTTTTACTTAAAAAATAAATAAATAAATGTCATCTTTTGGTTAGAATTAAAAGAAAATACCGTTCCCGGCCAATCCCATTATTTTTGCGATACCGCTGTGATAAAAATCTGATGATTCGCCTGAAGATATCACATCAGACGCCTAAATTTCTCGATTCCTATTACCGTTTCTTCTTTGCCGACTCAGCACTGTAATTCACAAGAACGAACGTCCAAAGGCGATGATAAATTGATTTGTTCAAGATCAATAGCCAAGAGCCTAACTGCGTCTTCTGTGATTATTTTACATTTTTTTTTAAGGCCAACGAGCCCATTTCCATCAACTTTCTTTTCTTTTTTTATCAAACTGAGTTTTGATCTTTCGCTCGCCCAGTTAAATCAAACTTACAGAATCAGCATATTACATATATTTACGAGATCAGCGTTACGAGATCAGCGTTACGAGATCAGCATTACTGGATCAGCGTTAGGAGATCAGAGTTACGGGATCAGCGTAACAGGATCGGCATTATGAGATCATCGTTACAGGATCAGCGTTGCGAGTTCAGCGTTACAGGATCAGCGTTACGAGATCAGCGTTACAGGGTCAGCACTACAGGATCAGCGTTGCGAGTTCAGCGTTACAGGGTCAGCGGTACGAGTTCAGCGTTACGGGATCAGCGTTACGGGATCAACATTACGAGATCATCGTTGCGAGTTCAGCGTTACGGGATCAGCGTTACAGGATCAACATTACGAGATCATCGTTACTGGGTCAGCATTACGAGATCAGCGTTACGGGATCAGCGTTACAGGGTCAGCGCTACGAAGTCAGCGTTACGAGAAAATCGTTACAGAATCAGCGTTACTGTATCAGCGTTACGAGATCAGCGTTATAGGATCAGCGTTACGTGGTCAGCGTTACAGAAACTGATAAAATGCTTGTTGTTTTGTACATGCATACATGGGCACAAACGTTCTTGACACCCACTCCCGCTCTTACATTAAATTTCGCCAATTTTGTTGAAGGTAGCAGCTAATTCTAACCGTGCCTCAAAACAACCCGTATTATTAGTGCGTTTAAAATCCTGCAATGTCTCTAATATATCACAATGAAATAAAGGTTTAAATAATATATGGTGTAGTTAATTTGCATACTGATTTTAACAAAAACGGGTTTAATAAATAATTACTTGATGTTATTGATCTCTAATATTATTGTTTTATTCTCCAACATATTAAAATCAATCCTATGAATGATTTTATATAAAAACCAACTAAAACATATTTAAAACAAATGTAATCTTTTTAAATGCGTTCTCATCAAATTTTGTTTGTCTTTCTAATTTGATATATTTCATTACATTAGAACTTAAATTTAACGCCCGGAGGGCGCATGTTCTTACTAGTGATTATAACAGAAGAACATTCGCATGGTTTATGGTATGTCAACGCACGAATATGAAACATAAAGCTTACTGAGGGAGTGGTTCAGGAACTGGTCTCATTATTGTAGATATTTTCCTAAACGAGAGCTCTAGAATTGTACGAGAATCGATCTGTAAATAATTACTTTCATTTATTTCCCCCGAAACAATAATAAAAATACCAGGGAAATAATATAATATAATATATATCATCTTTCTTCATTTTTTTTTTTTTCTTTCTTTCTTTCTTTATTTCTCTTCTCTTTCTTTCTTTTATTTCTCTTTCTTTCTTTCTTCTTTCTTTCTTTCTTTCTTTCTTCTTCTTTCTTTCTTTCTTTTCTTTCTTTCTTTCTTTCTTTCTTTTCTTCTCTTCTCTTTCTTTCTTTTATTCTTCTTCTTTCTTTCTTTCTTCTTTTCTCTTCTTTTTCTTCTTTTTTTCTTTCTTTCTTTCTTTTTTCTCTTTCTTCTTTTATTTTCTTCTCTTTCTTTCTTTTATTTTTCTAATACTATATAATAGTCAACCAGACAATTTTCCAATAAAAAAACAACAATTATAAGGTGGAGCGGAACTTGCAATAAAATAACAGTTATAATGAAAATTAGATTTTGATAAGATTATTTTTGTGATAAAAAACAACAATAGTAAAATGATTGATTGGTTGATAGATTATAACGGCATATCAACCAGTCTCGGGTTATTTTATACCTAAAGGTTAGGAAATTGCCTTCATTGCAAATTCATGTCTGTATTTTTGTGTAGCTTTTTTGCACATTTTAAAATTATTTTATCGAATACGGATATTTTAACAGTTCTATTTGTCCCATACATGGGACACTAACAGGTACTACCAGTGATGATCGAAGTTGAGCTGGGAGTAATGGCATTGAAAGGGTATCCCACGCGCCTCAGAGTTATAGAACTGGATTCTCACCATTAGATAAAATGTATTGCTATACTCACGACACAATAAAATGGAATAAAACTATCAATATATTAGTAGTAATAATGAAGGGCATAAATCTATAATGTATTTAAAAAATCTCGAGGATAAATCTTAAAAGAAATCCATCAACATGAAGAAATAAATGAAATTTCATTCTTTACTTCCTAATTTAACTAAATAATTAAATTAGGAAAATTTAGCAATGAAAGACGGGAAATGGTGGAAAATGATGGAAGAGGTAGTTTCAAAGTTGTTCTATTTTTTATTGTACCCCACTCTGTTTCAAATTGTAAGCAAGCTCGTCTCGCAGACTACTGAATAGCGAGATCGATCCTTGCTAGATTCTCCAACTTGCGAATTTGTGTCACATCGTAAACATGGTTAACTGGTTGGGTAAATACATAAACACAAAATATTGTAAATATGAACTTAAAATGAACGCGATTCACTGACTTCATTAGAACTCTCTCTCTTCCTCTCCCTCCTCTCCCTCTCTCTCTCTCTCTCTCTCTCTATCTATATATATATATATATATATATATATATAACGGGTATGTAAGGAGGGGTGCAACGGTTTGTTTACCAAAAAAATTCCTCCTCTTTCCTCTGTCAGGAGGCAGCGGCTAGGACTACTGTATTCCGTGTGTTAGGATGGTCAGAGAATCTTTGTAGCCACTTGCTGTTATTCTGGGGGCGGAAGAAACTTTAAACACGAGTCACTTCGTCACGTTCAATTAATTTAAGTCAACAGATAATCTTTTTCTCTGCTTCTCGCCTTCGGCTTGGAATGAGTCTGCTTACTCTTTTTTTTACTCACAACAGCTGGACCTTACGTTTCCTTTCATTCACAAGTCTTTTGGTAGCGACAAAGTGCAACCGACACAGGAATTTCTTCTATAAAAGATTTATTCTTTCCGAGAGAGAGAGAGAGAGAGAGAGAGAGAGAGAGAGAGAGAGAGAGAGAGAGGAGAGAGAGAGAGAGAGAGTTTTCTCCGGTTCGTTCACTATATCTTACTTATGTTTGCCTGTGTTCTTCGTTAATCCCGACTTAACCAATCTAACTGCCTTTGGCTCTCATAAACTTAATTCGTCCAATGCTTGCTCGTGGCGCTAAGCCCCAAAATACAACTCTAATCTGTTCGGTCCTCAGCTTCTAACTCCTAGCCCCCAACTGACCTAACTGCTCTTTGGGCATCTGTTTAAATCCGTTTTCTTCAGACCTCCCCAGAAAATTCCAGGACCTTCCACACCTGTTCAGCTAATTAACATTTCTTGAACCCACCTAATCCATCTGATTCCAAAATCAAAAGGACTTATTCATTTCAGTCGCCATTAAGTCTAGATATTTGGCGAAATTGTTTATAAGAAGAAAACACAGGGTCTCGTTTGTTTATTTCTAGTCAGTAATGGGAAAATACTTATCATAGTATAATTTTTAAAACAAAACCATCCCCTATACCTTTTCCCAGCTTGTCGGCTTCTATACTCTAACCGTTTTTGATTCCCTCTCTCTCTTGTATGTGTACATCATCATAATTACCCTCCCCCCCAAAAAAAGCAACAACATAAATACAAGAAATACAATCATCAATAACAGATAATGAAGTTAACATTCCCCTGAAAAGGAAATAAGAAAACAAAATGTCCTGTGTATAATCAAAATCTTTATTTTTCTTTGCTTTTAGTGCAATTTCCTCATTCTACCTTTTTCGTTCTGCCTATATGCCTCCACTTATTTGAACATTACTTAAGAGATACCTAAACAAAACTGCCCGCCCTGTCGGTGGGGCGTTAGAATGCACCGACTGCACTTCTGCAAAGGGGTAAGACTCCCCCAATGAGACCACCTGTTGGTCGTGGGTGGCGACCCGTGGATGAGCAGTTCATGACTTGCAATACTCCAATTTGGTCCTATCTTGGGCTAGACGGGCGGTCTGAGAGGCCCTCTCCGATCAATTGGCTGGTCACGTCAAGCCCTAGCAAGCCTCAACCCCTTTTTATCATATGGGTGCTAGAAGGCGATGACTGAGGGTCTACATGTCCTGGGAATGATGTTAAACTCTATCAGATGGTGAGGTTCCAGTTTTGGAGGTTTGGGGAATGTGGAGCACCCCTTCATCAGCATTGCTCCCTGGTTCACTCTGATCCGGAGTGGTAGTACATGTTAGGGTCCCATTTGTCGTCTTCCTTAGCCTCTACTATGGAAAAAAATCTCCATATTCTCGACCCATTCCTCAAATTTACTGTCATCTTTACTAACTAAGAGGGTAATTCGCTGTAAGTAAAATTCGCTTTTCAACGAATTTGCTAGTCTCTTTGCAGTATTTACTTATTCGGCCGTAAGGTCCTGAAATAAATTTTTAACCCTTTGTGCTTCCATTTTCTATTATTCTAAAAACAATAATAAAACTGGCGGTCAGAAACTTAGCAACACACACACACAGAGCAAACAAAAATGGTAGAAATATGAGAGAAGTTCCACTTACAAGATAATCGTCCTTATTTCGTACGTCGTTTAAAAGTTCGTTTTTTTTAAAAATATATTTTTCCTTAAAAGTTCGTTTTTATAGAGACATTTTCTTTTTTTTTCTTTTTCAAAGTCAAAAAATCACCTAACTCTCCACCCGTTGTTATCATGGGTACTCTACATTTGTCGTGAGTCCTTCTTTTTTTTAGGTATGCGCAATTTCTTGATGACTCTAGAAAGGGTGATCCCAGGAAATTATTCTAAAGATCATATAAAATAAACTAACTCTCCGATTTTAATAAAGCTTTCGGTATATGAAGTAATAAAAGACGAACTTCTATTGTAAATAAATATTTACTAAATTGAAAAGCCTAATAATTGTTTTCATTAGTTTTTGTTTCGCGCATTGATCCCCCGTACAAATATCTTTGTATTTTTTTATATAAATAAATTTTACATTTTTGGAAAGATAATTTAATGACGGAACATATGTAAAAAATAAATAAATTGCTACTAAACCAACTTTGGTAATAGGGCGTCTTAAACATTTGAAACTTAAATCTCGTAAATAAGAAAAAAACATGTATCTTTTTTTTTTCTAAATTGTTAGATTATTTTCTAAAGAATTTTATATTAAAAGTTCCTGTTGTCTACTTGTTTATTTTTTTTTCAGGGATTTTAAAAAAATTATAAAATGTAAATGTCTCGCAAAATCGTATTTATTTAATCAAAGAAAATATTGTATAAAAATATCTAGCTAAAAATAATGACATAATATAGTATGGTCTTTATTTTTTAAAAATATTGAAAATAATATTTGAATTAAAAATTGTCGTCATTCTTATAAATTGAGGGATCTAAGGGAAATAGTATTCTCTTCGTTTTTTGGGGAAAACTGTTGTTGTTGCTGTTGTTGTCGAAGCGCTGGCTGCTGGGGTACATAAGTTCAAATAGGTTAAAATCCGTGACGCTTGTATAATTATACTCTGTAGAGCTCAAACAGTGTTTGTTTGAAGAAATTTATTGCTTTATTTGGAAACAAATAAGTCTCCCGATTAATAAATGTATGGAAAAAAAGTCTTGCTTTTTATAGTATTCATGATAGAATTTTATTGTAAATAATTTCTAACATTCTAATTTTGATTTTCCCAACTCTTTTTTTTTCAATAATATCAAGAGTTAAATCGTGAGGCATCAAGGAAATGCTAAATTAGTAATTTGCTTTTGCTTCAGAACATTTTTTTTTTTACCTATGATCATCCATAAAAAAAATAGCCGGATCGAAATGCGCACGTCAAGATGCGATAACTATGTCAACAAAGATTAAGAATTTACGGGAATTTAATTTAAGATACAAACATTTAGGTTGTATGTAAGAGAAATTTGTTTTTTTTTTTATGACACATAAACTTGGAATTGTTCTTTATTTTAGACGTAAAAGAAAACATCAAAAAGTTAATTTTCCATTTTTTATTGACGTTTTTGACCGCGGTCCTGTAACCAACCGTTTATCGCAAAAATACACACGTGCAATCAACTGCAATTAATCAATATCTTGATTAATCCAGTGGATTTAACCCTGAAGATCCTTATGGTGAAACTCGAGTAGGTTATTACCGTGTACCTTTTGATAATATATATATATATATATATTACTTGTACCTTATGTTGGTATATATATATATATATATATATATATATATATATTACTTGTACCTTACGTTCTTAAACTTATCAATCACACCATGTATAAACATATTTGAAACTCCAAGTATATGTTTAAACCATAATCATTCTTATTCGTTGAGATGAATTCATAATTATTTCAATCGCAAAGCACCCCTCCCCCTCCCCGAAATATAATCTTGACACTTAATGTCACAGAGCGACAATATAACAGAATTAATTTCCTAGATTTTCACGGCGAACATCTAATATGGCGACCTATGCGGTCTTTTCCCATTAGCCTTCTGTAAATTGCAAAATGTTCGCTACCTTACCGCTGCTTTGGCGATCAATTATTTCTAATATTATGAAATAGACTTTGACATGATCCGCGGGCCTTTGTTTATAGATAGATGTAGAGTACCGAATATGCCCGAAGGAATATTCATCTATTCAACCGTCGACACAAGTAGAATTAAAATATGTAAGTGCGAATGAATATCTAAACACACACTCGCGTGCAAAGCACTCAATATATATATATATATATATATATATATATATATATATATATATATAGAGAGAGAGAGAGAGAGAGACAGACAGACATATATATATATATATATATATATATATATATATTATATATATAGAGAGATAGATAGATAGATAGATAGATAGATAAAAGGGATATGAAAACACACAATGCTGTTAAAATGAAAATATTTTATATCATATTCATAGCTAATATTGAACAATATTTCGATTTATAAAGATCATCTTCAGAGCTTGTTTTTAAACCAGACTCATCGAGAGAGAAGCAGAAAATAATTTGAATTCAAAACGAAAACATTGATGTTCCAAAAAGCGTACAAGTTGAAGAAACGATCGCATGACTTGTACGCTTTTTGGAACATCAGTGTTTTCGTTTTGAATTCAAATTATTTTCAGCTTCTCTCTCGATGAATCTGGTTTAAAAACAAGCTCTGAAGATGATTTTTATAATTCGAAATATTGTTCAATATTAGCTATGAATATGATATAAAATATTTTCATTTTAACAGCATTGTGTGTTTTCATATCCTTTTTATCTATACTTATACCGTCAGATTCATTTCCTTACTCTTAACTTATATATATATATATATATATATATATATATATATATATACGCTTCCCACTCCCATGGTAGAGCACTGCAGGGGGGGGGACATTAATTAAAATTTCACCGTTTAGCTTAAGCCGTTACGCCTGTCCGCTGTTTACAGATTTGAGTTCTCTGGCGATTGTAAAAACATACACCCGTAAAGTATGTATCAATTAATTGTTCACTCCAGACTGACAGCTGCTGATGGCCGCAAGGGTAACGAACTTGGCAGACGAAAATTCTGTCGGGTTTCGATCCCAGCTAGAGGTAGCTGTTAAAAGTCGAGCCGCACTGATGAGAAGTAAACTTCGAAACACGTGTCTGTGGATGACTGATTATATATATATATATATATATATATTGAGAGAGAGAGAGACAGATATTAATATGTAGAGAGAGATGGAGACAGAGATAGATGGATAAATTTGAACATGTAGAGAGATAGAGAGAGGAGGTAGGGAGGGAGATATGAACGTACTTATATAGATATAGATATAAACAGAGGTAGATATGAAGAAGCAGATAGAAAAATAGATCGATAGATTGGTAGGTAGGTAGATATGGATACAATAAGAGAGAGAGAGAGAGAGAGAGAGAGAGAGAGAGAGAGAGAGAGAGAGAGAGAAGGGGGCAGATATGAATTGACTTAGAAAGATAGATAGATTGATAGATAGATATGAACAGGTTAAGATAGATATGATATGATATGGTGAGAGTAGAGTAGAATAGATAGTTATGAAAAGACTAAAATGGATAAATAGATAGATATATAGACAGATAGATGGATAGAAACATAGATATAAGCAGCCTAGAATTGATAGGTATTTTTACTAGGTTTTTCTTAGTTCTGGCATAAGAACTAAGTGAGACTCGAACTCCCTAGTAATGATTTGCTAGTTGAGCTTATTAACCCTTAGACCACTCTAAGTGTCTTGATAGTATATACATATGACCAAAGTAATCTTTTCAAATATATCTATTAATTCTACTTTGGTCATAGATAGATAG